>CM060363.1:198403279-199603279 GCA_030545235.1 Helianthus tuberosus | reverse complement strand
CACAGAAAATGATATAAAAAATAGTTGACTTGTTGGTAGATTTAATAAAACCCCATTTAATATTAGTTTTTAACGGTGTTAGAAAAATGCATGGATATGTCAACTTTTGTGAAACCTAAGACTGAAGGGAGTGGGGCGACTCCCCCTCCCGAGTCGTCCGGAGTCGCCTGGAACACCGCCCCCCTTGGCGTCTCGGCTGGCGTCCCAAGCCAGCCCGTCTCCAGCAGGTCGCCCACTTTTTCCATTTTCCCATGCATATATCCGTTGCCAACGGATAGTTTGGCCAAAGTTTTTTATTTTTATTTTTTAAATACATCCAACCTTTATAAATAATACCACATATCAAACACGTTTTTACCACAATCTTCTCTCAACTCATCAAAATTTATACCAATATTCTATCAACTCATCAAAATGTATCCCCACAACATCCCTCATCCTCAAACGACCATCAAAGTACCGGGTCGGACGCTCGGTGCCAAATAAATCTCAACGACATTGAGGAAGATTTCGAAGAGCCACATGAAGAGGCCGATGCGTTTCAACCACCACAACGGCCGGTTGGCCGAGATAGGGCCAAAAAAGCCGCCCAACCGTCTTCTAGCGGTGTACGAATCGACTACACCGAAACGTTCGAAAAAGTGACCAATAAGTTAGACGGCTTGTTGCAAACGAGCCAACAACGGATCAACTTAAAAAAAGAACACGGGGACCGAAAGCTAAAGCTGAAAGAAAGTCGTCAAAAAGCACTTGATTTGCAAATATTAACATCCGACACGACAAACCTTACTGGAGCCGAGCTCGCTTTAGCCGAACAAATGAAGCAAGAAATTCGAGAAAAATATAACCTTTGTTGATTGTATTTTTTTATTTTTGTTGATGTATTTTTTTTTAGTTGATGTATTTTTTATTTTATTGAAGTAATTTATTTTATTGAAGTATTAGTTTTTATTTACTTTGATCAATACTTTTATAAAAAAATATGACTTTTTTTTATATCTTTTACATAAAAAAAAGACAAAATAAATCAATACACTTGTCGCAAGACGCCCCACCCAGCAAGGTTGCCCCACTCCCCCTTTTTTGGTCAAAATCCTCTAATATGACGTGGCGCGACGTGGCGCCACGTGTTGCAAGACGCCCCATCAAAAGGATGCTCCACTCCCCTTAGTCTAAGTGGTCCAGTTGGGGAAAAAAAGGTTTTTTATATGAATATGACAAAAGTGACCAAACCCTAAGGACAATTTTTGCAGTTTAGTATAAATTTTAAAAAGAATTTGGCAGGTTAGAATTGAAAAAGAAGATTAATAAGAAGACTGTTTCAGAGGTGATAACGGTTCAAAGAATCAAGGAATGCGTATTTCTTTGCATAAATAATATATCCCTTGTTTGATTAAAGAAGATAATACATCACTTGTACAAATTTATTTATTTCGTGACTATGTGAAAAAGGAATGGTTTGAATAACTTTGAAGAATAGCAGAGTCAATGGACATTAAAGTCTTTTTTAAAATACTAATAAAATAATTGAATTAATTACATAGTGTCCAGTGTCTTTTTTGACGGCACCCTCAGCGAAACGATACTGTATTTTATTACTCAAAATACTATACTGATTCAATTGTATGGAGATTCTTAGGCTATGCGGTATGCCCCGTCCCGGATCGGCGCCGGCAGCTACACCGTTTCGCCCCCCTCCAGCATGCCAACAAATAAGGAACATGAAATAATCAAACAATTGAAATAAGGTCCCCAAGATGGGTCCAACTAATTCTTCATTTAATTTTACATTATTTATGAATATCGGAAATTCATATCTTGAACTACAACATGGGTTTTTTCATGAACAAACAATAATTTCTATTAAAAAACTTGCAACTGTGTAATCAGATTTCTACATTGAAAATTCATATCTTGAACAACAAAGTTCTTATGGACCAAATTCTTGAAAAAAATTAAATATTAGATACAACATGCCACATCGATCATATTAACCTGCATAAACATCTAGGTTTAGATCAGATTAAGACCAGAAATTGAAAAGGCACAGATTAAACTCGTACCAGGACAGGACTGAGTGAAATGTGGTCGGTGAACGTAATGTTAATTTTTTTTCCAAAATATAAGTCGACGCATATCGGATGTATTAAGGGAATTTCTAGAACACCGAAGGATTAAATGGTTTTAAAAATTGATATGTAAAAGCGTAACACCAATCCTGTTGGCAATCAAACCCAAGAACACGAACACAAAATTTGATCTCAACCAAGATCGACTCTTTCTTTTATTATAAAACCTTGACTCTACAAAATACATGGACCCTAACCATTTATTTATATTACATAACTTCCTAAACCTGCTAAAATTCATACTCCTATCTTCTTGACATTCAAATAATTAGATAAACATTAATACCTTCTTGACATTCAAATAATTAGATAAACATTAATACGAATCTTAATCTTGCTAGATAAATCAAACCAATAATTTAAACTACTACTCGATAAATCAAACTAGTAATTTAAACTAACGAGTTTTTAGGTTCTCGTGCGCTGCGGTGAAATCGTCAACCAAACCAAAAATAGACGTGAAAATATTAAACCGAACCAAACCTTACGTAAAAGATTACCTTGGAAAAGAATATTAATGTCACTTAAAGATGAGATAATCTTCTTCTAAAGTCTGAGTGCTTATCGTTTCGTTTATATAATAAATAAAATACTTTTTTTTTTCAAACTACTAAGAATTTGTACGTGAAACAAATAAAAAGAACCGTGTTTACGAATTTTCGATTATGCCTTTGTAGCATTTTTTTTACCCATTAATTTTTTTTTCCCACAACACTCTTTTAGAAAAAAAAAAAAAACCCTAATATACCCCTTGTAGAAATTTAATTATTTCATGACTATAAAAAAGGAATGGTTTGAATAACTTTGAAGAACATCAGAGTCAATAGATACTATAAGATTTATTACGTAATCCTTTTTTTGACAGCGAAATTTAAATGGAGAGCAAAAACGTGAAGACCGGTCACGTTAGCCGGCCCGCCACCACTGTCCCGGTGATGTGGGGGGCGTCCCCCTCGACTGTTTTGCAGCGACCTCCCGCGTCAGAGACTAACGTTTAGAGGCGAGAGGGCAGGAGCTAACTCAAATGGGTAGAGCAGGGTAGGCCCGGGATTCGAACCGCCGCCTTATGGAGAGCAAACTTCCCCCACTCTAGCCACTGAGCTGCGCCCCTGACAGCGAAATTTAAATAAGATTTATTATTAGATACCCTTGGAGAAACGAAACTGCATTTTATTACTCAAAAATTAGGAGTCATGGCAAGGTGCTACACGTTCCCTTTTATGTAAGGGCAAAAAGTCCAACCCTATTCCATCAATTACATACTAGGTATTTTAGGGAATAACAAAGGGAAATCTATTTAACACACAGCCAATCTATACGCAGATTTTGCTTTTTTAATATGGGTCGTATATGCCAGGAGCAGATCTAGAGTGATAGAAGGGGTAACCTTCGTTGCCCATTGACGCTTCGGTGACGCTCTAACGATAGTGTAAATTTTGGAAAAATATGACCTTTTTTCGATTTTGTTACCCCCTTTTATTGAAACGTTACCCCTATGCGAATTTTCTAGATCCGCCACTGGTATATGCTTATATGGGTCGTATAGGTTTAAAAGTCAAAACTCAAATCTGCATTTATCACTTCTTGTCTGGCGGCTGGCTAGACCAATACGGATCGTATAGGCCTATACGGGTCGTATTGCATTGTTTTTTTACAAAATTTTGTATACATTTAATTATAGTTTTAACAAAGTTTAATAAAAGAATTCTTTTATTTTTAAACAAAAAAACATTTTTAAAAATTTATCATGTTGTATAGGTTTGATACATTTTTATTATACTATACTATTTATGCTATAACTGTAATATATAATACACTTTTTTTACAAATTTTTGTATACATTTAATTATAGTTTTTGTATACAAATTTTATAATTGTATTCCATACTACACATATACTATATTATACTACAACTATTAGCATATACGAGATCTATACTATACCTATAGGCCTATACGAGATCTATACTACACCTATAGTTTATTTATAATATACTATACTTATACTATTGTATTTATGTTATAATACGACATGTAACGACAAAATACGCCAAGTAATAATACCATACGACGCGTGTACATACAACACGACACGTTAGAGTACAAGTGGATTTCAAACAAAATTACATGTAGTCATATAATACGATACCACACGGAACAGACTGTCACCGATACAGCACGTATAGAGCATATACTTCATAAATCGACATGTAATGACAAAATACGGCCTGTATACGCACCGAAAAGGCAAAACCTAAAATTATGAAAATTTGATGTTACCCCTATACGCATTGTATAGGTCAAAACTGGGTTTTATAGTACCATTATACGACTCGTATAGACCCCCTAAATTCTCAAATAAACAAGGGGTTAATTGAAAAATCATGGGGTCTATACGGATCGTGTAGGCCTATACGATCCGTATAGACCCCCTGATTTATCAATATACGATCCGTATAGACCTCATGATTTATCAATTAATTCCTTATTTTTTTTTGAGAATTCAGGGGGTTTATACGGATCGTATAGGTATATACGATTCATATTAGCCTACTATACGACCCAGTTTTGATCAATACGATGCGTATAGGGGTAAAATCAAAATTTCATAATTTTAGGTTTTGCCTTTTCGATGCCTATACGTGTCGTATTTTGACGTATTTTGTCATTACGTGTCATTTTATGAAGAATACCTTCTATACAAGTCGTTCCGGTGACGTTCGGTTCCGTGTGGTATCTATCGTATTCTGCATTCTATGATTACGTGTAATTTTGTTTGGAATCTACTTGTACTCTATCATGTCGTGTTGTATGTATACGCATCGTACGGTATCATTAATTGGCGTATTTTGTCATTAAATGTCGTATTATGACGTATATTGTCATTATGTTTGCGTATTATAGCATATATTCTCCGTACAGATCGTATCGATGACGTTTGCACAAATAATTTATCCCTTGTACAAATATAATTATTTCGTGACTCTGTAAAAGAAGGAATGGTTTGAATAACTTTGAAGAACAACAGAGTCAACGGACATTTAAGTCTTTTTTAAAATACTAATAAATAATTGAATTAATTATTTAGTGTCAAGTGTAGTCTATATTATAAGATTTATTACGTAATCCTCTTTTTTACGGCACCCACGGCGAAACGATACTATATTTTATTACTCAACTAGTTTATAGACACATGTATTACATAAGTTGTTGAATAAATAAAATATCATACGTAAGTTAAATATGATAAATATCATACAATGCTTAAAACCACCCTAATCAAGAAAATGTAGAAGTTTTTTCTTTGAAATTTATAGAAAAATACAATAATTTTGAAAAAAAAAATTACACATATTTTTTTTGAACGACCAACAAACTCAATCCCGAGCACTCTCGGTGTCACACCCCCAAAATACCACATTCGGAAACCCCCGCGAGGCGTGTGACGTACTAGGATCTAGCCACCAATCACATTGAACTCATACATGATTTAAATAAAACTTCATTTAATAAGATAAAGTATTACATTACAAAAAGTATAACTCATTGTATTCAGCGGAAGCATAAATCATTTGTTAAGTGTTAGATAAACCGTATGTGTGAAAACCGTTAGACTTGTCTCGCGATCCCATGTATTGCGACCCATGACCACTCCAGCGTCCCAGACAGCAAGTTCCACGATCCACATAATCTACAACCTGCGAGCATGCACACACGTGTATCAGACAACGCTGGTGAGTTCATATTTTTACGAAAACGTTAGTTACCCAATGTTTAATTCAGTTCATTGATTACAATGTTGATAATACCTCGAATACAAGATGACTCCAAGAACCTATCCCTCTCAGGGATACCCCAATAACTGTCCCAACCACCGGGACGCATGCTCAAAAGAAATGAACTCACCTTAGATTGCTCGGTATGTCGTGTTACCCATTCCCAATTGGTCAACCAAACCCTACTGTGGTTACCAAAATAATTAGCTTGTATGCACGTAAGTCATGTAATCCACAAATCACGACACACATACCGTTATGCACATATCATCATACAAATCGTAACAAGAAATCACGTATCTCACTAAATATAGCATACATTGAACAATTAGTTTCGTATCCACCTATCGGCTTTCATCTCGTATGCATGTATCATAACATTACTTAGCAGAACCATTCTTGCACTCGACAGATTGTGACATAACCATTTATCATCTAAAACACTGTGATCGTTCAAACCACAACCATTAACGTATCACAACCTTTCACACAAGATATTACTTTGCAGCCCATGTCGGCACTACTCGTTGCGGTGCAGCCCAATTGATTCCAGGCCCACAAAAGGGTGCGACCCGGCCCCCGGTGTGCGAGCTGCTGGTGTCACAGCACCAACATAAAGGGTGCGGCCCAAAATCTCAGGTCCGCTATCAGGTATGCGGCCCACCCTATATGGCCCAATTAAGTGTGTGGTCACACACCAAAAATAGTTGGCCTATGTGCTGTATGTGTGTGTGCGTGATTAAGCTTAAGTGTGTAGTCCATCAAAGGTGTTTGGCCAAGCCCTTAGTGTGCAACAAAATTCATTTAATCAATATAAACAATTTCGAATGATCAGTTGCTTGTTTTCCAGAATTTGTGCAACTCTAATCACTGTTACATTATTGACCAATATCCCTCTAAGCAACTCCAATACACATCATGAACATATCCAGATTGCAATGACAACTTATCATTAAAACTTACCAAATCATCATAATAATCAATATATATTCATGATTTTAATCATAACACGAGACTATATCCCATTCGTTACCAGAACTATGTCACTAGCATGCAAGACAAGCAACAACTTAATCAGCCCATTCTGGCACTCATATTAGTGTGTAGCCCAGTTGGTTTCAGGACCAACTAGATGATGAGATTAGCTGTGCGGCCCAACCAAATGGTCCACTAACCGGGTGTGCAGCCTACTCGAGAATAACCCAACTTTGTAACAAATTTCCACATAATTATAACAATCCTAATTTGCACCCTATGAAGCCTTATCTACCATTAATTTGCAATGTTAATATACATATTTCAATGGTTCCATTTAATACAAATAAATCCACATCATCATGTAACAGACATCATGATTGGTATCACATAACCCATCCCTATTTCATAATCAATAATCACAACCCATATCAATCCAATATCTCCCCCCTAACAATCATCATCACATAACAGTTACACATTGACATACATGATCCATGTTAATTAAATGCACTTTAACATGTGAAAGATATTATGAATAGCTCATTCCCCAATTCAATAAAAATCATCCCTAATACTATGTCAAACCCATCGCACCTTCATCAAAACCAAACATCAAGATTAATCATGTTAAATGTTGCATCCCTACTGATGTTCGATCCGTGTCAACACAGTTTATAATAAATAAACTCAATCCATGTCTATACATTGCATATACTCATGCAACTTAACATGTGATCACATAATTTAACATAATCGAAACTAATATACATACACACCGATTATTAGATCGACTGGAATAAGGGATTGCGTAGGGGAGAAGCCTCGTCAAGTATGTGTCGCCGTCGATCAAGAGGAGGAGGGAGTGTGTTAGGGTTTGATGTGTTTTGTGTTTCCAAATAGTAAAAGCCGTATACATGCATGTATGCGTCCATGTCTTCAAATACAAGGGTTGGGCTTAGTTTTGGCTTAAGGAAACTGGGCTAAGAACGGGATTGGGTTATGAGGTCAAAGTAATTTAATACGACTCCGAGCACTAGTGTATGATTGAATATATACATATAATCTAAACAGTTATAATTTAATATGTAACAAACTCATAACCATATAATCATATAATCATAGTAGTTCAATGTAATTAAACAAGTTTAATAAGTTTACGCAACGTAGACATAATGATGACGTATAATGGAACACGAGATTGGATAATGCTAAGCTTGGGAGCACGGTTTGTCACATCATCCCCAACTTGAAAGAAATTCCGTCCCGAAATTTGATAAGCTGTTTCATGCAAGTGAAATGACAGACTAGGATGACTGTGGATTTCCTCGGATGTCACATTATCCCCAACTTGACAGGGAATTTCGTCCCGAAATTCGCTAGTTGTATCAGGATTTCAATCAACCGTTTTAAATGGGTTAGGGTACCCGAGCTTCATCGGGTCCTCACGTTCCCACGTGAACTCTGGTCCGTGTCACGTGTTCCAACGACTCCCACAACTAGAATTTTGACTAGGTTTACGAGCCCTAACTTCCCGATCCACGATTTCAATAGATTCTTCGACAAACTAAAACTTGTCATCGATTTCCAGTTCTTGAAAGGGTACCATAAGTGTTTCATCTGACAAACACTTCATCAGATTTGAGACGTGAAAGACATCGTGATCGTTACCCAACTCGTCAGGTAACTCCAGTCGATAGGCAACCTTGCCGATTCCTTCCAAACTTTTGAACGACCCAACGTAATGTAAATTATGTTTGTCACGCTTCCCGAAGCGTACCACACCCTCCCAGGGTGAGACTTTCAATCATGACACGTTCACCTGCAACGAACTCCCAGCGTTTCCTAAGCTTATCAGCTTTCCCGGCGATCACGCGTTACCGCCACACGATTCTCGATCTAAACAATCTTCTCAGAGGTTTCGAGTATAAGTCTGGGACTTGTGATTAGGTTGCCACTCGCCTTAATCCAACAAGGAGATTGGCATTATCATTCATGTGACGCCTCAAACAGAGCTGCCTGAATACTAGAATGGTATCTGCTGCAGTAGGACTCATCTAAAGGTAAGTGTCCTCCTAATCTTTACTAAGGTCAATCACACACATACTCGCAGCATGCCTTCGAGTGTTAGGATGGTTCGTTTACTCAGACCGTTTATCCTACGGTGATAAGTAATGCTCATGTCTAGACGTGAGCCAAGGGTGTTGTGTATTGCCTGTCAGGAATCAGGTATAGACCAAAATCAAAGGTAACAGGAGTTGGCACCTCGTGCCTACAAACCGTCTCTCTCAGAGGAATATTCACAGGCTGCGAAAATTCGTCAGTTTCCCTTAATTGCAAGAGGGTGTACTGGTTACATGAGACAATCAGAAATCACCCAGGTGAAATTGTTTCCGTTCTGGGTTTTAGGTAGTCCAGTGACAAAGTCCGTGGCAGTCTGTTCTCATTTCCAAATGGGTGTTTCTGGGTGCTGACACAAACCAGAAGGTTCTTGATATTCCACCTTGACTTTCGCACAAGTCAAACAGCGTTCACATACATTGCTATATGGACTTTCATGCCCGGTTGCCAGCACCAGATTTATAGATCCTAATATCCCCTATCAAAATCCAAACGATTAGAATAACGATGCTGGTGTGCTTTGTTCAACACAAGTTTCGTCATATAGTGGGGTCTACATTCACTCCATGAAGTAGCGAATATCGTCCAACTTGTCGAAAGTTGTTCCTCCATGCCCCGCATGGGTTAATCTTAAAAATCTCTTCCTTTAGTTCTTCGGTTTGAACGGAGCGAGTCTGATCAGGTAGGTTAGAGTCGATAGTGTGTTGCGAGGCTCGCACCTTTCTTGGTTTCACAGTCGAAATTATTCAGTTCTTCGGTTTGAACGGAGCGAGTCGAAAATCTCTTCCTTCAGTTCTTCGGTTTGAACGAAGTGAGTCTAATCAGGTAGGTTAGAGTCGATAGTGTGTTGCGAGGCTCGCACCTTTCTTGGTTTCACAGTTGAAATTATTCAAAGGTTCCATCCAACGATGTCACCACATGTTTAGCTCTTTCAAGACAAGGGTACACGGGAGGCCCTTGTGATCGGTCTAAGTAGTACATTCGGTACCGTCCAAGTAATGCCTCCAACTTAAATCCAAAGGCCATAGCTTCCACCGCAGGTTGTGATTCGTGTAATTCTTCCTGTGAATTCACCACGTAAGCCATCACCTTCTCGTGTCGCATCAGCGTGTAACTGGGATTCTGATTCAAATCATCATGGTATACCACTAGATCACCCATACCCTCGGGTAAAGATGATGCTCAATGCATTGTAGAGTTGGGTTTCAAAAGCTGAAAAGATGTCCTCCTGTTTTGTCTCCCACGAATACACAACACCCTGTTGTGCTGAAGAGATTGAAGCGGCGTGATCTTCGAAAATCCCCCGATGAATCTGCGATAGAATCTAGCGAAACCAAGGAATTGCTGTATCCCCGCAGGAATCTTTGGTGCCGATCAGTTTCTAACAAACTGGATCTTAGCGAGATCCACGTGTATTCCCACTTCGTTGATTATATGACCAAAAATGTACCTCTCGAATCTAGAAGTTACCTTTAACAAGACTTCGCGCGGAGTGGCTCCTCCCTCAGGAGCCCTAAAATAAGATACAAATGCCGCCCATGATGCCCCTTTCTCCTGGAAATGATTCAAAACGTCATCAAATAACACGGTCGATTCATGTGATCCATAAAGCTGCTGATGTGTTGATTAACCCAAAGGTCATGGAATACAAAGTCGCAATGGCCGCATTGCGTTCGATATGCCATTATAGGAACATTCT
Source organism: Helianthus tuberosus (assembly GCA_030545235.1). NCBI lineage: Eukaryota > Viridiplantae > Streptophyta > Magnoliopsida > Asterales > Asteraceae > Helianthus > Helianthus tuberosus. The sequence continues at coordinate 199,592,580 of CM060363.1, read as the reverse complement.
CCCCTTGGACTTCCATCTGATGATTGCCCGATCTCAAGTCGGTTTCCGAGTAGATTCTTGATTATTGCAATGGGTCAAGCAGGTCGTCGATACAAGACACGGGGTGACGGTCTATGATAGCTACCTCGTGGCAGTCTGTTCACGTACGAAAGGACTCGTCCTTCGTTTCTGCAATAGAGCGCGTTTCCCCAAAAACGAGGAGCTACATCTATAAAATCCCCATCCTGTAGTTTCCCGAAGTTGATTGGACAGTTCTTGCAACTTTCCAGGTGCCAAACCATAAGGAGTACGAGTAATCAAGGTTGCCTCTGGTCGTGAGATCAATCTGGGACTCTACCTAATCAGTTGTGGAAGTAATCCTGAAAGTTCCTCAAGTAGCACGCTGAGTGGATTCACGAGCAATTGGTGGATCCTCGATCTCTTTCCTTAGCCCAAACATTAGTAACGGTTGCCACCATAGCGGGGTCGTCCCTTCATAGATGCTCCTGGCTTTCATTGTCGAAAAGATACTAACCTTTACACCACACTGATGCTTTAGGACAGATGACAATTCGCTATTAGGGAGATGGATGCTCAAAGTTTTCTCCTCACAAAGTATACCCGCACGTTATCTGGATAACCAATCCGACTAACTACTACATCAAAACTATCAAGGGTAGATGTCGAACACTTGTCCCACAAGGTCGAGTTTGCATCCCAACGAACATAGGAGGTTTCCATTGACTTGCCATCAGTCGGTTCCACAACAGGTTTGGTTTCCAGAAGCATAAGCGTTAATCAGAATAGATACGAAGCGATTAGTTACCAAGAACGCGCAGGCCACCATGTTGCTATATTCTTAGCGTCGTCTATGCCGATCCTAAATGCTCTCCCACGAGCATCATTTCTAGTGTTTCTATTACGATCACGTGGATTCCCAATTACTGTCATTGTTCCCTTGGTTGTTGACATTTTGACTTAACAACAGTCAATCCTTGTCGGAGTCACCTTCTTGTTCATACTGTAGACTACGGTTACGAGCGCCTCGATGTCGCCGTGACTCTTTCCCCTAATGTCGCTTCTTGTAACGGGGTCCTGTGACCTTTCACCAACAGGGTACATCTTTCACATTCCGTGCCACGTACTAAGGCACTACTCACTGCGTGGGAAGTTACACATTCCACTCTATAGTCAATTGTCATCGTTCATGCCCCGATTGGTTCATGGGAGTTGACTCCCATAAGTCGCTGGCTAGGGTTAAGGATTCGATTGAAGTTAATCTGCTGGCGTTCGTTGCCGGTAATCAGGGTCGTTCTAATACTGAGGTCGGTAAAGCACTACGCTCATCCTCTTGTCTATCGTTCTTGCAAGTTGATTGTGTAGTACACGGTATGTTGCGAGAGTGTTGCAGAAGTGATCGCATTTCAGGATCTACGACGTCAATACATTGAGTTCCAGCAAACGAAGAGGAGTAAGAAGGGAGTTGATCAATCATTCGACGCTGCAACATCCAACTCAGGGATGTTCGTACTAGCACCTAACAGTCTACACAGTTCGCTAGACGTTCAGATGAGTGTTCAGGTGATACTCGATAGCATCGAGATTCGTAAGGATTCAGAGAGGAGTGAAAAGATCACGTTCGAGTAGGAGACAATCACTGCTATGACCCCTATAAGTTTGTTATGTCTCTCACTGATCTAATAACGGAACAGAACCCTTTTTTTTACTTGTTAAGCCTCACTGGGACTCACATGCACCCCACATTATTATTATGTGTGCACCCACAATAATATTGTGATTTGCATGCTCATCTCAGTTCCTCCTAACTCGTGTTAAATGGTTCTTCAAACCCAGATATCAACGGAGGTTTTCAAAGTAACAAGATCACAAAAAAAAATCCGAGGACTATGGCATACTATCTACGCATCATAAAGTAAGCAAGCAATCCATGCCATCATGATATAGTGACGAGTGTGTGTTCATATGTTACGTCATAAACAAATGTGTACTAGTCATGTAATGTATGAAACAAGTGAGAAAGACGAACCTTGCAATCTGGACCTGAGTGTCATGGTCGTATTCATGTATTCAGAACTGTTCGGTTATAGTCTGGTTTTACAAAAACATTTTAAAACCAAGTTCACTATAACCAGTGGCTCTGATACCAAACTGTCACACCCCCAAAATACCACATGCGGAAACCCCCGCGAGGCGTGTGACGTACCAGGATCTAGCCACCAATCACATTGAACTCATACATGATTTAAATAAAACTTCATTTAATAAGATAAAGTATTACATTACAAAAAGTATAACTCATTGTATTCAGCGAAAGCATAAATCATTTGTTAAGTGTTACATAAACCGTATGTGTGAAAACCATTAAACTTGTCTCGCGATCCCATGTATTGCGACCCATGACCACTCCAGCGCCCCAGACAGCAAGTTCCACGATCCACATAATCTACAACCTGCGAGCATGCACACACGTGTATCAGACAACGCTGGTGAGTTCATAGTTTTACGAAAACGTTAGTTACCCAGTGTTTAATTCAGTTTATTGATTACAATGTTGATAATACCTCGAATACAAGACGACTCCATATTTGTTTTGCCCTTTCCCCAATGCTCCTATCAAAGCATTGGGCATGACTGAGTCATTAGTTCACACCCGTCCTCTCAGGTACGGGGTGAGAGTGCCAAAACTAGATAGCGCTACCAACTAATACTCCGTTACCTCTCAGGTAACAAACAAGGAGGGACTTAAAGGTGATAGGATGAGTATATTATCCAGCATTCTCGATTTTACCCACAAGATGTATTCCTCTCAGGAATACCCAATTGATTTACCCAAGAACCTATCCCTCTCAGGGATACCCCAATGACTGTCCCAACCACCGGGACGCATGCTCAAAAGAAATGAACTCACCTTAGATTGCTCGGTATGTCGTGTTACCCGTTCCCAGTTGGTCAACCAAACCCTACCGTGGTTACCAAAATAATTAGCTTGTATGCACGTAAGTCATGTAATCCACAAATCACGACACACATACCGTTATGCACATATCATCATAAAAATCATAACTAGAAATCACGTATCACACTAAATATAGCATACATTGAACAATTAGTTTTGTATCCACCTATCGGCTTTCATCTCGTGTGCATGTATCATAACATTACTTAGCAGAACCATTCTTGCACTCGACAGATTGTGACACAACCATTTATCATCTAAAACACTGTGATCGTTCAAACCACAACCATTATCGTATCACAACCTTTCACACAAGATATTACTTTGCAGCCCATGTCGGCACTACTCGTTGCGGTGCAGCCCAATTGATTCCAGGCCCACAAAGGGGTGAGACCCGGCCCCCGGTGTGCGAGCTGCTGGTGTCACAGCACCAACATAAAGGGTGTGGCCCAGAATCTCAGGTCCGCTATCAGGCATGCGGCCCACCCGGTATGGCCCAATTAAGTGTGTGGTCACATACCAAAAATAGTCAGCCTATGTGCTGTATGTGTGTGTGCGTGATTGGGCTTAAGTGTGTAGTCCATCAAAGGTGTTTGAGCAAGCCCTTAGTGTGCAACAAAATTCATTTAATCAATATCAACAATTTCGAATGATCAGTTACTTGTTTTCCAGAATTTGTGCAACTCTAATCACTGTTACATTATTGACCAAAATCCCTCTAAGCAACTCCAATACACATCATGAACATATCCAGATTGCAATGACAACTTATCATTAAAACTTACCAAATCATCATAATAATCAATATATATTCATGATTTTAATCATAACACGAGACTATATCCCATTCGTTACCAAAACTATGTCACTAGCATGCAAGACAAGCAACAACTTAATCAGCCCATTCTGGCACTCATATTAGTGTGCGGCCCAGTTGGTTTCAGGCCCAACTAGATGATGAGACTAGCTGTGCAGCCCAACCAAATGGTCCACTAACCGGGTGTGCAGCCTACTCGAGAATAACCCAACTTTGTAACAAATTTCCACATAATTATAACAATCCTAATCTGCACCCTATGAAGCCTTATCTACCATTTTTTTGCAATGTTAATATACATAATTCAATGGTTCCATTTAATTCAAATAAATCCCTATCATCGTGTAACAGACATCATGATTGGTATCACATAACCCATCCCTATTTCATAATCAATAATCATAACCCATATCAATCCAATATATCCCCCCTAACAATCATCATCACATAACAGTTACACATTGACATACATGATCCATGTTAATTAAATGCACTTTAACATGTGAAAGATATTATGAATAGCTCATTCCCTAATTCAATAAAAATCATCCCTAATACTATGTCAAACCCACCGCACCTTCATCAAAACTTAACATCAAGATTAATCATGTTAAATGTTGCATCCCTACTAATGTTCGATCCTTGTCAACACAGTTTATAATAAACAAACTCAATCCATGTCTATACCTTGCACATACTCATGCAACCTAACATGTGATCACATAATTTAACACAATCGAAACTAATATACATACGTACCGATTATTAGATCGATGGGAATAAGGGATTGCGTAGGGGAGAAGCCTCGTCAAGTATGTGTCGCCATCGATCAAGAGGAGGAGGGAGTGTGTTAGGGTGTTATCTGTTTTGTGTTGCCAAATAGTAAAAGCCGTATACATGCATGTATGCGTCCATGTCTTCAAATACAAGGGTTGGGCTGAGTTTGGGCTTAAGGAAACTGGGCTAAGAACGGGATTGGGTTATGCGGTCAAAGTAATTTAATACGACTCCGAGCACTAGTGTATGATTGAATATATACATATAATCTAAACAGTTATAATTTAATATTGAACAAACTCATAACCATATAATCATAGTAGTTCAATGTAATTAAACAAGTTTACGCAACGTAGACATAATGACGACGTATAATGGAACACGAGATTGGACAATGCTAACCTTGGGAGCACGGGTTGTCACACTAGGGGCACCCACTAAAAGGGCAATATATACCAGATAATTATTGCTAATTATTATTGAATACTAAGTTAAGGATTATATAAAACTAGAAAAGTGACTCGCGCGCGTTGCGCGCGTTGCGCCGCGGGCAACGAAATTGGCGTGCAATCAATCAGATTCATACCAGTTTTGTTTAAGCTTATCATACTTCTTTCGTCATCAAAATCCGAGTAACAACTATAAGTACAACGTTATATAAATAATTGTATACACTAATAAACACAGGTTTAAAGTAGCCCGAGTACGATATCGGGTTCCTCAGAACCTGGTCTTCGCACGTTTTATTCTGTTGAAACCAAAAGGAGACACACTGCCTCTTGGTTGCGTGTTGTGCCATCGAAGATTATTCTTTAGAATAACCAACTCTCTCAACTGTTGCCTTTTGTACAAATCCTGGGATTCATCCTGTAATTCGAAGTAGTGTCTTTATAAAAAGTTGTAACCAACCAACCCAACTTTATGGATTGGTCAGCCAGTAAGATATCTATACGGTACCATCCACAATTTAAGGTTGGTTTGGCAGGTCCGACTGACCCAACAAAGCCAACCATTTTCCTTTGCCAGTTTTTTTCCGAACTCTTTAGGCTAGTTTGGCCGGTCTGGGCAACCCAACCAACCCAGTTTTGTTTCCCATATTCCAAAACCGTAGTTAGCAGTTCAAACTATAATTTTCATTGCAAAGTGAACTACTTTAATTTAATGAAGGTATCAATAGGCTATAGTTTGTTCACAATGTAGAAGGTATGTAGTATGAAAGAAAACATACCACAAGTTTGAGCAACCTCTTTTTCTCCTACAAGTTGAACGATACGCGCCTCCCGTCTGCCACATTTACGATAAAATATGTGATCGCTTTCTCCAGGTAGTTGAGATCAACAACAGTAGAGATTGTTGTCAGCAGCTGCAGTGGCAAGACATAAATATTTATTTAAATTAAAACAAAATATAATAATATGTGCTAATAAATATACCTTAATCTGGTTCAATGTAAAAGCTTTAGGCCACTCATTTCTAAAACCTTCACACACTTGCCAATATATCATCCATCCCTTTTAGTTGCAGCCAGCTAAAATGAATTTAGAACTGAAGGTTAGCAATCCCTAAACTTATGCAAACTACAATTCAAGATTATCAAACAATTATCTTTAATTCAAACAGGTGAAACTAACGCGAGCAAGCTAATTCAAGAAATAGTTCGATACATAGTTTGGTAAAAAAGAATGAAGCTAATAAAGCAAACGGTTAAAAAGTATCTTAGTGAATATTTTTTTTGAACAGCAATTTCATCTTAGTGAATATTTAGTTTAGTAAAATTGGTAGTTAACATGGCTATTTTAATAACTCCCAGTCTTTAATGATCCATAGTTAACAATTTACACATGTTCTTTCATATTCATCTTAACCCCTTATTCAATTCATTGTTTTTTTCATCTCAATCATGAAGCAAGTTTCGAATAATATACATCTGGTATATCATTATGCACGGATGCAGTCATGTTATATCATTATTACATTTTCATTATTATTATAATAAAACCATAAAAATAGTAGTTCTTATTTTTCATTCGATATATATAATAAAGCATAAAGAATCTGGCTTTAACAGTTCTTTAATCTGAACATGCTTGGCTCAGTTACCGACTTACTTGATTAACTTTCTGTTTTTGTCAACTAAAAAAGGATGGTGCCCTTTCTATTACGAAGCATTTACTTATTATAATCTCTAGACGTTATCAGTAAGAGATAGACAAACCTCAGAAACACGATACAGACAATGGCATTCAAGTCAACCACTTTAAATCGACCACCTGTAACAAAAATAAATTAACGAAAACCATCAATGCAAAGTGAAAGAGAAACCAAAAAAGACTACCATAGACTTACAAATGCGAAAGCAATGGAAAACAGACAACACCACCCACACCTAAATTTAAGACCATACAACAAAACCAACAACCAAACTTAAACAAACATGCATAAACCAGATGGAAGATTACAAAATTAATTCAAAAGGCAAATACGCACAAAGTACAATGGTGAAAACAAAAATTAGACCACCAAGTTGATTTTTCCAATAGCATCGATAACATGCTGCAACAAACATGATCAATAATATGTAAAAAAATAGAATCAGAAGTAAAGAAGTAAAGACGATTTCTACGGTCTGTGGTAGCAATATTTAAAGATTCATTTGGCTCAAAAATTATCACCATTCATAATCATTATTTCTAAAAACACTAATTCGATAAAATTAACACTCCAGACCCAATAATAACACTAAATTGATAAGGTGGCTCAGATTTCTCATCATAGCCTTTGAATCCCGGATACCTCATGGCATTCATTGACACAGTTCCCAAGCCTCAAATCAACTAAAAAATGCTACAAAACGGTCTCTAGCAACAATCGGTTCTCGCAACCCCTAAAATTGGGGTTTAAAACAACAACTGCGTAATCATCGAGAACAGAGTCTGCATAAGAAATAACAACTTTGATTCATCCCTAATCTCGTACAGTTAGGCTCAGAGTTTGCGAAATAGGGAAACCACCATAGCTGCAAGGGAGGTTGCTGGTGTTCACCTACCATCCTACAACCCTGCCATGCCAAGGTGGGATCTTCAGTAACCTTTTCTCAGACCCTCAAACTCATCACAACCCTTTCGTGAACCCTAATCGAGCAAAAGGGTTGACATAGAAAAAAAAAAAAATAGAGAAGTCAGGCACTAACAATCACACAGTAATTAACTGTAAGATTTATTTACATACAGACCCAGATCGGTGACCGGAGAAGTCGCCTGAGCTTCACCAGTAATCGACTACAATCGAATGAGGAGGCGTCGCGACAGCTCCGCCATGACTCCACCACAGCTCCGCCGTGACACCATCACATCTACCCCGTGACTCCACTACCGCTCCGCCGTGGCTCCGCCACCGCAGAAGGTGGGATGTCCACGCTGCCTCTCGGTTTCTCCCATTCTCTCTCTACATGTGTGTGTTTGGCTAGGTATAAATGACTAAATGAGTATGTAAATGGATAATGGGTACAACCAAATTAGCATATCATACAACACCAAACTGCAGAGAACACACTTTAAGCTTAGAGTACAACCACATATAGCCTAACTATGTTGTAAATTATAAGTATATATAATTTAATTTAAATATTCATTTGATTATTTATCAATTAATTTAAATACTCATTTAATTATTTATCTGTGTATAATTTAAATATTTTAATGAAAAAACGAAAAACAAAAACAAAACCAAAACCCATGTAATCTTCAAAATAAAGTTTAAGAAATTGATGCAAAGATAAATCGCGATAATGTATAACAATTATATATATTTATATATTATTTGATATATCAATAATTAATAATATTAGAGATTAATCAAACATATTAATATAGTATTAATTTAATATTAAATTTAATTTAAATACTCATTTGATTATATATATTTTTATAACTTAAATATTTTAATTAAAAAATGAAAACAAAGACAAAATCCATATAATCATTAAAAAAATAAAGTTTAAGAAATTGACGTAAAGATAAATTGGGATAATGTATAACAATCATTTATATTTATATATTATAGATATATTTTATTATATTATATATTAATAAATATTAGAGATTAATCTAATACATTAATAGTATTTTAATTTAATATATAAATGAACTAGGCTATTGCCCGCGTTAAATGCAGCTTCAACAAACAAATCAGTTATTTATATTCAAATTTAATATATGTATAATAGATTAAATACGAGAATGCCACATGACATTAGATGAACATAAATGAAATAAGAGAATATCATATGGCATTATATGTATTTCTTTATTAGTTTTAGGTTTTATTACTCAAAATAAGATATTGATTCAAAAGTATGGAGATTCTTATACACGCCAACAAATAAGGAAGAGGAAATAATTAAAAAATTGAAATAAGGGTCCCCAAGATGGGTCCAACTAATTCTTCATTTAATTTTACAAAAAGGGGTAACAACGCAGCTTGTTGCCCGTTTACCAACTATCTCAATATAAATTCATAACATGAAAATTTTACGATTATTTTAAATTATTTATGAATATCAGAAAATTCATATCTTGAACTACAACATGGGTTTTTTCATGAACAAACAATAATTTATATTAGAGTAAACTGCCATTTTGATCCTTGGGGTTTGGGCAGTTTTGCCACTTCAGTCCAAATCTCAAACCTTTTGCATCTGGATCCCTGTGGTTTCGGTTTTATTACCGTTTTAGTTCAAAAGTGAAATTAGCTCAAATTCCTTAAATTAAATCCTGATGTTTTGTCATTTTCCCAGGGGTAATTTGGTCATTACAAGTATTATTTTAACAAATTATTAATTAAAATAATTAAATTAATTAATCCTTTACCTAATAGAAGAAGCACAAAACCATCATCTTCTCCAATTCCATCAATTCCATTAATATCGCTTCCAATCCTCTCAAATTTCTCAATTCACTTCACAAATTACAGTAATCGATGATGTCATTTGAACAACAGGGCTTCGAAGAGCCCCAATTCTACTCTTCTCACGAATCAATTGACTTTAACACCCCTAAATCCGCCAATTCCACCTCAACACCCAGCACATCCATCGTTTTTCTCTGAAGCGTCCTCCATTTGTTCTCTTTAGTGTGGTTCCAAGACCTTAGAGTCAACTCAAGGATAAACATTTCACATGCGCGTGCGAATATGACTGGGGCTTCAGCTGATATCACCCTTACATCCTCATCGACCTTCATGATTTTCTTGATCTTGGCTAATGGTAGACTGTGGTTTTTAAAATCGGTTGTTTGTTCGATTTCCTGGTACTGATTTGCCCAGAAGTTCTGTAGTTGCTGCTGCTGTTGCTGATGGATGTGCTGGTAGGCGAGTTGCTGTTGTGCGAGCTGAGCTGGAGGTGAAGGATGACCTACAGAATGTGCGGATTGACCTGCTAACACCCACAGGACACGGTCTGGTCTACCCATTCACACAACGAGGTCACATTCTCATACTCTCTCTAGCTTTCTCTCTCTAAAACTCTCATTCGATCGATTTGTGTATACGACATTGCGAGTTTTCCGATCTCAATTCTCTCGTTTCTTGCGATTTTATCTCCCTAAATTCTGAATCCGCCTGTTCCTGTTCTTATACATGCATAATCATATTCTTTCTGCATTTGTTCTTCCAATCATTTGAACTGAGCTGTTATTATTGATTCATGATTAGTTAATTACATCATGCTTTCAATTCGAGCAGCTATGTATGCAAAAAGAAAACACCGATTAAATGAGATTATAGATTAATTAGCTGGATTATTATAGTTAATTTTAAATGTATATGTAAAATGACCATTTTGCCCTGAGGAAAAGGACAAAATAGCAGGATTTTATAAGACAAATATGACCTGACTTCACTTTTGGACCAAAATGGCAATAAAAATGAAACCACAGGGACCCATATGCAAAAGATTTGAGTTTTAGACTAAAGTGGCAAAAGTGACCAAAGCTTAGGGACCAAAATGGCAGTTTACTCTTTATATTAAAAAACTTTCAACCGTCTAATTAGATTTTACATTGAAAATTCATATCTTGAACAACAAAATTCTAATGGGCAAAATTTTTGAAAAAAATTAAATATCAGATACAACATACAACATTTATCTGATCAACCTAAATAAACATCTAGGTTTAGACCAGACCAAGACCCGAAACTGAAAAGGCACAAATTAAACCCGTACCAGAATACGATACGACTGAGTGAACTGTGGTAAGTGAACGCAATGTTAATTTTTCCGAAATATAAGTTGACGCACTTCGGATGTATTAAGGGAATTTCTAGAACATTGAAGCATTAAATGGTTTTTAAAATTGATATATAAAAGCGTAACACCAATCCTATTGGTAATCATACCCAATAACACAAACACAAAATTTGATCTCAACCAAGATCGACTCTTTCTTTTATTATAAAACATTGACTCTACAAAATACATGGACCCTAATCATCTATTTATATTACATAACTTCCTAAACCTACTCAAATTCATACTCATATCTTCTTGACAATCAAATCTATACTATATAATAAAAGAAACCAATGGGAGGACACATTCATTGAAGCCATCTATTTTTTATCGATAATTAATGTCATTTAAAAGATAATTATAAAATAAATTTTAATTTAAATTTGAACAATTTGTATAAAAAATAATATAATATTTTAAAATATTTATCAGATTTCAAAATTATTTATCCTGAAATTAACAAAAGATGTATGCTAAATATAAATTAATATAATGTAAATGATTTCTTTATTTATTAAACTAAAGTAGTTAAGGGTAGAACATATTTCAAAAATGTTTATAAGAGGTAAACAAAAATATTAATCAATGTTTATTGGTTCTATACTTTTATTTTCGTGTTCAACTCTCAACTCAAATACGGTAATCACTATGTTTACGTGACATTTATAAGAGCCATCACCGCAATCACCCCATCCATCGTATATCGAGATATCCGTTAGTTTTATATAGATTTTTATTAGATTCATTCAATCTGTATAATAAATGAATTTTTTTAAAGATATCGTGTAATACACGAGCTTTTTAAGAATATAACTTTTTTTATTATGTAGTACATAAGGTTTATAAAGATATAACTTTTTATTGTTTGATATATAAAATTACATGTGCTCAACTTGTATAACATATGAGGTTCTTAAAAATGTAACTTTTTTCATTATTTAATATATAAAATTAAATTTACTCAACCTATACAATACACGAGATTCTTAAAAATACAACTTTTTTATTATTTAATATATAAAATTATATTTATTCAACCCATGTAATAAACGAGATTTTTAAATATATATTGTTTTATTATTTGGTATATAAAATTAAATTTATTCAACCTGTGTAATAAACACCATTTTTAAAGATATATATTTTTATTATTTGGTATATAAAATTACATTTATTTAACCCGTATAATATACGAGGTTCTAACCTAGTAATTAGATAAACATTAATACGAATCTAAATCTTATTAGATAAATCAAACTAAAAATTTAAAGTACTACTCGATAAATCAAACTAGTAATAAAATAACGAGTTTTTAGGACTTGCGTGTTGCGACGAAATCGTCAACCAAACCAAAAATACACGTGAAAATATTAAACCGAACCAAAACTTACGTAAAAGATTACCATGGGAAAGAATAATATTTATATAATCTTAAAATGAAAGGTCGGTGGTGTAGCCGACCTTTCATTTGCCTTTTGGTAACGTGAAAGAATAATGACACAATCATTTTAGAAACAAACAAAAAATGGGCAAAAACTTTCATCTTCATTTTAGAAACAAAAAAAAAAATGACAAATAACACAAAAGCATCCTAAGCTTTCATAATCTACAAAAATAAACCTTAAACTTTATAAATTATTTTTTTCGTTTTTTACTTCTAATTTTTTAAATTTACCTTCAGTATTCTATTCTTTAAATTGAAATTTTATCACGTGATTATTTCTATATATGTATCAGTTTAAATTCATGTACGTGTCAGTATAAATTTACGTTTCAACGTTATTACGTTAAGGATTTATAAATTTATGTATCTACATAATTTTTTTCGAAAACGAGTCTGGCCATAATACGTTTTCATGCTTATTTAGCATACATTCAGAAACGAGTCGGGTGAAATGTAATATGTTTTAATTTGATGGTATAAATTCAAGTTATCGTACTTTTTGATGGCACTAAGTCTTTATGCAAATGTAAGGGTTGTGTAGTGGTTAGGTAGAAGCCTCACTAAATGAACCAACTTGGGTTCAATTTTGCTTCTCTTGTAACCGCAATACTTTAGATCAAATACGTCGAAACACGCGTTTTCGTATGGTTGACGCATCATATAACGTGCTGCAAGCTATAAACAATTAAAGGCGTCACCGCCACAACGCGCGGCCTGTGGCAACAATCTAATTGTCACTTAAAGATGAGATACTCTTCTTCTAAAGCCTGAGTGCTTATCGTTTTGTTTATATAATAAATAAAATACTTTTTTCAAACTACTAAGAATTTGCATGAGAAACAAATGAATTTTCAATTATGCCCTAGTAGCATTTTTCTTTGGGATTTTTACATATTTCCCCTTCCTAAGTAGCCTTATTACATATTTCCTCAACCTCTAAATTTAATTACATATTTTCCCTTACTAAACAAGCCTTATTACATATTTCCCCAATCCCTGAATTCAATTACAAATTTCACCTTCATAAACCTCATATATTAAATATTTATCCATTCATTAAAAATACTCTTATAAAATTACTATTTTACCCTTAATGAGTTTATTAAATAAGTAATTACATGTTTCCCATTCTAATAAGATCAATTACATTAAAAATATGTTTTTTTCTTTCTTTTTATATAAACTCTTTATTAACATTTAGATGTCAACTAAAATTTAATTAGCGTTTACGTGTACAATATACCTTACGCGTAAAACCAATCAAAACTACGTCGTTTTGATTAAAAATACCCCAATCCATTTCACTTTTATATTGATACAAAGATTCATAAAACAACATCCCTTGATTGTTGTTCTTCTGCGTTTCCAATTTGGACGCCTACTCCTCAAGCCAATTCGATCCTAGTCGGGTTTTTTTTAAGTACATACTCCAATCCTTTTAAATTCACTTTTATAATGTTAATTAAAAATTAGTTTATTAAGTTGTAAAATTGATGTCGCAACAGGAAAAGAAATTTAATGTTACTAATATAAAATTGATATTTTTACAGTAATTTTTCATTTAAATTCAAACACCATCAACATTTGTTATTTGTTATAAGAATAAATAAATCACTGTTATTGAAGATTTCTTTGCTTATGATATTTCATAAACTTTGAGGCTCCAGTTTTGAAAAGACTAACACAATTTCATGTTATTAATAATCGTAAAAATATCATCGGTAATATAACATAAGGTTTAGAAAAAAATGATTAAGATGGGACAGTTGCATCCCTAAATTGAAAAGGCGGATAAACAAGATAATATGATGATATTTTATGAACCAGTCGTTTAGCTACAATTCTAAATGAAATATGCAAGTGACTCTAATTGGAAAAGAGGATTTTTAATCAAAACGACATAGTTTTGAATGGTTTTACGTGTAAGGTTAGGCGTCTAACAGCACTGTATTCACTTTCTCGTATATAAATTGATTTATTAGAATGGGAAATATGTAACTAATCATTTAATAAACTCATTAAGGGCAAAATAGTAATTCTATAAGAATATTTTTAATAAAATGGATAAATATGTAATATATGGGATTTAGGAAGGTGAAATATGTAATTAAATTTAGTGATTGGGGAAATATGTAATAAGCCGTCTTTAGGAAGGGGAAATATGTAACAAAGCTTCTTTAGAAAGGGGAAATATGTTATTAAATTTAGGAGTTAGGGAAATATGTAATAAAGCTTCTTAGGAGGGGGGAAATATGTAAAAATATCTTTTTCTTTTACCCATGAATTTTGTGTAAGTCACTTTTTTTTTTCTTTTTTTACATCCCTGTCCAAGCAGTCCAACACAAAACTTGAGCACGAAGGTGACTCTGGTTGACAAAGTTTCATGTTTTACACCAGCAGGGACAGGAGTTCGAGCATGCGACGGTGATAGCAAAAGAACCGACCCAACCCGCTTCTCCGACGAATGCTAAAAATCGTACATCCATATTTACCATTGTAGATTTCATTCGTATTATCCATCGTACACCTCTTTTGTAAATCATATCCACCATCACCGTCCTCAGGCGTGCAACATCTTCTCTACATAAAACCACTTCGCCGCCACTATTGCTAGTATTACCATCGGAGTGGAAAATCAAAGAGGTTGGTTGCAGCGGTGATGGCGGTGGTGTGATGGTATTGGAGAAGGTAAGTGGCAAAGAACGGGGCAAAGTTAGAGAAAGAAGTGGGTTAAACCAATAAAAACAAAGTAAATTAGGAAAAAAAACAAACCATTTTGAAAATAAATGATACATAGTAGTTTAATTGGCACACATGTAGGCATGGTTTACCATTTAGAGATCATAGATAGGTGGACCAATGGTATCATACGAAATTGAACAGTAACTTACCCCAACAAACCAAACTTTTAAATTAATATAGGGAAAATAAAATCAAGAGTTAATTGCCAAAATTGTCCATGTGGTTTGGGTATTTTTGCCATTTTCGTCCAAAATGACACTTTTGTACCAAATTGCCCCCAACGTTTGTAACTTTTTGCCATTTTCATCCAAACCACTAACTTAGTTTATTTTTTCTGTTAAGTTGAGGATATTTGGATGAAACTGGCAAATATAAAACCACTGGGACAATTTTGACAATTTACTCAAACTCTTTTAAATTTCTTTAATTTAATTAATTTGGCTACATATATAATAAAAAAGAATATACATGCAGTTTTTATATGAAAAAAATAATAGCTTTGTCACATAATTTTTATAAATTTTCATCCAACCACTAACTAAGTTAATTTTTCTATTAAGGCGTAGGATGTTTATAAACTAAGACAGAAATTAATTTCTAATTTTTATATAGATCAATTTTATAAAAATAAAATCTACTTAAACCTCTAAATTTTATAAAACTAAAATGTTGGTAACCTTATTGAAAAAGGTGAAATAAAAAAATCTTATCATATGTACCAAGTTTGTAATTCATCTTCTAATCTTTTACATTCGCTCCCAAGGAAAAACAGAAGCTAGTGCCCCCCCCCCCCCCTATCAAACAACGTATCGTTACGAAACCTTAAAATTACCCACCAAATTGTGATTATAATGGTATGAACCAAAAGTTTCTTTGTTCAAGCCACTCAGAATAAGTATTAGTTAATTACCCTCATAATCTTAATTAAATAAATATTTTATTTCTACCAACATATTTCCTAGGTGCTCAACACATTCAAAAAATATGTAACATTTTACAATTTTTTCTATCTCTACAACTGATAAATACTAAAAGTTGTAATCGATTGTTATGTGTTACACATCAATGACGTTTTCTCTTTATTAAACTGATTTATATAAAGAAGCTGTAAATTAATTTATGTCTTAATTTATAAAATTTAAAACATCCTTCACCTTAACAGAAAAATAAACTGAGTTAGTGATTTGGATGAAAATTTATAAAACTTATGTGAGAAAACTATTAATTTTTTTTCCTAAAAACTCCATGTATATTCTTTTTATTATATATGTAACAAAAATAATTAAATAAAAGAAATTAAAAAGGGTTTGAGTAAATTGCCAAAATCGTCCCTGTGGTTTTATATTTGCCAGTTTCATCCAAATATATTCAACTTAACAGAAAAATAAACTAAGTTATGGTCTGGATGAAAATGGCAAAAAGCTACAAACGTTGGGGGCAATTTGGTACAAAAGTGTCATTTTGGATGAAAATGGCAAACGTGCCCAAACCTCAGTGACGATTTTGGCAATTAACTCTAAAATCAATCTTTTACTTTGAACCCTTCGGCTTTCTTCACTTTACATTTTAGGATTATAATCTTCAAATCCTACATTCAAAACTTCATTTGCCGGAATTAATCGTTGGAAAATAATTCAATGGTTGGGCGTCGATAACAATAGTCGGATTTATTAAACTTGATCGATTCTAGTCAGTGATCATGTCGATTTTGTTTAATCAATAAATCAAGTCCCTCTGATTGATGATTTAGGGGGTGTTTGGGATTGCTTATCAACTAACTTCTTACAAAAAAAAAAGATTTTTATAAATGATGTTTGGGTAATGGGTTGAAAAAGGAGGTTTTAATGTTTTGAAAATGAGAAAAGGAGAAAAGGAGAAGTTAGTGTCACGGCCCCCGACCCGGTTTGACCCGTTCCAGGAGCCGCGGGACAGAAATTCCCGTGGTATTTATTTAATTGAGTTTAACAGCGGAAGTTTATTTATCGGGATCGTTTAAAGCTAAAATTTTCCCAATTTATTTTATTTCACAATTTGGGATAAAACCCCGATAATTTACAATATTAAGATTTTACTACGAAATCATTATATTACAAAACTTATTTCTTTATTTTATAATGAGCCACTTTCTCAAGCTTGAAAATGCTTCTCAGCACTTTCCCTGAATTACAACAGATCACCTGAAACATGTTTGAAAAAGGTTTTGTCAGCGGAAAAATACTGAGTGAATCATTCTATTTACTAAAATGACACATTTGTTATAATTTACAGTATTAAGGAAGATTACAATGTTTCTGATATCAAACCAATTACCCACAGTACTTTGTCACTCGACCCATTGGCCCTTCCGTCCAATAGTGTCTGTGACTATGGTCATATCACCCATTGGCTGCCCCAATGGTGAAGATTATCAAGTAATGTATACAAAACCCCACATACCGGCTGTAATATGGTGATTACATAAACTTAATCCCTGTAATTATAACTTTGAAATAAATAGGGTTTTGTAAAGAAATTTGATAAAAAGAGAATTACTCACATTGCTGATTTAATACGGACAGAGTCTAGTCTATGAATTAGCCTGGTTAACCTAATTTAGATAACAATGCACACAAAACTGGGTTAGTAATCAATACAGCATTTACGATAACTCACGAGATCAACCATCACAACGAGTGACAAAGTGCTATGCTTAACATCTGTCGAATTAACGACTAATGACAAAGCATCACCCTAATGTGGGCAGCACTTAAACACCCGTTGAGTACATTGATCGATCGGAAAATGAATCGTAGCAGCGATCGTGCTAATACCCTGTTTTGCGGCAGAATTTCGAGACCCGGGGGTGTAATTTAGAGTATTCAGTTTGTATCTCAGTGTATAGTGCGAATTCTTTCGACGTTGTAAGTCCAGAATTCAAGTGCCAATGTCCTCTATTTATAGCTAAATTTTCGTCAACCTTGCGCACCGCAACACTCCCAACCTTACGGTGCGTAAGGATCCTTGCGCACCGCAAGGCCCGTATTGCTACGGTGCGTAAGGCATAAAACTAGCCTATAGGGTAGCCACGATTGGGACTAGCTCAGCTGACTCTACAATTTCAAATTTCAGTTATGTGACAACGTTTAAAGTGGATAATCGTCCACTAGGGTTTATCCCCCCCTTAGTTTTAGGGGCCCTTAATTCTGATTCCGATTATTCTGAAAATTTTAGGGTTTGTGCGGAATCACTTGGGTGTCTCAATTAGGGTTTCCTAATGATCAATTAAAGTAATAATTAGGACTTTTTAGTGAGAGTTGTTACATTCTCCCTACCTTAATAAAAATCTCGTCCTCGAGATTTACTGGAATAAATGTGGATATTTTCGCTTCATTTCTGATTCCAGCTCCCAAGTGTATTCAGCTCCTCTCTTTGAATCCCACTTTACTTTAACTAGCACTAGGCGTTTGTGCTTGAGAAACTTCACTTTTCTGTCTTCTATCTGAAGAGGTTTCTCCACAAATTTTAACTTTTCGTTTACTTCTATGTCTTGAAGAGGTACTACCAGAGATTCGTCTACTAGACATTTCTTGAGATTGGATACATGAAATACATTATGTACTCCAGCTAATTCTTCTGGTAGTTGTAAACGATAAGCAACTGGTCCTATACGTTGGATCACTGGAAATGGCCCTACGTATCTGGGACTTAGCTTTCCTTTCTTACCGAATCTCACAACTCCTTTCCAAGGAGAAACTTTCAACAGTACTCTGTCTCCAACTTTGAATTCTAACGGCTTGCATCTATTGTCTGCATAACTCTTCTGGCGATCTCGAGCCGTCTTCAGTCTTTCTTTAATTTGAGTAATCTTGTCAGTCGTCTCTTGCACAATCTCCGGACCTGATAATTGACTTTCTCCTATTTCTGCCCAACAAATTGGAGTTCTGCATTTTCTTCCATACAATGCTTCAAATGGAGCAGTTTCGATACTTGAATGATAACTATTGTTATAGGAGAATTCAATCAATGGAAAGTGATCGTCCCAATTTCCACCAAAATCTAGCACACATGCTCGGAGCATGTCTTCTAGAGTTTGGATCGTCCTTTCACTTTGCCCGTCTGTTTGTGGATGATATGAAGTACTTAAGTTTAGTCGAGTTCCCATTGCTTCTTGAAAACTTTTCCAAAAATGGGAAGTGAATCGACTATCCCTATCTGATACAATGGAGAGTGGAACTCCATGTTGAGATACGATTTCATCTACATACAACTTTGCCAATCTTTCCATGCTAAAGGTTTCTTTCATAGGTAGAAAGTGAGCAGATTTGGTTAATCGATCCACAATTACCCAAATCGCATCATTACCTTTTCTGGTTTTGGGTAACTTAGTAACAAAATCCATTGTTATAAGCTCCCATTTCCATACAAGCATCTCTAGCTGTTGTAATAGACCCGAAGGTTTCTGATGTTCTGCCTTAACTTGTGAACAAGTAAGACATTTAGAAACATATCGTGCTATATCCTTTTTCATTCCTATCCACCAGAAGTTCTTTCTTAAATCTTGGTACATCTTATTGTTTCCTGGGTGCATAGTATACCTAGATTTATGGGCTTCCTCTAGGATCTTATTTCTTAATTCTCCATGCTTCGGTACCCAAATTCTTCTTTTGTGGAATCTCCAAATTCCATCAGCTCCTTGCTCTAATTCTTTAATTCGTCCTTTCATTCCTTCAGCAACGTCTTCTATTGTTGTCTTTTGAACATATTTTAATTGCTCCATTAAATCTACTTGTAAATTTAATCTGAGAGCACGAATTCGTCGTTGTTTTTCATGATACTTACGACTTAAAGCATCTGCAACTACATTTACTTTTCCTTCATGATATTGAATATCACAGTCGTAGTCGCTTAATATTTCCATCCATCTCCTTTGTCTCATGTTTAACTCTTTTTGCCCAAATATATATCTTAAACTCTTGTGATCTGTATAGATAGTAAACTTACTTCCGTACAGATAATGTCTCCAAATCTTAAGGGCAAAAATTACGGCTCCTAATTCTAAATCATGAGTCGTATAGTTTTCTTCGTGCTTTTTTAATTGCCTTGATGCGTACGTAATTACCTTCTTGCGTTGCATAAGCACACATCCAAATCCTAATTTTGAAGCATCACAATATACTTCAAAATCTTCAGTTCCTTCTGGTAAGGCTAAGATTGGTGCATGGGTTAGTTTCTGTTTCAAGATTCTAAAAGCTTCTTCTTGTTTGGGTCCCCATTCAAACTTAGTGGCTTTACAGGTTAGCTTAGTTAATGGTACAACTATTTTGGAAAAATCCTTAATAAACCGTCTATAATATCCAGCTAATCCTATAAAACTTCTAATTTCCATTGCAGATTGTGGAACCTTCCAATTGGTAATTGCTTCTATCTTAGCAGGATCTACATGAATACCTTCGTGATTCACCATGTGTCCTAAGAATTGCACTTCCTTTAGCCAAAATTCACATTTCGAGAATTTGGCGTAAAGCTTTTCTTTTCTTAACAAAGTTAAGAGTGCATGCAAGTGCTGACAATGTTCATCCTGACTTTTGGAATAAATAAGTATATCGTCTATGAAGACAATTACAAATTTATGCAAGTACGGTTTACAGATCCTATTCATCATGTCCATGAATGCTGCAGGTGCATTCGTTAACCCGAAGGGCATGACTGTAAACTCGTAATGACCATACCTAGTTCTGAAAGCAGTCTTAGGTATGTCTTCTTCTTGTACCTTCAATTGATGATATCCAGAGCGTAAATCTATCTTAGAAAAATATCTAGCTCCTTGAAGTTGATAAAAAAGATCATCAATCCTAGGTAATGGGTATCGATTCTTAATTGTAACCTTATTCAATTCTCTATAATCAATACACATTCTCATCGAACCATCCTTTTTCTTAACAAATAACACTGGCGCTCCCCACGGGGATGAGCTAGGTTGTATGAATCCTTTACTTAATAATTCATCTAATTGTTTCTTTAGTTCTAACATTTCAGCAGGAGCTAACCGATAAGGTGCCTTGGCTATCGGTGTAGTTCCAGGTATTAGATGAATCCTAAATTCTACTTCCCTATCTGGTGGTAATCCATGTAACTCTTCTGGGAATACATCTGGGTATTCTGAGACTACAGGAATTTCCTTGAGTTCTTTTCCCTTAGTACTAATGATTACTGAAATCATATATACTACTCCTTGCTTTCGTTCATAACTAGCAACTTTCATTACCGATATGAACTTCATGGTTTTACATGGTTTATCTCCTGTAATCATGATTACTTTTCCAGTAGGTGCTTGAATTTCTATGGAATTCTGATCACAAAGAATTCGAGCATGGTTGGCTATTAACCAATCCATTCCTAATACAACATCGAATTCAGCTAATTTCATAGGTAATAAGTTTGCAGAAAATTTATGACCTGAAAGTTCTATTTCTACTTTTTGCAAAACCTGATCTATTTTAACTGAATTCCCATCTGCGGTTTCGACTGTAAAAATCTGCCTAATGTTGGTTAAAGGTAACTTAAGAGCTTGGCAAAATAAAGTATTTATAAAACTTTGGTTTGCACCAGAATCAAATAATACTTTTGCGTACACATTGTGAACTAAGAACGTACCAGCTATTACATCTGGGATGAGTTCAGCTTCTTGAGTGGTTAGCTGGAATGCTCTGACATTTTTCTTAGTAGCTCCTTCATTTGTCTTAGGTTTGTTGTCTACTGGTTTAACCAATTTAGGACATTCTGTTTTATAATGCCCTGCTTCTCCACAGTTAAAACAAATTACGGTTTTCTTTCTGCAGTTTTCTTCACGGTGTCCTATACGCTTGCAAAGATTGCAGGTTACATTACATTTTCCGTAATGCTTCCTTTTGCAATTTCTACAGAAAGGTGGATTTGAATATTGCCCTGTTCCTCTTTTCTTGAAATTTTTACTATTACCCGCCCGAAATCTTTGGGTAATTTTCTGAGCCAGTTCCTTTTTCCTATCTTTATCTCTTGTGCGCACCAGTTCATCGGTTAGAGTATTAGCTAATTCTACCGCATCATCAATAGTGCGAGGTCTCGCAGCTTTAACGATATTGCGGATTTCGCTAATTAATCCCCAAATGTAGCGAGAAATGAGTACCGGTTCTGGCGAAGCCAGTGTTGGTACCACTCTAGCATATTCAAAGAATGTCGAGGTATAACCGCGACAATCTA
This sequence comes from Helianthus tuberosus, assembly GCA_030545235.1. Lineage (NCBI taxonomy): Eukaryota > Viridiplantae > Streptophyta > Magnoliopsida > Asterales > Asteraceae > Helianthus > Helianthus tuberosus. The sequence continues at coordinate 199,570,340 of CM060363.1, read as the reverse complement.
CACCCATCATCCGATGATTTAGAAACTTATTCGTCATCTGTTCCTTTTCATACTCGGGACATAAATTTCTTTCCACAAAACCCTTAAATTCTTCCCAAGTCATAGCATAAGCTATTACTCTTCCTTTTGATTGTAACACAGTGTTCCACCATTCGAGTGCTCCTTCTTTGAAGAGATTTGATGCGTACATGACCTGATCATCTTTAGCACATTTACTTATTGCAATGACTGCTTCGGTTTTCTCTAACCAACGCAGTGATGCAGTTGCTCCTTCATTGCCTGCAAATTCAGTGGGTTTACAAGCAAGGAATTCTTTGAAAGTGCAACCAGGCTTTGCAGTTTTCATTTTCTTGGGTAATGGAGCTTGTCGTGTTTCATGATTAACATGATTATTGCTTCTGTTTACACTATTACTGAAGTTATCTTCAGTATTAAGTTTACTATGAACGATTTGTTGCGGTTCTACTGGATTCTTTACAGCAGCAACGATTGCAGGAATAGCATTGGTTATCCCTTGAGCAACAATATTTTCAATATCTTGTCTAGTCATATATTGATCTCCTGAATGTTGCTCAGACTGATTAACTTCATTTATAGGTTCATTACCACTGTTTGCCATCTGGTAATATATATAAATTTTATTAGTATCTGCTAGATAACATTTATATATAAACAATCAAATAATTTTTCAATACACGTATAGGCAAAACTATCGATTTCTCGATTACATTTTATATATTGGATAGTATGCATCATTACACACCAATATCTTACAAAGTTTTATTCGTAGTTATTTTACAGACTGATTTTACTATTACTTTTACTATTACACAACCACAGTTTTACCATCCTACTATCGCTCGTCACTGGTCGTCCTAAAAACGAAGCTCCCTTTCATCATATGTCCAGGCAATTTGTCCCCCTATTTCCCTGATTCTATTTCCCGCATCCATCAACTCTTCACCAAAATGGCGAAGTTCAGCCATATTTTCGTTACTCATTGGTGGATTAGGTAGGGGTTCCGGATCGACTTGTGGAAAAAAGGAATAAGGATCGTTGACAATATTTTGAAATTGCCAATCATTGGTCCACCATTTGTCCATTTCTAAAGGTTGGGAGTGAACTATTGGGTCTGGGATTGCTGGTTCCCAATTCATAGGGAGTTGGTTTTCTACAGGATAGGTAAAAATATTAGTATTGACAGGCTGAATAGTTTCACAGCTTGCCAATAGAAAATCTATCTCATCTTGAAAGGTCCTTCCCTGGTTTTGATTGGAGCTCTCTCCGATTTCTATTTGGGTTGGTCTAGAGCGTTGCCCAACTTCCATTACTATTTCTTTAGTACCTTCCTCCATCTGCATTCCTATCTCCTTAACCTCTTCCTTGTCTTCAGTTTCCATTTCCTGTTGTTTAGAACTTTCTCCGGTTATAATTTCTTTTCCCTTTTTCAAAGGATTGTTTATTTTGGGAAGTTTTGTAGCTGGCTTTTTCCTACGTATACGACTCCCCCAAACGTATTTCCTTCTTTTCTTGGGTTTTGGCTTTTTCAAGGGTGGAGCATTGAATTCTACAGGTTGTTCTATATCAGGAAAGCATCCAGTAAATTCTTTGGAAACTTCGATATTCACCGGGTAAAGATTAAGGTTCTGAAAAGCTTCAGATATCCCACTCATGCTGATGTAGCATATATGCAAAATGCATAAAATACTAAGTTAAAATTCATAAATAACCTGTTAATTTATTACATACTGTGTACTAATTTATTACAAAGATAACTGGAAAACACACTTAGGGTTTGAAATTTTATTTATTGCACAGGGTTTCTAGATTGTAAGGGTAAGGTGCTAAAACTTTAAAATATTTAAAGATTTATATTTTCTGCTACTGTGGCTAGCATATATAAATTTGCCCATTTCTCATCTAGCTTATCTTCCCAAGGTGATTTATTGATTAATTCCTGGGTTTCCCGTTTAATCTTCTTTTCTCGGATTTTCTCTTTACTTTTCTTAATAATCATCTCCCTCTTTCTAGGAGAAAGTGATTCCTCGTATTGTGCCTTTCGCACAAATATTCCTTCTTCAGGAATTTCAGCCTGATTCGAGGATTTGGTTCGGGATGAACTTCCCTTCTCATTGAATGATCTATCTAATTTAAGATAGATACTTGCCAGCTTTTGTTTACCCATACTGTAACTAACAAATAGTCAGTTAATAAAACACATAATCACAGAATAGTAATCAGGAAAAAATTAAGTATTTCTAAATACTTAATTAGCTTAACTCAGTGGCTCTGATACCACCTTTTTCTGTCACGGCCCCCGACCCAGTTTGACCCGTTCCAGGAGCCGCGGGACAGAAATTCCCGTGGTATTTATTTAATTGAGTTTAACAGCGGAAGTTTATTTATCAGGATCGTTTAAAGCTAAAATTTTCCCAATTTATTTTATTTCACAATTTGGGATAAAACCCCGATAATTTACAATATTAAGATTTTACTACGAAATCATTATATTACAAAACTTATTTCTTTATTTTATAATGGGCCACTTTCTCAAGCTTGAAAATGCTTCTCAGCACTTTCCCTGAATTACAACAGATCACCTGAAACATGTTTGAAAAAGGTTTTGTCAGCGGAAAAATACTGAGTGAATCATTCTATTTACTAAAATGACACATTTGTTATAATTTACAGTATTAAGGAAGATTACAATGTTTCTGATATCAAACCAATTACCCACAGTACTTTGTCACTCGACCCATTGGCCCTTCCGTCCAATAGTGTCTGTGACTATGGTCATATCACCCATTGGCTGCCCCAATGGTGAAGATTATCAAGTAATGTATACAAAACCCCACATACCGGCTGTAATATGGTGATTACATAAACTTAATCCCTGTAATTATAACTTTGAAATAAATAGGGTTTTGTAAAGAAATTTGATAAAAAGAGAATGACTCACATTGCTGATTTAATACGGACAGAGTCTAGTCTATGAATTAGCCTGGTTAACCTAATTTAGATAACAATGCACACAAAACTGGGTTAGTAATCAATACAGCATTTACGATAACTCACGAGATCAACCATCACAACGAGTGACAAAGTGCTATGCTTAACATATGTCGAATTAACGACTAATGACAAAGCATCACCCTAATGTGGGCAGCACTTAAACACCCGTTGAGTACATTGATCGATCGAAAAATGAATCGTAGCAGCGATCGTGCTAATACCCTGTTTTGCGGCAGAATTTCGAGACCCGGGGGTGTAATTTAGAGTATTCAGTTTGTATCTCAGTGTATAGTGCGAATTCTTTCGACGTTGTAAGTCCAGAATTCAAGTGCCAATGTCCTCTATTTATAGCTAAATTTTCGTCAACCTTGCGCACCGCAACACTCCCAACCTTACGGTGTGTAAGGATCCTTGGGCACCGCAAGGCCCGTATTGCTACGGTGCGTAAGGCATAAAACTAGCCTATAGGGTAGCCACGATTGGGACTAGCTCAGCTGACTCTACAATTTCAAATTTCAGTTATGTGACAACGTTTAAAGTGGATAATCGTCCACTAGGGTTTATCCCCCCCTTAGTTTTAGGGGCCCTTAATTCTGATTCCGATTATTCTGAAAATTTTAGGGTTTGTGCGGAATCACTTGGGTGTCTCAATTAGGGTTTCCTAATGATCAATTAAAGTAATAATTAGGACTTTTTAGTGAGAGTTGTTACAGTTAGGGGGAGTGACATTTCCAAAAAGGAGAAAAGGAGGAGGAAAATGAGTTTTTGATAAGCAATCCCAAACACCCCCTTAGTATTTCTTTTGATTATTGGTACAAACGTGAAAACAGGGGATGTTCCAATTGCCGTGTTGAAGACTATATGTTTGAAATGTACTAACACAATATCATTATAATCGGTATATTCAGATTGAAAAAGGATAATAGCAATAAACATGTTGATAACATATAAATTAATTGACTTATTCGGAATTATAAACCTAATTGTGATTCATGAAGGAAAAAATAGGAAAACATGGAAGAGAGTTTATAATTGTTAACTTTGATTTCAACGTATTAATGGATTTCTTATAAATGTGAATGAATTTTGAAAGATGGAAACATGATTTGAGTGATGATATATAATAAAAAGAATTTTACCGAAAGTTCATTAGAAGTTACATTGAAATTGAAGGTAAACGGGCAACAAACTGCACCACTACCCCCTTTTTTTAATAGCAAAATTAAGTCTTTTAAAAACCACATTCATAGATCTCGGGGTCAGGACATTACTAAGCATGACCCTTTGTACTCAACGAAGCAGGTCCACAGCCTCTGGCGTAAGGAAACCAAAAGTTTCAAAATGCAAATGGGATAAACACGTGTTGTGTTGGACCTACAAAAGACCAAATGATATTCAAAAGCGAAAACATGACAATGAGAGCAAGAAATAAACAGTTGATGAAACATTTCTCTTCCCAAAGATAGCGAATCTTGAACATCTAAATCAGAGCATCTGTTGATGACATGCAAACGTTTGTTCAAAGCCTTAGAACCGCTGTTCATGAAGAAACAAGGTTTGTTCAAGTCCTAAAGTCTGTTGAAGCAAATGTCTGATAAAGAAGACCAAACCTGTCTGGCCAAACAGATGTTTGGAACAAAGCAACAGAGGATAGCTTAACAGATGTTTCCAATGTAACAATATTTGCTTTTTAATGGTGTTTTAGCTAGTTAGATCAGTTGTTTGATTTGCACAGATGTTTGCAACATCTGTGGATGTGGAATCTTTTCCGTTAGGAATGTTAGATGTCACTATCAGGGTGATGTCAGCCATTCACAAACAGAGCTTTTTTACTTAGTATAAATAGATCTCACCTGTTAGAGATCTATATTATCGATTCACACATTCCTTTTGTATGAATAGTTTTATGAATGATCATGCTGAGGGGGAGATTATAGAATCATTCTGTAAACTTTTGTAATCATTTGAGTATATATGAAAAACAGTTGTTGATGATATCTTTCTACCTGTGAATTTTATTGTTTTATGTGTATTAATTTACAAGTATCAAACTCAGATCCTAACAATTGGTATCAGAGTTTGGTCATGTTAAATTTGATTACACAATCAATTTAACATTCAAATATCATCTCACAGAGATACAATATATTCGTAGCTCAGAGTAGGAAAGTGTAGAACTCAAAAGTGTCTATCACATACTTTGTTCTTCTACAAAAGATCAAAAGGGAATGTCACTTAACAACTATGATTCCCTTATCTCCGGCCACAATAACAAACCACCAATGCTTGTCAGATCAGATCACAATATTTGGCAACGTCGGATGGTGCATTATCTTGCTCAACAAAACATGGGATGTTGGAAGTCCATAATATTCGGACTTTTTATTCCAATGATACCCAGTGTTAAAATCCTAATGTGCATGAGCCAAAGAAACCAAAAGACTACTCTATGCTAGATTTCAAAAAGTTTGAGATAGATGCCAAAACACTTAGTATAATTGCCAAAGCTCTACCAAACGAGCTATGAGATGAGTTAAAAGAGAAATTTTGTAAGTAAAACTGAGGAAATTGTTAAAAACAACCAGCTCTTAACATACAAAATGTTGAGAATGCATCTAACTCAGCACAAACAACAGTTTGTGAAAAGGTTAATTCAAGTGTGATGAACATTGTGTTTCCTATTTAAAAGGTAAACAACATAAAACATCATACAAACTCATTGAAGAGTCCAAAACAACCCAATGTTTACAAATGTTATATATGGATTTGTTTGGCCCAGTAAAAATCATGAGCTTTAGAAAAAAAAAGATATTGCTTAGTAATAGTTGATGATTTTTCTAGGTTTACATGGACTTATTTATTACACTCAAAAGATGAGACTGCATGTATCTTGAAAGAGTTTATCATAAAAGTTGAAAAACAATATGATCTACTTGTAAAGTCTCCCAGAAGTGACAATGGGACATAATTTAGAAATCAAGAGCTTGATGATTTATGTGTGTCAAAAGGAATAGTGAGACAATTCAGTATTCCTAGAACACTGGAACAAAATGGGATTGTTGAATGAAAAAAAAGAACCCTAATTAAAGCTGCAAGAACTACGCTTGTAGATTCTAGCTTTCCATTATCATTTTGGGGAGAGGCGTGAATACTACATGCTATGATCAAAATAGAGTTTTAATAAACCCTAGGCATAAAAAACTGAGTATTAGATTCTCTTCAAAATAAAACCATTAATCTCATTTTTTAAAACCTTTGGTTGCCCATGCTTTATATTGAATCTCAAAGATTCAATCTTAAAATTTGCGGTAAAGGTGGATTGTGGATTTTTCTTGGGATATTCTTCTACTATCAGGGCCTATAAAGCGTTTAACACAAGGACCATGACTATAGAAGAAACCTTGAATGTAATGTTCAATGAACTATCCTCTTTAAAAATCTCTAAAAATCCGCAGAACTTTTTGATCTTGATCAATTCAATTTTGAAGAATTAACTGCAAAGGTTGAGGTTGATATAGGTAAATAAATGGCAGCACAATAGGATTACAGATTTGGAATTGAGATGCCATCTCAATACAAAGTCTATTCTGATCCGCAAAGTTCTTCTACACAAAAAAAATCAGTCAGTCCACAACAACTGGAACCACTATTACCCAAAGTCAACCTCAAACCATTGATTATGCATGTGGTCAAACCATTGGTCTATCATCTAAATTCCCCACTTTGGCCAATCCCACCATCACCTTTCCAAACCACTGTTGACCATACCATAATGGTAACAAAGGTTTTACCAGAAAATTCCCAATTATGCCCCTCACCACAAAATTCCATTCACTGGAGACACTATCTTCCTCAGATCACATCCACTAGAACAAGTCATAGGAGACATCAATACAGGAGTGCTCACAAGAAGCCAAACTTCAAACGTCTGCCTATTTGATGGCTTTTATCATTAATCCAACCTGTCAAATACCAAGAGGAATTGAAATACAACAATTAGGTGGAAGTCATGCAAGAAGAGCTTCTTTAGTTTAAAAGACAAAAAGTGTGGGAACTTCTTCCATTACCCAATGACATATGTCTAGTTGGTACAAAATGGGTCTTTAAAAATAAAACTAACGAAAGAGGAATTATTATAAAAAAACAAAGCCAACCTTGTGGTTCAAGGTTACATACAAGAAGAAGGAATTGACTATGATGAAACCTTTGCTCTTGTAGCAAGGTTGAAAGCTATAAGACTCTTCATGGCCTTTGCTGTCAACCACAACATGAAGGTGAATCAGATGGACATAAAGCGTGATTTTCTCTATGAAAAAAATCCAAGAAAAGGTCTTTGTGTGTCAACCACCAGGATTTGAAGACACATTCCATCCTAGCTATGTCTACAAGCAAAACAAAGCTTTGTATGGACTAAGAAGATCAAGAAGGAAGATATTCCAAGTGTTACACATCTATTTGGTTGTTTGAAAGAGCTAAACTATCTTCCACCACCTGAAGGAAAGTGGGGACATGAAGATAGTGATTTGGGTGATGAAAGGAAACATATGGAAGATTTCGTTCCCAAGAGATGCAGATGGTTCACTAAAGAGGATGGAAAGAAAAAGAGAAGCAAGAAAGGTGCTACGCCACAAAGAAAGTTGCCGCAACTTCTTCTTCAAGGCCTCAACCAAAGAAGAAAACTGTTCAACAAACATTGTTAGTTGATGAACCAAGTGGGGACGAGGCTCAAAGTATTAAAACTGGTGAAAAGAGCACTGCTGATACTCAGGAAATAGCTCAGAACATTGAAGCAGAGGCTTTCGGTCTAAGTGGTGCTGAGAACGTTGAGAATGTTGAAGTACATGAAAGTGAAAGTTCAGGTGCTAGTGATATAAGTTTAACCAAGCACCTACAAATGCTAATCCTCGTGATAAGTGGGAAAAGAAGAAAGAAAAGTAACAAAAGAAGAGAAAGAATAGTGACGAGAAAGATGCAACGTATGAGCCTTCTGGTCCTGAAGCTCGTAAGATGACAAAGAGGGTGACACATGCTGCTAGGAAGACAACGATTTCTTCATCAGCAAAAAGGGCACAGAAGAGTACAACAACAGCGGTTACAGACACAACTGCTAGTGCACCTGAACAAAGAGTTGAAGCTGAAGCTAGAGTTGAAGCAGAAATAGAGGAACCGGTTATCAGGAATCAATCACTGCCAACATCGCCTATTATACAACAATCAATTTTGGTACAACAAGAGGTTCCTGTATAGCAACAACAACAATCAACACCACCATAGCAAACAATACAACAACATGGGTCAACTTCAAAGCAACAATCGACTCCGATTTATTTTCTGATAGATTCTTTTCTGAGATTCCAGATTTTGGTACTGGAGAAGTTGGATTGGTGATATTCTAGATATGAACTTTGTTGATGAAAAGAGATTAAAGACAATGGAAGATAAGATCAAGAAGCTTGAAGACGACAAAGCTGAGATGAATGATAAAGTTAAGTTTCTTGAAGCTGAAAATGTGGTTCTAAACCATAGAGTTCAGATTCTGGAAGCAGAAAATGTGCAGCTGACAACTTCCAACACAATGCATCTTTCAGAGAATGAACAGTTGAAGAAGATTGTGGATGATCATGAAGAAGATAAGAAGTTGAAAATTAAGCAGATGGAAATGTTATTCACTGTATTTGAAAGAAAGATGGGAATAAGTGTTGAAGATGAGTATAATCAGACTGAAATCCACAGAGCCAAAGCTCGAAGGATTGAGCGTGAACGACAAGCTACCGAAGCTGTATCTAAAGCATCGAATGATAAGGGTAAAGTTGATGGTATTCCTGATATTTCTTAGTTCCGTATAGTGATGAAGAAACTCAAAGGTTTGCTGAAGTCGAAAGATGTCGAAAGAAAGATGATGAGAAAGACGAAGATGAAGATTTGAAAGATGTTGATGATCCCATTAACGATCATAAAGATGATGATGATGATCAGGGAGGGAGTGGATTTCAGATTGTGAGCCGCAAAGGAGACGATAGATTGATGGATTACTTGAACGATAATCAAAATGAAGAACGTGATGATGATCAATCTAATTGGGAGAGAGAATCTGGTGATCAACACGATGCAGAATCTTCTAGAATCTTCCCGGATGTTACCCCACTAACAGCCGTTCCAGAAGATAGGCCGAGAATGATATATCTTTGTCACGACGTAGAAGAAGGTGAATTTGTGCATAATTATACGTGTGAAGAGATAGTAAAACTAATGGGCATTGATGAAGATTCATTCAAGTTTGATTTCGAAGAATAGCTGAATGAGATTGATGCTGAATGACCAGAGAATTATGTGTTTAAAGATATACTAGATGCGAACAATTTTGATAATGTTGTGGTGGAGGATGATTCTGACACTGATGAATGTTTCAGATATAGTGGTGAAGGGTGAGAGGACTTCCCAACATTTCAAGAATTGTTTGCTGAACATAATGAAGACGAACTACGACGAAAGGTTGATGAGAGAATTCGAGAAGGTACACCACCAAAGATGAGTCGCGAAGAACTTCTAGAAGCTCGTAAGCACTGGTTCAGGCCGATGCCTAAAGAAAGAAAGTATAAGAGGCCTCTAGCGTTCTTTACGAGAGATCCTGATGCGTCTTTGGGTGATATTCTAAGCTAGGGATGGTTGTAAGATTTGAAAGTTCATGCCATCAGGAGAGAATTCGGAGTCAAGTATTTCAAGTATCTCATAGACATAAAAACTCTACCGTGGTGGGACATGCAGGAGTTATGTCAAACAAATTTGATAAACTATAAGATCAGATGGACTGAACAGAGGCTATGGAAGTTGATTAAGTATGAGGCGCGATACAACTTTCCTAACTAGAAGCCTCATTACCCAAAGAAGATAGTAAAGAGTGATCCGAAGACTGGAGAAATGGATATTACTTTACATATAAAGAGACCTCGTGCTATGACGAACATGCCGCTAAAGAAGCTCGAACAAGATTTCTATGAAGAGTTCAAGGGCTGGTACTATGATCCTGAAACGGCTGAAGCAGTAATTTCATTAAGGTCGAAAGAAAACAACTTTTTGAGAACTAGACCCGATGTGGCTAGTAAATTTGTCAAAGAAGGATGTAGAATGCCTATTCTTTACGAAGATATGGTATGATACGGCTGATAAGGTTCAAGCGATGTAATACCAGAACGTAATCAACGCATGTTACGAGAAGGATATTCATTCAGGGCGTATGTGGGAGACTAACTGGCGTGAATTAGAAAGGAAGGAGTTTCTGAAAGAACAGAGACGTGAAGAACGGTTCGAGGCTAGAGCACAGAAAGCAGCATTCTTGGGAAGATAGAAGCTGTAGAACAAGCCGTTCGAGATAGATCAGAATCGGATTCCTGAACAAGAAAGAAGAAAGAAGAGATTCTCAAAGTTCTTTGATACAAGTATGAATGCTAAAGAATGGTGGTTAAAGAAATGCAGATATGAGAAGAGATAAAGTTATGAAGACCGAACGTGACTGTGGCTACATCCAAGGGGGAGTTTGTGAGTGCATAATGTCTGCAGCCTACATCTTTGTGTCGTGTCCCGTTTAATGTATAGAATAGCATGTTTAGAAGTGTCGGGATTGCATTGTAAAACCCCTTCGCGCGAAGGAGTCCTTCGTACAAAGGGTACAGGTTCACTTTGCAAGAAGATGCACTTCGCACCTATGTTTGTTCGCACTAAGGGTCATTAGTATTGTTGGAATTCCTTGCTGTATACGAATGTAATTAGGGTTCTGCAGATCTCTTTTGTTCATAAATGAATTGATAAAAATCGAAAAAGATACATCTGAATGTATATGTATGTATCCGGGGTATACATGTGATAACCGCCCCAAATAATAAATAAATAAGACATATAACTCTAATTAATATCTAATCTAATAAGTAACATAATCATGTATTATATCTAGCTTATATATATATTTAACTATACTTGTCTAACACCCTCCCGTAAGCTAGATCATCGGAGCATCATGTGTAGTAGAGTCTTTAAACGTAAGAAATCCTTTGGTTGTAGCGCCTTAGTCATGATATCAGCCAATTGATCTTTGGTAGCACAAAACAGTATTGTTACATCTTCTCTTCTGATCAGGTCTCTTATGAAGTGATACTTAACACGTATATGCTTGCTCTTACCATGATATACCGGATCTTTAGCCAGACATATAGTGGACTTATTATCACAGTAAATAGGTATTGGATAATTGTCCTTTCCTTGTAATTCATCTAGAATTCCTTTTAACCATATTGCTTGACATCCGGCTAGGGTTAGAGCCATGTATTCTGCCTCCGTTGAAGAGAGTGCAACTACCTTTTGTTTCTTTGATTGCCAAGATACAGGTCCAGATCCTAGGTGGAAAATGTATCCTGATGTACTTTTACTGTCATCTACATTTCCTGCATAGTCACTATCACTAAAACCCACTAGTTTCTGTTTTCCACCCTTGGAGTATGTAATTCCTTGATCAAGAGTTCCTTTAACATATTTGAGTATGCGTTTAGTGCTTCCCAATGACTTCGTTTAGGAGTTTCCATAAACCTACTTATTTTACTCACTGCGAACATTATGTCTGGTCTAGTATTTGTCAAATACATTAGACTTCCTACTAGACTTCTATACATACTTTCATCTATGAACTCTTCCGGATCGTCCTTTGATAATTTTATCCCGTATTCCATTGGTGTCGAAACAGTATTGCACTGACTCATTCTGTATTTTTCAAGCAAATTTCTCATGTATTTCTTTTGCGATAAGATTATATTGCCATCTTCATATAAGACTTCCATGCCAAGAAAGTAATGCAGTTTTCCCATATCAGTCATCTCAAATTCCTTTTTCATTTCATCTTTGAACTCAGAAATTAATTTCATGGAATTACTAGCAATGATCAAATCATCCACTTATAAGCATATCACCAATTTTCCGTCTTTGGTGTCTTTAATGTATAACGTATGCTCATATGTACATTTTCTAAATTCATGGTGTACGAAGTACGTATCTATTCTGCTGTACCAAGCTCTTGGCGCCTGTTTTAAACCATATAGAGCTCGTTTTAGATGACATACCTTAGTTTCCTCTCCTGGTTTGATATATCCTTGTGGTTGATCTATATAGACTTGTTCTTTCAGTTTTCCATTTAAGAATGCTGTTTTTACGTCCATTTGATGTAGATACCAGTCATTTTGAGCCGCGAGTGCCAGTACTAAACGCACTGTCTCGAATCTAATCACAGGTGCAAATACTTCTTGATAATCTATCCCAAATTTTTGTTTATACCCTTTCACCACTAATCTTGCTTTGTATTTATCTACATTTCCTTTCTCATCATACTTTGTCTTGTAGATCCATTTAACCCCTATGGGTTTCTGATTTTTCGGGGGATCAACTAGATCCCAGGTTTGATTTTTGTAGATTGACTCCATTTCCTTATCCATTGCATCAATCCATTTCACATCTATACGAGCTTCTTCGTAGGTGGTGGGATCCGTACTAGCATAAAGTACAAAGTTGATCACTTGATTTTCATTATACTTTTGTAGTATTTCTTCATTGGTTAGAGCCCTTGTGTCTCTATAAATACTGTTGATATTTCTTGTACGAATCATTTCATTTTCAGAATCAGTAGAGGAGGTTTCTTCTTCATGCTGATTTTGACTTGAGTAGGATCTAACTCACTGTCATCTTGATTGTGTTGCGTTTGTTGAGAATCGGTTAGTCCGGAATTCACTTCTACATTGTCTGTCACGCTTTCAAGTTGAACAGGATTCGGTTCCTGATGATCATTGGTAGAATTCAGATCATCTATACTCTGATTCATTGGTACTGCATTATCCTCTATTATCATGTACGGAGTCTCGTTTGATTCGTTGTTGATGACCCACCTTTTATTTTCATCAAAGATTACATCTCTGCTTATAGTGATCTTGTTAGTCAAAGGATTAAACAACTTATATCCTTTACTATTTTCACTGTACCCAACAAATATCATCTTCTCCGTTTTATCATCCAATTTATTCCACTGCTGTTTGGGTATGTGGACATAGGCTACACTACCGAAAACTTTTAAGTGCTCCACATTGGGTTTTCTTCCATTCCATGTTTCAAATGGAGTTGTATTTGGTCTAGTCTTTGTGACCGTTCGATTCAGTATGTATGTGGTGCAGGCTATTGCTTCTGCCCAGAATTTGTTAGGCAATTTCTTCATGCTCAACATACTTCGACTTAACTCCATTAGTGTTCTATTTTTTCTTTCCGCTACCCCGTTTTGTTGGGGTGTATAACTGTTGGTGAGTTGATGATGAATCCCATTTCCTTTCAAGTATTCTTGAAATAATTTTCCACAATATTCTCCTCCACGATCTGTTCTTAATGTTTTTATCATGTGATCCGATTGATTTTCAGTCAATGCTTTGAATAATTTAAAATAATTCAATGCCTCGGACTTGAGTTTAAGAAAATACACCCAAGTTTTTCTAGAGTAATCGTCAATGAAGGTAATGAAGTACCTGCATCCACCAATAGACTCCGTTCTCATCGGACCACATATGTCTGAATGAATAAGTTGAAGTGGTTTAGTTGCTTGCCACTTTGTTTTATTTGGAAAACCTTTTCTTGCTTGCTTGCCTGATACACATCCTTCACATATGCTTATGTCTCTCGAAATCTTTGGTAATCCATATACTAAATCTTTGTTTCCCATTTCTGCTAGTGTATCTAGATTTACATGTCCATACCTCTTATGCCATAGTGTAGAGGTTTCCTTGGTAGTCATGGTCAATGCTAGTGTTAAATCTTTTCCAGGATGGAGAGGAAACATTTTGTTATTAGTCATCCTTATGATACCCCAGGTTTCATTTCTAACATCCTTTATAATACATTTATCCTCTTGAAATTTAACCCTATAACCCTTTTTTATAAGTTGTCCCACGCTCAGAAGATTGTGTCTTAAACCTTTGACATAAAATACGTTTTGTATCCTTTTGCTTCGGCCCTGTATTGTAATCGTGACCTCCCCATTGCCTAAAACTTCTAACTTCTTGTCATCTCCGGTTCGTACTTCTTTTCTTATTGACTCATCCAATTTTATGAATAAGTCTCGGTTTCCAGTCATGTGGTTGCTGCAACCACTGTCTAAATACCAGCGATCATCGTTAACTGTCTCTTCCACATTCAGAATCATAAACATCGAATCATCTGTTTCCTTTCCATCCGGTTCATCTTCTTGATGAATTAACACGTTATCCGCACTTCCATTCTCCTCTTTCTGTTTGCAAAACTTGGCGGTGTGGTCTAGTTTTTGACAGTTGTAACATCTAATGGAACTTAAATATCGATCCCTATATCTACCACGTCCTCTTCCTATTCCACTGTTTCGATTTTGTCGAAACCTATCTTGATTGGCATTTTGAATTTGAAATGTATGTTCAATCGGAGGATCTTCATATCTTTTCATTCGTAACTCATGGGATTGCAGGATTCCCATTAATTCTTCGGTGGAAACATCTTCTAAATTCTTAGTTTCCTCTACAGTGATTACAACCGACTCAAAATTTCGAGTCATGCTACGTAGAATTTTTTCTACAATTCGTTGTTCACTAATCTTTTCTTCGTTCATTCTTAACTGATTCACTATTAGGGTTATTCTATTGAAATATTCTTCAACAGATTCCCCATCTTTCATTTTCAACGCATCAAATTCACATCTAAGAGTTTGAAGTTTTACAGTTTTTACCCGATTTTCTCCTCTGTACGATTTATGTAGAATACTCCAGGCCTCCTTTGATGAATTTGCCATAGCGATCCTCTCGAATACGGTATCATTTACCGATTGGAATATTATGTGCAGAGCACGTTTATCTCTTTTGATTGACTCTCGGTATGCAGTATTGGCTTCATTCGTTGGATTATTTCCCAACGCTTGATATCCATCTTCAACGATGCTCCATAATTCTTGTGATTCGAGTAACACTTTCATTTGAATATGCCAGTGATAATAATTTTGTCCAGTCAGTTTAGGAATTTGGGTTTGAATCCCCTGTGTTTGATTCATCTTCGTTTGATTCTTCGTGAATACGGTTGGTTGAATTGAAACGATGTTCGGATCGTTGTGGCTCTGATACCACTATGTTGGAATTCCTTGCAGTATACGAATGTAATTAAGGTTCTGCAGATCTCTTTTGTTCATAAATGAATTGATAAAAATCGAAAAAGATACATCTGAATGTATATGTATGTATCCGGGGTATACATGTGATAACCGCCCCAAATAATAAATAAATAAGACATATAACTCTAATTAATATCTAATCTAATAAGTAACATAATCATGTATTATATCTAGCTTATATATATATTTAACTATACTTGTCTAACAAGTATAAATAGGTGTGTGAGTGTTGTCATTTGTAACTTTTTGCAACTTGAAGCGAAGCTCTGTCAATTTGGTTTCTCGGATCTGTAACTTCAAACTATCAATGAAACCAGTGATTATATGTGATTTCTTGTGTGTGTCATCATTCCTAATGAATTCCGCACATTACGGAGTACTTATTTGAATCGGCCGGAGCATTTCAGAGAGCAAAACGGTCCTCACATTGTTGTATGTAATAGTGAATGTGGTGTTGGTTGAGAATTATTGTTTTCACTTTCTCTCACATTTAGATAGTTATTCTCTATCTAATTCGTACTAGTGTCGTTGTCATTTGTTAGGGTTTGTTCAAAATCTGTGTTAGATCTTGTGCATTTAGATGCTTATCACATTGATAATCTTAGGTGATCAGGAATCTAGTGTTTCATATAGTTGTTCGATATTTCAGTTTTGTGTAATAAAGTCACAGAATCTCAGATCTTGTTATTCTTTGGTTGATACCTGTTGGTTTGACATAACTCCTAACAACTTTTTTATATATTACTAAAGAACAAAGCAAACATCCAAAGAATTACATAACTTAACCCATCTATTTATCACCAATACCAACTTTAATACTTAATTAATCAATTCATAAAATAACTAGATAAACATATCAATTCAATCTATTAATTATCTCTATATCCATTTATATATTACTTGGTGACCAAGTTACCCAACCGATCGTCATCCAATTAATCCTTGGTATAACAGTTATATCAAAAACAAAATATAACATAGTTTCGATAATCATTATTAAATACACAAAAGAAAATATATAACGTAGTTTCGATAATCGTTATTCAATACACAATACTTCAAAGAAAATAGAAACACAAAGTTTACACAATACTTCAAAGAAGATAGAAACACGAAGTTATAACCATAAGGAGACCGATCGAGGCCTCAAAATATTAGATATAAAGGCTTGCATCTGGAAACCTTTGATATGGGATAGCAATGAGTGGTTTACGTTTTCTTAGCGCAACACCAAAAGTATCAGTAAGGTCATGCTCTTCACCCTCCGGCAAGCTCCAGTTAAAAGAGTGCAAGAGAGAAGCCAACATAAACTTTTGCAGTTTCTCTGCCAATGAAAGGCCAGGGCAAATTCTTCTTCCCGTTCCAAACGGGAAGTACTTCAAATTGTTCCCACGATAATCGAATATGTCTGTCCCTTCCTTCCCCAAGAACCTATCGGGGTTAAACTCCGTGGGATTGTCCCAGTATCTAGGATTCCGATGCATTGAATAAACATTTATAAAGACGGCAGTACCCTTTGGAATTGCATATCCACCTATCACACAATCCTTGCTTGGTACCCGTGGGAATAGGAGTGGAGCTGTAGGATGCAACCGGAGTATTTCCTTAATCGTTGCTTCTAAGTATTGTAGCTTTGGAAGATGCGATTCTTCGACTATGTTGTTTGGTCCAACCATTTCTTCTAATTCATCTTGAACTCTTTTCATTACTTCTCTCTTTTCCATAATATGTGCCAGCGCAAATTCTACCACTGAGGTCGTTGCTTCTGTTCCTCCAATCATTACGTCCTGATACAACAAATTAAGGTTAACGATGTTGTCCTTGCAACTGGACTTAACTCAACATTACGGGGTGTTTGGAGTTGCTTATTTTAGTGAGTAATTAGCTTATTGACTATTTGAAAAGTTAAAGATTGCTTGGTTGAAACTATTTTGTGAGGGAAAAGTCAATAAGTCACTGCATTGTGACTTATTAATTTTTCCAAAAAGTTATAAGTTGTTTTGAAAAGCTAAGCCGAACATGGCATATATACACTTTTTTTACACAGTTTTTGTTAACCATGTAAACAGTTGTAGATGTGTCTATTTGACATGCTGAATGTAAGAGTAAATCTTACCAAGAGAAGTCCTTTTACTTGGGTGTTGTTGAGATCTTGTTGGCCCTCGAGATCTAATAAGGTCTGTAAAAAGTCTTTCTTTCCTTCATCTTCATGTGACATTTTGGAGTTAGATATGATTCGATCTTCGATGATGCTGTCAAAAATTCGTTCAAACTTCTTAAGCTCCTTCTTCATGCTCTTCTCAACACCTTGTAGATCGAACCAAGCAAGAGCAGGGAAGAAATCTGACACGTTTGGCTGCCCCAAAAGCTTGATGATGTTCGTTGCCACCATCTGCAAATCGGCTGCAAGATCGACACCCTTTTCACCTGTATATGATGTTTCATCCCAAACCATTCTTCTTATGACATTTGCTCCAGTAAAGAAAGAAACATCACGAATGTTAACATTGGTCCCAACTTTACTATAAACTTTCTTGATAGTTTTTCTAACCTCATCCGTTCGGAAATAACTACTTTTGTTAAGACTCTTGCTGCTTAACATCTCATGGACAAAGATCTTACGAAGTTTACGCCATTTTGCACCGTACTCGGTAAACCCCATATCTTGGCCTCCGTGGGACATGACCGAGGCCGCGGCATTTAGGTCATGGTTAGCAAAAGTCTCATCATGTTCACGAAATACCTCCTTTGCTAGCTCCGGGGTGTCTATAACCATGTGAAGCTTGCTTCCCAAATAGAACTTGAAAATGGGTCCGTTGGTTTGAGCCATGTTTTTGAGATGGATGTGCAGTTCACGACCAAGAAATGGAAGGTACCCAACAACCGGCAATGACCAAGGACCTGGAGGTAACCGTGGTGATCGCGAGGAGAACGAAAGTATCAACTTGTAGCATAGAACACCAAGGATCACAACTGAAATGGTGGTTATTACTTCCCATTGCAACCACCATGATGCAAGGTTGATTTGTGTCATTTTGGGAGATGAAAAATGTAAGTATGTCGATAGTAGAAGTCGAGGGCTGCATTTATAGCTCAAGGCTGTATGTTAAACTATGGAGACAACACGAATACATCAGTAGCGTAAATAATTATTCATATTTTTTTATTTTTTATTTTTGGTTGGATTTAATGTTATGCTGTTTTTTTTATTGCTATCGCATCATAACCTCTACCCTAGAATAAAAAAAAAAATTGAATGGTTTACTACAAAAAAAAAAAAAAAAAAAAACGCATGGAATAATTGAGAAACGGTGCATAATTTCACACACTCACTCTCTACAGCTAGTCTTGACTTTCATCTCTATCTGGTTACCGCACCATAGTTTTCGATAGCGAGCGTAACAATTGATATAGGTCTAAGTTCGTAATAGGGTTGTAGCGATAATGGGGACAGTTTATTTGTTATTTTTATTTTCATTTTTTTAATATTATTAGCAATTAAATATAGTTATAAAATAGCTGGATTTTAGATTTTTGTTAAATATACATGTAAAATAGCATATATACCCAGGGTATTTTGGTATAATATACATATAGGATTTTTTAAATTTTTTTCTAATATATCGCTATTTATAAAATAGCCGTCCGCAATTTATCACTATTTGCTATGTAGCATAACTTATCGCTATTTGTCGTTATTCAACATTAACAACTATGTACAGCACCGCGCCACCCTTTTGTTCGTTACTGTCTCCGTGGTATACCGCCGTTTCCATCAAATTATAGTTTTATAACTGATTCATAGAGAATTTTCTTATTCGGTCGGTATAATTTTGTCATGTACTCCATGACAGTAGGGGATTAACTGACACATGATATAAAAGTGACCACATCTTTTTGTTTGCGCTTTTTAGATTTATTTTTTTCTATTTTTGTTGTGTGTGATTTAACTCTATTTAAGAGAGTATTTATGTTCAATTGATGATCCATGAATTGGTGCACATCAAATATGTATGGTTTTTTATAGTTTAATCACTCAAAAGATAAAACTTTTGTATACTTCATGTCAACTTTTGTGAATGGGAATGATTAGGGTTGTAAACGAATCGAACAACCACGAATAATACAATGTTCGTGTTCGTTCGTTAATGAAATTAACATGTTTGCGAACTGTTCACGAACGCATACCGAACATAAGTTTATGTTCGTGTTCGTTCATTAAGGAAATTCAGTTGTTTACGAACAGTTCGTGAACACTGGTCTCGAACACGAACGAACGTAACAAAATACAAGCGAACACTAATGAACATTTAACTTGAAAATAAAAAATAAAAACATTGTTATCCTTAGACATTGGATATAAGTAGTTAAACACAACCATCTAATGATAAATTAAAACATAAGAAGTCTGCTACACCACCAAACGATGAATCAAGTTTAACTAACATAGACATAATTATCTCCAAAAATGTCTTAGAATGTCCAAATTTTAGCTAAGTTAGAAAAAATAGGGTTTCAAGTTTTCATATGTTTAGATAAAAGGTTTATTATTTATTATTTTTTTAGTATAATCAAAGGAACACAAACAAACGTTAAAGAACGAACATGAACGAACGTAACCGAACTTGTTACCGAACGTTCACGAACGCAGTCGAACGAACATAAACGAACTTCCCGCCGAATGGTTTACGAACTGTTCAATTCGTTTACATCCCTTGGAATGATACTGGTGGTGTAAGTTAGAATGGCGTTGGCTCATATGATGCTCATAATTCTGTATCCGCAACCCAACAGGAGGATGGTTATGCAGAGATTTACATCGAGTGAGAATTAAAGGCAAAAGAGATTTAAAAGATTTATAAACAATTTTATTATTTTTTAATTAAAGGTACAAGGAGAATTAAAAAAATAAAAAACAAAAACATATAACTAAAATGTCTAGACCCCTGAGTTAATATTAAAAGTAGACAAGTTAGCCAATTGAATGAAACTAACAAGATATTACAAACCTCAAAGGTCCAGTTGTAAAAATAATTTATATTTACTTTGTAACTACTGTAATCTTTTTGTTAAATGGTAAATAATTTTAAATTAATTAAAGTACATTATACTAGTCAAAGGTTTGATTTTTCTATAAGGTACCAGTCAAAGGTTTGATATTTCTATAGGGTATTATTAGTCAACTAAAACTAATAATCGGATGAGGTATCATTAGATTTGAAAAAATTACAAGTTTTTTTCCTTTATCTTGATATTTTTTCCGGGCGGTGTTCTTTTCAACGAATTTTAATAAGTTTTACCCTTTATTGAAAATATCCTTGCACATTACGTCATTTAGCCCTAACCCGGTTAATTTTTTCTATTACATCAAGTCTCACAAGAACAGTTTAGTCAATTCACCTATTTATTTGATAGATTTTAATAAATAAAATAAAACAATAATTAACACATTTAACATATAAACACATTTAAAACCATTACCATCTCCCACCTCTCACCACCCTACTAAGCATTCATCTACCACCACCATATCCCACTCTCACCACCACAACCATTTGCTACCATTCTCAGTCTTCATCTACCACCTCCACCCACCGTGCCCCACCAACACCATCTGCCACCGCCCCCCCCCCCCCCCCCCCCACCACAACAACAGCTATCGACGCCCCACCCCGCTCAACCCTAACCAAACACCCAACCATCATCGTCCACCCAACCACCACATCGCCAGCCACCCAACCGCCCAACATTATCATCATCATCGTCGATTTCTTTATGCATATTCTTCATCTCTACCACTTGTGCCTTTAGAGCTATTTTCCCCATTTTTTTTTTTTTGCTTCAGTTTGTATTTGTTTAAAAATGCAGAATTAAAACATTTATAACAAATTAAATCCCAAGTGATATGCATACCTTCTTTGTTGTTCAGATCATAGAGAGAGAGGAGACTTTAGAGAGAGCGGATTTAACTTTTTATTTATATATTTATTTACATAATAGTTCTTGAGATGAGAAATGACAAGAATGCCCTCATGTGCAAGGTACATGACCATATTTAACCAAAAAAATTAACAGGGTTGACGCTAAATGACGTAACGTGCAAGGATATTTTCTATAAAGTACAAAATTTTTCAAAATTCATTGAAAAGGACACCGCCTGAAAAATCATATCAAGATAAAGGACAAAACGTGTAATTTTTCCTTAAATAAATTAATCAAACCCTAATACTTTTAGTCATGTCTACAATTACATAAACAAATTTCACATCTAAATTTAAGTTTAATCAAGTCTAAATTACCTTAATACATAATGATGTCTAATTTCATTTTTAAAACTTGAAGAACAATGTGACACCCTGACCCGTAGCTGAAAGGTATAGGGCATTATAATTGTCCAAAGCTTATAGCACTCTTAAAGTTTCATAAATAAATATATAATGTTTAAAATGTCACACATTTCATATTAGTTCAAATATCCAAATAAATACTTAAAATTTATATTTTTAGTTACTAAGGCAAAACTCTTACGTGATTCTGATCCAGTCCATGATTCAATTCTCTACACCAATATCATGTGTAAAATAATTAGGGTTGGCAATAGATATCTGTATAAGACACGATCAAACCTGTTTACTGAAAAAATACACTACTTGGTTTTTTTTTTACCTTTTTGAAAATAAATATAATTAGGAGGCTACAATATATCATTTCTTCTCCTTAGAACACAAAACATACATCTGTGTTATAGTCATGAGATATAAAGTAGGTGAATAAGTTGTATTCATGTTTAATTCTTATGTTAGAAATAAAAGTAATATGTTTTGCAGTCTTAATTCCAAATATTAAATTAAATATTAAGCATGCAATCGATCATGTGGAAGCAATGCACAAGTAATATGAACATACAATGGTAACTGAATAATGACTATGACCAAGACCAACACTAAAACCAACCGATTGCGTCCCACATCCATAAAGGGTGTGACTGTGGCGATACCACATATCATAGTTAGGATGAAAGGTCAGCCCAAGAAGAATGGGGCGATACCGACATCTCCAGGTCATGAGGAAAGGTCAGCTGTAGATTCATTGAATGAATGAATATTGACTATAATGACCAACACAACAACAGCAATAACCTCTACAAACAACATCAAATAAATGCATATACGGCACACCAAATATTGCATGTTTGAAGTTAGATAAAAACAAGAGTAAATTGCAATTTTGGTCCTTATGGTAAGATCCAAATTGCAATATTTTACAAAAATGAAAAGTATTGCCAAAAACACTCCTGTGGTTTCTAATCATTGTAATTTCAATCCAATCACTTAATTTCATCTATTTTTTCATAGTTATTTTAGTCTTTTTTGCCTAATGTACATTTTTTAATAAAATATAATTAAATAACATAACTAAATGGAAAACAAAACAAGTATATTATCCCATTACCCATATTAGAAGACCACTTAAATAAAATACGTATATACATAACACATTTTCATATTGTAGAACTGATAGTTATATTTGATTGAATTCCAATCCCGTATGATATTACCTACATATAATAAGTAAAACGAAATCATCCCCTTTTCTTTATAGAAATGTTAATGTTACGCTGTTCTTTTTTTTTAATTGCTATCGCATCGTGTGAAAGGGATTTAAACAAACCAGCTCATTTAATTTATATTTATAGTTTGTAATTAATCTATTTGTTTATTATAAATGTTAATATTAATACTTTGTAATTAATCTATTATAAATGTTAATATTAATACTTTGTAATTAATCTATTTGTTTATACAAATGTTAATATTACGTTGTTTTTTTTATTGCTACCGCATCATCACCTCTACCCTAGAATAAAAATAATAATAATTGAATGGTTCACTACAACAAAAAAGCACATGGAATAATTGAGAAACGGTGCATAATTTCACACACGCACTCTCTATGGCTAGTTTTGACTTTCATCTCTCTCTGGTTACGGCACCATAGTTTTCAACAGCGAGCGTAGCGATCGATATAGGTCTAGATTCATTAATAGGGTTGTAGCGATAATAAGAACAGTTTATTTATTTTTATTTTCATTTTTTAACATTAATTGCAATTAACACTACTAGAAAAATGACATTTTCCAACGAATATTTCCAATGGAAACTATGCGTTGCAAATTTCCAACAAAATTGTGACGCATTCCTGACCACTAAAGAACCTTAATTATTGGAACAAATTACGACACAATAGTACCAAAACAAAAAACACCATATTTTTGTCACAATTTTGTCGCAAATTTGTAGATTTTTTTTTAAATTATTGACTTTTTATGATTTATCATTATCGATCACAAACATTTATACTACTTTACTACGCAATTATAACGAAAACTCATTAACGAGGATAAATGTTAAAACTATTAATTATTCTGTCAGAAGTGCGTCACATTTTTGTAACGCATTTGTAACAAACGTTTTAAGTATTGGGATTTGGATTAAAAAACTACAGGGCTTATGTTTACATATTTGGGCTTATGTTTACATATGAGATACTCTACGTACATAAAATAAACCTAAATAGATTTCAGCCTAAATTCTCACTCCTCATGCTCACAATCACACCTATCGTCTATCGTTCAGATTTCACAATTTCAATGAATTGCAATGTTCATCGATCGTGGAGCATTCGATTCAGCTATCTGATAATTCACATGTCGCTATAATCGTTCAGATTTCACGATCGTTCGGATATGTCATCTGATTAGCGATTTACATCAGTCTGCCTTCGTTGTTTGATTTCATATAATAACAATTTGATTCATATAGCGATTTGATTAATATATCGTTTCATATAATTCCTTTGATTCATACGATTTGGATTTTAATTGAATTTGCTTTAATAATTTGAGATATGGGATCGTTAATTGGGGCTCTCTAATTATGTTCTAGGGTTTGAATTCAAAATAAGCTAACAATTCGTTATGTTAGGGTTTACATCAGTCTGCTTCACTTGTGAATTATTGATTATAGGATTTATTTAGGCTGGTTTTGGTTGATTATAGGCTTATTTAGGTTGATTCCAGCCTTACTTAGGGGATTCTTTTACCAATTTTGGCAAAAATTTAGCCAGAAAATACTTGAACCTATTGCTGGCCCATTAGTTAATTTGTTTGTTGTACTAATATGGCTAGTGTAAATTGAAAGAACGATAAAAGTGGCAACACCAAATGACAAAAAGATCAACAGAACTATCATAGGATTTTCTAACATGAACCAAAACAACCAAATTATGCAACATCAAACATTTAGACAATGGTTCTGGTTAGGCTATCTATGGTATGTAAACAGAACAAGTGCTGATATTGTTGGATATTTTTGAACTACTAAGACCAGCAATCGGCTCTATAAATCAAAAGGAAATAATATTGTTTTGTTTAATCATTTAAATGGAAAAAAAGGTGTGGCTATATAAGTCCAGAGTCCCACATAACAAAAGTTAGTATTAATATCAGTATTATTTTAGTTAAATGGAAAAATAGGTGTGGCTATTATTGTTTGTTGTTGTAGTAGTTATTATTATTAATATTAATATTAGTATTAGTATGAATATTTAATATTAGTATTAGTATTAATATCAATATTATTTTAGTTTATTTAGTTATAGATCGACAAAAATGTTGCCTGATAGAGACTGGATGTACACAAAGAGAACCACTAGTAATGGAAACTTTTACGAGATATTCTACCCGATAGTGCAAAGCTACCTAGAAACTTTTACGAGACCAAGAAGATGTTGAAGCTACTAGAGTTGCCGTCACAACGGATTTACGTATGCGAAAACCATTACATGCTATTCAATGGAGATAATTATGAATTGAATAATTGTATAGTATGTAATGAAAATAGATACAAGGAAAAAGGAAACAAGGTGCCTAAGTTGGCGATGACTTACATGCCTGTTGGACCAAGACTTCAAAGATTTTTCTATTCAAAGAAAACGACCCAACATATGACTTGGCATGCGGATCATCATAGAGAACCCGAAAAGATGAGTCATCCTAGTGAAGGTAAGGCGTGGAATCATTTTGACTCGGTGTTTCCCGATTTTGCACAAGAAAAATGCAGTATTCGTCTTGGGTTGTGTACTGACGGGTTCAGTCCAAATAATACAACGAGGAAAGAATATTCTCGTTGGTCGGTATTTATTATGGTTTACAATCTACCTCCTTGGTTGGCCTTGAAAAAGCGATACATACAACTTCAGGTGCTCATTCTAAGTCCAAAGAATCCAATACACAATCTAGACATTTTTCTACAACCTTTAATAGATGAGCTGAAGCTGTTGTTCACAGATGGCATTGAAACTTATGATGCACATCGAAGGGACAATTTCCAAATGAAGGTCGTACTACTATGGACCATTAGTGACTTCCCTGCTTATGCGATGTTGTCCGAATGGAGTACACATGGTAAGTTAGCTTACCCATATTGCTCAAATAAATCAAGATCATTCCAAATATCGTTTGGAAGTAAAGCATGCTGGTTTGACTTTCATAGACAACATCTCCCCTCGAAACACTGTTTTCGGAAAGCATGCTGGTGTAACGCCATGCGTTTTCATAGTTTTTATATTTGAAAACCCTTGCTTGAAATCCTATTTTTTGGAAACTTTGTACTTTCGTATGCCGTCTTTCGTTGCAATCGATATATTATCCAAGACTCTTGGCTCGTTATTACACAATGAAACTCAGTACTCATTAAACTTGTTAAAACTCTTAAAATAATGAGACTCGAAAGGTTCGTGAAATGAATAATCGTTTAAAGACTTTTATTCGTTTATAAATATGGTTATTTACCTATCTAATTAAATTAATTAATTTACTATTCAAAAGTTTATTTTTTTATATAATATCTAGTTAGCCTCGTTAATTTTTAAAGTAACTAAATACAAACTAACCTAGTTAGTTTAAACTAAAAAGTTAGTTCCATTAAAAATAACATAACTTGTGTTATAACTAACCTAGTTAGAACCCTTGATGGTGGACTTGTGTTCATTCGTCAAGATATTAGAATAACATCATCTAAGACATAAGACTTGTTACGATTCTAATGAGTATATTACTCATGAAAACATTAACCCTTGAGGTTTCATAGTGTCAAGAACAAGTACTTGGTGTTAAAGGATGATTACTTTCGAATACCTATATTCTTGTGTTTTAACTTCCTAAATCCCTACACAAACACATTCAACCTCTTAACCTCATCAACTTCGTCACATTGGATAATCGGAAAGCATATGCAAATTTGTGAGTATACTCGCAACCCACTTTTTATGTTTACCACTTTTGGGGTGTAACATGTTTACCTATTAAACTACACTTAAACTTATTCTTTATGCAATGCACGAAAATAATCCTTATACATGAATACTATGTTGTGATACTTGATGCTTACGTGGACCAAACTTATGTGATTTGTTTTAGTCATTAGCTTTCACGAGCCTCCATTTGACATGTATAGCGCTATAGGAGTAACGTACCGCCCCCCTTAAACTTGTGATCATGTCTAATTAACTAAACTTTCTTGCGTAAACAGAGGATTGGCTAGAAATATTGCATGCCATGTTAGGTTGATCTTGTATAAACTAAGTTGCCATGTGGATTCGTTCTAAACTTTTATACTTATACTTATTCTTAAACTTGTATACTCGCCTTTGCTTTTGCATTGAATTGTATTTTAAACGTGTTACAGGTTGAGGATGGATGATGCTATGAAAATGGACTAGCAAAGATGCCTAGATACACACTTAGACGTTTAGGTTTAGAGTGTTTATAAATTTTGTTATGTTATGTTGAACAATGTTGTATTTGAATTTCTTGTAATGTTTTGACAATTTATCTATGAAATGAAAACAGTTGAATTAAATATTGTCATAATTAGTGTTATGAAGTCTCTTGCAATCTATTTCGTCCCACTCCGATGTTTCCGCCATCGGTTGGGGTGTGACAGGTGTTGAGGGAAAGACAAATTCTGGAGCCAACTGGAGAGGAAATTTTGGAAACTATCAAAGATTTCCCCACCGTTTACAAAGGTACACCCTATCGTAAAGAAAATAGTAAACTGAATGGTTTTGGAAAGACACATAATTAGGTAAAAAGATGCATATTTTGGGATCTTCCGTATTGGCGTAAATTGTTGATTCATCACAACCTCGACGTGATGCATATTGGGAAGAATGTATTCGACAATCAATTTCACACTATTATGGGCACCAACAAATCCAAAGACAATATGAAGGCAAGGCAAGACATTGAGGTTCTTTGTGATCGACCTCTTTTAAACCCTATTTGCGATAACAATGGGAAGATGACCAAAGTTAAGGGAGATTATACTTTTCAAAAAAAAAAAAGACGTGAAAAAAGTTTGTGTGTGGTTGAAAAAGCTGAAGTTTCCAAATGGGTATGCGTCAAATATAGCGAATTGTGTAAACATCAAATAGTTTCATTTTTATCCTTTCAAAAGCCATGACTGTCACGTGTTTATGCAACGGTTGCTTCCGCTTGCTATCAAATGTGTTTTGTAAGCTTGTAAATATATTGTTTTCTATTTTATCTTATGTTATGGCTGATGATTGTTGTTGGGTCTGTTTCCACAACTGTTTTGCTGATAATCTGATTTGGAAAAATTTTCCTACGTAATTTAGAAGTATAGGGTTTTGCTTGTATCTCTCTAGAACAAATGAGTTAAACATTTTAATGACCTGCTAAATGTTCCTTTAGAGTATCTTATTTTCATCGTTATAAGCTAGTGCTAGTGATCTTGCTTGCTAATACCCAAGATTATATGCTATTATAATAAAAAAAAGGAAGGCGGATTCTTATTTTATTTGGTTGACTTTTTAAAGTCAATTTTAATTGTAATTTTAGAAGGGCTGGTGTTGAAATGTCTATTATTATTATATCGGCTATGTTTTGTTTGTTTAAAAGATCTTAGTTTGCTGCTGATATATGTTCTTGATGTCCATAAAGCTAAAATTGAGATATGGAAGTACAAAATAAACTACCAAAACAGTACAGATATGAGTAGCAAAGCATAGAAATGATGAAGCATAATCTACACAGTGCTCATATCGTATGTCTTATATTTTTAGTTCAGGGTCTCAATCTGTATATTTTGATGCTTTATTTAATAAAAAAACAAAGGGAGTTTATGGGTTTACGCTTTATAGGCATGGAACACAAAAGGATGGCTTAATAAGTCGAATAGCGGGTCATCAAATCGCAAAAGCGGCGATATTAATGGCAGGTTATCTCGACACACCGGTGGATCAATGGGTTTTGATGAACATCATGAAAATTGGGTAAGTTAATTATATTTACGAATTTCAGTGTACGTGTATGTACTTTAAATCTTATAACATTAATTATACTTTAATTTTGTGTAGAGAAGGACATATGATAGGGAAACTAATTGGAAAGAACTCTTCATACAAATCCACCTCACCAAAGAATGCAAAGAAAAGTTACCGAAAAGAGAGACTAGCATATATGACTTGAAGAATTTGAAGTTTTGTACAGACCAATCCAAAGAAGTATATGTAAGTTATCTTTGTCATTTTCTTATAATTGTCGTATAAAGATTTTAGTACGATAAAAAAATGTATTATTTTGATGTATTTCGAGGAGGGGTACTTGGAGGCGATGCATGATCTTTATGGGCCAGACCACACTGACTGTCCTGATGACCTTGAGGTGTGGGCTCGTGTGCAGGCAGGAGGTCGCAGGACCACCCAGGTATTCGGGGTAGGGTCTTTAGATTTGCATTACATGGTGAACGGGACATCATCCTCTTCTAGCGGGTGTGCGCCGTCATCTATTGAGTACCAACGGTCTCTAGAAGAGGTATCGTGTTCACTGTTCATACTCAATTGAAAAATAACTAGGAGCTGTTTTGCTATACGTAAGGGTGTTTGGGTTTGTTGCGAAACTAATCATCTCCAAAATCAAAACCACATAATCAGTAATCACTTTTGAAACAAAGATAACCCGAGTAGTCAAAGGAACAAAAGGTGCTCACTTTGTAGCCAAATTGCAATCTGAATAGGTATAACTAAAACTAGTCTAAAACATCCAAAAATAGCCTAGAACAAGCTGTTTTATAAACAATTTTGGTTTTAAGTTTGAACTTCCATGGGGGTGATAACTAGGGTTATGTTAGTAGTGAAAAGGTTGGTAGGGTTAGCAAGGTTCTGGTCTGGTTAAGTGGCTTAGTGGCAGTATTGTTGGGCGTAGTTTGGTTAGATGGTGGTTAAGTAATCAACTAAAAGTAAATTCAGAGTATAATATATAAGGACGTTTATTGATATTAGTATGCTTACTAAACATGTTAAACGAGTCAGATAATGGGTTGTTGATGTATTATTTATTTGATAATACCTTTTAACAAATTTTTAGGCTCAAGCTATGCGAACACAATTGGTAGAGATTCATGCTTGCCTTGAAAATGAGACGAAGGAGAGGGAAGATCTTAGAGTTTGTCTTGAAAGTGAGAGAAAAGCCAGAGAAGACCTCCAACAACACATAAACAAAACCGTGAAAAAAGAATTACAAGACTTTATGAAGAATTGGTGTCCTCTTCGTAATTAGTTAGCATTTGTTTATCTTTTTAGACATATATAAATGTTAAAAATTTGTTAGTTTTGTGTTTCAAAAACACTAGAACTTGTGTGATGTATTATTTTCGAGTACGGTGATTTTAAAGCAACTTTATTAATATTTTATGTATTTGTTTTGCTGATATTTCATGCAATTTTCAGAAAAAAAACAGGTTTTTGCAAGAAAAATTAAATTTCCAGTTTTTTAATTTTTTATAAATATTTTGTTATAAATGCGTTGCAAATTCTTTAAGGGTTGCGTAGGAAATGTGGTGCAAACTCTTTAGGGGATGCGTAGGAAATGCGTTACAAATGTATTTCCAACGCCATATTTCCGTGGCAAATACGTCACATATCTTTACCAAGAATAATTAGGGAATCGTTGGAACTGCTTTAGAAATTTCCAACACAAAATTTCCATCGCAAATAAGTTGAAAATTATGTAGTAAAGTCGTTGCAAAAAGTTTTCAATGGGGCTTTTTCCAATATTAGGTTTTTGTGATAAATGCGTCGCAAATTCATATTTCCAACGCATTTGTGACGGAAAAACATGTTGAAAAGTTCCATTTTTCTAGTAGTGTAATAATTTTTTTACTAAGAAAACAATGAAAGTGCAAGAAAGTGAATTCCCACCATGTTTTTTTTTACTTAATAAACAAAGAAAAGTTGACAAGATTAAAGTTTGACATAATGGGGAAATGATGATTTTGATCTTTATAAGGTCTTATTTGACAATCGATTTGGTTTATGAAGTATTGTCCATCAATGATATATTATTTGATGCTCTAATTTAGTTTGGTCCACTTTGGTTTATAATATTGACATGACTATTTCGATCTATCTGGTTGGGTTTTTAGTTTATTGTTTTTCTCCTGCATAATGATATTTACATTTGTTTTAAGTCATTTTTTATACTTGTGCGCATGTATTATTAGGCATTTTGAAAAATTTGTGTTATTTTATATTGTTTGTATAAATGAATTAGAACTTTTAGCTCTTAGACTGTTTGTATAAATGGATGAGAACTAATATATCTCGGATTAGGGGTGGATTACTATTAGAACTGAGTTTGATATTTGCGAAAAAATATTGATTATCACAATACAATTAAAAAACAGACAGTCATCATGAACGATTGTTTTTCATTAATGACAATGGATTCAAATGTTTTACAAATCAATTGACTCTACAGACTTCCCCTTAGACGATCACGTAATAAAATAGTTCGTACAAGAGAAAATGTGATCTATTTGTACTAAGTACAAAAGCTCTATTCAGTGATTGGCTGGCATCACCCTGATAGTGACATCTAACATTTCTAATAGAAAAGATTCCACAGATGTTGCAAACATTTGTGCAAATCCTATAATCTATTCTAACTAGTCTAAACACTATTACAAGATAAATTCTGTTACATTGGGAAACCACTATCTAAGCTATCCCCTGTTTAAGTTATCCAAACATCTGTTTGGCCATAAATTCTTCATTAGACCTTTGACTTCATCAGTGGTTTGGTCTTCAACAGTCTTTAGCCTTTAACAAATGTTGTTTCCTCTTGAGCAATGGTTCCAAGAATTGAAAAAATGTTTGCTTTGTTTTTAAACAGATGTTCTGATTAGGTGTTCAAGATTCACTATCTTTGGGGAGAGACTGGTTCAATCTTTTGCTTATTTCTTGATTTTGGCTTTTGGATAACATCTGTTCTTTTGTAGGTCTAATAATCTCCCCCCAGAACAGATGATGCCCCAGAACAGATGATGCCAAAACATATGTTCATTAGATCAACTTTTATTCCTCTTCATCATGCTTTTGACTTGGGCTTTAAATTTCCTTTCAAATATTTCAGATAGCATGTCATCAGCATCCCTTTCGAGTGGAAGATTCATCAGATCTTGCAGATCTTCAATTTTTAAGCTCATCACATTATTCATTGAAGTCTTTTTCACTAACTCATTTTCCTTGACTATTGTTAAATCGTGGCTAGCTTTGTCTGAGGATCACTTTAGAATTTTAGAGGCAACATGGGTTACTAGGGGTGATGTTATTGGAAAAGGTGAGGGAATATGCATTCCCAAGAGTTTCCCTAACAGATCTGCTGGATTGGTATCAGGATGTTCATACATTATCATGTTTTTGATACATTCCTTCATAATATCATCTTCAAATCTTTTCACATCTTCTGCAGACATATCCTTTTGTCTTTTGAGTGGCTTTTTACCATTGAAGATGCATGTCTTGCAGATGGAAGTTCAGATATGATGGCCTCAGAACTGATAGGTAAGTCTTCATAGCTAGGCTTTTTGGGGACTGAGGAATTTTTGGCTCTTAAAGCTTATAATTTCTTGTAAGTTTCCCTGATTGATGGCTCATCCAACCTAGCCATGGATTGCATTGTACCATATTTGGCAGCAACCATTTCCTCCTTCATCCTTGTGAGTTCAACTGCTTTTTGGCCAACAAGTTTTCTTCTTATAGCCCAGTTGGGAAGGGTGGGTTTGATATCTTGATTAATCTTTAACATCTCAATCCTGACATTTTCTTCCTAAAGTGCTTCTACAGACTAACAAGAGAATTGAGCTTTTGAAGCTCTGTAGGGCTTATTCTTCATGATAAAATCCATATAGTCTTCCCTTAGTTCTATTTTGAGGTTAGGGTTACTAATTGGTCCACGAGATGCCTTTTGACTAACTTCTTTTAGCAAATCTTTAAGTCTATTCACTTTAATGGATTTTGCAGACATGATTTGCTGAGCCTCCTTATCACTTTTTCCCTTTCTTTTGAAAGAAGCTATCTTTTCAACCTGCACAAGCTTTAGCTCTAGGTACTCTTGTACATTTTGGGCTTCTAATATCTTCTAAGGGATGGAAAGGTAATCTGGCTGATTTCAGTTATGGAATAGAAAGATTGTATCTCTTTTGATATATTTTCTAGTTCTAATGGATCAAGAACAGTGGAGGGTAGGTTTTCGATGGATTTATGATAGTGAGAGTTGTGGTTGTGGTTGTGGTGGTGGATGGTTATGGTGTTGTAGTGGTTATTGTGGTTTTGATAGGAGATGCATCAGGAATTTCATCATCATCTGTGACAATGAATTTAGTTCTTCGGCTTCTGGTTTGAGGTGTAGGAGTTTTTTATGGTGGTTGTTGGGGTAGAGTTGTTGATTTTCTTTTAAGGAGCCCTTTTGATGACTTTTGAGATGTTGGTGGTGGTAGTTTTGAG
The DNA here is from genome assembly GCA_030545235.1 of Helianthus tuberosus. Classification (NCBI taxonomy): domain Eukaryota; kingdom Viridiplantae; phylum Streptophyta; class Magnoliopsida; order Asterales; family Asteraceae; genus Helianthus; species Helianthus tuberosus. The sequence continues at coordinate 199,537,255 of CM060363.1, read as the reverse complement.
TAGTTGTAACATCTTTTGTCACTTTTGTAGTGGCAACAAATGTTTGGACAGTAGGAGTAGCGGTTTGTGTAGTGATAGTTGTGGCAGTGGTTTGGATAGGTGTAGCAGTGCTTTGAGTAACCTCTATTGGAACCTCCTTTGCTAGTGTAACACCCCGTGTTTTCACGAGTGAAAGTCAAAGTCAAGGTCAAAGTCAACGATCGATTTCGCGCGACTTGACTCATAGAAATGCTTTTATTTCATTTATATTATGTGGAGTAAGTGTCGTTCATTACTATAATCGAATCGTGTTTACCGTATTTCAATCTACCTACGACTGTGAAGGATAGGAAGTAACAATGCGATAAAGTTAATCAAGCTATGCTAATCAAATCGACATCGAACCGTAACTCCAACTATGTATTTTACTTGTTGTTTCAACGTGTGTGTGTTCTTTATGTGTTACATGTGCATGTTTATTTTATGTTATGTTGTGATAATCAAGCGAACTCAATCGAACTCGAAGTCTAACTCGAATGTAAACGAACCCGAACCCGAATCCCGAGTCGAACCATATAAGAATTAGTTGGGACTGAAAGTAATTTGACTAGGAAACCCTATCGAATCGCTCGCAAATCGAAACCGAAGCAACATCGCACCGAACACACCAAAGCAGGCGGCATCCGCACGGATGGTCAATCCGCACGGATTGCCAATCCGCACGGATTGCCAATCCGCACGGATGACCAGTCCGCGCGATAGCCTATCCGGGTGCGTGCCATGCGCACGGCTCACCCTTTCCCTTTTTGGCATCCTATAAATACACGGGTCACTCTCCACTTTTTCCACTTTTGGCAAGTGACGTCCGAACCGCACGCATTCTTCACTTTTTCTCAGATTTCTCCCAATCCAGGTAAGATCTTGCACTAATTCTTGTACATTCTTGATCACTACACAATTCTACACGTTTCCATCTTTTAAATCTTCACTTTTAACCATGAAATCATCCGGATTCGAAGTATTCTCGGGTGACGTCATCATGAAGTTCATAAGAACTTCAAGCTTGACCTCATTCCACCACGAATATCTCAAATCTAAACGATTTCTACAAGATTTCACAATAACTTCACCTAGATCTAAACTTTTCTAAGGATAAAAGAGTTGAAAGAAATAAACCTAAGTTCTCTCCTTCTTTTTCCCTTAGAATCGGTACGAATCTGATCGGTTCTAGTGTTCTACTCGTTAATAGTGATTCACTAGTTCTAGATCTGGAATCCTACCCACAGACAACTGATTTCGGGGATAACCGGAATGACCGTTCTGAGTCGCCGACAGGCCGAGTTAGGGTGGTTCCTGACCGGTCTAGTCACACGGGCGAGAATACAATTCCAAGTGGTTGCCACGTAATCAGAACGTCTCGATAAACGACAACAGAAACCAAGTGTAGACGAACGGAACAACCAGACAAGCTGTCCGCACGGACAAGCTGTCCGCACGGACTAGCAGTCCGCATGGACAAGCTGTCCGCACGGACTAGCTGTCCGCGCGTACAGACCATACGGACGGGTTGTCACCCAGACGAGCTACCCTTGGGACCCACTCTCTAAACAAGGTTTGAGTATCGACGAATGAACAATCCGGACGGACGACCTCTGAAAGGATTACTCTTCGGATCATGAGATACTAAGGCCTTCAACTAAAATTCAAACAATGATCATCCGCACGGCCAAGTCGTACGCACGGACAGACTATCCGGACGGATGGTCCCTGCCCGCGCGCACAGACTGTCCGCACGGACTACCATGCGCACGGACTGTCGTCCGCGCGACCGGCTTGAAAGGTAGAAACACTTATGTGATTTCTAAATGCTACAATGAAAACTCCAAAGCACAAGCCATCATACACAAACACATCTCACACTTAGGAAGAAACAATCCACTTGAACGTTTATCCACACAAACAACTTGACCGTACGGATAAGTCATCCGCACGCACAACTAATCCGCACGGGTTACCACCCGCACGGACAGTCGTACGCACAGATAGCCTATCCGGATGGATCACCATCCGCACGCATCACCATCCGCACGGATAGGTCATGCGCACGGATGACTTCCTCTCACGGATAGCTGATCCGCACGAACGGCCATCCTAACCACCGCACTTTGTACTGTTTTACGCGCCACTTATCGTTACATTATCGAATCTATTCAGGCTAACCGTACTCGCTGTAAAGCGCTCCCTTCAATCCACAATCACTGTGAGTATACTCGAACCCTTTTTGCTTTAGCACTTTTGGGTGTTACATACGTTACGACTATTCAAACTACAACTATCACACTACTCAAGCTATTTTAACGCTAAACCATTAATGCATGTTATACGTGGCTTATGAATGCTTGTTTGTTATGTTTACACATGGAATGTTGTCTACCTGCCTTAGCAACGATAGTACTATAGTTTGGACTCAGCACCCGTTCACACGGGGGTTGTTAAGGATCTTTTACTTGCATGGATTACGGTGGTAATAATGTATTGCGAACTGCCTCGGGCAGTCAACCCGCAGTCATTGGTATCGATGGATCTATGTCGATAGCTAACGTGCTTCATTTCACTATGTGTACATGCTGGTTATGCGTAAACGAATTCGAACTCTATATGCTATTATCAAACTTGTATGCTCACCTTTACATTATATGTATTGACTTTATTTTAACGTATGTGGCAGGTGCTTAGGACGCATATGTGGTAGGGAATGGAAGCTAGAATAAAGCTTTAGAGCCCAACAAATAGTTGTCTGTAGATAACTTATTAGGGGTCTCTAGAAGCAGATAAACAATTGCTACTTATTTAAATCTGAGTTGTCGGAACAGAATATTTGTTTTGATGTTGTCTGTAATAACTTGTTTGACTATTTATGTTACGGTATGGGACGTAATGCTTTAATTAAATGGTAATGATAGTTGTTATGGAAACTTCTGGACAATCTGTTTCGCTCAGTGCCACACCCCGATGATTCCGCCATCGGTTGGGGTGTGACAGATTGGTATCAGAGCCATAACTATAGGGATTTAGGCAAGACTCGACCTAGTCCGGGTCGAAGTCTTAGAGACCTAGTCTACAGTTAAGAACCAACAGACCAACTCACGCATATGCGTAAACTCGCCACTATCACTCACTCTTTTTCTATCACTGCACTCGAATTTTCAAGTTGTGAACAGGTAATGAGGCCGAGAATAGGTGTGAAAACCGCAAACTCTCGACTAAAGTTGCCTAATCAGCTTGCGTTTTAGTTACAAACGAGGAGAATCATACCAACTCAGGAGTGAAATCTATATTTTGATGAATAATCTCCTCAATTTTTATCAAAAACAAGGACGGAAGTTGCAAGATAGGGGTGAAACCCTAACCTTGACGACTCGTCCCGCTTTTATACAAAAAAAACTCTCACCAAAGTTCGATGGACTCCAACGATCTAAAGACACAATATAACCAATGGGAATTGCGCCAACGCCCAAGAATCGAGGCAAAGGCATAGTCCTGGAGGTAATTGTGCATGATCCTTGCGAATAGTCGAGCCACTTTGGTTAGTCGAAGTCTATTAGCCACAGACAATCTACCTTCGATTTATCGAATCTTTATGAAATTTTATGCATTTTCTGTTGTTTGTTAACGTTTTGAGGTACTATTGATTTCAACCCAACACTATTGCTTCTGCTAAAACACAAAACCCACACAACTCATCGCTAGCGAATCGACACTAGAGGCAGTCAGAATGCTTTGTATGCTCGTAGGTACCTTTAGTGATTAAGCTATGTGTAGTTGCTATTGTGCTTATCTGCTTAGGAATATTGTGATTATGTGCTCTATGTGTTTATGTGATTTTGTGCGATTCTGTGATTTTGTGACTATATACGTTTACATGGTACGTGTTACCGAGCTTTAGTAGTAGTAGACGTGTGAGGCGAGATTCGAATACATGTGTTGAGTTCCATGGCGATGTCTATTGTAGACAATGTCGTCTGGATCCCGTCATCCACTCTCTCGCCAAGAAAAGAAGGACAGACGTCTTGCTTCCATCGTCGCGAAAGCTGTAGCAAAGGCGGTGAGCGATGCCTATGAAAATGCCAGCAAATCATCCGAGGAATCGAGGACTGAAGGTCCTAGAGCTGTCGCAAGTCCTTTCAGTTTCAAACAATTCAAGTCATGTGGGCCGAAAGAATTCACAGGCGAAGGAGGTCCTACTGCTCTATTCCACTGGTTTGACTCTATCGAGGTTACTCTACGACAAAGTGGTTGCCCTGATGACCTTCGAACTCTGAACGCTACCGGCGTCTTTCAGTCCCGTGCTTTGGACTGGTGGACGGCCGAGAGGAACAAGAGAGGGAATGATGCAGCTTACGGTTTGTCGTGGGAAGAGCTCAAAGAAGTCATGCTGGAGGAATTCTGCCCTCCTCACGAGCGTCAAAAGCTTGAAGATGAATTTTGGCACATACATCAGAAGGATGGAGACAATGCTGGCCTTACTGCTCGCTTCAAACAGCTCAGCATTATCTGTCCTGACCAGGTCAAGACCCCTGAGATGACCATCAAGAAGTACATCCGAGCCCTGCCCGACTGCGTCGCTGATTTCGTGCAAGCGGCTAAGACTGCCACGATCGAAGAAACCTATCTGCTGGCCGCTGAAATCAATGACAAAAGGGTTAAGGCTGGGGTGTGGGATAAGACCTCCAAGCATCTGCATCAAGCCACTACTGTTGCACCAGCTACCGAAACCACCTCGTCAAGCAACAAGAGAAAGAACAAGAGAAAGACCAGCTCCACCAACAAGAACTGTGCGATTACTGCTGCACCGATCCAAGCTGTACCTGCTCAACAGCGTCAAGTAGCGGCGCCTGTGGCCAATGCACCGCCTGCAAAGCGTGCATATACTGGGCCGCACCCACTCTGCCCTACTTGCACCTATCATCACCCGACTGCTATTCAATGCCGCTTCTGTGCTCATTGCAACGTCTACGGCCACTTTACTGCCAACTGCCGTATTCATCAGACTCCTGCCAATCAAGCTCTACTCGCTGCCCCACAGGGTCAACAAGCTCCTCCGGCACCCGCAGTCAAAGCCAGAGCATGCTTCACGTGTGGCGACCCGAATCATTTCGCCAACATGTGCCCGAACAGGGTAGTGAAACAAGAACCGCAGCAGTAGCAACCACAGCAGCAACAACAGGCCGCACGCGCCAGAACTTTCAATCTCAATGTGCGTCAAGCCCAGGCCGACAACAACGTGGTCAATGGTACGTTCCTTGTGAATGGTATTTATGCTTCATGTTTGTTTGATACTGGAGCCGATAATTGCTTTGTGTCACTCGAATTTGAGAAACTCCTTAGTCGTAAGCGTTCTCGACTCTCCTCTGCATTCGATGTTGAAGTCGCTACCGGAAGAACCGTCGCTGTAAACTCTGTTATTCGTGATTGCACTCTCGAGCTCAACAATCACATCTTCTCAATCGATCTCATTCCAATGCAACTAGGAAGCTTTGATGTCATAGCAGGCATGGACTTCCTTCGCGAAAACCATGCCGAAGTTGTGTGCTTCGATAAAATGATTCGTTTTTCGCTCGCAAACGGTGATTCAATGTGCGTTTATGGTGATACTACTTCGAAGGGTCTCAAGCTTATGTCATGCCTACAAGCTAGCAAGTATCTCCGCAAAGAATACAGGGCTTTCTTGGCTCATGTCGTAGCAGCGGAGAAGGAAAAGAAAGAGAAGAAGGAAGTGAAAGACGTTCATGTGGTTCGAGAATTTCCTCAAGTTTTTCCAGAGGACCTTCCCGGACTACCTCCAAAGCGCGATATTGATTTTCGCATTGATCTCATTCCTGGAGCTAATCCTATCGCCAGAGCTCCTTATCGACTCGCGCCGTCCGAAATGCGCGAACTCTCAACCCAACTCCAGGAATTGCTTGAAAAAGGCTTTATTCGCCCGAGCACCTCTCCTTGGGGCGCACCAGTCCTTTTCGTCAAAAAGAAGGACGGGTCGTTCCGGATGTGCATCGACTACCGGGAATTGAATAAGTTGACTATCAAGAACCGCTATCCTCTGCCTCGAATCGACGATTTGTTTGATCAGCTACAAGGCGCTACATGCTTCTCGAAGATCGATCTACGTTCAGGATATCATCAGCTGCGTATACAAGAGGAGGATATACCCAAAACCGCGTTTCGCACTCGTTACGGCCATTACGAATTCGTTGTCATGCCTTTTGGCCTAACCAATGCACCAGCAGTTTTCATGGATCTGATGAATCGAGTGTGTAAACCATATCTTGACCGTTTCGTCATCGTATTCATCGACGATGTCTTGATCTATTCCAAAACAAGAGCCGAACACGCGCAACATCTACGTTTGGTTCTGGAGTTGCTCCAGGGGAACCAACTCTACGCCAAATTCTCCAAGTGCGAGTTTTGGTTGGGGGAGGTTCAGTTTCTGGGTCACATCGTAAATAGTCAGGGTATTCACGTCGATCCTGCGAAGATTGAAGCTGTTAAGAGCTGGGTTACGCCTACGAACCCGACTGAAGTCCGCTCATTCCTCGGGCTAGCGGGCTATTATCGACGATTTATCGAAGGATTCTCGAAGATTGCTGTACCGCTCACTTCTCTCACTCATAAGGACCAGCCTTTTGTCTGGGGAACCAAACAAGGGTCTGCCTTTCGAACCCTAAAACACATGCTTTGCAATGCTCCTGTTCTCACACTACCCGACGGAAACGATAATTTCATTGTCTACTGTGATGCTTCCAACCTTGGTCTCGGTTGTGTCCTAATGCAACGAGACAAGGTCATAGCCTGCGCATCTCGTCAGCTCAAAATCCATGAGAAGAACTATATAACCCACGATCTCGAGCTAGGCGCAGTTGTTTTTGCATTAAAGATTTGGCGACACTACCTGTATGGTACAAGGTGTACGATCTTCACCGATCACAAGAGCCTACAACACATCTTTAATCAGAAGGAACTAAATATGCGTCAACGCCGATGGGTAGAACTTCTCAACGACTACGACTGTGAGATTCGTTATCACCCAGGCAAGGCAAATGTTGTTGTCGACGCACTTAGCAGACAGAGCTATCTGCTTAGCACTCGAAATGTTCAAGCCCAGCACAACCTCGAAGCTCTCATTCGCGATGCGCAACATGCATGTTTCAACGAACGCACCCTGAAGAAAGAAAGAATCTACCACGATGGAGCCCAGCTTGTGAGCAAATCAAATGGGATATTCCACTTCTTAGACCGAATTTGGATTCCTAGGCGAACCGACATGCGACAAATTATCATGGATGAAGCCCACAAATCCCGATACTCTATTCATCCCGGTGCTGACAAAATGTACCATGACCTTCGATATAGGTACTGGTGGCCGGGTATGAAACAGGATATCGCACTCTACGTCGGAAAATGCCTAACCTGTGCTAGAATCAAGGCTGAACATCAAAGACCCTCTGGCTTGCTCGAAAAACCACCAATTCCCATGTGGAAGTGGGAGAGTATAGCTATGGATTTCGTAACCAAGCTTCCAACCACGTCATCAGGCCACGACAGCATTTGGGTTGTCATTGACCGTTTAACTAAATCAGCTCATTTTCTGCCAATACGAAAGGACTACAAGGTAGAACGATTAGCCCGAATCTACACCGACGAGATCATTTGTCGACATGGGACGCCTCGTGACATCATCTCTGATCGTGATGCTCGGTTTACTTCACGATTGTGGGAAACATTCCAAACGGCACTCGGTACAACGCTTAATCTAAGTACTGCGTTCCACCCACAAACCGACGGTCAGACTGAAAGAACGATTCGTACGCTTGAAGACATGCTCCGTTTGTGTGTCCTAGACTTCGGTGGTAATTGGGATAGACACCTTCCGTTAGTCGAATTCTCGTATAACAACAGCTACCAGGCTAGCATTCAGATGGCACCTTTCGAGGCCTTATACGGAAGAAGATGTCGATCGCCTATTGTGTGGCACGAGATCGGTCACTCGCAATTAACCGGTCCGGAGCTGCTACAAGAAACGACAGACAAAATTTTCCAAATTCGGGACAACCTAGCGAAAGCTCGGGATCGACAGAAAGTTTACGCCGATAAAAAGCGCAAGCCCCGGGAATATGGCGTTGGTGACTACGTACTCCTAAAGGTATCACCTTGGAAGGGTGTAGTCCGATTCGGCAAGAAGGGGAAACTCGCGCCTCGATATGTTGGACCTTTTAAGATTCTGGAAAGGATCGGAAAAGTCGCCTACAGACTCGAATTACCGGAGGAACTTAGCAATGTCCATCCGACTTTCCACGTGTCAAACCTCCGAAAGTGCATCGCCGACCACGACTTACATGTTCCTCTAGATGATCTACAAGTGAACGAAACATTACACTTCGTGGAAAAGCCTGTCGAAATCATGGATCGCCAAACCAAAGAACTCAGACGCTCACGCATTCCTATTGTGAAAGTCCGATGGGAAGGCAAACGAGGCGCAGAGTTCACTTGGGAACTCGAAAGCAACATGAAGGCAAAGTATCCACAATTGTTTAACGAGTGAGTAATGCCTGGTTAAGAAAGGCAAGGTGGCATACTTGTAAATAAGGGCTAGAGAGAGAAAGTAGAGAGAAAAAGGCAAAACGTGATTCTCGGATTTGTATACGTCATCATAATCAATAGAACCATGGTTATTGTATACGTTTAATTTAGCGATTTTAAGAGAAAAACGTGATAGATAAGAAAGATGAAGAAATTGCTCAAATCTGAGCAATCGATCTCCTGCTCAGATACCACTGGTAGAATCGGTTTTGACTCCGTTACGATACGTTTAGTCACACACGTTCACGGATTCCGCATGTCGAACGTGTTGTTACGCAATCGAATCGGAGATAAATCCGGACCTACAATATTCAAATTTCTCCCAAACGGCTTCGAATAGAAATCTAAAACTTTATAGGCTTTTAGATTAGATGTTTTCGCACATCATATCCGAAAATTATCAATTTTCAACCGTAAAGACCCGATTAATTCGACGATTTTCTATGGTTCGAACGAAGGACTCTCACATGTGATCCACGGTTAGTTACGGCTTCCAGCTTAATTTCGGGACGAAATTCCCTAAACAAAGGGAGGCTGTAACACCCCGTGTTTTCACGAGTGAAAGTCAAAGTCAGGGTCAAAGTCAACGACCGATTTCGCGCGACTTGACTCATAGAAATGCTTTTATTTCATTTATATTATGTGGAGTAAGTGTCGTTAATTACTATAATCGAATCGTGTTTACCGTATTTCAATCGACCTACGACTGTGAAGGATAGGAAGTAACAATGCGATAAAGTTAATCAAGCTATGCTAATCAAATCGACATCGAACCGTAACTCGAACTATGTATTTTACTTGTTGTTTCTACGTGTGTGTGTGCTTTATGTGTTACCTGTGCATGTTTATTTTATGTTATGTTGTGATAATCAAGCGAACTCAATCGAACTCGAAGTCTAACTCGAATGTAAACGAACCCGAACCCGAATCCCGAGTCGAACCATATAAGAAGTAGTTGGGACTGAAAGTAATTTGACTAGGAAACCCTATCGAATCGCTCGCAAATCGAAACCGAAGCAACATCGCACCGAACACACCAAAGCAGGCGGCATCCGCACGGATTGCCAATCCGCACGGATGACCAGTCCACGCGGATAGCCTATCCGGGTGCGTGCCATGCGCACGGCTCACCCTTTCCCTTTTTGGCATCCTATAAATACACGGGTCACTCTCCACTTTTTCCACTTTTGGCAAGTGACGTCCGAACCGCACACATTCTTCACTTTTTCTCAGATTTCTCCCAATCCAGGTAAGATCTTGCACTAATTCTTGTACATTCTTGATCACTACACAATTCTACACGTTTCCATCTTTCAAATCTTCACTTTTAACCATGAAATCATCCGGATTCGAAGTATTCTCGGGTGACGTCATCATGAAGTTCATAAGAACTTCAAGCTTGACCTCATTCCACCACGAATATCTCAGATCTAAACGATTTCTACAAGATTTCACAATAACTTCACCTAGATCTAAACTTTTCTAAGGATAAAAGAGTTGAAAGAAATAAACCTAAGTTCTCTCCTTCTTTTTCCCTTAGAATCGGTACGAATCTGATCGGTTCTAGTGTTCTACTCGTTAATAGTGATTCACTAGTTCTAGATCTGGAATCCTACCCACAGACAACTGATTTCGGGGATAACCGGAATGACCGTTCTGAGTCGCTGACAGGCCGAGTTAGGGTGGTTCCTGACCGGTCTAGTCACACGGGCGAGAATACAATTCCAAGTGGTTGCCACGTAATCAGAACATCTCGATAAACAACAACAGAAACCAAGTGTAGACGAACGGAACAACCAGACCAGTTGTCCGCATGGACAAGCTGTCCGCACGGACAAGCTGTCCGCACGGACTAGCTGTCCGCGCGTACAGACCATACGGACGGGTTGTCACCCGGACGAGCTACCCTTGGGACCCACTCTTTAAACAAGGTTTGAGTATCGACGAATGAACAATCTGGACGGACGACCTCTGAAAGGATTACTCTTCGGATCATGAGATACTAAGGCCTTCAACTAAAATTCAAACAATGATCATCCGCACGGCCAAGTCGTACGCATGGACAGACTATCCGGATGGATGGTCCCTGCCCGCGCGCACAGACTGTCCGCACGGATCACCACTGTCCGCACGGACTACCATACACACGGACTGTCGTCCGCGCGACCGGCTTGAAAGGTAGAAACACTTATGTGATTTCTAAATGCTACAACGAAAACTCCAAAGCACAAGCCATCATACACAAACACATCTCACACTTAGGAAGAAACAATCCACTTGAACGTTTATCCACACAAACAACTTGACCGTACGGATAAGTCATCCGCACGCACAACTAATCCGCACGGGTTACCACCCGCACGGACAGTCGTACACACGGATAGCCTATCCGGATGGATCACCATCCGCACGCATCACCATCCGCACGGATAGGTCATGCGCACGGATGACTCCCTCTCACGGATAGCTGATCCGCACGAACAGCCATCCTAACCACCGCACTTTGTACTGTTTTACGCGCCACTTATCGTTACATTATCGAATCTATTCAGGCTAACCGTACTCGCTGTAAAGCGCTCCCTTCAATCCACAATCGCTGTGAGTATACTCGAACCCTTTTGGTTTAGCACTTTTGGGTGTTACATACGTTACGACTATTCAAACTACAACTATCGCACTACTCAAGCTATTTTAACGCTAAACCATTAATGCATGTTATACGTGGCTTATGAATGCTTGTTTGTTATGTTTACACATGGAATGTTGTCTACCTGCCTTAGCAACGATAGTACTATAGTTTGGACTCAACACCCGTTCACACGGGGGTTGTTAAGGATCTTTTACTTGCATGGATTACGGTGGTAATCATGTATTGCGAACTGCCTCGGGCAGTCAACCCGCAGTCATTGGTATCGATGGATCTATGTCGATAGCTAACGTGCTTCATTTCACTATGTGTACGTGCTGGTTATGCGTAAACGAATTCGAACTCTATATGCTATTATCAAACTTGTTTGCTCACCTTTACATTATATGTATTGAATTTATTTTAACGTATGTGACAGGTGCTTAGGACGCATATGTGGTAGGGAATGGAAGCTAGAATAAAGCTTTAGAGCCCAACAAATAGTTGTCTGTAGATAACTTATTAGGGGTCTCTAGAAGCAGATAAACAATTGCAACTTATTTAAATCTGAGTTGTCGGAACAGAATATTTGTTTTGATGTTGTCTGTAATAACTTGTTTGACTATTTATGTTACAGTATGGGACGTAATGCTTTAATTAAATGGTAATGATAGTTGTTATGGAAACTTCTGGACAATCTGTTTCGCTCAGTGCCACGCCCCGATGATTCCGCCATCGGTTGGGGTGTGACAGCTAGCTCTGGGGTGTCTATAACCATGTGAAGCTTGCTTCCCAAATAGAACTTGAAAATGGGTCCGTAGGTTTGAGCCATGTTTTTGAGATGGATGTGCAGTTCAAGACCAAGAAATGGAAGGTACCCAACAACCGGCAATGACCAAGGACCTGGAGGTAACCGTGGTGATCGCGAGGAGAACGAAAGTATCAACTTGTACCATAGAACACCAAGGATCACAACTGAAATGGTGGTTATTACTTCCCATTGCAACCACCATGATGCAAGGTTGATTTATGTCATTTTGGGAGATGAAAAATTTAAGTATGTCGATAGTAGAAGTCGAGGGCTGCATTTATAGCTCAAGGTTGTATGCTAAACTATGGAGACAACACGAATACATCAGTTGCGTAAATAATTATTCATATTTTTTTTATTTTTTATTTTTAGTTGGATTTAATGTTACGCTGTTTTTTTATTTTATTGCTATCGCATCATAACTACCCTAGAATAAAAAATAAAAATAAAAAATAAGACCATGCGTAGTCCAATCAGCCATGTTGAATAATGCCCCCACTCTGGGGCGTTTTGTGTCATGTGACAGTCCAATCACCATGGGGGCATTATTGGGCGTTTTTGCAAAAGTGGCGTAGTGGGAATAATGCCCAATAACGCCCCATCCAATCATTACACAATTATTTATTTTTTTAAATTAAAAACTTAAAATACTTCATTAAATTAAAAAAAGTTACAATACTAGAAATAAAAAAAGAAACCGGAAATAAAAAAAGATAACGTTTAAGAAAAAAGATGATGATCTAAATTCCGTATTCTTCCCGTAGTTTTTGGCGGTGCATTTGTGCAACGATCAACGCGTCGCCTTGGAGGTGGTCGATCGGTTTGGACAAAAACTCTATGTCCTTTTCCGTTTGCCTCGCCGCTTGCATCTCGTAAAACTTTTTTGTTTTCGGCGACTCGTTCTTTCATAGTCTCCCAACGTTTGTGTCCGAGGTCGCGAATGCCTTGGAGACGACGGTTCATCTCCTCGAAATCTTCCTTCAACTTGAGATCAGAAGAAGACGACTCCACCGGTTTTTTCCCGGCTCTCTTATCTTTTCTTCTACCGGGCAGTCGGGCAAACTCTTTAACTTCCTCGTCATTGTCCACAACAACATTTAGATCGATGTTGCGGGCATCGGAAGTTGGTGTTTCAGGGTCAACCGAGGATGACGTTTTCGACCGTTTAGCTTTACGTCTACTACTTGACGTCATGGTCGGTACGCCAGCCCACTTTGGACTTTTTCTTAGTAGCTCCCAACATTTATAGTATGTGAAAACGCCTTTCGTCTTCACATACTCTTCCATAGCCTTCGTTAAAACCCAGACGTCACCTTCTCTGTTCGGCCGATTATCGTAGTTACGTTGATAAACTTCTTGGAAGGCGTGACACTTGTTGTTGATGTTGGTCCATTTGCTAGAGATGGAATCCTTGTCACGATGTTCACCATTTCCCCATGTGCTATAAAAAAGTTCACGAATCCTATTCCAAAATTAGGGACCGGTCTAAAAGTTTGCTACAAATACAAAAAAAAAGGTTGTACGTTAAAAAAAAGTAAAAAAAAATAAAATAAAACTTACCAACATCGGGGTCCTCCGAAACAGTGACCCACGACTGAACCAAGGTGTATTCCTCGTCCTTCGTCCAAATAACGTAAGTATGCTTACGACGAGGTTGGTTCGGTTCCTTCTTTTTATGCGACCTTTAACCGCGTTTCGATGTCTCTCGCTCCGGTTCGGGTTGCGTCTCCGGCACGATATCAACCTCGGATTCGGGTTGTTGTTGGGATGGTTGCGAGCCGCCGGGTTGGGCAAAGCCGAAAGTGGGTGGCATGTAAGGAGTAGAGCCACTCAAGTAAGCCGCGTACGATAACATGTTCGGGTCCATGTCTTGAAGGTTAAAGTTTTGTTGCGGTTAGGTGGTGTTCGGGTTCCCGGGTCTTGACGGAACACCAAAAGGGGGTCGGGATGGGTTCACGGTTTTATAAAATATAAAAGAAGTAGAGAGAAAGTTTGATTGAGAGTGGGTTTTTTTATATAAAGTTGGATGTAGAGTGGGGTTTTTATACTATTAAATTGGAATAAAAAAATAAACATTAAATAATGTTACCGTTTGAATGGTAAACTCGATCCCCCATGCAAAATTTTGGCGTGTTTCAAACAATGCCATTCACTTTTTTTCGCGAAAAACGGGAGATCACGCCGAGGGGGGCGGGCTCGGGGCATTATCGGGCTTGTTTGAGCTTTATTTTTTAAAAGAAAACGCCCATTACGGGCGGTCTAATAATAATTGAATGGTTCACTACAACAAAAAAGCTCATGGGATAATTAAGAAACGGTGCATAATTTCACATGCAATCTCTACAGCTAGTTTTGACTTTCATCTCTCTTCGGTTACCGCATCATAGTTTTCAATAGCGAGCGTAGCGATCCATATAGGTCATGTTTGTTAATACGGTTGTAGCGATAATGAGGACAGTTTATTTGTTATTTTTATTTTCATTTTTTTAATATTAATAGCAATTAAATATAACTATAAAATAGCCGGATTTTATATTTTTGTTGAATATACATGTAAAATCAGTGGCAGATCTAGAATAAAAATTCAGGGGTATCCCAACTTTTTTTATCGTATATTCATACAATGCAATTTTTATTGTACATTCATACAATGCAATTTTTATTGTTCTTTCATACAATCAAATACACAATACAAGTAAAATTTTAACTAAACACTAACCTAAAATCCAATTTCGTCGCCTTTATGCTAGAATACATTTGCTCATAGAGTGGTGGAACCAAAAACTGTTAACCGGATGTTCCAATATTACATCTACCTAATAATCATTAGTTAGGTTAGTGTATTCAATGGTAATTTCATTTTATGAGAATTCACCTTTATATCTGCCCTTTTTGTTGTTATTATGTTATTGGTATTGGTATTTAACAAATTTAATGAAGTTTTAATGTTTGGTTAGAGTTTTACTAAAACTTTATTTTAAAAATACATATTGATAAAAAGGAATTTCTAAGATTTGTATATTGGAAAAAATCGAATAAACAATATTAAATAATAAATATTAAA
Source organism: Helianthus tuberosus (assembly GCA_030545235.1). Lineage (NCBI taxonomy): Eukaryota > Viridiplantae > Streptophyta > Magnoliopsida > Asterales > Asteraceae > Helianthus > Helianthus tuberosus. The sequence continues at coordinate 199,522,138 of CM060363.1, read as the reverse complement.
AAAATAAAATTATAACCTTAAAAATAATATACAGTGGAGTAATCGATAAAAACCTAATTAGTTTATTACTGTGTAAAGCTACCACAAAAATTCATTATAAAATAAATATATTAAGAAACCATAAACAAATCATATAATATATAAATATGCTTTTGACTATAGCAATATGTTGTCAGTAAACTTTTGTTTGTTGTACTGTCTTTTTAAATTTTTCGCAAGACAAATATAATAAATAGTAAACTTCCGTTTTGCTTCCTGTGGTTTGGTCACTTTAACGGTTTTGCTCCAAACCTTTAAAAATAGCCATTTTACTCCCTGATGTTTCAGTTTTTTTGTTAGTTTGCTCCCCGCCTCTAACTCTATCCAAATTGTTTGTTTTTCCATTTTGCTCCCCGCAGGGAGCAAACTGGCAACAAAACCAAAACATCAGCGAGTAAAATGGCTATTTTTAAAGGTTTGGGGCAAAACTGTTAAAGTGACCAAACCACAGGGAGCAAAACGGAAGTTTACTCTATAATAAAATAAAGAAGTACTGTCAACTTCATTCTTGTTAACCAGAGCTTCTCTTCTGGAAAAAAAAAAAACCTACAATGACGTATCCATCTTCATGATCTGATCTCTTATCTTTCACTTCTAATGTTCCTATGTGGTTCATGTGCTGAGAGTATCCTAACAAGGGTATACAATACAAAAACCGAGAAGAAAGAAAATGCACTTCTTTAAAAAAGTTGAGGGGTATCCTGGGCTATCCCTAGGATACCCGTAGATCCGCCCCTGTGTAAAATAGCATATACACCGAGGGTATTTTGGTATTATATATATATATATATATATATATAAGATTTTTAAAATTTTTTCTAATATATCATTATTTATAAAAAAGCCGTCCGCAATTTATCGCTATTTACTATATATCATACCTTATCGTTATTTGTCGTTATTCGACATTAACAACTATGTACAGAACCACACCACCCTTTTGTTCGTCACTGTCGCCGTGGTATACAGCGGTTTCGATCAACTTATAGTTTTATAACTGATTCATAGAGGATTTTCTTATTCGGTCGGTATAATTTGGTCATGTACTCCATGACAATAGGGGATTAAGTTTTTTTTTTAAAAGCAAACATCAATCAACAACTGAACAAGACGGGCTTCTCCAAGCTAGAGAAGACCCGCCAAAACAAAAGTTACATCACAGGAAAAGAAAATTTACACCAATCCTTCCAAGCTACGTTGCCCTTCCTACTTCTACTCCTATACCAAAGAAAACCAAAAGACTTTACATCCGAAACAATTTGAACCACTTCCGTATTAGAACCTGAGAAAACCTTCCCATTCCTAGCTTTCCAAATTCGCCAACAAGCTAAGATAAGAACACCATATAGCGCCTCTTTCATAGTGTCCGAACCACCCAAATAATTAACTAATTGAAGGATGTCAGTAACTGAGAACACAAAGAAAGGCGAGATCTTACACCAAGTCGAAATGCCCATCCAAACTCCACACGCCACGCGGCAAGCCGAAAATAAATGGTCCGAGGACTCTTTCGCGTCACCACAAAGAGGACATAACCCATCTCCCACACAAATATTTCTCTTTCGAAGCGCACTCTGAGTAGGGATCCTATCCATGTTAGCCCTCCACATGAAGATATTACATTTATTAGGTAACCATTTACACCAAGAAAAACCAATACTATCGTCCGTCAATTCATTGCTTCTTAACCATTTTCTTGTCTCCTTAACCGAGAAATCGACATTGTCCCCTTGGTTCCAAACCCAAGTGTCTTCTTTTCGTTGTAAACAAACGGCCGCAAGCTTCCTATGAACCTCAATGAGGTTATTAACTTCAACAATTGAGGACATATATGTCTTCCATTCCCAAGCAATGATAGGACCATTACTTCCCATAAGAACCCTATCCGCCACCGAGCACCATTTATTAACCTCAAGACGAAACAGAGCCGGGTACATTGTCTTTAACGATTCACTTGTTAGCCACGGGTCAATCCAAAACTTCACCTTATTACCATTACCCACAACCCCACGAATCATATTCACAAAACTAATACCTTGAACCTTCAACCGAGAACCAAAGGTCACCAATTTACTCCATGTACCAGAGAAGCGTTTATTACACGGAAACGCTTCCCATCTTCTAGTCGATCCATGCACCGCGTCAATCACCTTCCTCCAAAGTGCATCATGCTCTAACCGATATCTCCATAACCATTTTAAAGCTAACGCATTGTTGGTCTCCTCTAGTCTACTAAGACCCAAACCCCCATCTCTTTTAGATTTCGTAACCTTATCCCAAGCAACCCAATGGAATTTATTTCGATCATCATTCCCACCCCATAAAAATCGCTTGATAATCACTTCAAGCTTATTAATGATGGCTACCGGAGCTTTATACAATGAAAAGTAATATGTCGGGAGACTCTCTAGAACCGCGTTAATAAGAACCACCCTTCCACCCATAGATAAAACATTAGACTTCCACCTCGACAATCTTTTCTTGAACACATCAACCACCAAATCCCAATTGCCAATTCGACTTATATTAGCACCGACTAGAATACCCAAATACTTGAAAGAAATAACGCCCGAACTACATCCTAACCCACACGCCTTTGAACCCACCTTTTCCATGTTTTTTCCTACCCCAAATAAGCTCGATTTCTGTATATTAATCCTGAGACCAGAGCATAAGTGGAAGATGCGCAAAATCCTCTTCAGAGCCGAAAAATTAAATTGGGACCATTCACCCATCACCATCGCATCGTCTGCATACAACAGATGGGAAATGGTCGGGCTCCCATTATGAAGACGAACCCCATCAAAAACACCACTATCGACTGCCTTGTGAATCATGCAAGACAACGCCTCCATCACAATAATAAAAAGAAAAGGAGAAATCGGGTCCCCTTGACGAATACCCTTCTCACAATTAAACTCAAACTTCGGGGAGCCATTAACCAGAATAGAAGAACGGCCGACGATAATATTCCTCTAATCCACCTACACCACATATCAGGAAACTTCATTTGGCGCATCACCGATAACAAGAACTCCCAATGAACATTATCATAAGCCTTCTCGAAATCAATTTTGAAAAGAAATAATTCTTTTCCCGTCCTATTCGCCCAAGATAAAATTTCATTAATGATTAAGGGACCGTCAAGGATATACCTTCCCGAAAGAAATGCCGATTGTGATTCAGAAGTAATTTTCCCCATAACCGTCTTGAGTCTATTACCAAGAGTTTTAGAAATAACCTTACTACCCCAATAAGATTAATTGGACGATAGTCACCAAGATGAGCTGGATCACTAACCTTAGGAACCAACGTAATAAAAGAAGACCCGATACCCCGATTAATAGTACCAGTTTCCGAGAAGTATTTAATGATTTCTACGAAATCAGATGCAAACAACGACCAAAATCGCTTCACGAATCTAAAATTGAAACCATCGGGCCCCGGCGCTTTGTCACTGCCACACTCAAACACATCCTTCTTAATATCTTCCTCAGAAAACGACTTCACAAGCGCCTCTGCATCTTCATCGTCTAACTGATTAATGCAATAACAATCCAAAGAAGGCCGAGCACCAAGATCTTCATCGAACCGATTTTTAAAAAAACAGAGAACTTCCTTCTTCACTTCTGACGGTTTAAAAACCCAAGAACCATTAACCGTCAAACCCGGAATGCAATTCGCAACCTTTCGCTTATTCACCACACCATGGAAAAAACTCGTGTTTTCATCACCATCCTTGGCCCAACGAACCCGCGCTTTTTGCTGAAGATCTTTGGCTTTGCAAACTTCCAATTCTTTTAACTTTTTAGTCGCTTCTACATGGACCCATTGCTCCACCTCCGTCAAATCCCTATCTTCAACCATGGCATCCAACTCCAAAAGGTCTTGTTTCAAATTCGCTTCCAGCTCATTGTCATCGGCCACCACTTTTTTCCGCCACTCCACTAGCGTTTGACGAACCTTCCGAAACTTATTCATAAGGATTAAATCCGGAGGACCCGTCCTGTCAAACTCCTTAACCGCATTGGTAACCACGTTTTCAAAATCCAATCTAGATAACCACGAATTAAAGAAGCGGAATGGCTTTGCACCAAAATTCCGTGCCTCTACCTTCAACACCAACGGACTATGATCCGACTTCTCTCTAGCCAAAGCATGATACTCTACATTCGTCCAATCATTCAAGAACCTCCAAGAAACAAGAATACGGTCTATGCGACTACACTTATTCCCCAACACAAAAGTGAACTTTCTACCATGCAAATTAAACTCATGAAGCCCGACTTTATCAATAAACTCATTAAATTCACTAGACACCGAAGCAATATACTTAGAATTCCTTCTTTCTCCACGATCCCTAACACAATTAAAATCACCCCCGACAATCCAATAGCTATCAGCATTAACAATAAGTCTCTCTAAATCAGCCCAAAGAATTCTCTTATCTACCAACTTTTGAGGCGCGTAAACATTTATCACAGTAATCTCCTTTCCCGAATCTTTCAATTTGCCATGAATACACAAAAAATACCTATGCTTCACAACCGACGACATACTAAATCTCTGAGAATTCCAAATCGATAAAAGACCTCCCGACCTCCCCATGGCCCCCACCCAATCAAACGCAAAAGTCCCATTACCCCAAAATCTACCAATATCCAAACCTTCCAAAGAGGAAAATTGAGTCTCTTGAATCATAACGAAACCAACTTCATTAGCTAATCGTAATCCACGAATCCATGAACTTTTTTCATCACAACCCAACCCACGAATATTAATTGACAAAAAAATCATTTATTAACCAATTGAAAACCTTCATCATTAATTATCTTCCCGAGCTCCCCTTCAAAATTCTCCATATTAGATGCACCCACAATATAAAAGTGACCACATCTATTTGTTTGTGCTTTTTAGATTTATTTTTTTCTATATTTGTTGTGTGTGATTTAACTCTATTTAAGAGAGTATTTATGTCCAATTGATGATCCATGAATTGGTGAACATCAAATATGTATGGTTTTTTAATAGTTTAATCAATCAAAAGATAAAACTTTTGTATGCTTCATGTCAACTTTTGTGAATGGGAATGATTAGGGTTGTAAACAAATTGAATGAACATGAACAATGTCATGTTCGTGTTCGTTCGTTAAGGAAATTAACATTTTCGCGAACTGTTCACGAACGCATACCGAACATAAATTTATGTTTGTGTTTGTTTATTAAGGAAATTCATTTGTTTACGAACAGTTCGTGAACACTGGTCTCGAACACGAACGAACGCAACTAAATATAAACGAACGCTAACGAACATTTAACTTGAAAATAAAAAATAAAAACATTGTTATCCTTAAACATTGGATATAAGTAGTTAAATACAACCATCAAATGATAAATTAAAATACAAAAAGTCTACTACACCACCAAACGATGAATCAAGTTTAACTAACTTAGACATAATTATCTTTAGAAATGTCTTAGAATGTCCAGATTTTAGCTAACTTAGAAAAAAATAGGGTTTTAAATTTTCAATATGTTTAGATAAAATGTTTTATTATTTATTATTTTTTTAATATAATCAAAGGAACAAGAACGAACGTAAACAAATGAACATGCACGAACGTAACGGAACATATTACCGTAATAACTTTCAATGTTATTATGGTATATTGATTTACACAATTGTGATGAAAAAAAAGAACAACAAGCACATGTTAAATACACGATTATCATCTACTGGCTATGGAAAGTGTGCTGGTCAATTGGTGAGAAGATTGAGGCAATAATCACGGAGGAAAATATGAAAAGGAAATCATGGTTATTACTCCCTCTCAAGTTGGCGCATGTAGATTAATAATGCCTAACTTGCCAAGCAGACTATGAAACAAGAGCGTCCCTAAGGGCTTCGTAAATTGGTCCGCAATCTGCATCTTAGAATCAATCTTCATGGGCACGATTTCGTTGGACTCGACTCATTCTCTGACGAAGTAACAGTCCATCTCGACATGCTTGGTTCATTCGTGGAAAACGGGATTATTGGCTATCTGCCTTGCCGCCTGGTTATCACAGAATAGTTGCGTTGGTCTGTCACAGGACATCTGAAGTTCTTTGAGGAGCTATCTTAACCATAGAATTTCACTTACTATAGAGGCCATCGCCCTGTACTCAGCTTCGGCGGACGAACGCGAGGCGATAGACTGTTTCTTAGATTTCCGTGATATAGGTGATCCTCCTAAATGCAACAGGTACCCGATTCTAGATGTTCTAGTGATGGGGCATCCTAGCCAATCGTAGTCACAATAACCTGTTAAAGTTGTGCCACCTTCTTTGGTAATAAGAATTCCTTGCCCAGCCGTGGCCTTTAGGTATCTTAAGACACGATTGGCGGCTTCAAGGTGACTCACTCTCGGATCATGTACGAATTGGCTAAGAATGTTTACTACATAAACAATGTCGGTCTCGTAGCTTGCAAGTAAATAAGCCTCCCAACGAGTCGTCGATATTGGTTCGCATCAATATGAGCTTCTTCATCACATTTGTCCAACTTTAAATTTTGTTCCATGGGGAATAAGCTTGGACGACACCCCGTCATGCCCGTATCCTCAAGAATGTCTAGCGTATACTTCCTTTGGCTAAGAACCATTCCTTGCTTAGTTCGGGCAACGTCGATGCCAAGAAAGAACTTCAAAGTGCCAAGATCTTTGATGCTAAATTCTTCGTCAAGAGAGGCTTTCGTTTCTTGAGTTTTCTTCATGTTATTACATACGATGACGACATCATCAACATATATAAGGGCTGCTACAAAGACCCCTTTTTCTTTGAATATGAACAAAGAATAATCGACCCTAGATTGCTTGAAACCAAGACTTAACAAGAAGGTGGTAAATTTTTGGTACCAATTTCTTGAAGCATGTTTAAGGCCGTAGAGAGATTTTCTCACCTTGCACACTCGTTTGTCATCTTGCTTTTCAAATCCTTGGGGAACCCGCATATAAATGTCTTCGTCTAAGTCTCCATGCAAAAAGGCATTGTTCACATCTAATTGATGGATGTGCCAACCCCTTTTTATGGCTACGGCAAGGAGACTCCGGATGGTAACTAATTTTGCAACGGGGGCGAATCTATCATGGAAATCGATCCCCTCCATTAGCGTGAAGCCTTTAGCGACTAGTCGTGCTTTGTATCGTTCAATTTCACCATTTGGTTTGTATTTTATTTTATACACCCATTTTGATTCAATTTCTCGTTTTCCTTGCGGAAGCTCTTGGAGGGACCAAGTCCCATTTTTTTCTAAGGCTTGAACTTCAGCTTTCATGGCCTCAACCCACTTTGGGTCCCTTTTAGCTTGGCTAAAATTTTTTGGCTCATTATTTTGAGTAATGGCCGACAAAAAAGCTTTATGTTTGTTAGTAAATTATTGTAAGTAACAAAATTTGCTAAAGGGTATACCATTGAGGGTTCTTGATTGGAGGAGGATGGATGCTCGTGGTCTAGAGATGGGGGTAAATTCACTTGATAATCTTTAAGAAAAACGGGCTTGGTCTTGGTTCTTTTTGGCCTTTCATTTGCTTCTGGGTCGATTCCATCATTGGTAGATGGGTTTTCTTCATGTCCAATGATGGATTCATTGTCTAGAATTGGGCTTTCATTTTCTGATATCCTAACTGGGCTTCCTTGGGTATCCCCAATGTCTTCGACTTCTACTGGCCCATTGTTGGAAAAAGCATTTTGATCAATAGTGGCATCATTATTAATGCCAACCTTCTCATGCCTTGGTTCATCTTCCCAAACTTTTGGAATGAAAATTTCTTCTTCTTCATTTGGAGGTTCTGCCATAGAGAAAGGAAAAATATTTTCTATAAACTTGACATCTCTTGAAATTATGATCTTTTTGTGTTCCAAGTCATAGATTTTATAACCTTTGGTCCGTGGGGGATATCCCAAGAACACTCCCGGTCACCCCCTTACTTCAAACTTATCTCCCTTGGTTTCGGTGCTTCAGTAATACACGAGACAACCGAATACCCTTAGGTACCCGTAATCAGGTTCATGATTGTATAAAAGCTTATATGGTGTTTTTCCATCAATGACAACAAAAGGCAGCCGGTTTATAATGTGTGTTGCGGTTAAGACACATTCTCCCCAAAGGTGAGTGGGTAAATTTGCTTCAAACTTTAAAGCTCTCGCTGTTTCTAAGAGATGTCGGTGTTTTCTTTCCACCACACCGTTTTGTTGCTGTGTGTGTGGGCATGTTGTCTCCAATATTATGCCCTCTCTTCTATAGAATTCGAGCCTATCATTGGAAGTGAATTCACCTCCGTTGTCATATCATACACGTCTTATATTCTTTTCAAATTGAACTTGCACCATTTTATGGAAAAAGATCAAAATGGTTCCAGCCTCGGATTTGTGTTTGAGAAGAAAAACCCAAACGACACGACCAAAATCGTCTACTATCGTGAGAAAATAATTTGCACGTGTAAGAGAGGGTGTGCGGTATTTTCCCCATACGTCACAATGTATGAGGTCAAAGCAAGCATTCGTTTTTGTTTTGCTAATTGGAAATGGCAATCTAGTGAATTTCGCTTTCACACAAGAATCACAAAATCCCTTTAAAGAGGAGTCTTTATTAAAACCAACATTATTAAGATTAGTAATTGACGTATGGCCTAGTCTCTTATGCCATGTCCTTGCGGTTTCCATCATTGCTTGTCTTCCACTTTCCAACATCCCCATCTTGTATAGACCTCCGAGTCGTTCACCCGCTCCAATCAATTCCCTCGAGCGTAGGCTCTGCATGACACAAAAATTAGGAAAGAATGTCACAGCACATTGCAAATCATTGGATAGTTGACCAACTGATAACAAATTGCACTTGAATTCGGGAACGTATAGGACGTTTTTAATGGTCACCCCATTGGGAAGTGTGTGAGTACCACGACCCTTGACGGGTATGGTAGCCCCATTTGGTATGGTAACCGGTGTCTCGTTGATTCCTTTGGTTATGTTTTGTAAAAGGGCATTATTATAAGACATATGTTTGGTAGCGCCGGAATCGATTACCCACATACCTTCTTGATTCCAATTACATGCCATGTTAGCAATAGGTCCATGGTCTTCTTTGGTAACTTCTGTCTTGTATCCAAAGAACTTTATGAACTGTTGGTATTGCACCTCGGTTAGTCCCGGTATCGGGTTGCTCACCTCTTCCACGCACGCGGCTTTTGGTTTCGATTGCTTCCCTTTTCCGGGCCACCAATCGGGATACCCAATTCGCTTAAAGCATCCTTCTTTGTTATGGCCTGTTTTGTGACAACCCAAACTTTTAAAGACAGTGTCTCTTGGTAACGTGATCCTAATTCCTTATTATTCCTCGTTTACATTCCTTATTATGATTTAATTTGTTACATGCTCGTATCAATGATAAACTTGGTAAATGAAAAACGTATTTGTGTGTGATTGAGGGTGCCCATGGGCTATTCTAGATGTTGATGTCTAGTTGATTTAGATGGGCCGCCGCACATGTTAATGGGCTACACGCACACACGCTCACCTTGACCTCACACTTGTGCCCAATCGAAGCACCTGAGCCCAACTCCTTGCATATGTTGTTTCCCCGGCCCGTAGCACATGAGGCCTAATCCGAGTTGTGCATTGTAGAGTGGATCAAACATCTTAGTTGCATGACCCAAGGATCTCGGCCCAAGACCCTCAAACCCAAACCGGGCCCAAACCCACCTTTTGTGTTATACGTATATGTATTAGAGAATACGTATCATTCTTTTGAAAACCCTAGCACTCTCTTGTTTCTTGTGGTGTCGATAGCCCCTTTCTTGCGATCGAAGCCCCTTTCTTGGCCCCTACACCCTCCATTACGATTGGAAACCTGGTTAGTATGTTGTTTTGTGTTCATGCAATTATATGTATACATGTACTTGTGTTCCGATTAACCTTGTAACTCTATTCACATAAAGAACATTCTTTTATGTACTGTGCAATTATTTGAATTACTATGTATATGTGTGATGGTGGTAACGTTGTTTTACGATACGGAAGTATACGAACTGTTATGAATACGTATGATTGATTGTAACATAGTAAGGGTATAACACTGGGTGATGATGTAATCGAAACAAGTGGGGATTTCATGTTGACAGACTGCTCGTGAACTTGACCCATGTGTGAATGTATGTATTTAAGTGTTTTGGTTCATACATGCATGTGATGAATTGTTAGATAAGTAACACAAAGCGGCTGCATATGTGTGTTGATAAGGGTTTGAGGATTAGGGAATTAATGCTTATGCACTTCAAAGATTGAATGATTATATAATATATTGATCTCGATCAACAGTAGGATATGAACATGAAGCATTTGAATTAGGGGTTGGTTAGTGGGCCGAAGTCTTAATGCACACGGACTTAATTAACGGTGTTGGATTATACGTGTATTTGTAGTGGGCCGAGGGTTAATAAATGGGCCGTACCCCGACTATATGTTGCACACCTCCAGCACACTCGGCTGGACTTGATGTAATTGGGCTGATACCCAAATGGGCCGCACAGGGGTAAGCAAGTGAAGTTGGGTTGTTAATTAGTGTAGGTATGATATGTTGTGAATATGTTGTACGTAGTGAGGATTTATTATGAAATCATGAAAATACATGTTAGGATAATGCACAATAGTTGATACTTGTACATTTCTTGATTTTATGGAAAGTTGTTTCTAATTTGGTGTAACCGATTCAAATGAAACGAACAATTATGATTTTAATCACATATGTTTGTAGTCTCATAAGGCAAGTTAAATGGGCTTTATTTGGGCCCCGAGCCATTTAGACCACACACTCGTAAACGGGCCGCATACTTGATTGGGCCTTATGTTTTATCGGATTGTACATTGTTAACGAATTGTGGTACAACGTGCTTAACTGTAAGACTAGTGTATGGGGTGATGATTTCTGATACTTGCATTCTTGTGCACTACTTGTTAAATAAGTGTGGATTGATACGTGTTGTGCTTGTATGCAAACTAATTGTTATATGTAACCATCATAGGACTTGGTTGACCACTTTTGTTAAATGAGTAGCTTATCTTACCGAGCAAACCAAAGGTGAGTTCATTTCTCTTGAGCATGCGTCCCGGTGGTTGGGACAGTCTTTGGGTATCCCTGAGAGGGATGGTTTTTGGGTAAATCAATTGGGTATTCCTGAGAGGAATACGTCTTGTGAGTTAAACTGGAATGTTAGATAATGCACTCTTTCCTATCATTTAAGTCCCATCTTATACCGAATAGTTACCTGAGAGGTAACGGGGTGTTAGTTGATAGCGCTATTAGGCTTGGCAACCTCACACCGTACATGAGAGGACGGGCGTGAACTAATGACCTTAAATCATGACCATTTCTTAGATAAGGGGCAATGGGGACGGGCAAAACAATCTGGTAGCCATCTTGTACGGTACTCGAGTTATTATCAACATTATCATCAATGAACTGAACTAAACACTTGGTAACTAACGTTTTCGTAAAACTATGAACTCACCAGCGTTGTCTGATACAATTGTTGCATGCTCGCAGGTCGTTAGATGTCTTGGATTTGGAACTTGCTGTCTGGAGTAGCTGGAGTGGTCATGGGTCGACTAGAGGGATTCATGTGATTGAATTATTGACATTATACATTGGTTTTGAAACAGTTAACTTTGGTTTACTATTTGCTTCCGCCGAACATGTTGGTTTTCATTTAAACTTGTTGATGATATTTTTCATTAATAATTGAGGATTTTATTTAGAAACTTGTACGGGTTCAATGTAATTAGTGGCTCGTTGCGGGTACGTCACACGCCTAGCAGGGACATTCCCTAGGTGGTATTTTGGGGGGGGGGGGGGGGGTGACAGTTTGGTATCAGAGCCACTGGTTATAGTGAACTTGGTTTTAAAACGTTTTTGTAAAACCAGACGATAACTGAACAGTTCTGAATACGTGAATACGACCATGACACTCAGCTCCAGATTGCAAGGTTTGTCTTTCTCACTTGTTGCATACATTACATGACTAGTACACGTTTGTTTATGATGTAACATACGAACACACACTCGTCACTATAGCATGATTGCGTGAATTGCTTACTTACATTATGACGCGTTTTAAAACCGTGAGGGGCAGACGATGGGAGCGTGCTGGCTGCCAAACGGACAATATCATGGTGCGGTTACGCTGGGCTGTCATAGTCCTTGGATTTCTGTTATTTTATTACCTTGACAACCTCCGTTTAACCTTTGAGTTTGAGGAACTATTTGACATGAGTTAGGAGGAGCTGAGATGAGCATGCAAATCTTAATATTATTGTGGGTGCACACATAATAATAATGTGGGGTGCATGCGAGTCCCAGTGAGCCTTAACAAGTGGAAAAGGGGTTCTGTTCTGTTATTCGATCATAAGTAACATAACAAATCCATAGGAGACACAGCAGTGGTTGTATCCTACTTGAACGCGATCTTTTCACTCCTATCTAAATCCTTACGAATCTCGATACTATCGAGTATTACCTAAACACACATCTGAACGCCTAGCGGACCGTGTAGAAGGTTAGGTGCTTGCACGAACGTCCTTGATTGGTCTATACCTTTCTCACTTCTCTTCGTTTGCTGGAACTCAATGCATTGACGTCTTAGATCCCGAAGTGCGATCACTTCTGCAACACTCTGGAAACATACCGTGTATTACTCAGTAAACTTGCAAGGATGATGGACAAGAGTATGAGCGTAGTGCCTTACCAACCTCAGTATTAGAACGACCCTGATTACCGGCAACGAACACCAGCGAATTGACTTCAATCGAATCCTTAACACTAGTCAGCGACTTATGGGAGTCAACTCTTACAAATCAATCGGGGCATAAGCAATGACAAATGACTATAGTGTGGAATGTGTAGCTGCCAGCCCAGTGAGTAGCGCTTTAGGACGTGGCACAGAATGTGAAAGGATGGACCTTATTGGTGAAAGATTATAGGGCTCCGTTTTAAGCAACGACAGTAGAGACAACAGTCACGGAAACATCAAGGAACTCGTGATCGTAGCTTACAGTATGGAAACGAAGGTGACCTCAACAAGGATTGACTGTGTTAAGTCAAAGTGTCAACACCCAAGGGAACAAAGATGGTACTAGGAATTCTCGCAACGAAAACAACAACACTGGAAATGATGCTTACGGAAGGGCATTTAGGATTGGCGTAGGTGACGCCAGGCATAATAGTAGCATGGTAGCTTGTATAAGTAGCTCTGTTTTGGCTAACCCTGATGCTTCTTGAAACCGAACCTGTTGTGGCAGCAACGGATGGCAAGTCAAATGAAACCTCATATGTCCGCTAGGTTTTAAACTCGACCTTGTGGGACAAGTGTTCGATGTCAACCTTCTTTCTGCTACCCTTGATAGTTTGGCGCAGTAGTTAGTATGGATTGGTTATCCAGATGGCGCGCAGATACACCCGGTGAGGAGAGAATTTTGCATATCCATCTCCCTAGTGGAGAATCGTCGTCTGAGCTGAAGCGTCAGAGTGGTGCAAAGGTTAGCATCCTATCAGCAATGAGAGCCCAGAAGTGTCTACTGAGGGATTACCCCTCCATGATAGCAACCGTTACTGATGTTAAGGCTAAGGAAAAGAGGCTCGAGGATCCATTAATTGTTCCTGAATCCTCTCGATGTGCTACCCGAGGAACTTTCAGGTTTACTTCCACAACTGTTAGGCTGAATCTCAATTTGATTTCACACCAGAGGCAGCCCTGATTACTCGTACTCTTACCATCTTGCACCAGGAGAGTTGCAAGAGCTGTCTAATCAACTACAGGAACTGTTGAACAGGTGTTTTGTCGGACCTAGCTTTTCGCGTTAGGGAGCCCAAGTTATATCCGTGAAGATAAGCCTTTTCGAATGTGTACTGATTTTTGAGAACTCAACAAGGCAACGGACGAGAACTGTTTGCCTCGACCATGTATTGCCAGCCTATCGACCCGTTGCGAGGTACAAGCTTCCATTCGAGGACTGACTAACGAACGAACTATCGTCAGATGGAGGTCCAAGGGGAGAATGCTCTTAAAACAGCATATCGAACGCGATGCAGCCATTACGACTTTGGGTACCATGATCATTGAGTTAATCAACAACAACAGCTTTATGAACCACAAGAATCGACCGTGTTTGGTAATGATGTTTTGAATCATTACCAGGAGAAAGAAACAACATGGGCGGCATATGTACCCTATTTTAGAGCTCCTGAGGGAGGAGCCACTCCACGCGAAATCTTGTTAAGGGTAATTTCTGGTTTCGAGAGGTACACTTTTGGTCATTTAAACAACAAAGTGGGAATACACGTGGATCTCGCTAGGATCCATTTTGTTAGAAACTGACCGACACCAAAGATCCCTTCGAGGATACAGCAATTTCTTGGTCTCACTAGATGCTATCGCAGATTCATCACAGGATTTTCGAAGATCGCGCAGCTTAAATCTCTTTAGCACAGCAGCGTGCTGTGTTCGTGGGAGACAAAACAGGAGGACGTCTTTTCAACTTTCAATTTCCAACTCTGCAATGCACTGAGCATCGTCTTTACCTAAGGGTACGGGTGCTCTAGTGGTATACCATGATGTTTCGAATCAGAGTCCCAGTTACACGCCGATGCAACACGAAAGAGTGATGATTTACGTAATGGAGTTACAAAGAGGAACTGTACGACGCACAACCTGCGGTGGAAACCGTAGTCTTTGGATTTAAGTTGGAGGCATTACTTGGACGGTACTGAATGCACTACTAAGACCGATCACAAGGGCCTCCCGTGTACCCTGGTTTCAAAATAGCTAAATCAGTTAATGGCATCGCTGGATGGAATTTTTGGATGATTACGACTGCGAAACTTGAATGTTTACGAGCTCTGCATCTCATTATCGACTCTAACCTACCTGATCAAACTCGCTCTGTTTAGACTGGAGAACTGAAGGAAGAGGATTTTCAAGTAGAACCCATGCGGGGCATGGAGAAGCAACCTTTGGCAGGTCGGATGATATTCGCTACCTCATGGAACGGATGTGGATCTCATTATACGGTAACTATAGGGAACTTGTGTTGACCAAGCACACCGGCCTTGATATTCTAGTCGTCTGGGTTTCGATAAGAGATATTAGGATCTATAAATCTTGTACTGGTGGTCGGGCATGAAGACCCACCCGACAGTGTATGTGAATGACGTTTGACTTGTGGGAGGTGGAGTATCAGCAACCGGCAACATTTATATGGAAAATGAGAACAGAATGCCATGGATTTTGTCGCTAGTCTACCTAAAACTCGAAAAAGAAACATTATTGTTATCACTTGGGTGATCTTCGATTGCCTCACGTAACCAGCACACTTTCTTGCAATCAAGGAACTGACGAGTCCTCACAGCTTGTGAATAACCCTCTGGGAGAGGCGGTTGTTAGGCACGAGGTGCTAACTCATGTTACCTTTGAGTTTGATCCATACCTGACTTATGACAGGCAGTATACAACACTCTTGGCTCACGTATAGACATAAGCATTACTCAGCATCATAGGACAACGGTTGGAGTCAGCGAACCTCTGAAGACATGCTGCGAGCATGTGTGTGAATGACTTAGTAAAATTTTGAAAAGGACACCTACCTATGGTTGGCTTTACTGCAACAGCTACCATTCTGTTATTCAGGTAGCTCTGGCTGAAGCATCGCATGGACGATAATGCCAATCTCATTGTTGGACTAAGGAGGGTGACAACCTAATCGCAGATCCAGGATTTGTACTCGAACCCCTTGGGAAGCTGTTGAGCTTAGGAAACGCTTGGAGTTCGCTGTGGGCAAACGTTTCATAAACAAAAGTCTCACCCTGGGAGGGTGCGGTACGCTATGGGAAACGTGGCAAGCTTAGTTTGCGGTACACTGGGACATTTGGATTTCTGGAACGGATCGATGATATGACTCACGAACTCGGGTTACCTGACGAATTAGGTAACGTACACGATGTCATTTATGTCTCAAACCTAAAGAAGCGTCTATTCGACGCAACACTTGTGATACCCTTGTTGAGGAACCTACTGTTAACACAGTCGAATTTCAATCGTGAGAGTTCGTTGGAACTCAAGACGTGGACCGAAGTTCTCGTGAGAACGCAAAGATCAAGTGAAGCTCTGTTATCCCCGATTTTTCAAACGGTGGAATCAACTTTTGATATCATTGGCGAATTTCGGTACGAAATTCCCTTTCAAGTTGGGGATGATGTGGCACCCAACTGATTTCGCAATCCTGTTTTTACAATTTGGTTTACGTGGTGCAGTTATCTGGATGCTTAGTGATGGTGTGTAATGCTTGATTATTATTTGTGTAGTATTACATATAGTTTAATTAGAGTTTCTATCGCTTCCCTCTTCTGTGCTTACTTGTCAAATTTCAGGACAAAATTTCTTTCAAGTTGGGGATGATGTGATAACCCAAACTTTTAAGGACAGTGTCTCTTAGTCTCGTGATCCTAATTCCTTATTATTCCTCGTTTACATTCCTTATTATGATTTAATTTGTTACATGCTTGTGTCAATGATAAACTTGGTAAATGAAAAACGTATTTGTGTGTGATTGAGGGTGCCTATGGGCTATTCTAGATGTTGATGTCTAGTTAATTTAGACGGGCCGCCGCACATGTTAATGGGATACACGCACACACGCTCACCTCGATCTCACACTTGTGCCCAATCGAAGCACCTGAGCCCAACTCCTTGCATATGTTGTTTCCCCGGCCCATAGCACATGAGGCCTAACCCGAGTTGTGCATTGTAGAGTGGATCAAACATCTTAGTTGCATGACCCAAGGATCTTAGCCCAAGACCCTCAAACCTAAACCGGGCCCAAACCCACCTTTTGTGTTATGTGTATATGTATTAGGGAATACGTATCATTCTTTTGAAAACCCTAGCACTCTCTTGTTTCTTGTGGTGTCGACAGCCCCTTTCTTGCGATCGAAGCCCCTTTCTTGGCCCTAACACCCTCCGTTACGATTGGAAACCTGGTTAGTATGTTGTTTTGTGTTCATGCAATTATATGTATACATGTACTTTTGTTCCGATTGACCTTGTAACTCTATTCACATAAAGAACATTCTTGTATGTACTGTGCAATTATATGAATTACTATGTATATGTGTGATGGTGGTAACGTTGTTTTACGATACGGAAGTATACGAACTGTTATGAATACGTATGATTGATTGTAACATAGTAAGGGTATAACATTGGGTGATGATGTCATCGAAACAAGTGGGGATTTCATGTTAACAGACTGCTCGTGAACTTGACCCATGTGTGAATGTATGTATTTAAGTATTTTGGTTCATACTTGTATGTGATGATTTGTTAGATAAGTAACACAAAGCGGCTGCATATGTGTGTTGATAAGGGTTTGAGGATTGGGGAATTAATGCTTATGCACTTCAAAGATTGAATGATTATATAATATATTGATCTCGATCAACAGTAGGATATGAACATGAAGCATTTGAATTAGGGGTTGGTTAGTGGGCCGAAGTCTTAATGCACATGGACTTAATTAACGGTGTTGGATTATACGTGTATTTGTAGTGGGCCGAGGGTTAACAAATGGGTCGTACCCCGACTATATGTTGCACACCTCCAGCACACTCGGCTGGACTTGATGTAATTGGGCCGATACCCAAATTGGCCGCACAGGGGTAAGAAAGTGAAGT
The DNA here is from genome assembly GCA_030545235.1 of Helianthus tuberosus. NCBI lineage: Eukaryota > Viridiplantae > Streptophyta > Magnoliopsida > Asterales > Asteraceae > Helianthus > Helianthus tuberosus. The sequence continues at coordinate 199,504,344 of CM060363.1, read as the reverse complement.
TGGGCTGTTAGTTAGTGTAGGTATGATATGTTGTGAATATTTTGTATGTAACCCAACAACTAGTGAGGATTTATTATGAAATCATGAAAATACATGTTAGGATAATGCACAATAGTTGATACTTGTACATTGCTTGATTTTATGGAAAGTTGTTTCTAATTTGGTGTAACCGATTCAAATGAAACGCACAATTATGATTTTAATCACATATGTTTGTAGTCTCATAAGGCAAGTTAAATGGGCTTTATTTGGGCCCCGAGCCATTTAGACCGCACACTCGTAAACGGGCCGCATCCTTGATTGGGACCTTATGTTTTATCGGATTGTACATTGTTAACGAATTGTGGTACAACGTGCTTAACTGTAAGACTAGTGTATGGGGTGATGATTTCTGATACTTGCATTCTTGTGCACCACTTGTTAAATAAGTGTGGATTGATACGTGTTGTGCTTGTATGCAAACTAATTGTTATGTGTAACCATCATAGGACTTGGTTGACCACTTTTGTTAAATGAGTAGCTTATCTTACCGAGCAAACCAAAGGTGAGTTCATTTCTCTTAAGCGTGCGTCCCGGTGGTTGGGACAGTCTTTGGGTATCCCTGAGAGGGATGGGTTTTTGGGTAAATCAATTGGGTATTCCTGAGAGGAATACGTCTTGTGAGTTAAACTGGAATGTTAGATAATACACTCTTTCCTATCATTTAAGTCCCATCTTATACCGAATAGTTACCTGAGAGGTAACGGGGTGTTAGTTGATAGCGCTATTAGGCTTGGCAACCTCACACCGTACCTGAGAGGACGGGCGTGAACTAATGACCTTAAATCATGACCATTGCTTAAATAGGGGGCAATGGGGACGGGCAAAACAATCTGGTAGCCATCTTGTACGGTACTCGAGTTATTATCAACATTATCATCAATGAACTGAACTAAACACTTGGTAACTAACGTTTTCGTAAAACTATGAACTCACCAGCGTTGTCTGATATACTTGTTGCATGCTCGCAGGTCGTTAGATGTCTTGGATTTGGAACTTGCTGTCTGGAGCAGCTGGAGTGGTCATGGGTCGACTGGAGGGATTCTTGTGATTGAATTATTGACATTATACATTGGTTTTGAAACAGTTAACTTTGGTTTACTATTTGCTTCCGCTGAACATGTTGGTTTTCATTTAAACCTGTTGATGGTATTTTTCATTAATAATTGAGGATTTTATTTAGAAACTTGTACGGGTTCAACGTAATTAGTGGCTCGTTGTTGGTACGTCACACGCCTAGCAAGGGCATTCCCTATGTGGTATTTTGGGGGTGTGACATGTTTTACCACAAAAGTCACCCCGTTCCACCGGATCTCCAAGATTACGCTTCCCATCTTTTCGAGAGGGTTTATTCATGGATTGAGTTTCATCTCGTTTACTCGGTATAAAAGCTTGAAAGGTCGAGGCCTCAGTTGTCACCTTTTTGTTGTTGGAAACCGCTCTTTGCTGCTCATCATCGGAGACCAAATGATAAGCAGTTCCAGGCATGGGTATCGGTTGCATAGCAAGGATTTGAGTCCTTATGGTTCCAAACTCAGCATCCAGCCCCAATAAAAACTCCTAGAGTTTTTCTTTGTCCTTCTGTTCACCAAGCTTCTTCCCAATTCCACATGCACACCCATTACAATTGCACGTAAGCACGGGAAATACAGATTGAATCTCGTCCCACAAACCACGCAACTTTGTGTAGTATGCGGAGATGGAAAGACCTTCTTGTTTGATGGTGCTTAAAGATTGCTTCAACTCATACGCTCTAGGTGCATTTCCTTTGCCAAAACACTCTTTTAAGTCATCCCATATTTCTTGGGCCGTGGTTGCATATTTCACACTCGTTCGGATTTCTTTTTCCATGGCGGTGTGTAACCACCCTTTTGTCATAGCGCCACACCTCATCCAGCCCATGTATTTGCTAGATTCGGGTGCCGGTTTCTTGATTGTTCCGTTGATGAAACCGACTTTATTATTGGCGAACAAGAAATTTAGCATTTCTTGTGACCAATCGATGTAGTTGGCATCTGTGAGCACATCGTTGACGTGCATTTGCCTCGGATAGTCTGTTTGAGGCATGGATATAGTAAGGAGAGTTGTGGTCGATGACTTCACCACTGCTTTCTTTTTCGTTTTCTTTATCGCTGGCCATGGCGTCTTTGTTGTTTTGGATCTTATTGTGCCTCTGATACCATAATAACTTTCAATGTTATTATGGTATATTGATTTACACAATTGTGATGAAAAAAAAAGAATAACAAGCACATGTTAAATACACGATTATCATCTACTGGCTATGGAAAGTGTGTTGGTCAATTGGTGAGAAGATTGAGGCAATAATCAGGGAGGAAAATATGAAAAGGAAATAACGGTTCTTATACCGAACGTTCACGAACGCAATCGAACGAACGAGACTTGTGTTCGTGTTCGTTCGCTAAGCTAACCGAACAAAAAATTTTGTTCATGTTCGTTCGCTAAGAAAATCGAACGAACATAAACAAATTCCTGCCGAACGGTTCAAGAACTGTTCGATTCGTTTACAACCCTAGGAATGATGCTGGTGGTTTAAGTTAGAATGGCGTTGGCTCATATGATGCTCATAATTCTGTATCTACGACCCAACAGGAGGATGGTTATGCAGAGATTTATATCGAGTGAGAATTAAAGGCAAAAGAGATTTAAGAGATTTATAAATAATTTTATTGTTTTTTAATTAAAGGTACAAGAAGAATTAAAAAAAGTAATAAAAAAACAAAAACATATAACTAAAATGTCTAGACCCCTGAGTTAATATTATTATATAATAACAACTAGTTTTAAGCCCCCGCGTTGCGGGCAGGGACGTAAAATCGTGCCACCAATGTTGCATTTCGCGAGGGGGAGGGGTAAAACTATGTTAAGTAGCAACCGAACAACGAACAAAACAATAATTTCTAACACTAAGTGACTCACATGAAGCAAATTGTAGACGAAGTCGAATTTATATCGCATATTAGAAAGTCCAGAGGGTAAAAAACATGAGAGACCAAATATGAATAACGTACGCCGTGCTAAGTAGCAAGCGAAAAGCGAAAAACGACCAAATTTGAACAAAAAAAAACCGTAAAAAAAAAAAAAAACTAATAAAAGACTAAACTCATTTAACATTTGTGACTAATTATATAACCCTACAAAAAGTAACATGTGTTGCGTCTCTAGAATGAAAGTTGCGACTTTTTAAAAACCACACATAACCCTACAAAAAAACAACTTGGGTTGCCTCTCTAAAATGAAAAGTTGCGACTTTTTAAAAACCACACATACATATCCCTTTGCTTAATTATTATTATATATAACCCTACAAAAAGTAACTTGAGTTACATCTCTAGAATGAAAAGTTGCGACTTTTAAAAAACCACACATAACCCTACAAAAAGCAACTTGGGTTGACTCTCTAAAATGAAAAGTTGCGACTTTTACAAAAACCACACAAACATACCCCTTTGCTTAATTATTATTCTTATATATACGGATAGAATTAAAAGTTGTGACTTTTAAAAAACTATACATACATACCCTTTGCTTAACAATTATTATTATATATACATACAAAAAGTAAATTAAGACACAATGATTTGGTAACGACACAATGGTTTGAATGAATTGTTACCACACTACTTTTATATATTACACCCATCACAAAAAATCACAATTTTTAAATATATCACACCCTTTAAAAAGTAATAATCCTTTAAATGGTTTTTAAATTTATCACACCCCTTACAAAAAAGTCACACCCCTTCAAACTATATTTAAATTATATATATCCATTTTGAGTTATAACCTTTGTTTAAGCATTGCGTCGGTTAGAAAAGTTATTGAAAAAAACATAAGGGGTGTGATAAAGCGAATGATGTACAAAATAATTGTGGTTTGTGTGATGAAACGGTGTAACAAATAAGGCGGTGTACCAAATAAGGCCCAAAACGGTGCGTCGGTCCTATGAATTCAAAAGGTCTAAAACCATTTTTACAATGCATTGTTAAACGTGTACATCTAAATTATATTATATATAACTACAAAAAGCAACTTAGGTTGCCTCTCTAGAATGAAAAGTCGTAACTTTTAAAGAACCACACACATACCCCTTTGTTTGGGTTGCCTCTCAAAAGTGAAAAGTGGCCACTATTAAAAAAACCACACATACATACCCCTTTGATTAAAACATACTTACCAACTTAAGGTATGAACCTATTCGTTTAAAAGTCGCATTTATTAAAATTATCCCTCCATTTAAAAGTTGCCTTACAAATCGTCACACCCTTTAAAAATATTCTCCCCTTACTAATCGACACACTCTTTAATAATCTCGATATTTCTTATGATACTCCATACCCTATTAAAGAGTTAAAGGAATTAAATTAATTGCATTTTCAAACACCTCTTCAACTTTGACGAATCAACACACCTTTTTTTGATCATCTTAATGCTTCTTGCTTCATTCCATACCCGCTTAAAATATTAAAGAAATTAAAGTAAATAAATTCCATTGTCAAATGCCGCTTCAACCGTAACCAATCGACACATCATTTAATTGATTCTAAATCTTTGATGCACCAACATGCTAACCGACATGCCGTTCGAAGTTGATAACTGAGCCGTCGTGCCGGTCGAAAAAAATATAAGCATCCGGAAAGACATTCTAAGAGAATAATTTATCAACCAAGATGATTGATGAGGCTAAAGATTTTAGACGGTTACCACCGCAAACATCAGGTATAGTAAACAAAAATTGCGAAGCATAAGGCTAGAGGGTATGGTGACATCCCATCCTTGGAGGACCATCCGCCACGTCAAAGTCCTCACAACGATGGTCACTAGAGGGTATGGGAGGATGATCCTATCCCACCACTTTTTTTTTTTTTTTAATTTCTATGCCCTATGTACAAGTATTGAAGCCTAATGTACAAGTCCCTAACACAAACAAACAAACAAAGGGGGGCCACCATTGGAGACCGTCGCCACCGTCGGAACTTCGACGTTGAAGACGGGACGGGTTGGAGGACGAGGGGGGCGGGATGGGGCCGACGCCGGCGCCGGTGGAGGACGGCCCGTCCTTTTAGTCCATACCGTGCAGCCTAATATATGTATCGGAGAAACAAGAATTATACAGATTACGTGATATTACTATCTCATTTAGTCGATTACAATCTCGATTTGTTGTGCTTTAATTTTATAGGATTAGATGAGTTCTTCATGTTGATGTTTTCGTATACGATTTAGTAAACCTGTCGGACCCGGGATTGGTAATGCCGGCTCTTAGTACCAGGGTCAGTGATCCAACCAGGATTTTGTGATTTTTTGTGTTATTGCAAAATATGTAAGATGGAGAAGTGATTTAGAAAGACGAAATCTCACCGGATTAAAAAGATCTCCCGGAATAATAATTGCAGAAGATGTTTTAATGCATGTCAGCGAGGTTTGATTTTAACTCCTTTATGCGTTGCTATTTTGTTAACTTTTTAACACAAACCAAGTAAATAAAATAAACTAATTATATGCTTAGAAATAAAAGCCATAAGCCATAAAACTTACAGATTTTATCAAATCATAATGAAGATATGCCTCAGCATGTACTTAAATATGTTTTAAGAGTCCTTTTGTTGATAATTAATTTGTGTAGTTACCATGACATTTTTCTCATTTTACAACTTTATATGTGGAAAAACTTAGGAGCATTTTACAATTTTTTTTTCTTTTTTTGAATCAACACAACTTAGGCCAAATTGATACTTAGGTGACCTTTAAAGTTGTTCAAATATCTGGATGGCTTTTTGTCAGTGAACAAATACGGCTCAATTTTAGTACACGGCAGAATGAGTCAGTTTGGGTCACCCACAAGCATTATTTCTGAACTTATAAGGATATAACGGGTTGAATAATGATTTTATCTATTTTTAGTAAGCCATTTGAAGGTTTTATGCCTTTGAATACATTATGGATGACTTTCAAAGGGTAGGATTGTTACCGGGTTAAAATCATCAGTGTCAGTGGGTTTGGTAGAGTACTTATACCGTCAGTGGGTTTGGTAGAGTACTTATACCGTCAGTGGGTTTCGTAGAGTACTTATACAGTAAAAGGGTGGGGGGTTCTACATGAGATTGGTGTGTGTTTGGGTTTACAAAATCGGGTCAGTGTCCATTGAGTTCTACAGAGGTAGCTTTTGCCATATGTTTTCTGCAGCAGCTGTCACATATTATTGTCCACAGTTATTGTAATATAGTATTGCCTGCAACTGTTATAAAATCTTGGTATAAAGAAGGGGCTGGGTCGCATAATACAACGAATCAAATGATTTCGATAGTCCAGCAGCCTCAGTCCCATATCAATCAGAGGTGGCGAAAGTTTGGCTACAATTAAATTCCCCTACGAACTGTTAGGAGATTTTTGTCAGGGTTGTTATCATTTCCATGTTATTGTGGGAGCTTTAGTTTTCTCCTTATATTATGTTTAGCAAGATACCTAAGTAAAAAGGTTTTCTACTGTCAAGTGTCTTACCTTTGGTGGGTAGTGACTGTATTCTTGGTTGTATTTCATGTTCAGCTTATGGCTGGACTTCAAATTTAATGGTTTGATTTGGCTACCAAAAAAAGTTATTTTAACGGGTTTTTTTTTTAAAGTTGCCCCTTAAAAAAACCACTGATTTATACAAATGATTTGTATACATATATAATTGCACCTTAAAAAACCACCAATTTATACAAATGATTCATATTTAATGCATTTCTTTAATTATGTGTAACTTTAAAAATGTATAAAGTTTAAAAGCTATATTACTTGATCTTTATATTTTCTAAAGAGAAGACTCAGATTGTTTTACTTAAACTTAAGCATTTTTTTGCATCTTTTACTAAAACTTTCATAATCAACGATCAACTGCAACGCGCGAGGTGGCGTTAACTCGTTATATAAAAAAACTAAGTTTTATTATAAAAGAAAATCCTATAGTTTACAATGTAAAAAAAAAAAAAAAAAAACTCCACAATAGACAAAAGATGTAGTATTCATCTCTTTTGTTATGAATTAATATAGTTATACAATTAGGGTAGACTCTTGTCTACGGTAATAAGAAAAACCATTATTTTAGACATAATTACAATAGTGCCATTACTCCGAATTCATTTTCTTTGGCACCGCATAACAATCAGATTGTTTTATTTTTGTCCTTTTTTTGGTTTTTGTTTTACAGTAAGTTTGTCCTCATGCTTATATACTTTATTTTTGGAACTAAAAAAATTGTCTTTTTTTTTTTTTTTGGGTCTTTTGAGTTAAAGCTTTCTTTATAAATTTAAGTTTGGCTACATTTAATGCCACTTAACGGTATAAGTTCATGTTTATCTTTGGCGTCATTTACGTAACGTGACGATATAAATTTACGTTTTTGTTTTAAAATTTTCTAGGTTTTGATCGTCGTTTGTTTACTGCTTAGCATGGTTTTACGACCCCCGCACCCGCAACGCGGGGGTTAAACACTAGTTAAAAGTAGACAAGGTTAGCCAATTGGATGAAACTGACAAGATATTACAAACCTCAAAGGTGCAGTTGTAAAAATAATTTATATTTATACTTTATAACTATTGTAATCTTTTTGTTAAATGCTAAACAATTTTAAATTAATTAAAGTACATTATACTAGTCAAAGGTTTGATATTTCTATAAGGTACCAGTCAAAGGTTTGATATTTCTATAGGGTATTACTGGTGAAGTCTAAAATCAAAGGTTTAAACAAGTGAAGTAAACTAAAACTAATAATCGGATGAGGTATCATTAAATTATTGGAAAAATTATAAGTTTTATCCTTTATCTTTATCATTAAAAATAATTTATATTTATACTTTATAACTATTGTAATCTTTTTGTTAAATGCTAAACAATTTTAAATTAATTAAAGTACATTATACTAGTCAAAGGTTTGATATTTCTATAAGGTACCAGTCAAAGGTTTGATATTTCTATAGGGTATTACTGGTGAAGTCTAAAATCAAAGGTTTAAACAAGTGAAGTAAACTAAAACTAATAATCGGATGAGGTATCATTAAATTATTGGAAAAATTATAAGTTTTATCCTTTATCTTTATGGCCTGGTCTATTCGCACACGTCATTTGTCTTTTTGCACATCCAAAGCGCCCCGCTTTGGCCATAGCGCGACGCTTTGGATGTTTTTTTTTTTTTTTTTTGAAACAGGTGGGATGTGGGTTAGTTTGGTAGGGATTTTTGGTTGGATTAGTTTGGTAGGGATTTTTGGAGGAAAAATTTTTATTTGAGTTTTATTACATATAATTCATAGTTGTTTTATAATTACGTCATTATTTTTATAGAACGTATATAATATAAGTTCTTAATGTTGTTTATTTTGTTAAATTAAACGAACACGTTAAATAAAATGTACAGAAAGCCATAAGAATTAAACGTAAACAATCTAAAACCAACGTGATGTAAATAGAAGATTAACTGCAATATATATATATATATATATATATATATATATATATATATATATATATATATATATATATATATATATAAGTTTGTACATACAAAACAAAAAAGGTACAAGTGAGTACATAATACATAACAAAACACTAAACAAACAAACTAAGGTACTAATCCTCGTGCGGTGGGGACGGTGGGAGGGGAAGTGGAGGCAACCCAGCGAGCTCTCGTAGAGCAACGAGCGTCTCGACGATCCAGCCAATGCGTGCGCCCTGGCGTCTGAGGCGCCGGTCGAAGTCCCGAGCCACCTCACGCGCTGCCGGAGGCAGGTCAGCGTAAACGTGCTGCGGGTACTGTGGCGGCTCAGGAGCTGGCTGAACTGGTGGTACCGGGATCTCCTCGACATGCTCCTCCTGAGCCGGATCCTCGAATACAGGCTGAGCCTGAGGCTGAGGCTGAGCCTGAGCCTGAGCCTGATCCTGAGGCTGGCCCGGGTACTGATCGAGGCCCAGAGCATGTAGCTAAGCCTGCCGAGCGGCCTCCTGAACAGGAGGAGGGGCTAACACTCCAGGCCTCACCTCAATAACAACCGGGATGACCTCCGGCACCACCTCCGGATGCCAAATCAGCCCGTCACGGCCCTTAAACCTCAGACCAACATCAAAGGTACGGGTGATCTGCATGCTAGATACTGACGCGCGGCCCAACCTGGTTGACGGGATCGGATCGGACAGCTCCGGATCATGCTCGGGCACGAGCCCTAGCGAGCGTGCAATGGCGGTGATGTATGAGCCAGTGTGCAGCTGCCCGCGGAGCTGCTGGTGGTATGCTGTGGCAAAGTAATCTGCCAGGCAGGCTGCTAGATCGCAGGGCTGGCGGCGAAGTAGGCAGTATAGAAAGAAAAGGTCACTGAGGTTGACCTTCTCCCTGCTGGTACCCCGCGGCACGATAGATGACGCGATAACATGGTGCAGGTATCGGTACAAGGGGTCTCTAATGGTGGTGGCCTTTTGCCAAGATTTGCCAAAGGGAACCCTGGAAATGGCCCTCCAGAAACTGATAAGCGTCTGCCTGTCCATCACCGTAACCGCCTGCGTATATAAATCAGTATCAAGCTCGGGCTCTGTGTACAAACCTGTATGGACAGCAAACTCCCGCACACTCATCTGAAACTGCTGACCGGCGAGACGGAATGTAACCTCGTGGACTGGAAAATCCGGGTCCTCCACGTAATCCACCGGATGCGGCGCGTATGTAAACGTAAAAAGAAACTCGACCGTAAGCTCAGGGTACGAGTCCTCCGTCGCTATCTGAAATAGGCGCGACCAAGGAGTATCTAGTCCAACTATATCACGCGCCCGCGCAGCCTCTCCCACGGTCTCCAGCAGGTCCCAGTCTATCCCTACATGCACCCCAATCTCTTTGGTGCGCAACCTAGCGCATCTCCCCCTGCGGAAACTGCAGGTACGGACATGCCGGCTCTCCCTCCTCTCCCACCTCTCCCTCAGCCTCCATATGCTCAATCTCGTCATCGGAGGAATCCATCCCTGCACGTTGAAAAGATAATAAATAAATAATATTATTTAAACAATTTAAATAATAAACAAATAATATTAAATATAAAACAATAAACAAATAATATTATTAAACAATTTAAATAATAAACAAATAATATTAAATATAAAATAATAAACAAATAATATTATTAAACAATTTAAATAAAAGATAATAAACAAATAATATTAAATATAAAATAATAAACAAATAATATTATTAAACAATTTAAATAATAAACAAATAATATTAAATATAAAATAATAAATAAATAATATTATTAAACAATTTAAATAAAAGACAATAAACAAATAATATTAAATATAAAATAATAAACAAATAATATTAAATAAACAAATAATAATAATAAACATATAATATAATAAAACAATAAAATAAAAAAAATATTAAATTAACAAATAATAATAATAAACAAATAATATTAAATAAACAAATAATATAAAAAAAATAAACATGAACCAAAGCGCCCCGCTTTGGCCTCGGCGCGACGCTTTGGTTCTTCGTTATGAAGAACATGCCGAACAACTCGATCAAATCCGCCCAAATCAAATCAAAATCAAACATATAACTTGAACCAAAACAATAAATGAAGTTCGATCGTACCTAATAGCGTTTGAAATCTGGAAAAAGAAGATCTTCGCCCTAGTGTGTGTAATCGCACCTTTGTGTGTGTGTTTTGTTTGTTGATGAAATGGGGGAGAAGGCTGCCCCGCTTCAGGTTTAACGAGGGGCCAAAGCGCTGCGCTATGGCCTAAGCGGGGCGCTTCGGGGCCAAAGCGCTGCGTTATGGCCTAAGCGGGGCGCTTTGGGCCTTTTTTAAATTTTTTAAAATTGTTTTTAATTCACAAACGCGTCGATAATAGTCTAAATTTTACATTTTTTCCATTATACATCACTTTTTAATATATATGGACTATACTGCAAGCTCCGGATCAAATCGGTTACGTGTGATGTCTTATTCCGTTATATCGTATCATTTTGGTTTGAAAGCACAAGTACTCCTGTGAGAAGTGTTATGTGTATCAGCCGCCTACCGTACATGAACATGACGTATTTTTTCATTAATTGTAGTATTATGATGTATATTGTCATTTTGGGTCGTACAAGTGCGTATTGAATCTGATTGGGTCGTGTCGGTGACATTCGGTTTTTAACGTGATGTAACACATATATTGAACAAACACAAACGTGATTATTATTAAACACATTTAACATACATCGTGAACATATGGGGTTACATTAAGGTCAGGGGCACGATACGTAAGCATTTCGTACGCGTTGATCTGATCCCTGTATAATGTACGCCAGGCTGCTGCGCACTCTGTTCTGTTCGCTGTCCAGAGTAGGTTTGGGGGAGGCATTGGATAACAACCTCCAAGCTCTACATGTATGAAATGCCCATCGTCGACGAACACAACCGCAACCACCAGGTGAGGTTCCTCAGCTTCGTTTGGCTCGCCCAGCAGGGAAAATTGTATCGCTCCCACGAATGTCGAAGGTGTGAACAATCACACCGTATCGTTGGGCAATAAGAAACCCCGTCTCAGGCATCGACATGTAATTTTCGATACCTGCTCGTCCCACCCCCTTGAAATCGATCCGTCTAACCAGCGCATCATAATGTCCTATTTTTTCCGGATCGAAAACCTGCCTCCATAGCGATTCGTTCATACGTAACTCCTTTATAAGTTGTTTCCGGATCATCAAATATGAATTTTGTTTCACTCCTAACCCAACAGCCACCGATCGAAACCCACAATGACCATCTGGTTTCACGTCCTTTATTCTAACGATGTATGGATGGATCACTTTGGGAATCTGAGATGCGTAGTTGCGGATCGCTATATCCGTCTTAGGACCGAGCTTGATCATCGGGAAATCAGGGTGTAGGTTGAGCGGTTTGGTATTCTTTTGTCTTCTAGAATCTTCAGGTGATATGTACGAGCTGTGACGGGGAAGATCGTCTGAGGCCTCGACCCAAGTTTCTTCTGATGGAATGTACGAGCTTTTTCTAGCGGCTTCAACCTTTCTTTCTTCCTGTGTTTTCAATGTTGGGCGACCACGAGTTTTCTTCAGAACAACAGGAGGTTTTTTGTTATTGTTCCCTGGATTGAGGATTTGCTGAAACTTTTCAAAGAAGCTCCTTTTCACTTGAGGGGGTGTTGGATCGATCTGTTGTTTCAATTTTTCAAATTCCGCGTCTACATCGATATCCTCTATTTTATTCTTTGCAGGCTTGAAGTCAAGCTTCTTCCAGAACACGTCTATGTGTGTGATCCGGAGTTGCTGACCTGTGGATGAAAACAAATTAGGTGGCAAAATCATAACGAGAAAGGTCAAAGATATTAATTACCGTTATTTTCCAACTTTTCCAAACGACAGACACATGGCAAACCACAGCTGGTAAAAAGTTGGCAACCACAGCTTGCATCGTAGGCTCTTAACCCGTCTTCCTTACGTTTTAGTTCCATACTCAAAAGCTCAATCGCATATATTGAAATCTTTCTGAGAATATATGCAAGCATGAGATGATTCTTGTGGCGCGTCATCACTTTTCGGAGGCTTGTTTCAAAGCTACTTCTAATCTCGGCGTATTGTCTATCAACAACATGATCAACATACAATACAAGTTTATCCAGTGTGTTGCGATGACTTGGAAAGTGACTTTTTAGTGTTGCATGCATGCCCTCAACCCTGTTGGTCGTAGTTTGGTGAAAGTTGATAGTTTTGTTAATCCAGCAAGATACAAACTTTTCACGGTACGGATCCAACCAGGATTTCTTCAAATAATCAAAAACCTCCAAAATTAAAAAACGTAAATAGTCAGTTTTTGTTATTATATAAAATTTGAACATAATTATGTAAGAAATACCCACGTTCACGGTCATCTTCTTTCAGCTGTGCTTCAAGGTTTTCCAAGTAATACCTGTATATTTCCTCGGTCGTAGACTCGCACAATGTCCAAAATGTACGTACGAATTCTTTCCACTCCTTGTCAGAGAATTTCTTCTTGCTGTTCTTATTAATATTTTGTTGAATATGGAACCGACAAAGATACTTATGCGCTTTTGGAAAAACTTGTTCACACGCGTTCATTAGCTCAAAATCTCTGTCTGTTAAAATCACGCGCGGTTCCATACATCCTACCAGCATAGACTTGATCCTCTGCAACACCCATAGGTAGTTCTCTGACTTCTCAGCGGAAATTACCGCACAAGCAGCCGTAAACGATTTGTTTGTCGACGTCATGCCTACGACCTGAACAAATGGCAGGTTGTACATGTTCGTTTTGTAGGTGGCGTCAATCATTAGCACATGCGGGAAGGCACACCACATAGTGAATGATTTTTCGTGAACAAAGAAGACATCTTCAACTTCGTTCGATATCTCATTCGTGCGCATGTAATAAGTGTAATCTTTTTCGAGAAGAATGTTTTCAAGTTTTTGCATCGGAGACTTACCGACATTTTTTTCGGCGTTGATCTTCTGAACAGCGTTGTGTATATCTTTCGGAATAAGCTTTCTAGCTGGATTTTTTTTGTCAGCGTTCGCCAGATACTTTGGTTGGGAATATCTTGCTCTGCCAGCTCCTTAACCAGTTTTTTATCCTCCGAAGAAAGCCTTCTCGCATACGCGTGACCCTCTAAGTTTTCAATAGGAGTGTGGTTATGCTTCGCCTTCGTCACCTCGATCCTCCAAACACTTCCGGATGATTCCGAAAACCCGATCATCTCGAACGGGCAGCCTATTTTCTTCCTACCCGTTTTCCTCTGTGTAGCTATACTCTTATGCTCCCCACCAAAAGTACATTGAAACCAAATCTTGTAATTCTCTCCTCTTTTATTCGACCTCTTAATCACAATGAGGTAACCATTGTCTTTTGCCGTGTCTTGTACCCAACGCACCAACTCTTTACGTGACGAAAAGGTCTGTGTTGTATTAAACGAAAATGTAACCGGGTAACAGCCTTCCTCGTCAACAGACACATCCTCCGGCTCACCGTCGTCACCGAGGTTCGAATAGACTTGATGTTCAAAGCTCTGTTCACAACCGTAACCGTGGTTTGGATAACACTCCTGCTGTACAAAGCTTTGCTCGCCACCGTAACCGAAATTCGAATAACCTTGTAAGCTCTGTTGACAACCGTAACTGTCGTTTGGATAACACTCCTGCTGTACAAAGCTGTACTCGCCACCGTAACCGAAATTCGAATAACCTTGTTGTGCGTAAGGGTCCTCCACAGGGGTATTCAAATCCAGCTTCACCGTGTTATCACGATAACGAATGCCAGATACAACCTCTGCCTCCCTCAAGTTGGACGAGACCGGTTTCTCATACGAGTCAGAAATAGCGGTCCCCTCGTAAGAATCAGGAACAACTGACTCGTTAGAATATTGACCGAAAAGATAGTTGCTTAACCACGACATCGTTTTTTCAAGACATGTAACTAATAGAGCAAAGAAAATCGACAAACAACAAAATCACCGAATGCTGAATGTTGTGTCTGAGCAGGTTTTTAAAGTGAAAATTTGGGGTCGAAGCGCCGCGCTTTGGCCATAGCGCGGCTCTTAGGGTTCACGAGACACCTGCAACCTCATATCACCTTTATGTCTCTGCAACTTATGTCAGTCAAACCATCAAATCACCTTTTGTCGACCTAAGCGCCCCGCTATGGCCATAGCGCGGCGCTTAGGGGTGTGAAAATAATTTTCTGCGTGTGGGATTAGCATGACCCATCTTTATACTTTTCTTAGGCGGTGTTCTTTTCAAAAAAAATTGACAAGTTTTACCATTTATTGAAAATATCCTTGCACATTACGTCTTTTAGCTCTAACCCGGTAAATTTTTTCTATTACATCAAGTCACACAAGGTCAGTTTAATCATTTCACCTATTTATTTGATAGATTTTAATAAATAAAACAAAACAATAATTAACACATTTAACATATAAATACATTTAAAACCATTACCATCTCCCACCTCTCACCACCCTTCTCAGCCTTTATCTACCACCACTATATCCCACTCTCACTACAACAACCACCTCCACCACCACCCACTGTGCCCCACCAACACCAACACCATCTCCGTCCCCCACCCTCCCACCACCACAACAGCCATGGACGCCCCACCCCACCCCACCCCACCCAACCCTAACCAAACACCCAACAATCATCATCTACCCAACCACTACATCGCCGGCCACCCCACCCCACCCCTAACCAAACACCCAACCACTACATCGTCGGCCACCCAACCGCCCAACATTATCATCATCATCGTCGATTTCTTTATGCATATTCTTCTTCTCTGCTACTTGTGCCTTTAAAGCTATTTTCCCCATTTTTTTCTTACTTCAGTTTGTATTCGTTTGTATATGCAGAATTAAAACATTTATAATAAATTAAATCCCAAGTGATATGCATTTCTTCTTTGTTGTTCAGATCAACAGAGAGAAAAGAGAGGACAGAGAGGGGATACTTTAGAGAGAGAGGATTTATTTTTTTATTTATATATTTATTTACAAAATAGTTCCTTAATATAAAATAGAGATAACTTTCGTTTTCCTCCCTGTGGTTTGGTCATTTTAACGGTTTTGCTACAATAGTTTAAAAATAGTCATTTTCCTCCCTGATCTTTCGAGTTTGTCGCCAGTTTGCTCCCTAATCTTTCGAGTTTGTTGCCAGTTTCCTCCCTGATGGAGTTAGAGGCGGGGATCAAAATGACGATAAGTTAGAAAAATCAGGGAGGAAAATGGCTATTTTTAAAGGTTTGGGGCAAAACCGTTAAAGTGACCAAACCACAGGGAGCAAAACGGAAGTTTACTCTATAAAATATTTACACAATAGTTCTTGGATGGTGAAATGAAAATAATGCCCTCATGTGCAACTTACATGATCATATTTAACCAAAAAATTAACAGGGTTGAACCTAAAAGACGTAACGTGCAAGGATATTTTCTATAGAGTACAAAACTTGTCAAAATTCGTTAAAAAAGACACCGCCTGAAAAAGAATATCAAGATAAAGGACAAAACGTGTAATTTTTCGTTAAATAAATTAATCAAACCCTAATACTTTTAGTCATGTCTACAATTACATAAACAAATTTCACATCTAAATTAAAAGTTTAATCAAGTCTAAATCACATTATGTGACATAATGATGTCCAATTTCATTTTTAAATCTTGAAAAACAATGTCACACCTTGACCCGTAGTTAAAAGGTATGGGGCATGATGATTGTCCAAAGCTTATAGTATTCTTAAAGTTTCAAAAATAAATATATCATGTTTAAAATGTCACACATTTCATATTAGTTCAAATATTCAAATAAATACATAAAATTTATATTTTTAGTTACTAAGGCAAAATTCTTATGTGATTCTGATCCAGTCCATTCTTCAATTCTTTACACCAGTATCATGTGTAAAATAATATATTTGGGTCAGATACAATGAGCTGGTGAGTAACCCTTGGTTAAGTAAAAATAGGTTTACCATTTTAAAATTTAGAAATAAAAGTAATATGTTTTACCCTTTAAATTACAAATATTAATTAAAATATTAAGCATGCAATCGATCATGTGGAAGCAATGCACAAGTAATATGAACATACAATGGTAACTGAATAATGACTAAGACCAAAACCGACACTAAAACCAACCGCTTGCGTCCCACACCTATAAAGGGTGTGACTGTGGCGATACCGCATCTCATAGTTAGGATGAAAGGTCATCCCAAGACGAATGGAGCGATACCGACATCTTCAGGTCATGAGGAAAGGTCAGCCGTAGATCCATTGAATGAATGACTATTGACTATAATGACCAACACAACATCAGCAATAACCTCTACAAACAACAATAACAAATAAATGCATATACGGCACACCAAATATTGCATGCTTGAATTTAGATAAAAACAAGAGTAAATTACAATTTTGGTCCCTGTGCTAAGATTCAAATTGCAATATTTTACAAAAATGAAAAGTATTACCAAAAACACTCTTGTGGTTTCTAATCCTTGCAATTTCAATCCAATCACTTAATTTCATCTATTTTTTCGTGGTTATTTTAGTCTTTTTGCCTAATGTACATTTTTTAATAAAATATAATTAAATAAAATAACTAAATGGAAAAGAAAACAAGTATATTATCCCATTACCCTATATTAGAAAACCACTTAAATAAAATACATATATATAGAACAGGATAAGGATCCGTTAGGAACCACCCTTTATTGCGAGAACCACGAGAATCAGTGTGAATTATATTATGTTTATAAAAAAAAAACACGCGTTCTTCTTTTTTCCTTATGTCACTGTTATCTCCATTTTAGGGTTTCAGTAGTTCACTAATTCATGGCCGTCACACACGTCTGAGAGGCATTCACGGTGGTTTCACGGCGGCGAAGAGCCGTGCACGGTGGTTTTCACGGCATATAGATAGTCGGCGTTCACGCATTTCATGGTGATTGTAGTTGGCACGATGTTTACAACGACATATGGCGTCTCCTGATTCATCACCTGTAGATCCTCGTATATATGATGATCTTCCTCATACATTGTCTGAATATCATCCTCATACAACATCTGATGCCGACTTTGGTGGTCCATTTGCTGTCAATCTCGTTTATAGTCACAGAATTATGTCTAAAACTGTTGTAAGTCAACATACCCTTCATGGCTTTGAGGCTTTGAAATTCAGACTCTTGAATCTATGTTTACATCAGACAATGTTGTCTTATAATCAATGTATCTGATCGTTCATTATATTTTGACACTAATTCAACTGGTACAACACCTACAAATACAGAACATCAAGAGTTGCAATTCATTCGATTTGTGACTAAAGGTATTACGTTGACTGTAAATAATGTATATACTTTGTAAATGATATTATATTAAATGATATGCACATGTGCATTATGTTGATTGTAAATGATATTGTATTAAATTATATGCACATGTGCATTATGTTGAAAATTAGACTATGTCGTTGATGTATAGTTTCTGAACAAGTGCCATATGGATGACTATCCAATTATGTACAAGATGGCAGCAAACAAATGGGCTTGGGTGGCGGAAAACTACAAAAAATAGGGGAGATAACTGTGTGGGATTGGCAATGGAATAACAATCCGAAAACCGGGGAGGCATGGGTGGAGTTTATGTAGTTTTGGCACTGCTGAGAGACACCAGAATGAAGACGGGTCAATATGGGTGGGGTTGGCACTCGGAAAAATAAGTCGACTTTCAATGTTAAAACCGTTAGAGAGGATTTGTGTGTCCATAAGCGACATACTCAGTTGATACAGCTGTTGCATCTTCTTCCATTTTTTGTTTCTGCAACTGTCATATGGCTTCTGTTTGAGAGGATAGGCTACCATCTTCTTCCATTTTTGTGCCACTTTCTAATACTTACTATGGCCATATTGCTCTTGTGATCCAATTTGTCTTCTTTTGTTAACAGGTGAGTTGATCACCTTGGTATCCATAGCTCCATCCAGGCTGACCAATTGTTTCCTGACAAATTAAAATTTCAATATTCTTGCTTGATTTACCTTTAATTTTGATAGGTCTCCTCCAAAGTTTCATGATATTACATTGTCCCAATAAATTTGTGATGCTATATCTCTCCTTGTGATGGACTAGATCAATTAGGCATGCTTATAATTAATGGAAATGACTACTGGAAGAGACTTGAAAATATTTATGAGTTTGGTGTTTGAGCACGTCGGGAGACTTTTTTGTTCGGAGTTTGAAGTCTAGGCTACAAATATATAATAAAGAGGTTCCCGAGCAAGTATTTGTTTGGAATAATTGGACACCTAAAAAAGTTGGTTTGGTCGGGTGGATAGCCTTAGTCGAGAGACTCCCAACGAAGGTGGCACTTAACGCAAGAGTCATCCAAACACAGTCAAACTGTTACGTTTTCTGCAGCGATTCCCCAGAAACACGTGAACATATTTTTGTTTCATGTCAGTTCGCTCAAACAATTTGGTCCGTAATTATTCAATGGTGCAAAGGCCCGACTGCATTTATTTTTAGTCTCAAAGATTTGCTGGAATATCATAATATTGTCCAAGGGTCTGCAAAAAAGAAAAAGGCAATTTATGCGGTGTCCCTTATCTACCTGTGGAGCGTTTGGCGAATGAGGAACAAGATGGTTTTTAATCAAAGTCAATTGTCGGTGCAGAAGGTAGTCGAGGAGATCAAGAACATGAGTTAGTTATGGGTAAAAAATAGATCGAAGGAGGTAAGTTTAACTTGGGCGGCCTGGAACAATTTTGATGTATTTCTAGTATAGTATTCTGTTTGGTTTTTGCTGTATGAGTTTTCCTTCTGTCGGTGGATGTAATTGTGGTGTAGCACCTTGCTAAATGTTATGAATAATTTTATATAAGTAACATCTACAAATTTAGATCAACAAGAGTTGCAACTCATACGTTTTGAGATTAAAGGCATTATAAATTTATATGGTTTCAAAGTTTACACTCACATGATTCATTTTTATATCTTTAAAGTGTTTTTTCATAGTTTACTCTTACATGCTTCATTATTCTCTCATCAAGTAAATCACATTTATTTACAATCATACCATAATAATGCACATGTGCATTATTTTGCCAATACACCATAATCCATGTTTAATTATTAATCCTTTTCTCTTTTTATCATTAAACATTAAACAAACAATTGGTTTATTACAAAAGTTACTTATATTTTCATACATCATGTAATCCTGCACACATGCATTATGTTGCCAACCATCTTCCTGCAGATGTGCATTATGTTGCCAACCATATGTAATCATCAAAAAAATAAACTGTTAACCAACAGTACATAATTATGCACATGTGCATCGCATTATTAACACCCAATGATCATCAATAATAAACATTAAACAAATAACTGTTATTTTTTACATTCATTACTTTTATTTTCATATATTACATAATCATGCATATGTGCATTATGTTGATAAGAATCCATGATCATCACAAATAAACTGTTAACCATCAGTACATAATGTTATGCACATGTGCATCACATTACCAATGCCCTGTAATTATCACCGAATAAATGTTGAACAAGTGCGTAAACACGCCATATACCTTATTAATTAGAATGTTATATGTTTTACTTTTTATGTATACATGAACAATTACAAGTGTTGTACATTCTACACTACAGGAACAATTACAACTATTGTACATTCTACACCTAATGGCACGCTATATTGGATACCCTATGTTGAATCTGAATACAACCATATCGTCATCAGTATCAACCGTCGTCGTTACCGTTGATCTTTCCAACTTCTTGTTCTTTACCACACGCACTTCGTCACCTCCTTTTTTATGTTTCATCATGTAACCTCCTTTTTTGAGGTTTCATCGTGAGTTCGCTTAATTGCCTGCCTTTTTTTGTGTTTATTTCTTCTTGCGCACCTGCACTATATATTTAATGTGTTTACATAAATGATATCATTTAACATGAATTTAATAAAGGGATGCACATGTGCATAAACTCCCATCTGGATCATCAAAAATTAATCAACCTTTTTACCTTTTTGTTTAACCGTCGCGTAATCATATTCCATTCCATCCGGCATTTTAATTGACCTTTCATCGCTTGGTTTCAAGAAAAGAAGCTTTATTCGATTTTTTTCCCATTGTTGATCTACAATAATAAACAAAACAGAATAAAATAAGATAAAAATTAGGATCAATAAACATAACTTATCAATGAATATGTGCATTAACATTAACTTTATCATCACCATATACAATATGCACATGTACATCAACATAAACATAAACGACCTTATTAATATATTCTAGCAATTTATGCACATGTGCATAGTGCATAATTAGCATGAATGACCTTAATAACCCATTCTGTCAAAGTATGTAGATGTACATAACTATGCACATTTGCATCCATATGCTTACCCTTATTAACTTAATCTATCAAACCATACATATGTGCATAACTTGCACATGTGCATTAACATGACTCACCTTATCAGCAAGCTTGCTTCAATAATAAACCTTAACCTCTACCAAAATCAAAATTCGTAAGCTTGCTTCAATAATAAACCTTAACCTTTACCAAATCAAAATTCGTATTATCACTAACCATATATAACATTAATCATTAACAAATCTATTATGGTAAGATATGCACATGTGCATAACTATACATATGTACGCCTAATACAGACGACGATTGATTCCCGGTGATACCGTCGTAGTGACACACTCATTGAACCATCTATTCTTATAATCACATTGGCACGTCGCCCTAATTACGAACGAATTAAAAATCCATAATGTTGCCTTAATTATTGTGTTCCTAATATAGATTATACGACTAATTTTGTACGAATTTGGGGAACTAACCTCGATTATATGACGACGAAATATGAAATATCTGCTGGTAAAATCTCAAATCTGAGATAAAATCTCAATTTAGATCGTTCGATATCGTGAACTGGTGATGGCGAACTGATGATGTATTCGAGACGATTATGTAATCGATTGTAATCGACGATGATGATCGCGAACTGAAGATATATTCGCGACGATTATGTAATCGATTGTAATCGACGAATTGTTGAGATAATCAGGTTGAGAAACGTGGAAAGATTTGGATATAATCGAGTTCTGAGTGTGGACATGAAAGTGTTTATTAGGTGTAATTTAATTTATGTTTGAAGTCCGATAGTGGAGGCATATATTTTAAAAGTTGTTTGGTATTTACAAAATTGTCCCCTGTTCACATTAGTTCTCGCGGTTCTCGCAATAAAGGTGGTTCTCGCATTAAACCTACCCTATACAGAACATATTTTCATATTGTAGAATTGACATTTACATTTAATAATTTGATTGAATTCCAATCCCGTATGATATTACCTACATATAATAAGCAAAACGAAATCATCCACTTTTCTTTATACAAATGTTAATGTTACCTTGTTTTTTTTATTGCTATCGAATCCTGTGAAAGGGATTTAAACAAACCAGCTCATTTAATTTATATTTATACTTTGTAATTAATCTATTTGTTTATACAAATGTTAATGGTACGTTGTTTTTTTCTTATTGCTACCGCATCATCACCTCTACCCTAGAATAAAAAAATAATAATTGAATTGTTTATACAAATGTTAATGTTACGTTGTTTTTTTTATTGCTACCGCATCATCACCTCTACCCTAGAATAAAAAAATAATAATTGAATGGTTCACTACAACAAAAAAGCGCATGGAATAATTGAGAAACAATGCATAATTTCACACACGCACTCTCTACGGCTTGTTTTGACTTTCATCTCTCTCTGGTTACGGCACCATAGTTTTCAATAGCGAACGTAACGATCGATATAGGTCTAGATTCGTTAATAGGGTTGTAGCGATAATAAGGACAATTTATTTATTTTTATTTTCATTTTTCTATTATTAATTGCAATTAACACTACTAGAAAAATGACATTTTCTAACAAATATTTCCAATGGAAAAAATGTGTTGCAAATTTCCAACAAAATTGTGACACATTTCTGACCACTAAAAAACCCTAATTATTATTCCATATATAAATAAGTAACTTTTTAATGCATAAACACTTGTAATTTGTGCTTTGGGGATTTCTCAAAAAAAAAAAAACTTGATTTTTTTGTTTTAACCCATAGGTTTTTGCCTTCTACAATTTTAACCCTACAAAATTTGTTTTTTTTAACTTTAACTCAAAACTTTTCATTATGTGCAATTTAACTTCACAACTTTTGTCAATTATACTTTTCGTCTTTGGTTTAACATTTTTACGTTTTGTTTCGTTACGTTATGTATAGTTCTAAATTTTTCGAGTTAATACGACGCAACGTGTGAGTGTGGTTCAACTTTTTTATGCTTTGTTTCAAATTTTGCAAGTTAACACGGCGCAACGTGCATGTGTGGTTCAACGTTTTTACCTCTATTTTTTCATGTTTGACAGGTTCGTCGCAACACGCAGATCCTAGGTCGAGTCAGTGTTGGGGGTCGATCACGGTTGTGTGACATTAGTACTATTTGACACCGTTTTACGCCCCGCCGTAACGCGGGGTGTGCTTTGGGGGGTTTTCCAAAGAAAAAATGGTTATGTATATGGTTGTCGTAACCTTGGCTTTAGGGGTTTTAAAAAAATGATTTTTTACTTTTCACTCAAAAGTATTTCATAAATTACTTTTAACCCAAAACTATTTGTTTGTTTTACTTTTAACCCAAATTTTTTTTTCTTTTGCAATCTATCCTCACGACTTTTTTTACTTTCAATTTTGATCCTTTATAGTTTTAATTTTCCGCAAATTTTCCGCTTTATGCTTGGTTCTAAATTTTGTGACTTAACACATCGTAACGTGCGTCTTTGGTTTAACGTTTTTACGTTTAGTTCTAAATTTTGCGAGTTAACACGACGCAACGTGCGTGTATCGGTGAACGTTTACACATTGTCTATTTTTTTCACGTTTGACAGGTTTAACATAACGTGCGGGTCCTAGGTTGACTTAGCTATAACTAAAGAATTCCCGCCGCATTGCGGCGGGACTCAATTCTAGTTGGAACAAATTACGACAAATAGCAACAAAAATAAAAAAACACCATATTTTTGTCACAATTTTGTTGCAAATTTGTAGATTTTTTTTAAATTATTGACTTTTTTTTATTTATCATTATCGATCATAAACATTTAAACTATTTTACTACGCAATTATAACGAAAACTGATTAACAAGGATAAATGTTAAAACTATTAACTATTCCGTCACAAGTGCGTCACATTTTTGTAACACATTTGTAACAAACGTTTAAGTATTGGGATTAGGATTAAAAAACTACTGGGCTTATGTTCACATATTTGGGCTTATGTTTACATATGACATACTGTACGTACATAAAATAAACCTAAATAGATTTCAGCCTAAATTCTCACTCCTCAGTCGTCACAATCACACCTATTGTCTATCGTTCGGATTTCACAATTTCAATCAATTGTGATGTTCATCGATTGTGGAGCATTCGATTCAACTATCTGATAAATCACATGTCGCTATAATCGTTCAGATTTCACGATCGTTCAGGTATGTCATCTGATTAGCGATTTACATCAATCTGCCTTCGTTGTTTGATTTCATATAATAACAATTTGATTCATATAGTGACTTGATTAATATATCGTTTCATATAATTCCTTTGATTCATACGGTTTGGCGTTTAATTGAATTCGCTTTAATAATATTAGATATGAGATCGTTAATTGGGGCTCTGTAATTATGTTCTAGGGTTTGAATTCGAAATAAGCTAACAATTCGTTATGTTAGGGTTTACATCAGTCTGCAGCAATTGAGTTCATGGGATTTCATTCGTTATGTGCAATCATAGGGTTTACATCAGTCTGCTTCACTTGTGAATTGTTGATTATAGGCTTATTTAGGACTTATTTAGGCTAGTTTAGGTTGATTATAGGCTTATTTAGGTTGATTCCAGCCTTAATTAGGGGATTCTTTTACCAATTTTGGCCAAAAGTTAGCCGGAAAATACTTGAACCTACTGCTGGCCCATTAGTTAATTTGTTTATTGTACTAATATAGCTAGTGTAAATTGAAAGAATGATAAGAGTGGCAACACCAAATGACAAAAAGATCAACAGAATTATCATAGGATTTTCTAACATGAACCAAAACAACCAAATTGTGCAACATCAAACATTTAGACAATGGTTCTGGTTAGGCTATCTGTGGTATGCAAACTGAACAAGTGCTGATATTGTTGATATTTTTGAACTACTGAGACCAACAATCGGCTCTGTAAATCAAAAGGAAATAATAATGTTTTGTTTAATCGTTTAAATGGAAAAATAGGTATGGCTATATAAGTCCAGAGTCCCGCATAACAAAAGTTAGTATTATTATCAGTATTATTTTTGTTAAATGGGAAAATAGGTGTGGCTATTATTGTTTGTTGTTGTAGTAGTTATCATTATTAATATTAGTATTAGTATTATTTTAGTTTATTTGGTTATAGATCGACAAAAATGTTGCCTGATAGAGACTGGATGTACACGAAGAGAACCACTAGTAATGGTCTTTTTAATCTAACATTTCAACTATATGTCAATAATTTCTTGGATTTTTCATTCACCAATGCACCTAACATTTAAAGAGAACTTATAGGAGGGGTTGAGGTTTTTAAAATTAGATGCCTGTGTGCCAAATGCCAAAATCTCTGTTTCAAGAGCAGAGATGTGGTTGAGGGTCGCTTATATGACAAAGGGTTCGTGGAAGATTATAAGGTATGGTATGTGCACGGCGAGTCATTTCGTACACAAGACATGGGTCAATGTTCAAACCATGTACCGTCTCAACACGCGGGTCAAGACAATGATGAAGATGTTGGTGGATATGAAGAATACGATGAAATTTTTATGGAAAGCATGCATCAAGATCCAAATCAAACAACCAAGGCATATTATACCATGTTAAGTCAAGCCAATGAGCCTTTGTGGCCTGGTTCTGAAAAAGCTAGCATACTCTCTACCGCCACCAGGTTATTAAACTAGAGATCTGATTGAAATGTCTCCGATTCTACATTGATAAACTACTTCTGATCCTCAAAGATATTCTACCCGATAGTGCAAAGTTACCTAGAAACTTTTACGAGACCAAGAAGATGTTGAAGCTACTAGAGTTGCCATCACAACGGATTCATGTATGCGAAAACTATTACATGCTATTTAATGGAGATAATTCTGACTTGAATCATTGTATAGTATGTAATGAAAATATATACAAGGAAAAAATGGAACAAGGTGCCTTAGTTGGTGATGACTTACATGCCTGTTGGACCAAGACTTCAAAGATTGTTCTATTCAAAGAAAATGGCCCAACATATGACTTGGCACGCAGATCATCATAGAGAACCCGGAAAGATGAGTCATCCTAGTGAAGGTAAGGCATGGAGTCATTTTGACTCGGTGTTTCCTGATTTTGCACAAGAAAAACGAAATATTCGTCTAGGTTTGTGTACTGATGGGTTCAATCCAAATAATACAATGAGGAAAGATTATTCATGTTGGCTGGTGTTTATTACGTTTTACAATCTACCTCCTTGGTTGGCCTTGAAAGAGCGATACATATAAATTCAGTTGCTCATTCTAGGTCCGAAGAATCCCGTACACACTCTGGACGTTTTTCTACAACCTTTAATAGATGAGCTCAAGCTGTTGTTCACAGATAGCATTGAAACTTACGATGCACATCGAAGGGAGAATTTCCAAATGAAGGTCATGCTAGTATGGACAATTAGTGACTTTCCTACTTATGTGATGTTATCTGGATGGAGCACATATGGTGAGTTAGCTTGCCCATATTGCTCGAATAAATCAGGTTCTTTCCAAATGTCGTTTGGAAGTAAAGCATGCTTGTTTGACTGCCATAGACAATATCTCCCCCTGAAACACTGTTTTCGGAAAGATAAAATTAACTTTCGGAAAGACATTATGGTGTTGAGGGAAAGACAAATTCTTGAGCCAACTGGAGAGGAAATTTGGGAAACTATCAAATATTTCCCCACCATTTACGAAGGTACATCTTATGGTAAAGAAAATAGTAAACCGGATAATTTTGGAAAGACACATAATTGGATAAAAGAAGCATATTTTGGGATCTTCCGTATTGGCGTAAATTGTTGATTCATCACAACCTCGACGTGATACATATCGAGAAGAATGTATTCAACAATCTATTTCACACTATTATGGGCACCGACAAATCCAAAGACAATATGAAGGCAAGGCAAGACAAGACAAGACATTGAGGTTCTTTATGACCGACCTCTTTTAAACCCCATTTGTGATAACAATGGGAAGATGACCAAAGTTAAGGGAGATTACACTTTGCATAAAAAAAACGTTAAAAAGTGTGTGTGGTTGAAAAAGCTAAAGTTTCTAGATGGGTATGCGTCACATATAGGGAATTGTGTAAACATGAAAGTGTGTCATTTTTATCCTTTCAAAAGCCATGACTGTCACGTGTTTATGCAACGGTTGCTTCCGCTTGCTATCAGATGTGTTCTGTAAGCTTGTAAATATATTGTTTTCTATTTTATCTTATGTTATGTTATGGCTGATGATGGTTGTTGGGTCTGTTTCCACAACTATTTTGCTGATAATCTGATATGGAAATTTTTTCCTACGTAATATAGAAGTATAGGGATTTGCTTGGATCTCTCTAGAACAATTGAGTTAAAACATTTTATTGACCTGCTAAATTTTGCTTTAGAACTTATTTTCATCATTATAAGCTAGTGCTAGTGGTCTTGCTTGCTAATGCCCATGATTATAGGCTATTATAATAAAAAAGGAAGGCAAATCTAATTTTATTTGGTCGACTTTTTAAAGTCAATTTAATTGTAATTTTAGAACGGCTGGTGGTGAAATGTCTATTATTATTATATAGGCTGTGTTTTGTTTGTTTAAAAGATCATAGTTTGCTGGTGGTGGTGAAATGTCTATTATTATTATATCGGTTGTGTTTTGTTTGTTTAAAAGATCATAGTTTGTTGTTGATATATGTTCTTGATGTCCATAAAGCTAAAATTGAGATAATCAAATACAAAATAAACTACCAAAATAGTATAGATATAAGTAGCAAAGCATAGAAATGTTGAAGCATAATCTACACAGTGCTCATATTGGATGTCTTATATTTTAAGTTCAGGGTCTCAATCCGTATATTTTGATGCTTTATTTAATAAAAAAGAAAGTGATTTTATGGGTTTACGCTTTATAGGCATAGAACACAAAAGGATGGCTTGATAAGTCGAAGAGCGGGTCATCAAAATCGCAAAAACGACGATATCAATGGCAGGTTATCTCGACACGACACACCGGTGGATCAATGGGTTTTGATGAGCATCGTGAAAATTGGGTAAGTTAATTATATCTCGACACACTGGTGGATCAATGGGTTTTGATGAGCATCGTGAAAATTGGGTAAGTTAATTATATTTATGAATTTCAGTATTTGTATGTACTTTAAATCCTATAACATTACTTATACTCTATTTTTGTGTAGAGAATGACATATGATAGGGATCCTAGTTGGAAAGAACTCTTCATGCAAACCCACCTCACCAAAGAGTGCGAAGAAAAGTTAGGGAAAAGAGAGATTAGCATATATGACTTGAAGAACTTGAAGTTTTGTACAGACCGATCCAAAGAAGTATTATCTTTGTCATTTTCTTATAATTTTCGTATAAAGATTTTATTACAATAAAAATTGTATTATTTTGATGAATTTCAGGGGGGGAGGGTACTTGGAGGCGAGGCATGATCTTCACGGGCCAAACCTCATTATTGTCCTGATGACCCTGATGTGTGGGCTTGTGTGCAGGCAGGAGGTCGTAGGACCACCCAGGTATTCAGGGTAGGGTCTTCAGATATGTATTACATGGTGAGCAGGACATCATCCTTTTCTAGCGGGTGTGCGCCATCATCTATTGAGTAGTAATGGTCTCTAGAAGAGGTATCGTGACTGTTCATACTCAATTGAAAAATAACTAGGATTTGTTTTGCTATACGTAAGAGTGTTTGAGGTACCCACGGAAAATCCACAGTCATCCTGAGTTAACGTCTTGCTGTTTTGGATTGCTTATCAAATTTTGGGATGAAATTTCTTTCAAGTTGGGGATGATGTGACAACCCAAGATTTCAAGGTCCTTCCTTGACACATTACTTGTTTCGAACTATGTTTTGTTTTTGTAATTTATTTATGTATTATGGGTTACTTAGTTGTTATAAACTGAATATAAAATATTAAACTGTTTACAAACTAAAACCATTCCAGACGAAACATTGGTATTTCGCCACAAACCGTACTTGACGAAACATGGGAGTTTCGCCATTGCCCTGTCCGACGAAACGTGGAGTGTTTCGTCACTAGCTTGTTCGACGAAACAAAGGTTTCGTCGCCATAGGATCTTTCGCCGGCCCAAATCCTTTTGAAGCCCATGAGAGGCCCAGTTGTCCGTTTGGCTATATATATATACATACTCAACAGTTACGAAACACTTTTAGCAAACCCTAATCTACTCTTGGGAGTTCGACGGCAGTTCCCTCCTCTTGTGAAGTCTTTTCCCCGTGAATCAAACTTATCTTCCCGATACCACGGTTAATGTCTTGGTCCGATCGATAGATTAATCTAGACTTGTAGTATTGTGATATAATGAATCGTGTGAATGATGTTTCTTTGATTGATCGGCTATTTCGATCTATGATTACGAGATTAGGGATGACATGTTTCTATGATCATTACTAGATTAGACTTGTATGTGATTCTGGTGTTGTACCTAATTGATGAACTATTAGGGTTACAATAATGATTCATGCTAACTGTTATG
Source organism: Helianthus tuberosus (assembly GCA_030545235.1). NCBI lineage: Eukaryota > Viridiplantae > Streptophyta > Magnoliopsida > Asterales > Asteraceae > Helianthus > Helianthus tuberosus. Next base: position 199,474,835 of record CM060363.1, on the reverse strand, counting down.
ATGAATGATGAATGAATATGATATGATGATTAATGATGTTATTGGTAGACTAATCAAGAGTAAAAACAATGATGTGTTTGTATGATAAACCTATGAACTGATTAGATAGTGATTTACGGAAACAGTAACAGTAAACATTAGGGTTTGGAAGAAACGTTGAAACTGTCAAGACAGCCGACGAAACATAGTGAGTTTCGTCACATGTTAACTTGACGAAACATGTGTTGTTTCGTCACATGTCAACTAGACGAAACAGATGGTGTTTCGTCACATAGGGTTTCGTCGAGTGCATCTTTCGCCGAAGGACTTCACATGAACAATAGGTTATGATGATTACACTACTAGCATGTATTGTAAAGATTGAATAACATTAATCGAGAACAGGAAAACCTGATGTATCTAGTATGTATAGTAAACCACCTGTTACGTGTGTTACGAGCTGAATTAATTGTTACCTGTTAAGCCATGGTTCTACTATGAATGCACACTATGAACGTATGTGATCAACGTGAATGTAAACTGATTTTGTATATGTGTATATCATAGGCTGTGACTGTTTAAGTGTGAACAAGTAATTAATCAAACCGAGCAAACCAAGGTGAGTTCACTGCTCTTTTTCCAAGCATGCATCTCGGGAGGGATATCGGGTAACGTTCCGGGGAGGAATGTCAGGTTATTGGGATGTTTGTTATTACACTCATTTCTATCTTTAAGACCCCTAACATCTACCGATTAGTTGCCGGGGAGGCAATGAGGTTATTAGTTGATAGCGCTATTAGGTTTGGCACCCTCACACCCTACCGGGGAGGACGGTCGTGAACTAATTACCTTAACCACTTGACCAATGTTTTGATAGAGGCATTGGGGTTTGGGCAAATAAATCTAGAGCCATTTGCGGTAATCGAGTTAATAACAACATCAAATCAAATCAAATCAAATCATTGAACTATGTTATACTCATATCTGGTAACTAAACACGTTAACAAAACTTTGAACTCACCAGCGTCGTCTGACACACTTGTCTGCATGGTTGCAGGTCGTTAGATACTTGATTATGGACTTGCTATCTGGGAGTGCTGGAGTGGTCATGGGTCGAGACTCTTGGATACTTGCTTGGTTGATTATGAACACATGTTTTGAAACAATCGAATTACAGTTTATATTATGCTTCCACTGAACGTTTACTTTGGTTTAACTTATTACTTGGTTTAATCATTTTGAAATGAATCGAATGTTTTATTTAATCATCACTTATTAGTTTAATGTGATTGGTGGCTTGGATCCTGGTACATCACACGTCCCGTGGTGTTCCCGCATGTGGTATTTTGGGTGTGTGACAGTGTTTGGGTTTGTTACGAAACTAATCATCTCCAAAATCAAAACCACATAATCTGTAATCACTTTTGAAACAAGATGGGCTGAGTAGTCAAAGGCACAAAAGGTGCTCGCTTTGTAGCCAAATTGCAATCTGAATAGGTACAACTAAAACTAGTCTGAAACATTCAAAAATAGCCTAGAACCAGCTGTTTTATAAACAATATTGGTGTTCAGTTTGAACATCCATGGGGGTGATAACTAGAATTATGTTAGTAGTGAAAAGGTTGGTAGGGTTAGCAAGGTTTTGGTCCGGTTAAGTGGCTTAGTGACAGTATTGTTGGGCGTAGTTTGGTTAGATGGTGGTTAAGTAATCAACTAAAAGTAAATTCAGAGTATAATAAATAAGGGCGTTTATTGATATTAGTATGCTTACTAAACATGTTAAACGAGTCAGATAATGGTTGTTGATGTATTATTTATTTGCTAATACCTTTTAACAAATTTTTAGGCTTAAGCTATGCGAACACAATTGGCAGAGATTCATGCTCGCCTTGAAAATGAGACGAAGGAGAGGGAAGATCTTAGAGTTTGTCTTGAAAGTGAGAGAAAAGCGAGAAAAGACCTCCAACAACACATAAACGAAACCGTGAAAAAAGAATTCCAAGACATTATGAAGAATTGGTGTCCTCCTTGTAATTAGTTAGCATTTGTTTATCTTTTTAGACATATACACATGTTAAAAGTTTGTTAGTTTTGTGTTTCAAAAACACTAGAACTTGCATGATGTATTATTTTCTAGTACGGTGATTTTAAAGCAACTTTATTAATATTTTCTGTATTTGTTTTGCTGATTTTTCATGCAATTTTAAGAAAAAAAAACAGGTTTTTGCAAGAAAAATTAAATTTCCAGTTTTTTAATTTTTTATAAATATTTCGATACAAATGCGTTGCAAATTCTTTAAGGGATGCATAGGAAATGTGTTGCAAACTCTTTAGGGGATGCGTAGGAAATGAGTTACAAATGTATTTCCAACGTTATATTTCCTTGGAAAATATGTGACGAATATTTACCAAGAATAATTAGGGAATCATTGAAATGCTTTACAAATTTCCAACACAAAATTTCCGTCACAAATAAGTTGAAAATTGTGTAGTAAAGGCGTTGCAAAAAAGTTTTCAATAGGGCTTTTTCCAACATTAGGTTTTTGTGATAAATGCGTCGCAAATTCAAATTTGCAACGCATTTGTAATAGAAAAACATATTGAAAAGTTCCATTTTTCTAGAAGTGTAATAATTTTTACCAAGAAAACAATGAAAGTGCAAGAAAGTGAATTCCTACCATGTTTTTTTTACTTAATAAACAAAGAAAAGTTGACAACATTAAAGTTTGACATAATGGGGAATGATGATTTTGATCTTTATAAGATCTTATTTGACAATCGATTTGGTTTACGAAGTATTGTCCATCGATGATATATTATTTGATGATATAATTTAGTTTGGTCCACTTTGGTTTATAATATTAACATGACTATTTCGATCTATCTGGTTGGGTTTTTAGTTTATTGCTTTTCTCCTGCACAATGTTATTTACATTTGCTTTATGTCAATTTTTGATACTTGTGCGCATGTACTATTAGGCATTTTGAATTTGCGTTATTTTATATTGTTTGTATAAATGAATGAGAACTTTTAGCTAAACTTTTAGTTGTTTTCTGTTTGTATAAATGAATGAGAACTAATATGTCTCGGATTAGGGGTGGATTATTGTTAGAACTGAGTTTGATATTTCGCGAACAAATATTGATTATCACAATAAAATTCACAAACAGACAGTCATCATGAACGATTGTTTTTCATTAATGACAATGGATTCAAATGTTTTAAAAATCAATTGAATCTACAGACTCCTCCTCAGACGATCACGTAACAAAACAGTTCGTACAAGAGAAAATTTAATGTGTGTGGTAATAGATCACTAACAGGTGTGATCTATTTATACTAGGTACAAAAGCTCTGTCCAGTGATTGATTGGCTGACATCACCCTGATAGTGACATCTAACATTCCTAACAGAAAAGATTTCACAGATGTTGCAAACATCTGTGCAAATCCTATCATCTATTCTAACTAGTCTAGACACAGTTACAAGATAAATACTGGTACATTGCTAAACCACTGTCTAAGCTATCCTCTGTTTAAGTTATCCAAACATCTGTTTGGCCATATGGATGTTTGGTCTTCTTCATCAGAACTTTGACTTCATCAGTGGTTTGGTCTGCAATAGTTTTTAGCCTTCAACAGATGTTGTTTCCTCTTGAACAACGGTTCCAAAACTTGAACAAATGTTTGATTTGTTTTTAAATAGATGTTCTGATTAGGTGTTCAAAATTCACTATCTTTAGGGAGAGACTGGTTCAATCTTTTGCTTATTTCTTGATCAGTAGATCATGTTTTAGCTTTTAGATGACATCTGTTCTTTTGTAGTTTCAACAATCTCCCCCTAGAACAGATGATGCCAAAACATATGTTTATTAGATCAACTTTTATTCCTCTTCATCATGCTTTTGTCTTGTGCTTTAAATTGCCTTTCAAATATTTCAGATAGCATGTCATCATCATCCCTTTCAAGTGGAAGATTCATCAGGTCTTGCAGATCTTCAATTTTTAAGCTCATCACCCTGTTCATTGAAGTCTTTTTCACTAGCTCATTTTCCTTGACTATTGTCAATTCGTGGCTGGCTTTGTCTGAGGACCACTTTAGAATTTTAGAGGCAACATGGGTTACTAGGACTGATATTATTGGAAAAGGTGAGGGAATATGCATTTCCAAAAGTTGCCCTAACAGATCTGCGGGATTGGTATCAGGATGTTGATACATTATCATATTTTTGATACATTCCTTCATAATATCATCTTCAAATCTTTTCACATCTTCTGCAGACATATCCTTTTGTCTTTTGAGTGGCTTCTCACCATTGAAGAGGCATGTCTTGCAGATGGAAGTTCAGATATGATGGCCTTAGATCTGATAGGTACGTATTCATAGTTAGGCTTTTTGGGGACTGAGGGATTTTTGGCTCTTAAAGCTTCTAATTTCTTGTAAGTTTCCCTGATTGTTGGCTCATCCCACCTAGCCATGGATTGCATTGTACCATATTTGGTAGCAACCATCACTTCTTTCATCCTTGTGAGTTCAACTGCTTTTTGGCCAACAAGTTTTCTTCTTGTAGCCTAGTTGGGAAGGGTGGGTTTGATATCTTGATTAATCTTTAACATCTCAATCCTCACAATTTCTTCTAAAAGGGCTTCTATAGACCAACAAGAGAATTGAGAATTTGAAGCTCTGTGGGGCTTATTCTTTATGATAAAATCTAGATAGTCTTCCCGTAGTTCTGTTTTGAGGTTAGGGTTGCTAACTGGTCCATGAGATGCCTTTTGACTAACTTCTTTAGCAAATCTTCAAGTTTATTCACTTTAGTGAATTTTACAGACATGATTTGCTGAGCCTCCTTATCGCTTTTTCTCTTTCCTTTGAAAGAAGCTATCTTTTCTGCCTGTACAAGCTTCAGCTCTAGGTACTCTTGTACATTTTGGGCTTCTGATATCTTCTAAGGGATCGAAGGGTAATTTGGCTGATGTCAATTGTGGAATAGAAAGATTGTGTCTCTTTTGATACGTTTTCTAATTCTAATGGATCAAGAACAGTGGAGGTAGATTTTGGATGGATTTATGATAGTGAGAGTTGTGGTTGTGGTAGTGGATGGTTGTGGTGTTGTAGTGGTTATTGTGGTTTGGATAGGAGATGCATCAGGAGTTTCATCATCATCATCTGTGGCAATGAATTTAGTTCTCCTGGTTCTGGTTTGAGGTGTAGGAGTTTTTGATGGTGCTTGTTGGGGTAGAGTTGTTGATTTTCTTTTAAGGACCCCTTTTGGGGACTTGTGAGATGTTGGTGGTGGTAGTTTTTGAGTAGTTGTAACATCTATTGTCACTTTTGTAGTGGCAACAAATGTTTGGACAATGGGAGTAGCGGTTTGTGTAGTGATAGTTGTGGCAGTGGTTTGGATAGGTGTAGCAGTGCTTTGAGTAACCTCTATTGGAACCTTTGTTGAAGAACCTTGGTTATCTTTGATCTGTTTTCTTTCAATTATTTCCTACACTGTGATCTGTGTATTAGCTCCCCTAGTATCCCTTTTGTTTTGCTTTCCACTTCTTTGGCAATCTCTTCCTTTCTTGCCCTTTTTAGTGCAGCAATGTCAGGCCTTCTTACAACCTTTTTGACCAGGGTTGGGAGCTTCCTCATGCATTCTTCTTCCTCCCCCTTTTTGACATCATCATACTTGGGAAGAGTGAGAGCTTTACCATTGTTTTCAAAGATAAAGTCTTTGATGGCTTTAACTTCTACGTGCATGGAATATCTTTCTTCTACAGCCTACTTTTGAAGATGTAGGAATGTTTGAACATGGACCCACATTTCTTTTGCAATGTGTGCATTTGATGGTGGATTTATGGAGTTTTGGATCAAAATTTTCATCATATCTTTGATCTCCCAACAGATGGTTCTAATTTTGCAACCCTCTCCGTTAGTTCCTGATAGTTTAATCCATCACTTGAGTTAACAGGATCATCTGAATTCTCACCAGAGGTGGTTAAACTTGGTTTTAGACCAAGTGCCCCTTGTTCTTGATACTGGGGCCTTCCAACTGGTGAAGAGACTATTGTCTCAACATTTGTTGCCTTCAAGGGGTCTTAAAGATGTAACCATTGTCCAACTATGAGACTGTTGTCTCTACAATTGTAGTAGCTGCCCCACTTGAAATACCAACATGTGTCTCTTTGGACATAGGAGGTGTTGCCTCTTCTGCTTGTGGGATAGCAATGATCCCTGAGGTTGTCCTAGTCAATTGTTGAAGTGAACTCTCTTTGATTTGTTGTTGAGAGTAACTAGGTATATGCAAGTTAGATGTATCAGTTGCATCATGCAATTTTTGTAAGGGTGATGGGAATGTTGAAGTGGGTAGTGGTGTGGAAAGAGAAGCAGCTCTGGGAGATAGGCTTGAGTAGATATATTCAAGTGAAATATCTCCCCTTGATTTTTGTCCCTTGTGCTTACAGCACTCTCCTTTTGTGAGGATTTGTGAGGAGTTTGGATAGGTGGAGATGTTTGCATCTGTTGTGAGGAAGTAACAACAAATGTTTGATGCATTTGTGGTAAAACTTGTATCTCTGGCATCTCAACCTCCAAAGATCCTTTTTTGTGTTTTTTTTTTTGGATTTGGGGATGGGTATTAAAGTGCTTTGTATAGAAGTGTCTAGTATGGGTTCCACAGTTCTGGGATATGCAATGTGGCCACCGGGTGCAATGGGCTTAGCAACAGATGTTGTAACATCTGTTGCTTGGTTTTCTAAAATGTTTTCTTGTACAACATTTTCCTGGCTTTTGGCCATCATGTGCGTAAAAGTTTCATTTGAAAGACTGTTACTTTCAAGTGCTTCACCTTGTCCAAAAGTTTCTTTTCTTAAAACATTTTTAAGGTAAAAGCTTAACAGCCTTGGATAGATGGATGGGGTCATTTGCGGTGAGAATGTAAAGGTATTTGGATGAATTCATGATGTCGATGATGGAGTGAAAATCCATGTTCTTGTTGTGCTTTACAAGATACGGTAAGTAGTTGTGAGGGGTTTTCAATTTGAGAGCCATGACGAACTTTGGTTCAAATCTTTTGAAAATCTTTTATGTAGATGATCTTTTGATTGAAATCAGAGTTTGATGGAAGCAAATTCGGAGTTTTTCTCTTTTGAAATGCTTTTGAATTTATCAATAATGGAGGATAGAAGTAAACTTTGTTTCTCATGGATTTTTATAGGGTTTATGGAACATGGATGCTAGTGTGGACAGCGGTTACCTTTTAGTCCACATGGTCAGTTGCTATTTATCATAGCAAACCTCTATTCAGAAAGTGGGTCCCAATGAGGAAACCCTTTGAAGATATGAAAGATCTGTTTTTCAAAATATATGTTTGAAACCTCTAGTGTGCTCAACAAACCTTTTAGCAACAATATCAATGTTTTGAAACATCTGTTTAACTTTTGGTTTACACAGTTTTGAAAAACCGCTGTTTGAAACCTTTGTTGGGTTAAAGAGTGTTTTGAGTGAGAACAGTGGTAGGTTTTGATGGAACAGTGGCTCTGTTTGACTTTTAGAATCAAAAAGTGATTTTGAAAACAATGGTTCTTTTGCCTTGAACAATGGTTACCCAAAGTTAACAGACTTTTGAACCACTTAGACAGATGATACATTCCTTTGAACAAAGTTTTTTTTGATCATCTTATTAATCTTTTCTTAATTTTAAAACAAAGATTTTAGATTTTAGATTTTAGATTTTCTGATTTTTAAGAAAACATTTAACAACAACAAACTAACAAAGACAAATTTTTTGTGTATTTTCAAAACATTTTTCTTTCTTTTATTTGGATAGAGATAGATGCACAGGTAACCTCTTTTTAGCACTTACAAATTACCAACAGTGGTTCCCTACATATGGTGATGAAAGGGCCAATCTTGTAGATGATCCAAAGCATTGTCTGCTTTTGTTTGGTGTTATTGCCATTGCAATGGTTCCATGGGATTGGTCATTGGTCACAAGGAGTTTTTGTATAATCTCCAATAGATGTTTTTTACCTTCTGCAAGTGCCTACACAGTTGTGTCAATTGGAAGTTGACCATTACCAATAAGATGTTGATACCTATGTGGATGTTTGTTTATCCTTGGCTTTTAGGGTTGTGGCACATGTTCTACATAATCATAAGGTACCCTATTGCATGGTGATTACCCATAGCCTCTGGGTAGTGGGTTTTATGGTACAACAGAGGTTTGATCTGACCTCTGTGCAGGATGTTGGTGCAAATTTTGTGAGTGAGAAAAATGGCCTGACTCAAATCTTTTAGGAAGTGGCTGGAAATTCCTGTTAACAGGTCCATCATCCCCTTTGAAGTTCATTTTCTCTCTTGAACTATTTTGATTTACATCATATGTTTTAAGAAAAGAACATTGTTGGTAAAGTAGTTGAGCTTTCCACAAATGGCACACCCAGGAGTAGATTCAGAGACACTGTTTTTTCGACTAATATCATAGGATTTTAACTTGAAACAACCTTTTGCCACTTGATTTTGCTTTCCACATAAATCACACTACAGTGCTGGAACCTTATCTTTCTTTTTACCCTTATCTCTCTTTTCAGAAACAAAAGTTTTAACATCTGTTTGAGAGTTGGTAAAGGGAATGATTTTTATCTTGGGTAGGTCAAGACCATTTGGGTTTGTAAAATCAATGGGATTGAAATTTTCTCGAACATCACATTCATCTGACCAACTAGAGTTATTTTCTTGCCACTAGGTTCAATGATCTTTATTTATTCCCCTGTTGATGTGGTTGGTATAACTTCAACCATCTTAGAGTCAATGGAAGCTTTGGTTTCTTGTTCTTAGTCATATTTTCTAAAACCAACTCAAACTTAACATTGCTCTTGATCTGTTTGTCCAGAAACATCTCATAACCTTAACATGATTCAACCCGTTTTTCACAAGTGATTTGTGTGGATTCCAACTCCTTTTTACAGTTTTGATATTTTTCTATCATTGATTGGAGTTGGTCCTTGGTTATAGATGCTTCGTGTTTCAGACTGCTTAACTCAAAGTCTTTTTTAGCTATTCTTATTTTAAAATCTTTTTTCAATTTTTCAAGAATAAGTTTGTAGGTCCCTTAATCCTATGGATCTTTCACTGAATTGTCTATCTAACCTAGAGTGGGGAATCCTCTAAATCAGATTGTTACAGAAAATAGTAGAAATAGAATTATTTAAACTGTCTTCTATTGATTATCCAACAAAAGTGTTTATAACCAATTCAAGACATAAAAATCTCTCAGCCTCTCTCTGTAGATTTCTCCCTCAATCTCACAGCCTCTCTCTGTGTAACTAAAATTCTCTAGATCCCGAAAAACCTAATACAAAACATATTTATATACTACATGTTTGTATACTAGGCTTTGGACTGGGCTAAAGGCCATTCTCCAAGCCCACTACAACTCTAAATAACCTAAACACAAATGCTGAGCCCAATGCAAAATATCCAAAGACTAAACTGTTAAACTATTAATTTGTTGTCAGAGAATATGCGCCAACAGACTCCCTCTTGACAATAGCTTCATAGTGTAACTTTATCCTTAAACATCCTACAGTCTTTTGGTCTTTGGATAGCTTCATCTACACACAGTTTCTAACATCAATAGCCTCACCCTTAGCTGATGCTTCCAATATCCAAAACTTTCATTCGTTTTAGATCAGTGAACTAGCAATCTCTGGTTAAGCAAGTGAGCTCCAACTCTTCCATATCTCTCTCTGCTGTGTAGTAGAAGGATCCTACCATGCATCTTCACACATCTTCACTTCACTCTCAATTTGCACTTTACTTGTATTCTGCACTTCATTTTGATAACTGCATCAATTTTTTTTGAAACACAAGCAAGTAACTCGAAAAACCATTAGCCTTTTTCACATTAAAGATAAACCAATATTTATCTTAGTTTGCAAAAACAACAATTTGTAAGTTCAAAATGAGAGACCTTTTAAAAAGAAAATATTTCTGGTATTTTTGATATTTTCAAAACAAACTAAACGAACTGAAAAATATTTACAAAGTATCTTTTTGTGAGAATCATGTGCAAGAAGATCATATTAGCAGAATCAAAGTGTTTTCACACAATTAGATAATTCTTTATACAATTTTCGTGAAAAGCAGTCTAAGACGATTACCAGTATTGTTTATCCACTTAGACATTAACACATGAACATTTCAAGTACCTTTACCTGATGATACTTTAAGGTAATATTATACTGATGTAATAGTGTGTCCCACTTCAAGACATACCCCCGCAATCAAGGTATGCATAAACTTTCCTCGTAGTAGGTGAGTATACCAAATTCATCTGTTGTGTTTTACAACGTTAGATAATTGGTGATCAGGTCAGTACTTCTGTACAACAAAGAGACTAATATCCAACGAAAGTTTGGCAAATACCAAAAATTTGTACGATTTATGCATTTTTCACATTTGAATGACTCTCTAAGAGAGTTTCTTCAATTTCTAGGTTTTGGGCATTTTTAGCTCTTATAAGATATCTTGGTTGTGCCTAGGTTGGCATATATCTGGAAGCAACAGAAGGACAACCCTGATCCCAGGATGAAATAACAGTATAAAGACCTAAAACCTTAGAATTTGGCAATCTATTAACCTAATATTTAAGGCTATAAAACCATACGCCACTGATATGTTACCAACTCATACACAGTTCACTATGTTTATATCACCATGGTAAGTTGATTATTTCATGTTTCATGCCTACTGGTACATCATATGATAAAGCTGCTATCACACTTAAGCATTTTAATTTCAATTCAAGTGTGACAGTCTAACTCGCTGATGTACTATCCTCTCTTCTTTTTCACACCATGAAAATAAAATTCAATTTTTCATTTTTTTTTTCGTTTTTCAATGTTTTTGGATTTTTTAAGATTTTTAACTTACTCCCCCTAAACGCACGTACTAACTAAATTTTTTTTGGCTTAGGGAAGTTTCTCCACCTAAATTTTTATTTTTATGGAGCAAATTTTAAAAACATAAATTTAAACACAAACAGACTCCCACTTTAACCTAACAATAAGTTTTTAAATTTTTAAGTTTAGAATAATCATAACAATCACTAAAGTAAATAGTTAATTACCAATTTTAACCAACTGTTCACCTCAGATGCTTTACAGAAACAACCACTGTTGAATACATCAACAGTCCTTCTTGGTCATCCTGCACACACTCAACAACTCAGTTAGACTTAAGAACCCAAACCTTACCGGTTTTGGGTTGACCATAAATATCCACATAAGGTAATTCTGTCCAATATCCATCACACCCTACTAGTGTCTTGGATGTCCTCCCTGTTGTTGAACATGATTTATAATTTCCACTTAATCTTTGATCGCGAGAGTTCCAATAAACTCTCGGATTTTCTGACCTTTGAAAATTATTATCTCAAAACCTCCTTCTCCCATTATCATAACCTGTACTTTGGAAAAATTTTGGATTGTTTTGAACATTTGAGTTACTAAAACCCCTATATTCGTTTTTTCTTTGAAAATTCCAATTGCTAGAATCTGGTATAGATTTTAATATCCAAAATTTCTATTTTGAGACTGATTTGATTGACCATTAAAATGACTTGTTTTTGTAGAATTGCTTTTTGGTCTATTAAATCTTCCCGATGTTGAAGATTTATGTTGAAATCTAGGTTTATTTATCTGATAACTTGGTTTTACATTATTATTTAAATCAACCTGATTCCCTTCCTTAACCTCATCAACTTTTCGCTTATCTTTCTTCAAATGACAATAACTCACCGCATGTCCTTTCTTGTGACATTTAAAACAAGATATTTTCTTGAAAGCTTTCTTTTTGATTGATCCCTTTTTAAATGTTTTCACCTCTTTATCTTCAGTATACTCATCTACTTTATGAGGTGTACTATTAGATCCAACAGATTCTTTCAATGAAACTAGACTATTAGGCATGTCCACGGCTATCAGATCCACCACTTCTTGTGTAGTAGGTACAAAATCAGTTACCTCATTTTCATTTGGTAAAAATGAGCAGTCTTGATCCTTAGAGGGTGAAGCCTTAACAAACCCCGCTCCTGTCTTATCATTAACCTTTTTCAAATTTTCTTGAATGTGAGTCCTGACTAACAAAGTTTTTTTCCAAATATGTCCAACTTTCCATGAAGTTCAACAATTTTGGCATGTGAATTAGCCAATTCTGTGCACTTTTCTAAAAGCTCGTTAGTCTTATCCTTCACATTTTCACGAGCCAAATCAATGATCTGTAAAAGTTCATTGACCTTGCTTGTTAAACTACTGATTACTTGTTCAGTTGATTTAAGTTTATTTAAACAATTTGACTCCCTTTTACTCAAAAGAACATTTGACTCTTTTAGTTTTTCTAATTCATCTAACAGAAATTTGTTTTGCTCCGATAGTGTGTCAACTTTACCTAGTAGTTCAGTGCAATTATGACATGTATGACTTATAGATTCTAGTTGTACTTGTATCTCTGTTGTATGCTTATCTGCATCATCCATGCATGCTGTAACTTCTGTGTCCTTGACTTCCATTGTCTCCTTGTCAGCTTCTTTCTTTTCTTCTACCACAGCATCTGCTTCTGCATCTGAAGCACAATATCCTACACTCCGTTTTGAAGAACTCTAATAACGTTTTTCTAAAGCTTCCCACAGTTCTCTAGACGTCACACACTTCCGGAAACTATAACTAATTTCCACTGGTACGGATTTCTTTATCACTGCTAGAGCTCACTTTTCATCATCAAACGCCCGCTTTTCAGATTCATCCATTTTCTCATATGAAATCACTTGAATTCTCCCATTAACTCGTCATGTGGGAGCAATGTATCCATCAATCATACAGCTCCACATTCTAGCATCTTCATTTTGGACAAATGCCTCAGACTTCTTCTTCCAGTTAGCATATTGTTTAACGTTTATCAGCTTAGGCCAGTTATTAACAGTGTCACTTACCTTGTCCATTCCGACCATGTTTAACACGCAACTTGAAAGTTTAAATGGATTTTGGTATACGTGTGTCAAAAGCCAAATCCAACTTCTCTACTGGTCCTTGTCGAGTTTTTTTACCGTAACCGTACCGTAAAAAACGTTAAAAATTGTCCGAAAACTGTCTTTACCAAATTATACTGTTAGAATCGTCTCGAAGTTATGATTCCAATGATATGTAATGTCTAAAACCTTTTTCCGAATTCTTGTGCCTTTTTTGGATCAACCGAATATAACCGTGCAGTCGGTTTGCTGAGATTGTTTGTAGATCAAATTCTGCACTTAAATATGTTTAATACCAAATACGTCAACTGGTTAAAGTTCCACCTTTTAAAAAATAGTCAATTCGGAACAGTAATCTGAAATGGTAATCCGAAATAGCAATCCGAAATGGTAATCTGAAACAGCAATCTGAAATGCTTATCTAAAATGCTTATCCGAAACAGTAATCCGAAATCTTCCAAGAAGCTTTTATCCGAAATCAACTGATATGATTCGAAATCCATGAATGATGATCTGAAATCTACACTAATGATCCGAAATCGATGAATGATGACCCGAAATCCATACTGGTGATCTGAAACAGTAGCAGACAATATGAAACAGTCTTCAAAATCCCTAAATTCAAAACCCTAGAACAACCTCCAAAATACGAACAACCTCCAAAAACCCTAGTTTTTTACAGCAAACAATTCTGAATCATGCTAATCAAGAGGCTATTGTTCTGATACCAATTGTAGGTCCCTTAATCCTATGGATCTTTCATAGAATTTTCTATCTAACCTAGAGTGTGGAACCCTCTAGATTAGATTATTACAGAAAGGTGTAGAAACAGAATTATATTAAACCGTCTTCTATTGATTATCCAACATAAATGTTTACAATCAATTCTAGACACACACAATCTCATAGCCTATGTCTATGATCTTGCCTCTCTCTCTTTCTCTCTCTACGAACTCTCTCTAGCCTCTCTTATTGTTCTTTTTAAATCCTAATCACAAAACATGTTTGTATACCACATCTCTGAGAACTGGGCTTCTAACTGGGCTAGGTTATTCTCCAAGCCCATTACAATTATTAACTCTCTAATCAATAATGTTATGCCCAATATAAAATATCGAAAGACTAAATACTTAAACTATTAAGTTGTTGTCACAGAATATGCACCAACAAAGTTCACTGATCTGTACCTTTTCTCTAAGGTGATCATTCACTTCTTTTATGTTAGCAAAAGCTATGCATTTATCTAATCACAACTCTTTAAGAGTTTGAGGTGATACCTTAGAAGCAGCCATTTCAATTTGATCCACACTGAAGCTATCAGTTGAACTTTTAGGATTGCTTTCATCCATCCTTCCTGTATACTGCTGGTCAACAACAGATGCTTGACATGAGCTTTCAACAGGTTCACCAATAATCTCTACACCAACAACAGTTTGAACTGGATCTTCTTCACCTGAAACATTCTCAATGGCTATAAAACAAAAGTTTTCATGTTCATCACAGTCATTTGCAATTAAAGCAAAGTTTTCATGTGTTAAATACTCTAGCAAGCTACTCCAGTCAACATAGCCTTGGGTAGAGAAGCTCTGTGGACTAAGCTCTGCAGGTGAAGGAGTAGCAGGTTGTGCTTGAACATGTGTAATTAGCATTTGAGCATACTGAACTTGAGGGACTTGTGGTGCATGAACATAGTGCATAGGTACATGATTCAGATTTTTTGCAAAGTAGGTTGTGTTTCGCACATTTGAACCAGGGATATTTTGGGATAAAACTGATGTTGTGTATTAGACTGAGATCTTTGATTAAGATATGTGATAATTGGTGCAGAGTCATTTGTTTGACTCTTACACTCTCTAGTAATGTGTCCCAACCTATTACACTTAAAACGTTTGATCTCTAATTTATCCAACCCCACCACTTTGGACCTCCCACTTAATCATGGATAAGTCCTACCTGTCCTTTCGTAAAAATTGTTAGCTCTTAGACTGAGTAGGGCTACCTGGTGTAATATATATGTCCATCTCCTCCAGGTCAGTTGGATCTATGTGCTTAAGATCATCGAGTACAAACGAGAGATTGTCAGTGACATGAGTATCATCATTTGCTCCAAAAGCATAGCTCGTGGAATGTTGATCAGAATTGATTCCAGTTGATATGTCAATAAAATGATCAAAACTCTGATCATTTCCCATTCCAGAGGATGATCCCTCCTGACTCAAAAGTTTTGTGTTACCAAAAACTTAACTACCAGACACCTTTCCAGTTTCCTTTCCTGGAGCCTTTTCTTTTGGACAAGCTCCCTCTCAAAGGTTAGGAGCTTTCTATGAAGCTGGGTCAAGCTCTTGTCCTTGAAATCTGGGGATGTTCTCATCACTTAGAGTAGTTTTTGTAAATTCTTTGTTAGCCAACTTTAATTCACTAATAAGACATGAAAATCGTTCAAACTACTGTGTCAGGGTCTCCCTTTGACATGAGTGAAGGTTTCATATTGTTGGTTAAGGATTTCTCAAGTGTTCTCTATAACATCCTCCGTCCCACCTAAATGTTCCTTCCGTGCGTCCCACAACTCCTTGGCACTATTACAATGCAACAGGCCAGCATAGATATCACTCGGCAGAGCCATAGCCACGATAATGAAGGATTTCACATCTAGCTCGAATTTTTGATAATCTTGCTTGGAATAATTCTCCGGCTTCTTTGGCTTGAATACATTTGGCTTTTTGGCATTTGGTACCATTGGAACATGAGGTCCGAAGACGACAAACTTCCAACACCCTATATTTTGTTGAGCTAGTATATGCCCAATCCTACGTTGCCAGATGTTGTATTCTGATCTGAAAAGCATAGGTGGTTTATTACTGAAGCCGGTGTTGTGTTGATCATTTTATACCATTTTCTCTAGTTCTTTTTTCAGAAAAACAGAGTATGTGAAAGACACTTAATTAGAACTCTGAGCTATAAACTGTTATTGGATCTTTGTTGAGTTCATCTTTAATTGTTAAATTGATTGTGAAATCGAGTTTAACGTGACCAAGCTCTAATACCAATTGTTAGAACTGAGTTTGATATTTGCGAAAAAATATTGATTATTACAATACAATTCAAACACAAAGAGTCACCATCAACGATTTTTTTTTCATAAATCACAATGGATTCAAATGTATAACAAAACAATTGAGTCTACAGACTCCCTTTCAGACGATCACATAACAAAACAGTTCATACAAAAGAAAAGATGTTGTGTGTGATATTAGATCACTAACATGTGTGATCTATTTATACTATGTACGAAAGCTCTGTTCAATGATTGGCTGACATCACCCTGATAGTGGCATCTAACACTCTTAACAAAAAAGATTCCACAGATCTTGCAAACATCTGTGCAAATCCTCTCATCTGTTCTAATTAGTCTAAACATTGTTACAATATAAATATTGTTACATTGAGAAACCACTATTTAAGCTATCCTCTGTTGCAATTATCCAAACATCTGTTTGGCCATACAGATATTTGGTCTTCTTTATCAGACCTTTGACTTCATCAGTGATTTGGTCTTCAACAGTGTTTAGCCTTCAACAGATGTTGTTTCCTTTTGAACAGCGGTTCCAAGACTTGAACATATGCTTGCTATGTTTTAAAACAGATGTTCTGATTAGGTGTTAAAAATTCACCATCTTTAGGGAGAGACTAGTTCAGTATTTTGCTTATTTCTTGATCAGTGGATCATGATTTGGCTTTTAGATATGATCTGTTCTTTTGTAGGTCCAACAATTACTATTGAAGCATTGATTCTTCAACTGGTCATTGTGATTTTCTGTACCTTCTTCAAGATTACATATTACATATTACATTGTATTTCCTAAGAGACATTTCAATGTTAGACAATGGTTGAAGTTGTTATATAAGCATTTGATACTAATCAAAAGTTCAAAAATACTATTAAATAATGACCAAAGAGAGGATAGCGGTTCTCAATTAAATCAAATCCATATATGATTCAATCTCACGATCGTGGGGATTTAAGAGACCTTAGCTTGAGGGTTTTTTTTTCAAATAAGAGATGTTACAGTTACAGACTTACAATTATGGAGATTGCTGCGATTTCATGGGACATCATTGGATTATTGTTCTCTACAAAACCTTAATTTTCAGTTAGTATTAGGGATGGCAATGGGTCGGGTTTGGGACGGGTTTAGGTATTCCCAAACCCAAACCCGGTTAGATAAGCTTGTCCCAAACCCGTCCCAAAACCCGTCGGGTTTCTAGCGGGTAACTACCCATCAGGTATCGAGTATACTCGCGGGTTTCGGGTAAACCCGTTAATTTAAAAAGATTACTCGTTGGGTATACTCATCTCAAAACCCATTGGGTATCTATCGGGTAACTATTAACCGGTTACATTTTGTATTGTCATTATATAAATATATATCAAATAGCTACAATGTATACGGAATAGAATACCTATATGTGTAAAAAATGGATGTATCATATATATACACATATTTATTAATATAAAAGAAATTATATCGGGTATACAATCGAGTAAACGGGTACACTTTATCGAGTAATTGGGTCGGGTAAACGGGTATATCACTAAATCCCAAACTCGTCCCAAACCCGCGAAAAAAATAAAAAGTATTCCCAAATCCGTCCCAAACCCGATTAACAGACCCCAAACCCGTCCCAAATGTGCCGGGTTTCGAGTTTACCCAGCGGGTTCGGGTTTCATTGCCATCCCTAGTTAGTATTATTTATTGGAGTGGTAGTCTTCTCAATGATATTGGTACCGCATAATTATGACCAGAGATTTGCCAAACAACAACTTAATTGTTTGACTCGGTGTAATTTTTATTCGTGTCAGGCGGCTGCCTGGAACACGCTCATTTATCTTGAAAAATTACAATTTTGCCCCATGTTTAAATTATTGTTTTTCTATCTTTTTTGTTTTCCTTAAGCAAACATACGATAGTGTTTTAATTTAGTTGGTTGACTCAAGGTAATTTTTTTGGGATCGTGTTATGAGTAGTATTTACAAGTAATCGAAACACAGACATACATATGAGAGAGAAATATTCGGCATAGTGCCCCGCAACACGGGCATCGCAAAATCTAGTTATTAACGTATGTGAATTTGTTGTCTTACTATTAAGGTTAAACGGACTCTATTTTGTTATGGATAATTCTATTATTTATGGGAGTCATGCTAATGAAGGTTGATTTGGGTCAACTTTGTAAGATTTGATTCGTTTTTTGTCTCTAAATCAAGTTTCTCAATCTAAAATTGGAAATTTTTAGGGACTAGCAAGTTGAAAAAAGGTAGCAATTGTTCTCAACTTCCAACTGTCATGTTAAGGTAACCAATTATGAAACCTACCTTTTAGCTAAATGTCGAACAACATATGCCCATGATTATCATGTTAATTCCATCTTTAATAAAATGTGTGCTCCATTATTTTATCACTAAGGGGGTGTTTGGTGTTGCGTTTTCAAAATAGATTATACGTTTTCAAAATAGATTTTGCGTTTTTCAAAACCGTTTTGAAAAGGCATGTAGGTACATGCTTCTACAAAACTGCGTTTTGGAGGCAGATAATCACTTTTTCATCCAAAAACCCTTTTTAGATTATTTATGTTTTACAAACGCAATAATCAAATAATCACTTCAAAACGTAATCCCAAACACCCTCTAAACATTTCTGTTTGCTTATGACTTCGTATAAACCTTTGGAATGTTGGCGGTAATTCCCGAGTCATCACAAGTCGGTGATGTGAAAGGGTGATAAAGGAGTTCAAGTCACAAGTCGGTGAACTTGAGGGATCAATGTTGACAAGTTGGTCATAATTGGTTAAGTTTCCTAATTACATTATGTTGATCAGTTCTGATTAAACATGATGGAAAACAGGAATAACATACCTTTGATTGCATCAGTAGAGAATCCAGTCAGAGACGTAGCAACGGAGTTCGATATACTTGTCAGTTTGATCTGGTTCCTCCTTAGGGTGTAAAGTGATGATGGTGATGAACCGAAAGTAGGGAGGTTTCGGTTATGGAGAGAGAGGGACGAAATTATGTTGTTAGGTTGTGTGTCTAACCCTTTAACCTCTCTAATAATCTCCTTATATATACACCCAAGAGGAAACCCAATTAGTTAATAAGGGTAATATGGTCCATCAACAATTACCAACTAATTATTAATAGGTTATTAATATATTTTGATCTATATTATATAAATGATAATGATGGCTACTAGATTAAATATAAATAAATAAATATTTAATCTTACATTCTCCCACTTAGCCGAATAATCATTTATCATGAGTATTAGATTAGTCTGATCAGAAGTTAATACTCATTTTAGCCTTAAACAAGTACTATAGCAGAGAAATACAACCGTTGAATCATTATGCGACTCAGGACCCCCATTAGTCATACAATAGCCTTAATTTAAAACCTAACAGTTATGATCAAAATAAGTAAACCCTTTAATGTTTGATTTGTATTTATAGTTGTCTATATGTCATTACACCGGCAGAACATATGTAAGAGACATACAAAATCAAACTGATGAGGAAAATTAATTAATAGTTAGTCATTCATAGTACGATATGCAGTTGTACATGGTCATCAATTAAAACCCGTCTCTTTTATGAGCACTCTTAATAAGACTTATGGGTAATAGACCTTTAGTTATAGGATCCTTAAGCATATCACGAATGTATTCGATACAAAGATTTAGTTTCCTCAATTCGCTTATAAACGAATAATTAATTGCGTATCGAAATTTAATGCAGCACCTCTCAAACTGTTACTGTTCAAGGAGACATGGTAGCTGACTTTATCACAACAAGTCTTCAATATATTGATTATATGAAGTTAATAAACTTATGAGTCCACTGATAAATTTCCAACAACATTTAGTGACTATATTATGTCGTTATAACTTAGGTTGTTGATATCAGTCCATTATGACTCCTCCATGAGATAGGTCTAGTCTGCTGACATAAAAATATACCCAAAAATACATTTTATCATCTTTGAATATTACAAAGTTAGAGTAATAAACCGGTTTGAGTTCTCACTTCTTCTTTAAATTATAGCCTCTCGTTTCTTTTAAAGATATTGTAATACTCTATTAAATGCTTCACATTAATCTAGACATATCTAGTGTGTTGCAATGTGAGTAATATCTAAACGAGTATAGACTTAAACTTACATAAGGCTTCTAATTAATGAAGCGTAAGAAATAATCTCATTTATCCTATTATCCTCTAAAGGAGAGCAGTATTGTTTGTTACATATGTAAGGACCAATTTAATGTTAAACTTATGGAACGGAAGTAATGTCCCATTTGGTCTATCTCAACATGTTATGATATCTATTATGTAAGAGATATCTCTGAGATCTATTATATCAAAGTTTGTGTTAACAATGCTTTGACTTATGTAACATCTACTTGTCAAAAGAATATCATCTACATAGACAAGTTTATCTTAGTTGCTCCCACTCATCTTGAGGTAGGTATATTATTCCACTTGGTTGTTGATGAAAATAATTGCATTAAGATTTCATCACATTATGATGTTTGCATTAACCCATACATGGATTTTATTGGCTTATAGACAAACTGTTCTTTAACCTTAAGTTTAGAACTTTCAGGTTGTTTTATGAACATGTAAATATGTCAGCCAGTTGTTAGGGAAAATTGTTTTAATGTTCATCTAATGTAGCTCAAAACTATTATAAGCTACTAGAACAGTGATGATCCTGAAAGAAATCTTTTGTTAGATATGTAAGAAAGATTCTTTAATAATTTATCTCTTCCTGAGTACAACCTTTGACAATCAATCATACTTCTTTGTGTCTTAACGTTTATATCAGGATTTGGTTTAGTTATGAACACTCTTAGGTTATTCAATCAAATCCCAAACGTTATGCGAACACATAAAACAGTTTTACTAGAAAACAGTTTTATTCTATTTAGAAGATTAATTGACGCTAATGGCTTAATTAGGAGAGATAGGATCAATAAACTTTTCCAAAATCCATTTCAACTCCAAATTAGGGAGGTTATGTAATCATCAAAGTTAGTAGGTTTTTAAACCTAGATGACCTCCTGAGTTGATTATTGGGTTTGTTAGAAGTTTCAGTTTTATGGATTAGCTCTTGATTAGGTTGCTATCATTTTCAGGATTCTAAGTTTGTAAGAGTTGGTGCGGTATGGTGTACAAGAGGTGTAATCGGAGTTAAATTTGGAGTGAAATTTAATGACACTCTTCCCCCCGCCTCTTGTATTCCTTGCAAGTCATTATAAGGACTTTGACTGCTCCCACTGACCTTAGAAAACTTTAGGAACTCAGCATGCTTAGGGTCATATATTTAACGACCAAACAAATTCTAATAGAGAAAACATATTAATGACGTTAGTCATTGTAGTTTCTCTTGTTGAGGATTATGTTAGTTTAGATAAGAAATCTAAGTGTGCCCACAATTAAGCAACAATGAAACTTTTGTAAAAGTAGCTTTAGATTTTAAGGAGACAAGTTATGATAGAACAGTGTCAAGATGGAGCAGTGTCTTGTTCAAGAGGTGTAAATTGAAGTAATGTAAAGTTTTCACTCCCCACCTCTTGCAACTATTGCAAGTTATTATGAAGACACTTAATGCTCCCACTGATCTTTAATATCTCTAGAATGCTACAAGAGAAGTTTCAATTAGGTATGTGACGTGGGAACCTATCATATATATGTTAGACTTTACTTGATTTCCTTAATGTCCAGATGTCATAAGAAACTTAGGGACATATTTAATAGAAATCTTATTAAGTACATACATGAATAGATTTCTTCTAAGAACGTGGGTCATATACGACAATTTAGATACAAGTAGATAGTCTTTAAATGATAAATGAATTATGTCTGAATATTCCATTTGGAATAAGTTCCACGAATGTCAATGAATGACTTATGATGGACCTATACTTATTCCTTAAGCCAAGTAATATTTAGGGCTATAACGTCATGATTTAAAATCACTTAGAATGAGATTAGATAAGAAATCATCCTCATTAACCATATCATGATTTCTCATGAATTTTGGTTATAATGGATGAAATTTGTAAGTCTCATTTTTAATTTTGTCAATTTTTTTCATTTGCATGATGACAAAAGTTGTGAAAGTGTAAGGTATCATCTAGTTTTATCTTAATAATGTTTCAATCCAGATATTTAGAACAAATAAGATGAGAGTTTAAGATAAGTGTGACTTTATGTTGACTATGTAAACCTCACAACCTTCATAACATTGCTTAATTATGATACTATATTCTGATTAATACTCAGAATATATATACGGTATCGAAAAACGTTGTTAGAAGACTGCTTATTATTGTTCTTATAGCCTTAACATTTAATTTTGTCACTAACTCTCATGTTAGTTATTTGGTAACTTCTGGTAAGGAAACGTTTAAAACTAGAGTCAACTAATCATGTGTTAATAGGAATATTATAATTAGTAGACTTAAATATCTTTAATAAGTGACTATCTAATTAATTCAACCAACTGTTCTTTAGAATAATGGATAGTCTCGTTGCTTATGTTTAGTCTAATGACATAATTATGCAGTGAGATTTTCCCTTGAAGAACCTTAGAGGTGGAATTAACACTTGTAATTTGTCTATGGACCTTAGAATAATCCTCTTTTAAGGTTTTAAGTGGTTGTAAGGTGAGTAACAACTTATTTTTCCAGCTTCAAACATTTATTTCTTTGTACATATGTTGCTTATCAACACACTCATTATACTTTGGTATTTTTGAGTGTTATAGTTGATTTATAAGGCATCAAATTGTACAAGTGAAAATCTTAATATGTAATGTACTGGAAAATGTACTTATTTCCATGCGTAAGCCCTTAACTTTATGGGTCATGGTATTATACATTATTATATACTCACATATACCACTTTAACTTTATAGTTTAGAATTTTAAAAGAAGGCATGCATCTTAGGAGTTCTAGTGATTATTCCATATATAAGAAATTAGCCTTAGGAAAGACTTAATCTGAAATAACTTTAGTGATAGCATTATGTTAGAGAGTTCTTGATTATCATAAGAGACATCATGTTCGATTTGTCCTAATCATCATGCTCTAATTTTCTTCTTTATAATCTTTATCAGAAGAGAGCAATAGGATTATCGTGTCTTAAGAAATAATCAAAGATTTAATTTAAGAGCTAATTCTAATAGAAACTTTAAATAAAGCAAACATTTTAGGTTTAGGAATTAGAGTGGATGAGATATATGTAGAAGTAAATTATAGCGAGTAAAATTATGGGTACTAAGAATAAGACAGACGAAATGATCATAAAATTAATTAAGGATCATTAATATAAGGATCATTATGTGAAGAGATTGTGATATGTCTATTACTAACATAAAAAATAATAGACTTAGTAAAATTCTACTTAAACAAAGACAAATCAGCTTTGGCCAGAAGTGTAATCATTTAAGTATGTGTGCAAAGTAATCGTGACAAATCAGCTTTGGCCAGAAATGAGACAATCACTTTAGTTATGCACTTGTCAAGCATGCTAAACATAAATGAATTAAATCAGCTTTGGCCAGAATTAAGACATTTCACGTGTGTAATGCATACTCAACATAGCTTTTTATAATACTTGAACAATAAGTAGATGTATTAAATCAGCTTTGGCCAGAAATGATACATCAGAAGCTCATTCAAGTTAAGCTAGTTTGGTTTTGTAAAACATTATTTGATCCTTATTAATTAATTAAGTATAAACAAAACCAAGTATTTAGGTCACATTTAAACAGCTTAAAAAATAATGAGGTTTCGAGTCTTGTGCGATCAGTAATGCCCAAGTCTTATGCGATCAATAAGGCCCAAATCTTGTGCGATCAATGAGGCCCAAAACAAATTTGTGCGATCAGTAAGGACTTGTGCGATCAATAATGACTTGTGCGATCAGTGAGGCCCAAATAATATGTGCGATCAGTAAGGCCCAATAACTTGTGTGATCAGTAATGCCTTGTGCGATCCACAAGTCTTGTGCGATAATAACTAAAACTCGAAATTTAAGGGATTGTGGGATAGTGTTTCCTATTTTATTTATGATCTAAACTTATCAAATATTTCGAAATAATAACTGAAAATCCTTTAACAATTTTTGAAACTTTAATAGATAAAATTTAGATCAAACATTGGAAAAACATCCACTAATCCAAGTTATATTCCAAAATAAGGGAATTTTCGCTTAGAACAATATGATGAACCCTAAAATATAAAAACATAATTCTGGGTTCCGAAATCTAGATTTTAATAGTTCTGTTATCAGATTTCGAATATTAGTTTACCCATTATAATTTCGAGTCAAATTCATTAAACATCAACTTCCGAAAACAGGGATTTCGGCAACAAAACTCGAAAACAGCCGAGAACTTTTAAGGCTTTAAAATTTCGTTTTCCAGATTTTTGATCCCAGAATAATGGATACAAAATCAGAACTGATTTATCAACATAAGCTCTGATACCACATGTTGATCAGTTCTGATTAAACACGATGGAAAACAGGAATAACATACCTTTGATTGCATCAGTAGAGAATCCAGTCAGAGACGCAGCAACGGAGTTCGACATACTTGTCAGTTTGATCTAGTTCCTCCTTAGGGTGTAAAGTGATAATGGTGATGAACCGAAAGTAGGGAGGTTTCGGTTATGGAGAGAGAGGGACGAAATTATGATGTTATGTTGTTAGGTTGTGTGTCTAACCCTTTAACCTCTCTAATAATCTCCTTATATATACACCCAAGAGGAAACCCAATTAGTTAATAAGGGTAATATGGTCCATCAACAATTACCAACTAATTATTAATAGGTTATTAATATATTTTGATCTATATTATATAAATGATAATGATGGCTACTAGATTAAATATAAATAAATAAATATTTAATCTTACACATTATAATTATATTTGGTAATTACTTGGTCACCAAGTTAGGGTTATTTGGTAATGTCTTGGCCACCAAGTTAGGGTAAGCCTATATAAATCAAGGTAGGGTTAGATATTATTAAGAGTCAAGAGAAGATAAACCGAATTATGGTTTATGGGCTATTGTAATCAAGTTTTTTGAGTTATATTTTCTTGGTTATAATAAAAGTTCTTGGAGAGTTATTTCATTCATTCTTGTTCTTGTGTTTGATTGTCGATTGGGACTTGAATTGGTATCAGAGCCAAGTTCAAGAACCTTAATCGAATAAGCCGCCGTCGGAAGAAGCCATCGTTGCGGGAAGAATACCTCGCCATCGCCGTAGTGTTTGCGATTGAACTAAGCCGAGTTCAACCGTTGTCGTCACCGCCACTTGTGTTCTCGTCGCCGGTTTGAAAAAAAAAACAAAGGTAAAAGGTTCTCGTGGAGACTTCTTGAAGAATTAATAGAGGTGACAACACAAAAGTCAAACATATGGTTTCTATATTTTTTTGAGCTACGATAAAAAGAAAAGAATTAAAACAAAAAGTTTTTTTAGCTATTGAAATAATAAAAAAAGAATAGAAACAGAAAGAGGTTTATGTTATGAATGCATCATAATGTGTTGACTCTCCACATATGTAACTTCCATATATTTATTACCTTTGTATTAATGTTAAGCCTCTATAAATAGAGGTTTCATGTAATTGATATGATACACTCAATGAATATAAGAATGAGTTCTTCTATTCTCTCTTTCTTACTTTCTATTCCTTGTTCTTTATGTTTATATATATATGTACGTTGATTGCTAGTAGGCCGTTGTTTCACAACGAATTGCATTTGTAGACAAATCATATTATCGTATGTTAAGGAAGAAGACAAATGTGTGGAAGAAATTAACAACTAGATTGAGGCCACCTCTGCCGACCGTACGAGCCACTGTCAACCATCGAAAACTGACACATGTAATCTTAATTTTGAATAGCGTATGCTATATTGTTCATGTATATTTGAACATTGAAATTTGAAAATCGCATGAACCCACGTGATTAGCTTTGATCTCTAAGTTAAATCTTGGGACATGTGCATAAATCAAAATTTTACACTAAAATCCCATGATTAAAAGAATTTCTCTGCTTAACCGATTCACATTCCAACCACATTCATTTTTTAGTATATGCTTTCTTTCATAGAGGAATTTTTAGTACAAATTATAAATATAACATTTAATTTAGTACATGAAAATACATTCACGCAGTGTAGTATCATAAAGTAGGTTAATAGTGTAGCAGACTTTAGTAATTTCATATGTGAAACAAATATGTTCTGTTGTATTATTTTGAAGAGCGACGATAATTTTGAGTTTTTGTGTAGTATCTAATTTGTGTTCCGATTCAAATTGTTAACTTGTAGTTATCAGAGTTAACATTGGAGTTAATTGTGAAATTCATTAATATATGTTATGATAAAATATTATGTGTGAATAAAAGCAATGTGGAGAGTTCAAATGAGAAGAAACTTTATGTAAGAAGAAAAAAGAAGAAATTTCAACCAATAAAAATGCTTCATTTTACTTCATTTAATATAAATATTTAATGTTACTATAAGGGTAATATGGTAAACCTACAAAGATCATTAATTAGTAGTATTCCTCTTTAATAGCTAACTACATTAAAAGTTGTAACTTATCTTCAAATTATATATTTTTTTCAAAAAAATAAAATAAAATAATTTAGAGTGTAGGATAAATTACAACGTGTAATATGATAAATTATGGGTTGTGTAGGATAAATTTCAACATGTGTAGGGTAAATTTCGAAAGGTGTAGGGTAACTTTTAATGTGTGTAGTAAAAAAAACATTAGTGTGAAGGATGATAGTTTTTATGACTAATTAATTAGTCAAAGATGATAATAAATGAGATAAATGAAAAACTATTTAATGTTTTACAATTATACCCTTTGTTCTTTTTCTTCTCAATTAAATTTTCTTCTCAAATAAACCTTCCCCTAAAAGTAATAACACGTATAATTGCCTGTATCACAGTTTTCTCCTATTTAACTTACAATTGGTACTTTTATTTATGATATATCAAACTCACATAAATATCTGCAATACTATACTCTGCTATACAACTGTATATTAGAAGTTAATATATCAAACTAACTTAACATTATACTACAAATCACTAACACCAAGGCATGTTAACACAAATGCAGATTTTATTTTTACAACACTGACACAGTACATTTACCTTTTTTTATGCAATCACTAACATCAAGGTATAGTTTATTGAATAGTAAGACTAAAGGGTATGGAGAGGATTGGCTTGGAGGGGATGAGCCGCCACGTCAGCGCCACGTCACCGGCTCGTGTGGGATGGGCCTCCTTCATATTTGAGGGGGATGGAGGATGAGGCTACCCCACCTCATTATTTTATTAATTGTCTAACTTTTAATTTATTAACTTGATAAAAAATTTATAAAAGTTAAAAAATACAACATAAAACAACATAAATAAAGTCACTTCATAACATAAAAAAAATTACATTTCCTAAAAATAAAAAAAAACCTACGACGTCCATTTCACTACTCGTCTTCGTCTTCGTCCTCGTCACCGTCCGCTACGTTAAAGTTGTTCCAAATATGTTCTACCAAATCCTGTTGAAGGTTTGCACGCGTGAAGTCGTTGGTTAGCGAGAACGAGTTTAAATCCTGTTGTGGCGGATCTACCGGGACAGTATTCCCGATAGATGCATTCTCATCATACTCACAAATTGCCCGACCTTCGTCTTCAATAATCATGTTATGGAGCAAAATGCAAGCGTACATACAAAGGCGCAACCTCTTCGTTGTGAACGCATGTGCCGGTTGTTCAAGGATGGCCCATTTTTTTCGTAAGACACCAAAAGCACGTTCGATGTCTTTTCTTGCACCTTCTTGACGCTTGGCAAATTTTTTCCTTTTTTCGTCATCGGGATGTGGAATAGTCTTCACAATTGTAGACCAAGACGGCTATATCCCGTCAGCAAGATAATCCCCACGTCTATACTCAACCCCAGAAACTGTAAAACGGGTGTCCGGACCGGTTCCATTAACGACATCGGTAAAGATCGCTGATTGGTATAACACATTGAGGTCGTTGAGTGAACCAGGGAGACCAAAGAAAGAATGCCAGATCCACAAATCTTGTGATGCCATGGCTTCAAGTATCACACTTTTGTAACGTGGTGAACCCTTCATAATTTCGAGCATCGGGTCGTTGCGTGAAAAACGGGTCTAGCCCCGCCAAATCATCAGCAATCCGTGTGAATAACCGACGACTCATTCGGAATCTGCGTCTGAATATCTCGGCATTGTAAAGGGGTGCATCTGAAAAATAATCGTTCACCAATTTCTCGTGCGCTCCTGTCGTAAAAAATATATAAATACGAGGAAATAAGGGTAATAAAATTTATTAATGATAAACCTTGGCGGTCTCTGTTAACCCGTATCCGCGTGGTAATAACGCTTTCAGACGAGACTTCTTCGTCTTCCTCTTCCTCCTCGATAAGAATCTCCGCCGCCCGTAACACAGCGTTTGCGAAAAACATCTCCTCTTGCTCATCCGAAGACGAGGACCACCAAGAATTAGATGGCATTGTGGATGAAAAGGTAATTTTTTTTATAAAAGTGGAGAGAAAATGGTATAAAAATGAGAGGGTTTTGGGTTGAAAGTGGGGAAAAATGGTGAAAATAAGTGAGTTTTTAAAGAAAAATGGATTTTTTTTTTAAATTAGCCGTTGATCAACGGTAGTTTTTTGAAAATTGTGAAAGGTGCTTCGTCTCATTCGGCTGTGGGGAGCCGTTTGGGCCGAGCCGACCCTAAGGGGGGCGGTGTGGGGGACCGGCGCCGGTCCTAGCCGGCCCCCCATACCCTTTAGTCTAACTAAAAGAGTAAAACATTGCATTCTAGTTTGACTATTAGGCCAATGTAATCTAAATGAGTTTTATATTTCTTTTTCATCATATTTAGTTTTAATTAATATAGCATAAATTCAATTAAAGTTCTAATATATAACTTATGAGCGTGAATTGAATATTATTAATTATAAAGTTAATTCTAATTTTCTCATAATTAATTCATTTTGATGTATATTTATTTAATTTTTTTACTCATTTTGTAATATGTTAAATTGAGAAAAAAAAAAGTTTATTAAACTTTGAAGTTCAACAAGCTTTGTAATGATATAAGATTATCTTATTTGTGTTGGTGCATATGTCTGTTGACTTCGTCTTGAATCGAGTCATGTGTCTAGATAGGAAAGAACGAAGCTCGGTAATTAGAAAATATTTTTTTAGAGAAGAGTGTCCAGTTCGCACGAACTGACCAATTCGTGTTAACATGGTCCATGCGAAGTAGAACCTCTATATATAGTGAGCTTGAGTCTTTCATTTGTAACTTTTGGATTCCGGTAGCGAAGCTCTACCGAGGTGTCTCCAGACCGTGTAAAGCCTTCAAATCAATACAAGAGACAGATTAAGTCATTCTAGTGTGTATACAGCTGAAATAACTCCGATACGTCTGATTCCGCCTTTCGTATTGGACGAGATCTCTTCTGAACGACTCGTTTGGTCGTGCAAACGATCCTACAAGTGGTATCAGAGCTCAGGAGGAAGAGTTCTTACCATTTCAGCTCGATTTCATAAAAAATTCTGTCTTCTACTAATTCTTCTTCATATTTTTCAAAATTAACCAAGATTTTACGGATAAAATGGCTTGATTTTCACATATTACACGCGAAACACTGTTTTTAACAAATCCTTGAAAGAATCAGACCTAAAATCGAACTAAAACTTGATCAATTTTGCCAAAATCATTTCAATTCGTTCGAATTTTGTCCAGATCGTGTGAAAGATACCTCCAGGTCGTACAAATTAAACCTCAGGTCGTGTGAAAAGATCAGTTCGTTTGAAAATCCACTCCAGTTCGCACGAATTGATCATCAGGTTCATCAATTCGCTTGAAAATTGCTCCAGTTCGTTTGAAAAGATATCAGGTCGTACGAAGTGGGTTCAACAGCTTCCAGATGGCTTGATTTTGTTCCAGTTCGCACGAATTGGACTCTAAGTCATTCAGTTTGCACGAATTGAACTTTAAATCCTCCAATTCGCTTGAAAAGGGCCAGTTCGCACCAACTCAGTTCGTTTGAAGTTTGATCAACTCAGGTCGTTTGAAATTTAAGTCTAGATCGTTTGGAACATTTCCAGCTCGTTTGAACAATCTGATTTTGTGAATTTTCAAAAACCGAATCATGGAGAACGAATTCTATAACGCCTTTGATACTCCGATTACTGTTGCTCAGAATACGATGTTAGAAAATGAAATGGGCACCATGCAAAAACCGCCTAAGCTCATGAATATTGAGGAGTATAGTGGATGGGAGGAGCGTTTTGAAAATTGGGTTCAAGCAAATTACTTAGACGCATGGGAATCTATTGAATATCGATATATTAGATCGGTTAATGACGCCGGAGAGAAGGTTGCTATTAAAGATCTAAGTGTTGATGAGAAAAAGAAATACAAAAGTGAAAATATGATGATTAGTCTATTGCAGCAAGCTATTAAGGAAGAAATTTTGATTTTATTACAACACAACGGAAGTGCATTTTCAATATGGAAAGAACTAAGATCGAAGTTTGTTGGAAGCGAAGACATGATCAAAAACAAAAAATCGCTTTTGAAGAAAGAATTTGATCTATTTCGTGGATTAAAAACTGAAAACACCAAGTAGATTATAGAAAGATATTGCAATTTGGTGATGAACATGAAGAGATTAAACATCAAGAAAGATAATGATGAATTGATTGAAAAGTTGGCCAATGCGTTGCCACAAGATGTTTGGGTCACGTATCTTATGATGTTGAAAAATAAACCTGAATTTGACAATCTAACGTCAAGCAAGTTTATTGAACAACCAGAAGCTCAAGAGATGGAACAACGGACAATAGCGAGAATGAAGGACTTTGATGGTGAACAAGACATTGTTCTGTATTACAAAGGAGGTACTAGTGATAAAACAAACTTTTTACCAAAGATCGAAACTGCATTTAAAGCAAAAAGTTCTTCTGGAGAGTCGTCTCGAGGATCGAACAACAATCAAGAATTCTCTTCATATCCATCATTCGATCCAAATTTTTCAGCAACCAAGAATAGCAAAGTACTACAATGCAACATTGCGTTAAATCTTGAGAATGGCCAGAATTTTTCTGAAGAGGTTGCAGAAGGTCACATGTCTTTGTTGGTGACTGTGTTAGAATCGTATGAGTGTTTAGTTGCAGGAAGGGTCAGAAATCCAATGTTGACAAAAGAGGATTACGATCAGATCGATGCTGAGGAAATGGAATTAATGGATATTAAGTGGTGTTTGGCTAGTGTGTTGAGGAGAGCTGAGAAGTTTAAACAGATTAGGGAAGAGATGATTTTCGTGATGCTAATGTTTCTACTTTAGGATTTGATAAATCTAAAGTTACTTGTTTTCGTTGCAGGGAAAAAGGGCACTTCAAGCGTGAATGCACAAACCGCGAATCGAGTGGAGCTCAAAATCCATTCGGCAACAACGATTATTATCAGAAAGCGATTTATCATCAAGTTGCTCAAAAGCCGTATCAACAACAATCGCCACAAACTTCACATGCTAGGAAGGTAATTGAAGAATCAAAGAAAGCTTATCTAGTTAATCAAGATGATGAAAGATCGTCAAAAGGATTTAACTGGGATAAATATATTTCAATTGATAGTAAAGCATGTCTGATAAATCAAGATGATGAAAGGCTTCCAAAAGGCTTCAGTTGGGATGATTTTGATCCTAACAGAATTTCAGATCATAAAGCCTTTGTTGCTCAAATCATTGAAGATAGTGATGATGATTATTATGAAAGAAAAATGAAAGAGCACTTAAAATTTCTAGCTGAGAGAGATGACTATGATGATGCAAATGTTCGAGTGACACAGAAGAAAGTTAAAAAACAAGATGACAGTGATGATGAAGATGTTCGTGTGATAAAGAAGCAGGTCAAAGAAATTCCAGTTTTCAAGATTGATAAGGAAGCTGATGCAGAAAAGATGCCTGAGAAGTGTGAAAACTGTGAAAATGTGAAAAAGCAAAACAGCATATTGATTCATAACATGAACAGACTGAAAGAATCGTATGACGTTCTAAACAAAGCTATGAATCAATACAACGAATCAAGTAGTGAACAAGCAACAGCTATGAAGACACTTCAAGGAGCGTTCATGATGAAGTAGAAAGTTATCAATAATTACATTGAGAGATGTGCTGAACTTGAACAGAAATTGGAAACTCAGAGAATCGAAACTGAAAGGGTAGACAAGTTATTGAGAAGTTACTCATGTGCTTCTTATGTGATTGACAGGATTTATCCAACAGTTGAAGGCATGAAAGCATATGAAGAAGAAGAATCTGAAGAAAAGAATACTGGTAAGAAACACAGTACTAATTATACCAAGTGTCCGCCTCCGCTTAAAAATGGATATTCTCCACGAAATCCTAATTCTGAGAGAGTCAAAAAGGCAACCAACTTAAAGTGGGAATCTGAATCATCAGATAACTTGCCAGACAACATCGATGTCACTTTCACATCGTCTGATACTGATCATGAGTCTGAGTTAATAAAGAAAGTGGTCGATCAGGTGTTGGATAAGGATGAAACTGAGGAGTCAGAGTCAAAGTCTGAATCTGACAGTTCGAGTTCGTCAGTCAATAGTTCAAAATTATCAGGAAAAAGGGTTTACAATAAAGATTTTCTGTTATCAAAGAATAATTTGAATGACGAAACATTCAAAGTAGCATATACATTGAATGATTCTGACAAATTATTTTCTGATGAAGAATTTCCAATAAGAGGTGTCAAAACTGAAATGATTAACAAGGTTTTCAAACTAACAGAAATTAATATTTCTGAAATAAAAGATGTAAATCTTTTTGAAAAACCTAAAAAATACAGCTCAAGAGTTCAACAAAGGTTAAACAAGAAAAAAGGTTACAGTTCTGGTTCGGATTTTCAAAAGAAACCAAACCATAACGGTAATTTCAAAAAGAAAGGTTTCGGTTTTATTCCACCTGAAATTCATAAAAATGAGAAAACTTATAAACCAAAAACTGTATTTGTTTCAGGATCAAGCTCAGAAGAAGAAGAAGAAAAAAGCCCATTCTGGAAGCAGACGAACAAATAATTCCTTGCTCAGAAGCAAGAGGGAATGAAGAATGATGAGCAACATCAAAGGAAGGAGACAAGAACCTGTTTTCAATGAAAAATAGTTGGTCACATTGCCAGGAACTGTCCAAAGGCAATCTAAACAAAACAGGGAGTCTTTGAAAAATTGAAAGAAAAGATGGTTGATATTGAACCACCAACCAAACAATTTAAAGATTTCAAAAATTCAAAATTTGAGGTTGGTGAGTGTTCAAAAAGTTTTTACAAAAGAAAGGTGAGTCTTAACAACCAAAGGTGGATTGTTAAGAAATCAGAAGATAGTTCTAGCAATGATTCTGATTTGATAAAATCAGAGGAGCTACTTTCTGGCGATGAATCTGACTCGTCAAAGTCAGAGGAGCCACAAGTTGTGCTAAAAGGAGAAAAGTCAGTACCGCCAATGGATGACGCAAACTTTCCACCATTGCGGGTTGAAAATTTTAAATAAAAAATTGGCAAAGTTAAGATTCCAAATCAATTCTTTTCTGAAAAAAAGAATTTGATGTTGAAAAAGCTTTTAACCCCAATGTGAAACATATTTTTGAAAAAATGGTTGATGGGAAGGTAAAAGGGGTAAAGGAATTTTATGAATTGAAAAAGAAAAAACCAGATGAAGATGGTTCACCCATGTTCGTATCGTCATGGGATAGAACTTATCAAGAATAAAATCCGGACTTGCCGGAGCTCCCAAGTTTGTAATCGTGGAGCAGGAATCGGCATTTTTTCTTAAAAATTTTAAAATTGTTATATCTTGAATTACAAGTGGTTTTGGTGATGAGAAACTACAAGAAGTTAATCAAGGTCATTATGTTGAACTTGATTTAACTTTCCTACAAGTGGTGAATGAAAAGGAAATTGTTCTTACAAGTGGTAAATGAACAAAGTGATGAAAACTCCCAGTTCCTACAAGTGGTAACCCCATGATTGGGATATCAACAAAATTAATTTTCTGGAAAAACCATTTTGATTAAAACAAGCTTAAGTGTTTTAAAATCATAATGGGAAAATAGTTTGTTGTCAGGGGGAGTTCTGATTGTTTATGCCAAGTGAATGATGTGAATTGCTTGAAACATCGGTTTGTCAAATTTTCTTTAAATGGTTTTGAATTTTAGGGGGGGTAAGAAATTTCAGAAAATCCAAAAACATTAGAAAATTTGAAAAAGCCAAAAACATGATAAAATCTAAAAAGACAAAAACATTGAAAAAATTCAAAAATGAGTTTTGTTGTGAAAAGAGGAAATGATAGTACATCAGTGGACTATCACAGCATGCTAAAGATTTGGAAAATCAAAAGTGATAAACGGTCTCACTAAGGATGTGCCAGTAGGTTTTTGCTAAATTAGTAGATTGTTTTCAAGATATAAACCTAAATTTCAATACTTACTTATCTCGTGGGGAATATCTCACGGATATATGGGTAACCTCCGAAATCTTGTTTGAAAGATTTTCTATTTCTGACATACTAGGTCTTTGTACGGGGTGATATCTGGGGTATTATACCAGGACTTCTGATTTTGCGGGAGCAATAGCCTAGTCCTCGTATAATGCTTTGCACTGCTTTAATCATAAAGCTCACCCTCTGTAACACCTCGCAAAATCATGTCCAATATAGTATCGACACGTGTCATGAACTTTAAACGTATAACGGATTGATTACGAGGGACTAAAGTTGACAAACTAAGAAAGTATATGTTTAAAAGGATGCAAAGTGTCAATGTTTGATATTTATTCCTTTCCACAACCCTACATGATGTTTATACCCTAAAACGAATGTATCATGAAGCGTGTGAAACCGTTTGTGGAAGAAAGTGAAAGTTTACAAGACGCGAGGGTTAAATGTGTCAACATGTTTAAGTTATACCTCTGAGTGACCTTTTAGCGAACCCGGAGCCTTGTAATGATTAATTATACTTCCAAGAATAAGTGGTAAAAATTTCACAAGGTTTCGATATCGTATGAGAAAGATACGCTAACTTTCGTAATTAAGGGGTTAAAAGCGTCAACGAGGCAAAACTTGTGTTTTTGGTTATCATTTAACAAAACCGGACCTAATGATGATTGGTTTTATCTCATGGATCATAGAAATATAAATTTCATGGGTTAAAAGTGCCTAAAATGGAAGAAATTACGCATTAGAAAGTCCAGGGGGTGAAAGCGTCACTTTTTGAAACTTATTTGCTGACCCCCACCTACTGGCGCTACGCCACCAGTGAGACCCTCATCCGTCGCGCGACGCGATGGACTGCCAGCTCAGAAAAACCTGTTTAAACGTGGTAGCTTGCATGTTTGCGCGATTCAGCGAGTTTGCCACCCTCTAGCTGCTTGATACACGTCCCTAGGCACTTGTCTTCATCACTGGAGTTCCCTTAACACCTGGATCAATCTCCATGAACTTCCTTGGCTATAAATAGAGCCTTTGTTACAACCTTGTGAACTCACATTTGAGCTCTTCACTTGGAAAGCTTCCAAATTCTTGTTCTGAAGATTTCTGGAGCTCAAGAGCACTTCCTAAGGGTCCATAGTCGTGCATAGGACTTCAGTAAGTGTCCTTAACCTTTCTTAATTCAGTTTTACTTAGTTTATTAGCCTAAAGTCAAACCGTCGTAATTAAGGTTTGACTTCGTGATTAATTAAAATTTATCCATTCAAATCACGAATTGAAAGTAGCTTTGAGTTGGTATTTATGTGGGTAATAAACCCTTAAAAGGGCACCCTCTGATTCCCACTTTAACTAGGTCAATTATCGGGTCAAAGTTAATTTTAAAAAGTCAACAGGAAGCTAATTTTTGTATAAACACATAATTAACAATATAGAAGCTATGAAACCTATTTTATCACTTTTATAACTTGGTAATTAATGTAAGAACATGTCTAAGCATGTTCAACCCGACAATTTTCAGTTTAAGCTCGGTTCGGAACCGAAAGTCGCATAAGTGGACTTTTGCTTTGACTTTCAGTTCTAACCCATTAGAGCATATTTTAGAAATACCTTAGAGCTCTATTAGGACCAGGTTATTGATTAGTGTAACCCTCTGAGGTTATACAACTTGGTTCATTAGTTAACCGATTCATATGCAAGTTTCCGTTATATGCCTAAATGTTGACCAATATGCCCTTTTGACCTTAAAACAAGAATTTTGAAAATGTGAGAGGACAATAATCTTTATTACTGATTTATAAATATGTCCCTAAATTTTCACATCAATTGGAGGTCTAGATTAAGAGTTATGCTCAATAGCGTAATTAGAAAACTTTTTATTAATTAAACGGCGTAATTAGCATATAACCTATCTAAACCCAATTTTTGATACCGAGCTTTTTACCCACCGATGTAAAATAATATTTTGGGATTTTTAAAGTTTTTTAATTATTTTTAGGCTGAGCATAAAATAGGGTTATAGCTTTGATTCGGTAATTGTCGGTTTTGCCCTTTTTGCCTATAAAATGAGTTTTACAAAACATTTGGACACCCAACCTTTTGCTACCGATTTGTTATGATAAATAAAACATTTTAAGCTTTCTGGAATGATAAAAATATCAGCTTTCATATAAAACCCGGAAATCGTTTAAAATCGCCTTTTTACGCGTTTTTAACGCATATTATAAGTTAAAACTATTTTTAACATATAAGGTTTGATACCTACTGATGTTTTAAATAAATTTATATATTTTAACAGTAAAGAAAAGTTTTTAAACTCAGATTCCCTATTTTGACCTTTAAAGCCTATGTGAAATTACGAAAATGCCCCTACGGTGCATAGTTTAGTTATAAAAGGTAAATTTCACATATATACCATACCCTACTGTTATGACTTATAAAAATAAGTATTTTTACTGATTATATCATAACTGAAACTCAGATTAGTATTTAAACTCTTTTATAACCTTTAAAATGACCAAAATGCCCCTACGAGGCATAGTTTGAGTTTAATTTCATTTTGGGCATAATGGAAGGTATCCTACTGATATCACAACATATTTAAGGCATATTAACTTAGGAAACCTGTTCATGAATCATTTGGTTACCCGTTACGCATTATCCGCGTACGGTGCGGTTTATGTAACTAGTTTGCATAAATTAGCCGAAACGGGTCAAACCTTATCATTTTTATCTCAAAATCCAGAATGTGTTTAGTTTACCCATATTATACAAGTATACAAACTTTTCGGGTCTAAACCACACTCTAATCCGGTCATCGCTTAATCGTGCGTTTTGAACCGTATATCTTCCTTTAAAACTAACTGGTCTAAGTTTAGACTTAACTAAGACCGTTAGGAATCTAATAGGTTATTAAAACCTTCGTTCCAGATTTAGGAGCCCAGTAAAAGCTACCTATACTTGCTTGGTGGTATACGGCTGGGATAAGTTGTATAAATTTGCTCAGGTAAATACTTTTAACTTATTTTCCCTATACGGGCTTGGGGTACGGTATATAAAATACCGCTTGGTCGGGCATTGGATTTTTAATTGTATGAAGGTTAATTTATTGAAATGTCCCGTTTAAATTGTTTTTTTTTCTTAAAGCCTTTGGGGGGTTAATGACCATGTCCCGGATATCATTGGCATCATTTTAAGAAATGGCCACGACTTAAGCACGGGGGTAGGCGTACACCCGACAGTGCATATATAAATAATAAGGTATAACCGCCGGTTTCAGGAATAACTCTCCGCGGGACTATATCATGTGATGTGTCTATTAATCTTTAACCCGGTGTCAATCCAGGCTACTGAACGTATAACGAACATGTAATTCTTTTACAAGTTTATATATAAATAATTATCCCAAGTTATAAAATCTTTTGTGCCTTGTGCATTCAAATCTATTTTCTAAACCTTTTCAAAATGAGTCAGTTAATTGTATTTACAAGTGTAAACTGACGTATTTTCCAAAAAGGCTAAATGCAGGTACTAGACGAAATAGGCTGGCTACTCCTGGCATCATTAATCAAGTCTTGCAAGCTCTAGATGTTAAAGTCTATTGAACAATGAATCTTTTTTATCTTTTGATCCGCCTATGGATCCATTACAGTCCGTTTGTGATACTTTGATATTACTATTTTATTCGGTTTGTAATGTGATTCATCTTTTGCTTCCTCTGTGCATTTAAATTGTGTTGTTTGACTATGATGATATCAACTACGTCACGATACTCCCCACTGGACCCACCGGTAATACGTGGAAATTCGGGGTGTGACACCCTCAGCATAAAAAATGATGAAACATTGAAAAATGCTAATCATGTGCTGTTGAAGAAAACATCCCCAAACGGGACACACCGAAAGACGAGCCATCATTTCTTTGTCTGAACGAAAGTTCTAACCTGAGCTCTCATGGTCTCGCATTACCCGTTTACAGATATCGTTAGTGTACATTCACCTGTAAGACTGAATATAGGAGTCTGGACACGGGAGTATATTCTGAGGTGGTACACACGGATAAGTTTAAGTGCTTAAAATACTAATCTCATATCTCGAAACAATTGAACTTTGTGTAAAAATTTAAGTGGATCAATATACTGACAATCTACGTGAATCGTTTAGAACTTAAAATGATTAAAGCTTAATGGTGTTGGTGATTTGTCTCATAATCTGATATGATCCTCTTACACGAGCTCACAAAAATATTGTTTGTAAATATTTCTTTACTGCTTTTCTTTAAAAACAAAAACCCAAAAAGATTGTGTTTTAGCATAAAATTTTGAAAAATCAAAAATATTTTTTTCATCTTATTTTCAACAACTGATGTTGGAAAGCTGATTTTCAAAATTCCGAGTGCTAAACATGATGATCAACTGGGTTGGGAGAGTTATTTTTGAAATGAAAAATTATATTTTACAAGTGGTTCATTAGAGATTAAAATTGTAAAATCATTTTTGATGTGATATCTACCAAGTGGTGGTTTCTAAATTTGTTAAATCTTGAAAAATTGAGAAACTTACTTTTGGGTAGAGAATGTGCAGGTTAGCCAGGTTTCAGATCCTGTTGCTACGGAGAGCCAGGAGATGATTCTAAACCTGTGAAAGATCCCCGTGTTGAAGCCTGAGCAGAGTGTGAGCTAGGTTTCCGATCCAAAGCCTGTAGATTGTGAATTCCAGACTGTGATCCCAGCTTATCGAAAGGGGGAGTCTGAAGATTGAAGATCTCAGAGTTAAGGGGAGTCTGAAGATGTAAGAGCCAGATTCATATCCTGGAAAGAAGCTCGAGAAAAAGCTGCTGATGCTGAAAGAGGTTAGAGCCTGGTTTGAGATTCTGGAAGAGAAAAGAGAAAGAGAAAGAGTGAGAGAGAGAGAAGAAAGAGATTGAGGATGCTTACATTGTTAGATACTTTGGAAGAGCAAGAAGACTGATCAAGATAGAAGACTTGAAGACTCGTACAGAAGACTCGTCAACATCCAAGGGGGAGTCTATTGGTGCATATGTCTGTTGACTTCGTCTTGAATCGAGTCATGTGTCTAGATAGGAAAGAACGAAGCTCAGTAACTTAGAAAATAAAGTTTTAGAGAAGAGTGTCCAGTTCGCACGAATTGGCAAGGCCAGTTCGCACGAACTGACCAATTCGTGTGAACCTGTTCCATGCGAAGTGGAACCTCTATATATAGTGAGCTTGAGTCTTTCATTTGTAACTTTTGGATTCCTGTAGCGAAGCTCTGCCGAGGTGTCTCCAAACCTTGTAAAGCCTTCAAATCAATACAAGAGACAGATTAAGTGATTCTAGTGTGTATACATCTGAAATAACTCCAATACGTCTGATTCCGCCTTTCGTACTGGACGAGATCTCTTCTGAACTACTCGTTTGGTCGTGCAAACGATCCTACAACTTGTCTTATTTTTAGTTTGACATATTGTTGTTCTTTGTGGTTGAAAAAAAAATTATGGGTAGCAGTAGTGATTTTAATATTACATTCCAAGGTCATCGTTGTAGTTTATTAAAGTTGTTATAATAAATTTTATATAATTACATGCTATAATGTTGAATATTTCATAATAGTTTCTATGAATATTTGTGAATGTTATCATATTCTTGCTAATATTTTAATATTTGAAATGCTTGTATGGAAAAGATGATATACGAGTAAATTTATCTAACATTGATCTAAAAGATTATTTATTATTTCAAAAATAAAAAAATAAATAAGGAATTTGTTTCATAATCTTCGGCTGGCATGGATTTTCTGAATTTCCAATGTTTTTTTATTTGGATCAATAAAAAACTTTTAAATTTTGAAATTATATATGATTCGGATTATGCTAACAATTAAGATTATTCAAAATTTGTATCCTAATTTTCATAACAATTTTGAAATAAGAGATATTCTCCTTATGACTGTGTTTATCTATACGATACATATTTGTATAATTTTTGTTATTATTTAATTGCATAGGAGCTCGGGTTTATTCTATCTTTGTAGCTATAATAATTTATATTGTGAATACTTAAATTTTATGTTTTTTTTAAATGATTAAGCGCTATCTTGTATCAATGGGATGTATATCTATTTTTACCTTGTAAGACATAAAATTATTGGTTATTTTGCTAGAATTATACATGTAATTTTGTGCATGTACGATACATATTTATACTGCGATAGTATAACACATTAATCATATATATATATATATTTGTAAGTTGTAAGTGGTAAAACGGGTTATGAAGTTTTATCATAACTCGCTCGCTTTACTGGTGACATGATTGAACAACTAAACCAAGGTTGTGGTTTATTATCAATATCATGAAAAGTATAAATACGCTTGCATTTGACATCCAAAGTGTCATAATTTCTGTATCTCATTATCAAAGGTCGTAAAATGTTAGACCAGTAATATTACATGACTCAGACATATAATTACTTCTCAATTGATGTTATGTGAAGAGAAGTTTATCAATAAGGAAAAAGTGGATAAAAAAAATTATTACAATTATCACACGTGAGATATGCTCTTGAAGTAGCAATATCATTAAGAGAAAATGAAAAGACTGAAATGGTTTTATATTCATTTGACCGAGTAAATAATGAAAAGATATGAAATTTGTTCTAGTTGTTTCATTCCCTGAAGTGAATGTGATTATATAACGATCATTGAAAATGTCGTGATCATGGACATAGTTGAGAAATTTGTAATGATGGTCATGTTAATAATGAGATTGATCATTAGAAGTGCTTTGATAGACAAGTTGATAATGAGATTGACCATTAATGTAGACCGACTATCAAAATTGTAATAATGGTCATAATGAGATAGACCACTATTGGAGTGATTATATGAGAACAAAATGTGAAAGGATAAAAGTTATATGAAATGATAGTTTGCAATGATAATGCGTTGTTTTCTCGTATAATGTGACTAATACACATACGATCGTAAACCAGAAGTTTATGTATCATAATTATTTACTTAATTGGCATGACCGGTTAGACCACACCGAATCAATGATGATGTGAAACTTAATGAAGAACAAGAAGATTCTTCCTTACAATTAAACATGTCATGTTTGCTCTCAAGGGAAATTCGTTATTTACCAACCAAAGTAGGGTGGGAATCCCTAAATATTCTGGAAGTGACTAAAGGATATGCATATCCCAACATGATACCATTTAGTGTTTTAAATCGATGCATCGTCTAAATGGTTATCAAATCTACAACCTGAATCTTGTGTAATTGTGGCTTAGCTAATGTGATAGCAAGGATATTAATCCAGATTGGTATATTTATTTTGGTAATAACGGTGAATTCAATTCCCAAGTTATTAATGATTATTGTAATAAATGTTAAACTTCATATAGCTTATGTTTATACAAGAATTGCTTTGTTGAGACGATCACTAAACGTTCATAATTGATTGCAAAGCCAATGATCATAAGAGCAAGAGTTCATATTTGTATTTGGGTACATGTGATTTTACATGTACAACATTAATTCACGTCAAGCCAATATGTCATCATACTTCCCCCCATTATAGTTGGTTTTTGGTCAGGAACCAAATATGTCCCTTCTAAGATTTTGGTTGTGCTTATAGCTCATTGGTTTTCACTTTAGTAAATGAATGTTCCCAACATTAGGGGGAGTTAACAAGCAGTTGAAAAGTGAAAATTGGAATGAATTATCATGTCATCTTGATCCTCATAGTATAAACAATGAACCAGAAGTTCAAAGGATAATTCATTTACCAATATTAAAGAACAAATTACCAGACAAGTTCACTGACCTAAATAGAGTGACTAAGTAAGTCACATAATCAACTGCTTATGCTCCAATCATATTTGTGTCCCAAGAGGACAACCACATATTTTGTAATGAGTCTATTGCATGCCTAAAGCATGGTAGACCAGTTGATTCCAATAATAAAATTCCTCGAAAATTGGAGCAAGTAATTAAGATGATCAAGTCGAGGTTATAGTAATAAGATCTCCTGAAGAGACAGTAGACATGATGGTTCAAGAAGAACCTCAGGTACCTGAAAATAAAGAGATCTCGATAAGTTGTATCATGTCTAAGATATGTATGGAATCGAAACAAAATCGACGTCGTTATACCTTTGTATATAATATAGTGCTTGAAATGATGAAATGACGAGGATCAACATTTAAGATCTGCCGATGAATGAAAATACATAAATGATTGGCCAAAATGGAAAGACGTAAAGTATGGCAGATTCAAATTCTCTAATGAAATGTAAAGTTTTCGGACCAACAGTCTATACAACTGAATTTGTAAAGTATGTTGGATATTAATGGGGCTTTTATGCGAATAATGTGAAAATCAAATTAAATGAGATAAGGCAAATATGGTGCACAAGAATTTTCGCAAAAACCTATGATTGATTATAATGAGACGCATTCTCTAGTGGTGGATGTAATGACTTTCCAATATTTTATTAGTCTTGTAATATAAAGAGAGAATTGATATGCGTCTTATGAATGTTATGTATCACTTGACACTAAAAGTTTACATGAAAGTCCCTCAAGGATTTGAATTATCAAAAATCATGTAAAATGAGTTCTCGAGAACGATATGATCGTTGTATACAAATTCATATTTGAATACGTTGAATATAATTGGAACTCCTGATGAGTATCGTAAAGCATTTAAGTGCTTAGAAGGTTAGTTGAAACATCTTAAGGATGTAATTATTGAGCACCAATAACTATACATAGAAAACTTGTGTCTGGTTATTCTGGCATCTTAATGTACAATGTATAAGCACGGTACAATATGGATTAAATATTCATGACATCCTTGCATATGATATAGAAATCAATGAGGAGGTATATGTAATAGAACTCCTAAAGAGCGAATGCACATACATTGTTTTTCAAAGTTGAAAGAAGTATGTATATGATTGCAAATGCCTGAAGCATTGATTTGAAGTCCTCAAGAATGTATCTTTATAAAGTTAAAGATAGTATGAACTAAAATAGTCAAGTTGAGTGTTGTACAACTCATGATATATTATGATAAAGAGCAATATAAGTTTGATAATATTATCCATCTTTATCAAATGTTCTTTCTTAAAAGTTCACTATAATCGCAATTTACAATGATTATGTCTAAAGCATCATCAAGAGAAACTGGCGAGCTTTTAGAAGGGGATTTTGTTGGGATTGAAGCCTATAAGAGGAATAGATAATTAAAGCCAAAACTGGATCAGAGCAGTGGATCCAGAATAAGCAGATGTTTACATTCAAATCTCTCCTCTTGAAAGTGACTTCAACATCTGCTGACCTCCTATCTGCTGATCTTGCAAACTGTTGACCTACAACTACTGCTCAAGTAATGACCTGATGAAAGACTAAAGCCCTGCTGATTCAATCTACTGCCTTGAGTCAAGCACTGCTGATCCGGACAAGTACTGCTGGGTTCACAGCAGTGGAAGGTTGTAGCAGCTGATCTATAGTCTGTTTTGTAATGTAATGTAATAGCAGTAGTTAACATAGCAGTGTTTGTATAGATCAGAGGTTAGAGTTTGTTAGGAGGTTAGATGTCACTTTCATGGTGACGTCAGCTAAGATGCTCAGTGGTTTGCCCTATAAATAGTTCAGTACTTTGTACTGTTCTATTAGCTCTTTTGCATCATCGTCTTCTTTGCACGAACAAACAACTGAGCTCTGGCTGAGGGGGAGTTTGCATTCATTCATCAATCATTGTAATCGTTATTGAAATAAATTCAATCTTCCGATTCATTGTGAAAAGATGTTTGATCAAAGTATTACTCTCGTTTGATTGTATGCAAAGTTTGTTTTCATCATAATTCCGCTGCACACTCATCCATTTTCATTTTAATTACAAACACAAAATACAATCAGAAACAAACTCAGATCCAACAATTGGTATCAGAGCTT
The DNA here is from genome assembly GCA_030545235.1 of Helianthus tuberosus. Taxonomy (NCBI): domain Eukaryota; kingdom Viridiplantae; phylum Streptophyta; class Magnoliopsida; order Asterales; family Asteraceae; genus Helianthus; species Helianthus tuberosus. The sequence continues at coordinate 199,430,253 of CM060363.1, read as the reverse complement.
GGACAGTCAAATTTGATCTAACAATCATTTTGACGTAAATAGTTCAGCTCATAACAGTTGATACTGATCGTTTGTTCGTTTGTTGAAAAACAGAGCAAGGATTAATCACCATTAAAGTTGATTTCTCAGTGTCTGTAAAACAACAAGAATGACGTCACAATCTCAGGATGATAAAAACAACATCGGCTCGCTTTTTAAACCACCTATGCTAAAAAGAAATGCGTACAACATCTGGTAGAGGAGGATGGGTCACATCCTCGCTCAACAAAGCACAGGTTGTTGGAGGTCTGTCGTCTTTGGTCCCCACGTTCCCACAGTGCCAAGCGCTGAAGATGCTAAAAAGTTTGTTCCAAAACTAGTTGAAAATTATACCGAAACCGACTATCAAAAGTTCGAACTAGATGCTAAAGCGTTTAGCATCATAGCATCAGCGCTGCCCAATGAGATATATGCTGGACTGTTACACTGTAACAGTGCCAAAGAGTTATGGGACGCGCTTAAGGAACAGTTTGGGGGAACCGAAGAAGTCATAGAAAACAATAGGGAAATCCTGAACCAACAGTATGAAACATTTTGTCATGTTAGAGGTGAATCACTGACGCAACAATTTGAGCGTTTCAGTTGTCTCATCAGTGAACTGAGGCTTGTTAATACCACTTTTACAAACTCAACTCAAAATAGCAGGTTCCTCAGGTCACTGCCAGAAAAATGGGACACTATAGCTTTTGTCACCCGAAACTCACCTGAGTTCAAGGATCTGACCTTGACCCAACTTCACGGTCGACTCCTGACCTACGAAAGGGAGTTGAACCAGAAAAGGAAGTTACAAGAGTCAGGAAAAGCCGTTGATGATTATACATTTGGTAACACTGCTCTTCTGGGTCAAGAAGAATCTGGGAGCAGTGGTAAGGATCAGGGTTATGATCACTTCATTGACATAACTGTTGGGGCAAACTTTAACAACCCTGATCCTCACTCTGCTAGTTATGCATTCACTGCAAACGAAAACCTGATGTCAAACAATTTAAGCTTTGAACTAAATGATTTGCAACATTTTGATCCCACTGACTTAGAAGAGATGGATATTCTGCACCAGTTGGCTTTGCTAAGTGTTAGAACTAGCAAATTCTATAAAAGAACAGGGAGAAAATTCCCAGGACTTCATGGGAATTTGAGGGTTGGGTTGGATAAATCGAAAATTAAGTGTTACAAGTGCAATAGGTTAGGGAACTTTGCTAGGGAATGCAGAAGTCAAAACACTGGACCAATAGTTACTCACCCTAGCTCTAACCCTAGACCACAAAGTCAAAACACTGTGCACTATACCCAATACACCCCTGCAGCTCAAGTGAACACTGCTCACTATGCTGTTGCCCCTGTGCCTGTGCATTATGTCCAAACTACTGTCCCACAAATTCAGTACGTTCAAACCCCTGCTCCACAGGTACAAGTGCAACCTGTTGCACCTCAAACCACTGCTCCAGCAGCAGTACAACCAGATCAACAAAGCTTTTTCACTCAAGGGTTTGTTGACTGGAGCAGTATGCCTGAAGACCTTAGTGATGAAAATTTTGCACTCTATGCTTCTAATGATTCTTCTCATAATGAATTTTGTTTGATGGCATTAGAGTCAATACAGGAGGGGGTTGAAACTGAAGAGGAACAGCTGAGTACTGAAAAAGTGGATGAGGTGACTGAAGCAGTGGTTACTGCTGTGGCTGGTGAACTACTGTTGGGAGAAAGTTCAGGTACCCTGATTGAACCAATGACAGATCCATGGTCTGAAGAAGACAAAGAAGAAGAGAAAGAAGAAAAGGCTGGTGAAAAGAAGGTGAGAGCTGATGATGAAGAGAATCATCAATGTGACTGTGCAATGATGGCTGCTGCCAAGGTATCACCTCAAGTTCCTGAAAAAACTGTGTTCTGACAATTGCATTATTGCTTTTTCTAACATCAAAGAGGTAAATGAAAACCTTCGGGATAAAATCTTAACTGATGAAGTCAAATTTGAAAGATCTTTGAAAGAACTTAAAAACAAATTGACTGAAAAAGAAAAAGAGATCAGCAGTTTGAAAGAAGAACAAAGCATAACCAAAACTCAACTCCAAACTATGGTAGAAAAATACCAAGTTTGCAAAAAGGAGTTGGAGTCCACCCAGATCACATGTGAGAGATGGGTGGAATCATGCAAAGGGTATGAGGTTATGCTTGAAAAACAGATAAAAAGCAATGTAAAATTTGGTGTTGGTTATAGAAAACATGATGATGAAACCACTGCTTTTGGAAAATCTGTTCAAACCACTGATGTAACCACTGAGTTCATCCCCATAAACAAGAATGGCCAAGAAGTGAAAATCACTGACAAACTTGGTAACAAAATCACACTTGACAGACCAATGGGATCCTTTACTTTTGAAGAGCTTGAAGATTATCAGTTTAAACCAAAATGGTCTGATGAGTGTGATATTCTTGAAAATTTCAAGCCAATGGACTTTACATCAACTGATGGTGTTAAAGCTCCAAAAGCTAAAGTCATACCTCTCAAGGACATCCCAGCAGTGGTTAAAACCTCTGCTGCAAAGGAGTCTGAAAAGAGAAAGAAGAAAGAAAAAATTGATAACTTGTTTTGTGAATTCTGTGAGAAAAGGAATCATCTAACAAAAGACTGTTTCCACTTAAAAGCTTATGACTTAAACAGAACAAGTGTCATTGTTTCAGCTGAAAGTTGCATTGTTTGTGGTAAAACAAACCACAAAACTCAGGCACGTGTGTATCTCAAAAACTTTGATGTGAAAAAGAATGAGTACATTGCTAAAACATCCTTGAGTCCATCATCATCATCAACATCTGTCAAATTCACCAAGAAACAACCACTGTTTGTGCCAGTTCAAACAGCTGTCACAAAACAGCTGAACCAAACATCTGTCAAAAGAGATGTTCAGGTTACTGATGCACTCCCTGCCAATCAGTTCATAAAAGGCAAGGAAAAAACAGTCCTACCAAAGGATTCCACACGTTTATGAGGCCTACAAAAGGCCCTCTAAACCTAAAGTGAATAGGCATCCTTTTGGTTATCAGCAGGTGATTGGTCAAGACCCCCAACAGTGGTTAGCAAGAAACAGTACTAAAATTGTCCAAACCCCTGACCTAACCACTGTCCATCACTCTGCATCCATCCCAGACACTGTTGAGACCCCATCCAAAGCCTTGTTGGCTTTGGAGACCTTAATGAACTAATCTTTTTACTTCATGTGCAGGGAGCTTCTGCATGCTTTGATAGTCTTTGGTATGTAGATAGTGGAGGCTCCAGGCACATGACAGGATGTAAAGCCCTCCTCAAAGACTTTAAAATCCATGGAGGGGGTGATATATCCTTTGGGAATAATAGTAAAGGGAAAGTTCTGGGGTCTGGTACAGTGCAATCTGGAAATATAAAATTTGAAAGTGTCAATCTGATAGACAATCTAAAATTCAACCTTCTGAGTGTATCACAAATGAGTGACAAAGGGTTTGGGTCATTCTTCACAAAAGATTGTTGTAGGATTGTTGGACCAGAAATGGTCAAAAAGATTGAAGCAATAATCAAAACTGGTCAAACTAAACTTGTTGCTCAAAGAAGTGGCAATGTTTATGTTGTTGATATGTCAAAAGAGTGTCCCAGAGCTGATGCCTGTATGTTCTCAGCTGCCTCTAACAAAGAGACAGAACTTTGGCACAGAAGGCTGGGGCACACAAATCTTAAGACAATCACTGAAATTTCAAAAAATGGTTTGGTGAGAGGCCTACCACAAAAATTGTTTTCATGTCCTGAACATTGCATTTCCTGTTTAAAAGGAAAACAGCATAAAAGTTCTTACAAGTCCATTGAAGAGTCTAAAACAACCCAGTGTTTGCAAATGCTACACATGGATTTGTTTGGCCCAGTTCAAGTCATGAGCCTCAAGAAGAAAAGATATTGTTTGGTTATTGTTGATGACTTTTCTAGGTTTACATGGACTTTCTTTTTACACTCAAAAGATGAGACTGCAGGCATTTTGCAAGACTTTGTGACACAGGTTGAAAAGCAATTTGACCTTCCAGTGAAAAGCTTCAGGAGTGACAATGGCACAGAATTTAAAAATAAGGAGTTGGATGCCTTCTGTGTGAAGAAAGGGACTGTAAGGCAGTACAGCATCCCTAGAACACCAGAGCAAAATGGGGTTGTTGAAAGAAAGAACAGAACTTTGATTGAGGCTGCCAGAACTATGCTTGCAGATTCAGGTTTGCCATTAACTTTCTGGGCAGAGGCAGTAAACACTGCTTGCTATGTCCAGAACAGAGTTTTAATAAACCCCAGGCACAAAAAGACTGCTTATGAAATTCTGTATAAAATCAAACCACTGATCTCATATTTCAAGGTGTTTGGCTACCCATGCTTTATTTTGAACTTAAAAGATTCCATTTCAAAATTTGCTGCCAAAATTGATTGTGGTTATCATCTGGGATACTCAACCACTGCCAAGGCCTACAAAGTGTTCAATACACGGACCAAGACAGTGGAGGAGACTTTGAATGTTAAGTTCAATGAACTTTCATCAATGAAAATCCCAGCAAATCCTGGAGATCTGTTTGGTCTTGAAAAATTTACTTTTGAAAATACTGCTGTCAAGACTAACAGTGCAGGTCCATCAGAGGATACAACACCAGACTATGGGTATGAAATCATCATTCCTCAAAGGTCTGTCACAAAGGGAAAAGCATCAGCTGTTCAAAATAGTTGTCAAAGCTCAACCACTGCTACCTCAATAGTTGTTGACCAAAGTACCCCATCAACCACTGCCTCCACATCCTCAAACACTGCTGACAAAAGTCCCCAAACAGTGGATAAAAGTCAGCAGGTGTCCACTTCATTACCTCCTATTCCACCACCTTTTGAAGCCACTGCTGGGTCATCAAAGTCACCAGCAGTGGTTAGCTCAGATGATACACATTTGCAGCCTTCACCAACAAATGCCAGTATACCATACCAAGGAGATTTAATTTTCTTGAGATCTCATCCACCTGATCAAATCATTGGCAACATCAATGAAGGGGTGCTCACAAGAAGCCAATCCCAAAACATTTGTCTTTTTGCTGGTTTTCTATCACTCCATCAGCCAGTCAAGTACCAAGAGGCACTGAAAGACAACAGCTGGGTAGAAGCCATGCAAGAGGAGCTCCAACAGTTTAAAAGACAACAAGTATGGGAGCTTGTACCACTGCCAGAAGAGGTTAGTCCCATTGGCACAAAGTGGGTCTTCAAGAACAAAACTGATGAAAGGGGCATTGTTGTCAAGAATAAAGCCAGGCTTGTGGTTCAAGGTTACAGACAGGAAGAGGGGATTGATTATGATGAAACATTCGCCCTTGTTGCAAGATTGGAAGCCATTAGACTGTTCCTGGCCTTTGCTGTCAACCACAACATGAAGGTGTTTCAAATGGATATCAAAAGTGCTTTCCTCTATGGTACAATTCAAGAAGAGGTGTATGTTCGTCAACCTCCAGGTTTTGAGGATCCATTTTATCCAGATCATGTCTACAGGTTGAACAAAGCCTTGTATGGCTTGAAACAAGCACCAAGAGCCTGGTATGAAACTCTTTCCAACTTTCTACTCTCAAATGGTTTCAAAAGAGGTACCATTGATAAAACACTGTTTCTTAAATGGAGAGGGAAGGATTTAATGATTGTCCAAATTTATTTGGATGACATTATTTTTGGAAGCACATGTAACAAAATGTGTGAAGAGTTTAGAGAACTCCTGACAGCTGAGTTTGAAATGAGCGCAATGGGTGAGCTGCAATGCTTTCTTGGTCTCCAAGTACAGCAAATGCAAAATGGAACTTTCATTCATCAAAGCAAATATGCTAAAGAACTTTTGACCAAATTTGATATGAATGATTGTAAACCATGCAGCACACCCATGGCAACAAATAAGCTGGTCATGTCTGATGAAAAAGATGAGCTGATTGACCAAACACTTTATAGAAGCATGATTGGGTCTTTATTGTACTTAACTGCATCTAGACCAGAGATCATGTTTGCAACATGTGTCTGTGCAAGAAGTCAATCAGCTCCCAGAAAATCAAATCTCATTGCTGCAAAAAGGATCTTCAGATACATAAAAGGTGCTCCCACACTTGGTATCTGGTATCCAGCTAATGGAAACATCAAGCTTTCAGGTTTTTCAGACAGTGACTTTGCTGGATGTCACACCACAAGGAAGTCCACTTCAGGAGGGTGCCAGTTTCTAGGTGATTGCTTGGTTTCTTGGCAAAGCAAAAAGCAAGCAGCAGTTTCAACATCCACTGCTGAGGCTGAATACATTGCTGCTGCAAGCTGTACAGCTCAACTCCTGTGGCTTTAAAATCAGTTACTGGATTTTGGTATCACTGCCTTAAAGACACCACTCATGTTGGACAGCCAGGCAGCAGAAAATTCATCAAAAATCCAGTTTCCCACTCTACCACCAAACACATCGACATCAGACATCACTTTGTGAGGGATTGCTATGAAAAAGGTTTGATTTCTCTGGATCATGTCCCAACTAAAGACCAGCTGGCAGATGTGCTCACCAAAGCACTTGATACAGCCACTTTTGAAAGCTTGGTCTCTAGGATTGGGATGCTGAACATGGAATAACAAGCAACATCTTGTTTTTCTATGAATAAAAGCAACAAAATGTTTTCAGAAAATCAAAAATCCATCCTTAAAAATAGCTAACAATGAAATTTTCATTAAAATCCTTAAAAGTCTGCCATATCCATTGTTTGTTCAAAAGTCTGCTCTACTTCAAAAAGTCTGTCCACTGCTGAATGTCAACCCATGTTCTTTCATTCCATTGATAAACTCTGATTGTTCAAAAGCAGTATTTTATCCACTGATATGCTATCCACTAATAGTGAAAATCATCCACTGCTTTACTACCACTGCTTTCATCAGTCACTTTCATAAAAGTACTGTCCTTCACTTTCACCAGGGGTTGTCACGTGGGCAGTACATAGTTGTCAGACCTTTTGTAACGGCTGCCACGTCAGCATTCACTTTCTTCCCTATAAAAATCCCCACTCACCACCAAAACAGGGTTTTACTGTCGAATTGAATTCTTAAAAATTCTCTTCTCAAAGCAGTTTTTCATCTCATCTTTCACAAATTTCTTCGATCATTCTCTTCAAAAATTACAAAATCGAAGCCATCTGCAAAACTCACTTCCAAATCATCATCGAAAACAGCCTCTCAAAAGGCAATCTCCACTGAAATCCCATATAAATCATCTCACAATCTCTTGGGTCTTCTCACAAAACCAGGAACCACCAATGTTTTCGATTGCATCATTGACACCATGGAAAAATCAAAGTACAAAACTTTGTTCACCGCCGATGCACCAATCTATTTGGGGACCCAAAGAGAGTTCTGGAAGAATGCAACCCTTGAAAAACAAGGAGACACTGCAACCACCATACACTCCTCTATAAAGGGTAAAGCTGTCCAAATCACGCAACAATCCATTTCAGAGGTCTTTCAACTCGATGATCAGGAAGGTAAAACTTCTTTCACTAAAAATGAGTTACAAACTGACTTCATTGAAAGAGGGTATGAAGCCACAATGATGAAGAAACTTACCTTACAAAAAGGTTATTTTCCTTCTGCAACCAGATTTTTATTTCATACCCTCCTACTATGTGTTTCAAACAAAACCACTTCTTTCAATGAAATCCATTTAAAGATTCAAAATCTGGGATATGCAATTCTTCAAGAAGAAAATTTTAACTATTCTCGGGAAATCTTTAAAGATTTGGTTAATAATGTTGAAACAAAATCATTCTTACTGTTTCCAAGGTTTTTACGTTACTATTTTGAAAAGAAATTCAGTAAGAATGATTTAGCATCAATAATTCAAGGTGATTCTACTCAAATAAACAGTCTAACAACTGAAACTTTTTCAAGAATGTTAGCACCTTGCAAAACACAAGCAGAGATGCCTGAGCAGAATTTAGCAGCTACCACTGCTCCTCAGGTATCTGCTGCTGAGCCCACTGCTCAAGGTGATCAAAGCAGCAGAACAACTGTTTTGAAACCCACACCTACAAATCCCAAAAAGCCAAACAAAAAGAAAAATCAAAAACCCCCCAAACCAATCAAAAAGGCAACCCTGGAGGATGAGATACCAGAGCTACTGCCTGTGACAGCACAAATGTCACAAGAAACCACTGCTGCTACTTCCTCACAGCAGTTGGTACAAATATCTCAACCCATAACCAAAACTCCTCCTGCTTCTTCACAAAAAGAACATGTTGTACACATAGGGCCACCACATTATGATGCTCTAGAAACACTCGTTTCCATCATCCACAGCCCAATGCCCGGGGCAAATTCTCTTTCTACACCCCACCTCACATCCACAATTCCATCAAAAACACAACTTTTGTTGGATGCAATAGATTTGAACCAGGCATTACTCAGTCCTTCTCAATCACCTGTTAATGATAATATGCCTCAACAACTGACTGAGCCTGATGTATCATTCCTTGCTAACCCACCAACACAACCTGAGGAGGTTACACCCCTTGAGTTACAAGTAACTCTTGGTGGTAATCCAAGCGAAGCAGCCACTACAACTGTTGAACCCACTGGTTTACAGTTGGACAGTGGTTACATCAATAAGTCTTCCTTGGAGGCAATTCCTTTTATAGCACCTCTGTCAACCACCAGTGGATTTATTTATCCTACTGGCAACATCAAAAGGTTGTCAAGTGTTGAAGGGAGAAGACCCCAGTACCAAGAACAAGGGGCATCAGTGGTTAATGTTTGGAGTATACTCCCTACCTCTACCACTGATAAAACCACTGTTAGTGGGAAATCAGATGATCCCATTGAATTGGGTGATGGTTTATAGTACCAGAAATTGACAGATCGTGTTAAAAAGCTTGATAACTCTGTTGCAGAACTCAAAGATATGCTACAACAGTTGTTACAAGTACAAAAGGTACAATCAACTGCTATTCCATCTCAAGCACCTGCTCCACAACAGGCACCTGCTACAAATGAGCTCTAGAATTTATTTCAACCTTTTCTCCATCATCAAGCACAACTAGCAGATCAGCAACATGAAAAACATGTCCAACAGCTGAGAACTGCAATGGAGTCAAGGTTCAAGAACACTCAGGCTGATCTAAAGGCTCTTAAAACTCAGATCCTACACACCACTGGCACTGCTCCTCCAACAGTTCTCTTCATCGATCAACTTCCCCCAGATAATGCCAAAAAGGGGGAGAAAATTCAGGAGTGGAAAAAGAAGGGAATAGAGGATGGTCTCTACATTGAACCAGAAAATGCAAACATGACCAAACAGATTCCTCTGCCAGATAGAAGCAAGAAAATTGATGTGACCATAAATGCACTGGCAGAAGCAGTTGCAAGTGTAAAAAGGGATAGAGAGGCCAAAAAGAAAGCCATGGTGGATTATCCGGATCAGGGTACTTCAGGGTGAAAAGATGATGAAAATATTGTTGATGAAAAGAAGAAGCCTACAAGAAGAGTAAGGCTACCCAAATCCATTCCAACCAGACGTTCAAAGTCTGTTCCAAAACCACCACCTAAAACAACTGTTGTAACTCCTGTTGTACCCACTACTGTTAGTACTTCAGTGGTTTCAACATCTGCTCCCACTTCAACAAACACCACTTCAACACACACTACATCCACTGCCTTACCACCATTACCATCAAAAACAAAATCACCTCCTGCCAAAAGGCAGAAGACAGCAGTTGTTACAACATCTGCTGTAAAGACAACAGTGGTTGGAACACCAGTTGTTTCAGCAACTGTTAGTCAATCACAAACCACTGCCACTACATCCACCACCACTGTTCCATCCAAAACATCATCAGCCCCTCCTCAAACAAAGAGGAGAAGGCTAATTCTCAAAGATGATGACACTTTACCATCACAAACATCTTCAAAATCTTTAGCTCTTGTCACAATACCAAAACCAGTTCCTCTCTCTTCAGTTTGAATGCACAAGCCCTTACCTCCTGCAGGTGTTCAATTTCCTCTTGAACTAGCAGCTGTTAAAGAAGAAATAAAATCTTTTTACTGTGAGGATGACCCTGCCAAAAGGAGTTTGCCATCAATAAAAGGATATACCTGGCCTAAAAATGTTGATGAATATTTAAAAATCAAGGCCAAGCAAGCAGAGGATATTTCAAAAAGAAACACACAAGGGAAATCTGACAAAGAAATTTCAAGAAACTATCAATATCTGCTCACACAAGTCAGATCCCTAGAACAATTTGCAAAAAATGTTAGTCAACAAATTTCAGAAAGAGCAGCTGAAACTTTGAAGAAAGACTACATTGAAAGCATCATGGCTCACAAGAAGTACAAAGGAGAGAGATACATGTACAAAGAGTGGACTGTTCCTGAGCTTGAAAATGAAGCAGCAAGAATTCAAGACATGATAAAAAGGAAAGCCACTCACACTCCTCCTGACTGGGCAAAGTTTAGAAAGAATGTACCTTACAAACAGGTAGAACTGAAAAGAATGAAAGAAGAACTGGTTGCTGCTGAATATGGAAACAAAAGACAAATTGCTAGATGGAAAGAAGATGTGGTCAGGTTCACCTACAAAAGGTTGGAGGAACTAAGAAAGAAAGATCCAAATGTTCCTCAAAAGCCTGACTATCCTGAAGCAGAGGTTTCAAAAAGACCAACAAAGCTGCAAATCAGGAGAGCCACTGCTCCAACTGGTGCTGCCATCTATAAAAGAAGGACACACAAACAGCTGGGAGGTGAAACCATCCAAGAGATGATAAAAGGAGATGACCTTGTAAAAGAAGGCATAAAGAAAATGATCATAGAAACTCTTGGTTTGGATCAAACTGCAAATACTGCTCAGCCAGTTATGAATAGGCCAGCCTCACCAAATACCTCTGCAAATAAACATCTCCCAAGAAACCCACCAGGCTCAAAAATACAAAAGTGGGAAACTGACAAACAGACCTGCGTATTGACTTTGCTCAGGTCTGGTGGAGAAGTGGAGAAAATATCAAGGGAACAAGCTCTTGGCCTGAGTCTTGAAGATTTGCAGGATCTCCTTGATCTTCCACTTAGCAGGGATGATGAAGACACAGATGCCCTAGACTTTGAACTACAATTTAAAGGTCAGATAAGGGAACTGTTGATGAGGCAATAAATGTCCACAATAATGAAGAGTTTTGGCATTATCTGTTCCAGGGGGAGATTGCTGGGATTGAACCCTATCAGAGGAACAGATAATTAAAGCCAAAACTGGATCAGAGCAGTGGATCCAGAATAAGCAGATGTTTACATTCAAATCTCTCCTCTTGAAAGTGACTTCAACATCTGCTGACCTCCTATCTGCTGATCTTGCAAACTGTTGACCTACAACTGCTGCTCAAGTAAAGACCTGATGAAAGACTAAAGCCCTGCTGATTCAATCTACTGCCTTGAGTCAAGCACTGCTGATCCGGACAAGTACTGCTGGGTTCACATCAGTGGAAGGTTATAGCAGCTGATCTATAGTCTGTTTTGTAATGTAATGTAATAGCAGTAGTTAACATAGCAGTGTTTGTATAGATCAGAGGTTAGAGTTTGTTAGGAGGTTAGATGTCACTTTCATGGTGACGTCAGCTAAGATGCTCAGTGGTTTGCTAGTGCCTATAAATAGTTCAGTACTTTTTACTGTTCTATTATCTCTTTTGCATCATCGTCTTCTTTGCACGAACAAACAACTGAGCTCTGGCTGAGGGGGAGTTTGCATTCATTCATCAATCATTGTAATCGTTATTGAAATAAATTCAATCTTCCGATTCATTGTGAAAAGATGTTTGATCAAAGTATTACTCTCGTTTGATTGTATGCAAAGTTTGTTTTCATCATAATTCCGCTGCACACTCACCCATTTTCATTTTAATTACAAACACAAAATACAATCAGAAACAAACTCAGATCCAACAGATTTTTTTAATGACCCTAGCACAGTCTAATTATTACTCGACTTGCAGTTCGAATATATTTGTAATCATACTTTTATTCATCTATCAAACTACATCTAGAAGATGTTGGTGGGACATTTTAGTATGTAGAGAGCTCAACCTTATAGTATGTTAAAGGTTGTTCAGACACTTTTTATAAGAAATGATTATTATCCTCTCCTACAAAAGTAAAGATTCTCATTTCAAAAGTACCATGTCTAAAGTGCAATTGTGCATTAACTTAACTTTCTAGCTATGCATGATAATATATATTTTTTATTTGAATTTATCAACATGATATAGCACATGTCCAATGAGGAGACATTTGAATGGTAAAGCAGATATGTCGATACCCTAAAGGTAAGAATGATATGTGTCTATATTTTACTAACCCATGAAAGCTAGTTCTATTAGTCTTGTAGATATAAAGAATGTAACACAAATAGTCTTGGATCTTATGGTATTTGTTCGCAAGAGGAAGCACTAGAAGTCTCACAAAAAGATTTTACAACATTACTCAATATAAATGATTGCACTTCAATGCATCAAACGACAAATCATTCTACAAAAGTTTTGAGCAACTTTCGAGGATGATGGACACACTTTACTTAAAGGATACATATTATAATGAGGGGGAGATTTATTCAAGTTTCACTCTTTTTCCCTTAACTAAGTTTTATCCCAATGGGTTTTCTTAGTAAGGTTTTTAATGAGGCAGCACACCTGATCCAAAAGTATCAGGGGGAAATACGTGCTGCACTCTTTTTTCCTTAGCTATGGTTTTATCCCACTGGATTTTCCTAGCAAGGTTTTTAACGAGGCAGCATCACCTAGCTTATTAAAAGAACGGTAGACTATTATATTTCAACATGTGGATAGTCAAGGGGGAGTGTTATGAATGCATCATAATGTGATGACTCTCCACATATGTAACCTCCATATATTTATTACCTTTGTATTACTGTTAAGCCTCTATAAATAGAGGTTTCATGTAATTGGTATGATACACTCAATGAATATAAGAATGAGTTCTTCTATTCTCTCTTTCTTACTTTCTATTCCTTGTTCTTTATGTTTATATATATATATATATGTACGTTGATTGCTAGTAGGCCGTTGTTTCACAACAGTTTAAACGATATGTTGTTTTCTTTGGGAACAGTGTTCGAAACAAAAAGAATACAATAACAAGTTTGGTTTATTATTTTTTGTGGGTTTAAATCTTAGTTGGGGTTAACCATTAAACGTTGTTTGGGTTGAACAAGCGAGTTCAATTCAGAATTCGTTTTATCCGGGTTTTCGAGAGGCATTCGTGACCAGGTTTTTGTGAGCGAGCGGGTTCGGTTCTGAAAAGTTTTTCGGGACTAATTTATTTGTATTTGTTCCAACGGACTAGAGCAAGGGGGTTCTACATCGTTAACTTACAAGAGACGAGGTAAGATGACGGACGGGAACACACCACCACCGGTTATGGTTAAGGATCAGAGTACCACAACTTTACAATGTCCAATGTTAACCGAAACAAATTACAACATCTGAGCGATTTGTATCAAAGCGATATTCAAGTTTTATGGAATCAGCAAGCTTTAGAACCAGGTGAAAAGGAGGTAGAGACAAAGAAGGATGACATTGCAGTTGCACTTCTACTTCAAGCAATACCCGAAGAGTTCGTGTTTCAAGTAGCTCAGTTTCAGACTACAAAGGAAATATGGGAAGCGTTGAAGACACGGTATGTTGGGGTTCAACGGGTTCGAGAGGCAAAGATTGAGCAACTGGAAAATGAGTTCGAATCTTTAAAGATGAAAGAAATAGAGACGATTGATTCTTTCGTAGGGAGGATTAGTCAGTTGGTTACCAAAGCAGCCAGTTTGGGAACCACCTACGAAAACAAAAAGCTAACAAGAAAGTTATTAGGCTATGTTCCAGCAAAGTATGTTCCAATTGTAGCTTCAATTGAACAATTCGCAGATTTGAAGGCCATGACATTTCAGGAAGCAATCGGTAGACTAAAGACGTTTGAAGACAGGATTAAGGGTATCGAGTCTTTAGCAGAAAATCAAGGTAATCTAATGTTTGCTAATGGTGAGTCATCCTCAAAATCCAAATCCTATGAAAATACGCGGGGACGTGGGCAAGGCGGTTCAAGTTACCGAGGCAGACGTCAAGACCGGGATGATGAGGACCAAGATGGAAGTTAAAGCCGAGATGGTCAAGATCATGGGTTAAAGCAGACGGGTCAAAGAAGAAGCAATGATCGCAAAACGAGAAGGAAAGATAGATCACAGGTTCAGTGTTACCGTTGTGATAAATTTGGTCACTTCGCGTCAGAATGTCCGGATCGTATAAAGAAACAAGATGAAGCTAACTTAGCTAAATCCGATGATTTTGATCCATCATTATTCATGATGAGCATGTATGTATCTTTTTCTTTTATGTTGTGCTTAGTAGTTTAGCCTACTATAACTTATTAAATAGAGAAAAATGCTCAGAGAGTCCCTGTGGTTTGTCCATTTTTCACCTTTAGTCCTTAACTTTCTAAAATTACACCTATAGTCCCAAGTTTTTGAATGTCATTCCCGGATAGTCCCTGGCGTGGATGGGGGTTAGTTTTTGGTGTTAGGTGCGTGTGAAATGACAAAAATACCCTTACAGTCAAATTAATAACAAAAAAGTTCAAAGAAATATAACTAATTTTTAATAATTTATGTGGGACCCATCACCCGCCCTGCCCATTTCATCTTCCCCATTCCACACCACCACCACCACCACCATCTACCCACCCCCCTTCACTAAAACCGCCACTGCCACAACCATCCCCGCCACAACCACCGTCGCCGCCATCATCACCACTGCCTCAACCATGAAATCAGATTTGGTTATCTTGTCTAAAAATGGAACCAGTTTGGTAGTTTCTATGTGTCGATCCAAAGTAGAATGAGCAGAGTAATAAAGACAGAATGCATCCTTGTGGTATACCAACATTTTGCTGGTAAAATCTTTGATCTATAGACAACAGGTTATTCTTCACATGTTGTTGAAGATTAAAATGGAGATCATCTTTTGCTGCTATTCTGCTTCTTCCCTAAGGTATTATCAAAATGATTATTTTTATTGTATCATAGAAAGGAAAGGATTAAAGAAAAAGTGATACTTGATCGAGAATAATGCTATGAGATGAGCGACTTTATGCATGAGATCTAAACTGTTTACACAAACTGATGTATGGAAGCACTTGAAAATGTTGGTTTGAGGCAATAATTTGGTGTGTTTGATGCAGGAGATGATCATCGACTATAACATCTTTCATCAGATGAAGCTGTTTATCCTGATTGATGGAATCATAAGCTGATTTCGTGGAAACTACCAAACTGGTTCCATTTTTAGACAAGATAACCAAATCTGATTTCGTGGCTGAGACAACGGTTGTGATGGCGGCGTTGGTGGTTTATGGCCGGGATGGTTGTGGCAATGGTGGTTACGGTGAAGTAGGGGGTAGATAGTGGTGGTGGTTGAAGGTGGAGATGGTGGTGGTGGTGTGAAGTGGGGAAGATGAAGTGGGTAGGGTGGGTGGTTGGTCCCACATAAATGGTAAAATATTAATTATAATTCTCTTAATTTTTTAGTTATTAATTTGACAGTAAGGGTATTCTTGTCATTTCACACGCATCTAACACCAAAAACTAACCCCCATCCACGCAAGAGACTATCCGGGAATGAAATTCAAAAACTTGGGGACTATAGGTGTAATTTTAGAAAGTTAGGGACTAAAGATGAAAAATGGGCAAACCACAAGGACTATCCGAGCATTTTTCTCTATTAAATATATGTTAAATCCGTTTATCAGTCATATCTTTTACTTGAAGATACGAGTCCTTAAAAATATTTATGTCAGTATAGCATTAAAATTACTGGCCACCACAGGAGTATAAAACTAGGAACTTAAGAAAATAGGTGTAAAGTTTGAAGAGAGGATGTATCTTGATCGATGCCACAAGCCAGGTTTGCTTATTTTTATATAGAGTATTACCCCTATATTAATTTGCAAAGTTAATTCTCACACTCATGTTTACTATTTAATTTTATACATTATTGTAGGATCGGTTTGTGACCCAAACGAGTCGTTCAGAAAAGATTTTATCAGTTTCAGAGGCGGAAACTAAGAAACTGACGTCGAAACAGCTTGAATATCACTTTAAACACTGATCATATTGATATTATAACAATTACAATCACTCTTCACACCGGCAGCACCTCGGTATGGAATTCACGAACTCTTACAAATGACATGCACACAACCCTATATATAGTACTCTATGGTTCGCTTGAAATATAATAAGGACAATCCAAGCGAAACCCACATGTACCATTCAAGCGAAACCTATCAAAATGACTTTCTGATTTCAAGCGAAACTTTCATGCTTTTCTAGATTCACGCGAAAGTCTAGAAATCTGATTTGTCTTCTTGTTAGATGATGCAGTGATGATGTCATCTCTATGATGTCATCTTTGTATACGATGATGTCACATTTGTTCGGATCTACAACGCAACCAAGACTCGATATAAGACGAAGTCGACAGATGAATGCACTAACAGACTCCCCCTCAGATGTTGACGAGTCTTAAGTGTTGAGTCTTCAATGTCTTCAGTCTTTATCAGTCTTTTTTCTTTCTTAGCATATACCAGGATCTTCTCTTTGGCTCTAACCTCGTCAGACTCCCCCTCTCATCATGATGGGATCGCTGTCTGGAATTAGCTATCACCTTGAGATCAATCCCTGGCTTTATCTCTTGTTCAGCACATCTCCTGCACACTTCTCAACAAAACATAAGTTTTTACTTAAATCAATAAGAAAAACTTACTAGTAATAGTTACATCAAGTTCAAATTAATGATCCTGATTAACTAAACAAACTTTTCTTTCTCAAAACAAATTTCTTCTGTTAAACTCACACTCCCAAACCTGTTCATCATGTTCAGCACTTGAAACTTTGAAAATTAGCTCTTCAACACCAGTTGTCGAAAATCTTTTTGAATTTTTCAAAATTTATGCTAAAATCTTTTTGGATTTTTGAATAGAATGAAATGCAGTAAAGAAATATTTACAGACAATATTTTTGTGAGTTTGTGTAAGAGGATCATATCAGTTTTTGTGAGAAATCACTAGCACCGTTAAGCTTTAAACATTTTCAGTTCTAAAGGATTCACGTTGATTGACGATATTGTTGTCCACTTAAACTCAATCTAAAAACTTTCGAAATGCTTACCAATACGTTAAGGTATATTAATTTTGCACTAAATTCTTATGGACCCCATGATCTCAGCATATCCCCTCATCATGCAATACACTGACTCAAGTAATGCCTTTAAACTTTTATCAACTGTGATTTGTGCGAAAACAAAACAGAATGTTTAAACATTAACAATCAGGTCGATACTTCCGCATACGCAAAAAAAGTCCAATGTTTAAACAAAATAAGAAAAATAAAACAAGTTGAAGTTGTTTAGGCTTTAACCACCAGGTCGATACTTCCGTATACACAGAGGTGAACCAAAGCTTAAACGAAACACCAAAGAAAATAAAGCAGAACGTTTAGGCAATAACATCCAGGTCGATACTCACATATACGCTGAGGATGTCCAATGCTTAAACAAAATAAAGAAATAAAACAAGTTTAAATCTTTGCAAAATAAAATGCACAATCACAACGACTTTTCAGCAAAGTTGTGAAAGTTCACAAACTTAACCAGTTTTATGTCTTTCGACAATCAGCGATTACCGAGTAGGCACACAATCAAGAAGGACAAAACTAAGTACTATGCTTTCGACCATGTTTCCCACTAGAGCTAGGCTTTTCATTTTAGGTTTGTATCGTTCTCGCAAATCTACTAGTCTAGCTGAGTCTATCGTCACATCTTTAGTGAGATCGCTTATCACATTTTATCTCTCCATTTCTTTAGCATGTTGTGACACTCCAACTGATCTACTATCATTTCCTCTTTTTACAACAAAACTCATTTTTACATTTTTCAATGTTTTTGACATTTTCAAATTTTCTAATTTTTTAAAAAATTTTTATTCCCCCTAAAATCAAAATATGTCTCAATTTTGATTTTCTGGGAAAATTTGAAAACAAGCTGTACAAGAAATGTGACAACATGATGAGAATTACTTCAATTCTCCATTCACTTGGCTTAAACAATCAGAACTCCCCCTGACAACAAAACATTTTCCCATAGTGATTTCAAAACACTTAAGTTTGTTTTAATCAAAATGGTTTTTCCGAAAAATTAGTTTTGTGAGTCATTTCTCAAACATGGGAATCATTCATCACCTTGTTCTTTCAACCACTTGTAAAAACTAACATTTTTAAAATCAATCCTCAAACATCACTTGTAGAAAATCAAGTACAATTTAATGTCCCTGATTTACCACTTTTAAATCGAAATCACTTTCGTGAATTTCTCAACAAATATGCCGATTCATGTTCCACGCTTACCAACCTGGGAACTCCGGCAAGTCGGGTTTTTCATTTGAACAGATTCACCCAAGCCTGACGGTCCTTGGGTGATTTCGAATTCTTGTTCAACAATGGTGGAAAATTTGCATCATCCATTGTTAGATCAGAATTCTCATTTTTTACCTCAACACATGGCTCTTCTGGCTTTACCATACCAGATTCATCGCTGAATGTGGCTTGTCTGACTTTGATGAGCCAGATTCATCACCGACATGTGGCTCCTTTGTTTCCGAGGAAACAAATTCATCACCACAAACTTTCTTCTTCTTTCCCTCTTTCGTCCTCATATTTGTATCTGATGAATGCATTGTGCTTGATTTGTTGTTCTTTGGTGAACAAGACGATTTATCAGAACTTTTATCTGTTTTACCAGTTGTATCCGAGGACAAAATCCTTTCAAGATACTCTCTCGCTTTCTTCCTCTTCTTCCTCAGTCTGTCTTTTTGTCCCTGAGAAAGTTTCACTTTCTTTTCTTGAACTTTAGGTTCTTGAACCTTCTGTTCTTTGGGCTTGACATTGACTGGTTTCTTCACCTGCCTCTGAGATTCAGCCCTCGATCTTCTCATTGATCTCATTGAGCAATCTCTAGCAATATGGCCAATGATGTTACAGTTAAAGCATCTCCTCGTCTCAAAGCTCCAACTCTGACAGTTAACAGCAATGTGTCCTTGATAGCCGCATCTGTAACACACTCTGTTATCGTACCAATCACCATTTTCAGTCCAAACATTTAGATCAAAGCACTGTTTGGCTTAGTGATAATCTTTTCTCCTCTTGTTTGCTAGATTTGGCTTTTGAACACTGTGGTCCGACCTGCACCACTCATTACCAACAATTTTTGAATTTTTACTTTTTGTAATTTTTGATTGCGATTGGATGATTTATCTGATGAACTTTTATTTTCTTTTTTAACATTTTTCAAAATTTTCTCTTTTTGCTTTTGTTCCACTTTCTTCTTCAAGGGTTTTTGCTTAGAGCATTCTCCCTTTTTAGTTGATTGTGGAACAGTTTCTTGAAACTTTTCTTTTAACTTCAAAAATAAATTATTTTTCTTCATTTTTTCATTTTCATCATCAGATTTCTCATCGCAATCTTCAAC
Source organism: Helianthus tuberosus (assembly GCA_030545235.1). Classification (NCBI taxonomy): domain Eukaryota; kingdom Viridiplantae; phylum Streptophyta; class Magnoliopsida; order Asterales; family Asteraceae; genus Helianthus; species Helianthus tuberosus. Next base: position 199,410,624 of record CM060363.1, on the reverse strand, counting down.
TTTGACTTTGTCAAAGTTTGTGACATTGTCACTTATTGGAACGGAATTGATCGGTTTTGGACAGGGGAACTCAGATGAAGTCACAAAACCTTTCAATTTCTTTTCAAGCTCATCAATTTTGTTCCTTGAATTCTCAGCTTCATTTTCAAACTGAGATATTCGTTCAAGATGAGACTTGATTGTTTTTTCATTTTCAATTTTAATGTTTTCAAGAACAGATTTTTCATTTTCCAAAACTTTTAACTGTTCTTGAAATTTTGTTTCATTTGCTTTCAAATTCTTGTTCTCTAACTTTATCCAGAAATCTTCATCTTCTGAAAATTTCTTTTTGCTTTCAAAAACGTTTTCTTTTTCTTTCAAACTTTTGTTTTCTAATGTCAAACTGTTCAAATTACTTAACAGTTTGTCATTTTCTAATTTCAACCTCTTACAATTTTCTTTCAAAAAAAGAATCTGTTTAACATCAGCTTGCTTCTCATCCTTCAACTTTTTTACTTCCAATGTCAAACTGTCCGCATTCTTCACAAGTTTGGCATTGTCAGCTTCAAATTTCTCACATTTAGTGCATACTGATTCAGAATTCGAAGATCTAATCTTCACAGATTCTTCTTTCATTAAAACTTTCTCTTCCTCTATCTTGTATGTTCCTGCACAAAAAATTTTAACGAAATTAAGAGGATTCGCATTCTCATCAATATAACAACCCCTCTTGTTATCGTATTTCATAACATATTTTGCCCTAACACATTCAACAATCCTTTTGTTCATTTCGTCAATCACATCTAAACTCATATCTTCTAAATGTTTTTCTAAGGCCTTTATCAATTCTTTCTTTTTCTTTCCATTTTCATATTCATGAGTTTTAAGTTTGCTAATGAATTCTTTTAGATGTAATTTTGAAAAATTTGATTCATTTCTTAAATTTTTCAAAAATTCAATCCATTCAATAGGTAATGCATCGGCAAACTTTGTTATCTTTTCTGCATCTGTCAAGAATATCTCATGATCTTTTAGATAACCAAGTAAAACATTATATCAGTTTACTAGATCATCCAATGTTTCATTTTTCAAGCACACAAAGTATTTAAACCTTTTCTCCCATCCAATCTTTTTCACCATTCTATAACTTTCATCTATAAACCCTCGATTCCAATCATTAAATTTCTCAAAATAATAGTTTTCTTTTCATCAAACATCACTTCCATTTTTCAAATAGTCCCGACAAATTTCACTCAAAACACACTTTCAATTGTTCCGAGTATGAAGTGGGCTGCACTAAACAATGATTGGACCAAGAAGTATGCAATCCGATATGATTGGGTCTGAATAAGGACAAAAACTATTTGACTAACACTAGTTCACGTGATATCCGACAACGCCAAGTAACAATTAGCTTTGATTGGGCCTCAAACTAACTGATCAGATCACATGTGCAATTGGCAAAACTCTTGAATATCAACCCGAGAATCACATGAACTTAAACAATTAATGATTGTTGATTTAAAGATCACATGTAATTGCAAATTCCAATCCCACTTAGCTGACACCTTTCAATGTATATCTATATCATTAATAATGCACATGGGCCAACTACAAAACAAATGATGGATCGGCAACTACTAGTATCAAGATGATTATGATTGGGCCGCAAAAATTGAGTGGAGTGATTATATTATCTATTGATTAATGATCCGACTCTTTTGATTGGGCCTCAAAACTTTAAGTCACATGCACACTTTAAAGAACCAGCAATCTTATGATATCTACTAAAATACTGATAAAGTCGACTAAAACCCGATCAAACCAATGCAGCCTGACACAATTCACATGATCTCTTTTCCCAAATACTAATTACCTGACATCCTCGTTTTTTGTTTCACACAATTCGATGTACTTTCAAGCGGTCGTTTCAAGCGAGAGGTTGATGATGTCAGCAAGATCAACACGTATTTAAAGCGAAAGCTGAACTTTTCAAGTGAAAGCCGGTGTTTCGCTTCAAACAATACCAAATTTCAAGCGAGACTCACCGTGACATCAGCATTTCGAACAGAATTTCAAGCGAAAGTATGATTTTAACCAGTTTTAAGTCGAATTTAACGCTGAAACTTTCCAGGATTTGTTAATTCATGATTACGCACAATATGTGAAAGTTTGAACCGATTTTAACCATGAAAATTTTTTAATTTTGTGAAAGAATGGTGTAGAAATCAGAAAAAGTGACGAAAACAGGTTGTTTTGGCAAGATCTCTTCCTCCTGAGCTCTGATACCACTTGTAGGATCGGTTTGTGACCCAAACGAGTCGTTCAGAAGAGATTTTATCAGTTTCAGAGGCGGAAACTAAGAAACTGACGTCGAAACAGCTTGAATATCACTTTAAACACTGATTATATTGATATTATAACAATTACAATCAGTCTTCACACTGGCAGCACCTCGGTATGGAATTCACGAACTCTTACAAATGACATGCACACAACCCTATATATAGTACTCTATGGTTCGCTTGAAATATAATAAGGACAATCCAAGCGAAACCCACATGTACCATTCAAGCGAAACCTATCAAAATGACTTTCTGATTTCAAGCGAAACTTTCATGCTTTTCTAGATTCAAGCGAAAGTCTAGAAATCTGATTTGTCTTCTTGTTAGATGATGCAGTGATGATGTCATCTCTATGATGTCATCTTTGTATACGATGATGTCACATTTGTTCAGATCTACAACGCAACCAAGACTCGATATAAGACGAAGTCGACAGATGAATGCACTAACAATTATTTTATGCTCTATATCCTACTACTAAATGCATAATCATTTGTCTACCTTATCACCAATCTATTAACCTACTCATTGGGCCCCTCGCTTTTTGCTAGAAAATTTTGTATTTTTCATGTGGAGCCCACATATTCTATACCCCTTTCCCTCATTTCATTTTATTATCTTGAGTTAAATGCCAAAATCGCCCCTGAGGTTTGGGCACATTTGCCATTTTCGTCCAAAATGAAGGTTTTGTACCATTTTGCCCCCAACGTTTGTAACTTTTTGCCATTTTCATCCAAATACCTAACCAAGTTACTTTATACCATATTATGGGTATTTTTGAACCTAACCAAGTTACTTTATACCTTATTATGAGGTATTTTTGAAATTTATTAACTAAAAGGGGTAATTTTTAAATTTATCAACTTTATTATATATCAGCCCTTATAACTTACCTAACTCATTAAACCCATTTCACAGAGAACAACCACGAAGAACAACCCTAAAATTTAGGAAAGAACAACCACGAATCGGTGAAGAATCATCAATGGCCCAATCGTCTAGTGATTTGGAGCCAGATAATTGGTGTATTAGAGGTGAAAACGCAAATTTCAATCCCGACATTACATATGGTATGTTCTATCCACCATCATCTGAGATATGTAAGCTAGTGATTTGCAAGCTAGGGTTTAGTTGATAAATCAATCGTTTTTGTTTCTTTTTGTTTCAGCCAAATTTCCAACCTACTTCACCTTGGAATTTCACCATGGTGGTGAATTTGATGATGTACCAGAGTTTCGTTACAAAGGGGGTAAAGTCGACTACATTGACAAGGTGAATCCCGATCTGTTTTCTGTTATTATAGTCAATGATATGATGCAAGAATTAGGTTATTTAGAGGAAGATGTAGTGATATACAACTTTAGGGAACCAGGAGGGATGCTAGAATCAGGTTTAAGATCTTTAGGCACTGATTCTGATGTGTTAAAGCTGATTGAATATGCTGAAACTACTAGAACCAATGAAGTTTATGTTCAGCATATCCAAACATTTCCTAGAAATGATGTGAATACTAAAGAAGGTAAACATGATCAAGTTAATGAACCTCAGTATGTTGATTTGAGTGATGATAATAGTGACAAGGAGAGTTCTGGTGATGAGGACAGTGGCAGTGTTGAGGGGAGTGATAACAATAGTGATGATGAAGATTCTGATTACTTGGTTGATGACGATCACATAGTGCCTGAGTATGATGTAGATATGGATGAGTTTAGGGCTGCAGTGGACTTTGATCTTAGTGATGCAGGTGAAGATAATGAACAAGCTGATGAAGAGGGTAGTAATCAAGAGGTTGACTTAGACGACTATGAGACTTTTGAGGATAATACGACATTGGAGCAAGCCTGTAATATTATTAGGAAGAAGAAAAAGAAGAAGAAGAAGAAGAAGAAGAAGAAGAAGAAGAAGAAAAGTAAACCAACAGATGATGACCCCTTCTTTGTTGGCCAACAGTTCACTAACAGGGATGAAATTAAATCCTTGGTCAAAAAACACGCAATACATTCAAAAAGGTAGTTGTGTATTATCAGAAATGAGAGTGTTAGATTTAGGGTGATTTGTTTAGGTCAGAATATTAATCTTGGTGGTTGTGAAAGTAATGTGGACAAGACGAACCAACCAACCACTTCGAAGGGTAAATCCAAGACACCTAAAAAGTAGATTCCAAAACCCACTTGTCCATGGCTTTTATATATTTCAAATGTGAAGAAAGAAGGAACATGGATTGTAAAAACATACTTTAACAAGCACACCTGCCTTTATACAAGGGATGTTAAATTGTGCACCATTAGTTGGTTGGCTAAGGAAATACAACCAACGATCAAATCCAATCCTGGGATTCCAATCCAAGCTCTTCAAGATGATCTGCATAGGAAGCTGCAGGTACAAGTAACCAGGAATCAGTTGTTTAGGGCTAAAAGTAAGGCATTAGAGAGTGTTCTAGGTCATTATATGGCTCAATATGAGAAGCTGAGGGACTAACCACTCTGTAATTCCTCTAGTCCCACTAGTCCCACTAGACAATTTAAGAGGATGTACGTATGCTTAGGTGCATTGAAGCAAGGGTTCAAGCTAGCTGGAAGACCACTGTTGGGCCTTGATGGTTGTTTTTTGAAAGGGCCCTTTACTGGGCAGATTTTGACTGCAGTGGGAGTAGATGCTAACAATGGGATTTACCCAGTTGCATACGCAGTTGTTGAGGCTGAGACTATGTCTTCTTGGACTTGGTTCTTGAGTTGTTGGGTCAAGACTTTGATATTGATGCTAACAGTTACTTCTGTTTCATAAGTGACAGGAAAAAAGTACTATTTCTGATTATTTTTAACATGTTAATTGTTTAATACCTGCTGTGTTTTAACTGTTTTATTATTTTAAACTCAGGGTTTAATACCTGCTGTGTATAAGGTGTGAGCATAGGTTCTGCCTGAGACATATACATGAAAATATGAAGCCAAGATGGAAAGGGGAACTGTACAAGAACTTGTGGAATTGTGCTGCTGCTACAACCATACAGGGCTTCGAAAAGGGCATGAACAGTATTAAAGATGAAGACAAGGCACTTCACGACTGGTTAAAAGAGATTCCAGCCAAACATTGGTGCAGGGCATACTTTTATGGTACTTATCTTCATTGTTTTTTACATATCAAAGTAGGTTAGATGTTAGTAACATGTATTCTTATGTATTGCAGGCTTGGCTAAGTGTGACATTTTGTTGAACAATATATGTGAAGTTTTCAACAGGCAACTTATACAGGGGAGGGACAAACCTATAATAACTAGCCTAGAGTTTATTAGGGAATATCTTATGAAAAAGCATGTTGTTGTGAAGAAGCTGATAGCCAAATGTCAGGGTCCATTAACACCATCTGCTACAGCAGTTTTTGAGAAGATAAAGAGTGATGCCAATCATTACAGTGTGATTTGGACTGGAGGTTCAAAGTACCAAGTGACCACCCATTTCAATGACCACCAAGACCAGAGAATTGTTAATGTTGATGATAGGAGTTGCTCTTGCAGGGGATGGGATGTCACTAGCATGCTATGTAGGCATGCAATGGCCTGCATATGGAATATGGGGTTATATGGAAGAGGTGATGGTGTTCCAGAAAGATGGGTGGATAGGGCATACTGGTTACAGACATGGAAGGATGTGTATGCATGTCTCATTGACCCAATTAATGGCATGGACATGTGGCCAAAATCTGCATGCCCAACTACATTGGTTGTTCCAAAATATCATGCCCAGGTTGGGAGACTAAAAAAGAAGAGAAAGAAGTCTGTAGTGGAAATTGATGAGTTGAAGGGCAAAAAGAAGACATTAGGAGAAGAAGCTGAAAAGTTAAGTGAACAGATACCAACTACTGGAAAAATGCCAAGGAAGGGCAACTCATTGACTTGTAAGCTTTGCAAGGAGAAGGGACATAACAAGAGAACTTGTAGAAACAAGACAGGTGTTGGTCAGTCACAGCAGTCAGAGACAGGTGTTGGTCAGTCACAGCAATCAGAGCATGTCCCTTAGTTGGATGCAGTTGAAGTTTTTTATGCAGTTGGACTTTTTGTGCAGTTGAACTTTTGTGCAGTTTGAAGTTTTTGGTGCAGTTTGAAGTTTTTGGTGCAGTTTAAACTTTTGAAGCAGGTTTAACAGTATATCATTAGATCTAGCAGTTTATGTGGTTAATCAGGTTTAAAGTTGTAGTTTTTTGTTTATAACAGATGGTCTATGTAACTATTAATCAGGTTTAAAGTTGTAGTTTTTTGTTTATAACAGATGGTCTATGTAACTATTAATCAGGTTTAAAGTTCTAGTTTTTTGGGTTGTAATAGATGGTCCATGAAACTGCTATTGAATGGTTATAATTTGCAGTTTTATTGTGGTTTAAAGAGTGCAGTTTTATTGTTTGTGGTTTATTGAATTGGTATAATTTGCAGTTTTAACACCTGCTGTTCTTTAAAGAGTGTTTGGGTCAGAATATGCAGAATTTGTGTAAAGAGTGTTTGGGTTGAATGGTTTGAATACCTGCAGTTTGAATACATGCTGTTGTTTGTGGTTTATTGAATGGTTTAAAGAAGGGTTGCAATTGAATGGTTTAAATGCACGATGGTCGAAATGCACGATTTGGTCGAAATGCACGATTTGGTCGAAATGCACGATTTGGTCGAAATGCACGATTTGGTAGAAATGCACAATTTGGTCGAAATGCACGATGGGTTCTTTACATTAACAAGATGGATCATTACATACCACTAACCAAAAGACAGGTGCTTTACATTACAATAACGCTAACCAAAAGACGGGTTCTTTACATTACAATAACGCTAACCAAAAGACACATCATTACACTACGCTAATCAAATACAAACGATACCAAAAGACGGGTCATTACATTACGCTACCAACTACCCTTTTTATGACATTTTTTTTCAACGACAAATGTAATACATCACCACAAACAACCAGGTGCAGCCTAGAAGTATTTTCATCACCTTATTCTGTTGAGCCAATGTTCTTGCATGTTGATCCCTTAAACTGATCTTGTATGCCATCTCTCTTGCATTTTGTTCATGCCTTCTTATTGTGTCCAACAATGCAGGTATCATCACAACAGGGTTTTGGTTCATTAGAGGTTCAGCCCAACTCACAAACCCACACGTCCTTCCCTGCAATTCGTATAACATGAATACTGTAATATTTGATTTTGCAATTAAACCCTAATTACACATATGCATACCGCTCTGTTGCAGCAATGGAATCGACGAGCAGGATTTTGGGAGGTCCACGACGTTTTTATGATAGTCTGAGCACCGCAATTACATACAACCATGTCTTGATTCATGGAACGAGATGAAGAAGAAAGGGGGGCTATTTAGGGTTTTTTCTTCTTTGTGTAAGTGGGTGTTTAATGATGAATGTAAGGGATAAAAGACAGATATATATATATGGTAAACTTATTTACAAATTACCCCCTTATTAATGAGAAATTTCAAAAATACCCATAATATGGTATAAAGTAACTTGGTTAGGTATTTGGATGAAAATGGCAAAAAGTTACAAACGTTGGGGGCAAAATGTACAAAACCTTCATTTTGGACGAAAATGGCAAATGTGCCCAAACCTCAGGGGCGATTTTGGCAATTAACTCAATTATCTTAGTTTGCTAATTTCTTATGTAAAATATAATATTATGAAGTTTTAAAATGATGTATAAATTGGTTCGAATGTTATAAAAAGTGGATAATATCCTATTACATAGGTTCATGTAGTTTATCTAAATTACATATATGATTACGGGTCTGCCACAATATGTGAATCCTCAATATTGTTTTACTTTTTTATGTAAAATATATGATGATAAACTTCTAAAATACCGTATAAGTTGACTCAGATGTCATAAAAGTGTATATTATCCCAATACTTAGGTCCATATGGTTTACCTAAATTACATAGACGATTAAAGACCGCCGCAATGCACAATTCCGAATACTAGTATTAATTATTTTGTAGTTTTTGATTTTTGCTTTTATTGAACCAATAACCATGTCTAAGAAACTCTCGTGTAATCATTTCTTCCATCTTTCATGTCTGAGATCTTGGTAGTAGTTTCATATATATATATATATATATATATATATATAGGGGTCCGCTAAAATGAAAACCACCTCCAGTTGTAAGAACCATGAGAACTACACCGTACGGGGTGAGTTGGACCAAAATTTTTTTCATAAACGTAGATGCGTGTATTATAAACACATTTGTAAAAAAAATTCAAAACAAAAATGTCGTGTGTGTAGTTTTGTTTGTGTTTACAGGTACCGTAAATTTTAAACCAAATTTACGGTACCCATAAACGCAAACTTGTGGTGCTCAAAACTACACACACGACATTTTTTTTAATTTTTTTTTACAAATATGTTTATAATACACGCATCTACATTTATGAAAAAAAATTTTGGTCCACCTCGCCCCGTACGGTGTAGTTCTCACGGTTCTTACAACTAGAGGTGGTTTTCATTTTAGCGGTCCCCTATATATATATATATAGGATGAAGATCATTACAGAACACTAATTATTGCGAGAACAAAAAGAACAGCTCTATATCACAAAATTTTGGGATTTAAGGTTTATATTTTTAAAATTTTATATTTCCTACATTCATATGTGTATGATATATACATAAGAAAACCATTAATTTTTACCTACACATAGCCTACATAGATGTAGGTAATTTAACCTACACATAACCTACATATGTGTAGGTTATATAAAAACTGAAAAAACTGCATATTTTATTTTGAATTTTAGTGTAAGAAAGAATAAATCTTACATTTGTAACATTTTCCTTAACTTGTTAGGTTTTTATGGTTGAAAAAATGGATGATAAATTTTGTTCTGCGTGTTCTCGCAATATTTAGTGTTCTCCATAGAACCTTCCCCTATATATATATATATATATATATATATATATATATATATAAGTTGCTATATCGTTATGTTATGATTAAGTATGTTGAGCTGGCATATGTTGATACCAGGTTAGACCAAGGTCTAAGCGAAAACTATTTCGTTATTTTCACTGCATATGTCATACATGGGATCGGGGCCAGAATGGCGAGTTGGGTTGGCTGTTGGTGAAACTTATGCCCAAACTGCTTTTGAAATTTTTTCATGAAACATCTGGCTTATAAGTCCATCTTTAGCTAGCGTATCTACTTCAAACAACCCTTCTACTAGTGATACTTTTTTCGGGCTCTCTTTTTTAAGGTTTTTATTGGGAGTTCAATGTATATATGTATGAACCTAGAAAGATTAAAATATTTAAGTTCTGATGTATACTTTCTCGAATCTAGGGCAATTTAACTATTTGTTCTATGTCATCCAACTATTAGTGTAAATGTGTGTTCAATCTTTATGAATTTTGAACATATTTGGTCTAATGGTTACATATATGTGTTCATGATAAGATTATTTAGAAGTATATCCACAATGGCGATTGACGATCTGGTATCTCACATAATTTTTGGTAATTTCGTCGAGTGTAGGGCAGCCAGAAAGAGCCATTGTGAGCTCAAGTTCATCCTTGAACATTTCAGTCACTATTCTATCATACATTCATTAAGGCATTTAATTTGTTTGATATGGTTTTAAGACCAGCTACATAAACAAGTATAGTTAATCATGGTTTCTAACAAGAATTGTTAACTCTCAAACAATATTATTTCACACTTTTTTTTTGAATGGCAAACGAAATCTTTTTATTAATCCACCAAAGTTGAACCAACCTGTCAGGAGCTAGTAATTCAAACATATGAAAACAGAAAACAAAACAAAAAACAAGAACCTTGCCCCACTATCTATCTACTTTCTTTACCAATTTACATTGAAATCCCACCATTCTTGTTGTGTGACACTTTTGTACTTTGATCTCGTCCTTATGCCTTGAAAAGTTGTCTCCTTTATGACGGCCATTACTGTTTGCACCGTGCTTTGTCTCTCACCCAAGATTTTCTCGTTTGTGACATTCCAAAGGGTCCACATTGATTGTATAGCTATAGCGTGTATCGCTTTTTTCTTCCTCCGGCCTCGGTTTAGGTCATTTAGTTCTAGTAGTAATTCTTTCAAGTTACCGTCGGTGTTAACCATCGGTATCTTAATCCACTATGTTATTTTCTCCCACACCCGTTTCGTAAAGTTGCATTGCAAGAGAACATGCTCCGCTATTCTTCTGCAGCACCGCAAGTTTTACAGGTTGTCCCAGGCAGCTCAAACCTCTTCGTGCAAGGGCCTTTGCTGTTGGAATCCTCTCGTCGATTGATCTCCACATGAACATCAAGCTTTTTTTCATGGCCCACTCATTCCACACAAAACTGGAAGCAAGTTCATTCAGATTTGTTTGCTGACTAAGTGTGCGTCTCACGTCTTTCACCTCCTGTTCAGACCCACTCCAAGTCCAAAAATCTTCGTTTGTTGATATCTGGACTTGTTGTAGTATGCTCGTAAGTTCTATCATTTCGTTCCTCTCTTCCACACTATTTGGAATACTTGACCACACCCAATCCCATAACCTACATCCATTACTTGATCTGAATGAGTCAGCAACTCTAGCCGATTTATTTGCATCCAACTGAAATAAATTGGGGTATCTCTTCCTTAACGGCTCATTCCCAATCCAAGTATCTATCCAAAACATCGTTTTTTCCCCTGTGCCGACTTTTCTCCTTAATCTTGAGCTAACGTCCACATTATATTTTAGGAATTCGTTGTCTGTTTCACCTATGTTCTTCCAGACTCCCGTTAACAATTTCTTAACCGGAATCGCTTTCATGTTTCATTTATTTTTATGCAATGATTTTATTGATCTGACCCATATACTTTCTGTTTCCATCTTCCATCTCCACCACCATTTTAGTAATAGAGCTAAGTTGAGATCCTTTATATTTCCGATGCCTAGTCCTCCGAAATCCTTTGTTGTTACCACTCTTTCCCATCTAACCCATCTGATTTTATTTACTAACCCACACCCACCCCATGGAAACTTTATTCTAATACCTTCAAGCACTTTCAATACGGTTGTCGGGCACTTGTAGAGGGACAAGTAGTAATTTGGGAGGCTCCTAAGTACTGCCTTGACCAATATCACTCTAGCTGCAAACGATAGATGTCTTGCCTTCCAACTAGTTAATCTCTTATTAAACGTATCGATTATATCTTGCCAATGCACTACCCTATTCATATTCGCCCCTACTTTCAACCCAAGGTAAGTAAAAGGCATTTTCCCGGGTTTACACATGAAAACCGATGCCATTAGTGTGATTTCCTCAACAGAAGTACCTACTCCGAAAATTTGACTTTTCTGTGGGTTCACTTTTAAGCCCGATAAAAGATAAAAAATTCTAAGTAGTCTCTTTAAATTTTTTACATTATTCTCCTCCCATTCCCCCAAAAAGATTGAGTCGTCCGCAAACAACATATGGGTTAAATATGGTCCGTCGTTTGGTAATTTTATGCCCGAAAACTCATTAATACTTTTCGCCTTTTCCATCATGACATGAAGTGCTTCCATTTCCGTGATAAAAAGAAACGGGGATAGGGGATCGCCTTGTCTCAAACCCCTTTTATAATTAAATTCACCTGTTGGGGACCCATTCACTAGAACCGAACCTCTTCCAGCGAACAAAATTCCCATAACCCAATTTCTCCATTTTGGTGGAAAACCCATATATGTTAGAATAGATATTAGAAATTTCCAATTAAGTGTGTCGTAGGCTTTCTCTATGTCTGCTTATAAAAACAAAAAGCTTACGTTTTGTCTTTTTTGCCCACCCGACTACTTCGTTAATAACTAGTGGACCATCGATAATATTCATATCTGACACGAAAGCTGACTGTACATCAGATACTACACTTTTTATAACCTTTTTCATTCTATTTGCTAGGACCTTCGATATGATTTTATTTACTGTAACACCCCGAAAATACAATTTTTTTATTTAAAAATTCAATGTTAGTAATAAACAAAATAAACTAACTAGGAATAAGTAACCTAGTTAGTTAGTTGTCTTGTAGTAATAAAGAAAATTGGTTAATATAACACTCTATGTAACTTGGAATAAAGTATAGGGGTCAATTGTAGCAAACTTGAAACAAATTTGTTTTAATTAAAACACTAAAGTGTGTGTTCTGGTCGAACTCTCCAGAGAAGCCAGGGGCTCCCCACATCAAACCCTAACTAGCTCAAAAATTGACAAATTGATGGGCCAAATCAGTCCCAAATCGATATCCAAGCATAAATTAGTGATCACCTAAGTGTAGTGATCATAAGGTATGTCAAAATTTACAATTTGGTTTCATCTCAAATTCTTGATGATTTATGAAAATCGAAATCTGGGCTTGATTATTTGATGTTTAGATGAGATTAGCAATAAAAACATGTCTAGGAGTAAACCCTAGTCAATAACATGTCGAATTAGTGTTTAATTTATGAAATTCATGATAATCCATTGATATGTTAAATGGGTTTTGTAAAAATAAGATGAACACAAGAATCATGACTATCAAAAGTGGTGTTACTTGATTTCTATGAAATGATTCTGAGATTAGTACGCATGCTTGACATAATGGAATTGAATTATGTGTTTATATTGGGAAAAATTAACAAGTTATGAACTTGATTTTAAATATGTAAAATTATGCCCGTTATGTGTTCGTTAAAATGTCTAAATGAAAGATAATTGTAGAAAATCGGACAAAAACGCATGTTTGATGGATATGGAAAATTATGCGTTAAGACTTATAAAAAGGGTTCTAAACGGTTTGTGGATTGAACACTTTAGGCAAGGAAACCGGGTCTTCAAGCGGACAAGCCAGAGCGGACATACGCTTGAAGGGAATGCTTTAAAGGTACGCGACTTGTCGTCTCTTTACATTTATGTAGACAAACGTAGTCGTAAATATGTTTAATGTTGATATAGCGAAAATGGTTGCGTTTGGTAAGTCAATGAAGTGATGGAATTCACTCGACAACCAAACAGGTCAAAACGAATGGTTAAAGTATGTTTGGAATGTCAATGAAGTGATGTGACTCACTCGACAACCAAACGGGTCAAAATAGATAGCTAGATATGTGTAACGTTGATGTAATGAAAATAGTGGTGTTTAGAATGTACATTAAGTGATGAAATTTCACTAGATAAAGAACGAGTTAAAATAATGGTCGAAATGGTAGTGATTGAAGTGACTTGAACGTCACTCGTTAAATTTGAGTTATAAGAACGTAAACCATGGAATGGAGATGATACACTAAGATGGACAAGCCCGGGAATGGGTAATTATGGTTAGAAAATCAATGTGCAGGTATGTAACCTTGTTCCGTTACATTATGTTAATAAGAATTACGATCGTTTGAAATTGTGTTTTTAAGACAAGATATTCGTTAATAAAAGTGACGAAGATCACTATTAGTTAAACGAGTCAAAAACTTGATTAGAAAATGTTTGGTAGTCATTGGAAATGGAGGATTCCATAAATGAGCCAAACGGGTCGATTAATTGTTTAGTAGACAGTAAGAATGTGTTTCGAATAGCTTATGGTGATGGTGGATCACAAGAGTGTAAAACCATAGACTTGGTATTGATAAGCTAGTGATCGTAAGCCCCGGATGATGGGTAAATAAGATTAGAATGCCAAAGAATAAGTTGGCGAACAATTTGCACACATAGTTAATCGGTCGAATAATCGAAACAAGGATTTTGTGGGCCATTCGTTCATAATCCGGGTTTTGATAAGTGAAATTTATATGGTTAGATCCGTAATTTTAATACGGACATATGGGAAACAGAATCGGCTAAAACGGATATGTAAATAAAAAGTTATGAGGAATTAAGCGAAAAAATATATATATAAGAAGGCAGAGCTGGGCGAACCGTGGGTCACGGTCCTGAACCGTGACTCAAAGTCTGGCAATTATGTTTGGAGCTGGGCGAACCGTGGGTCACGATCCTGAACCGTGACTCACAGTCTAGCAGTTCTGCTTTGAGCTGGGCGAACCGTAGGCCACGGTCCTGAACCGTGACTCACAGTTTGACAGTAATTTGTTTGATTTTCATTATTTAAGCAATAGAACTCGTTTTTACTTAATATTAAGATGTCAAAACTAACGATTAATGTGGTTTTGACCATAGGTGATGCTCGTTTGTTGTGGATGTTGATCAAGCAAGGGAATCAAGAACCGAACACAAGTTTTGAATGCTTCCGCGCTAATCTAATCTAGTTTAAAACATGTTGTTTTGTAAACTCTTTTGAATATTGAATATTTTAATCTAGTTAGTCGACTATGTTTAAATACTATAATGACATACATCTTAGTTATTAACTAAGTTTTGTTGGTCATGTATTTCGAATTTAAATAGTCCGTATTTTATGGTTATAAAACGAAACTATAAGACGAGTGTTACAAGTTGGTAATCAGAGCTCAAGTTTATTGACAAAGTGTGTTTGGTTCAAGCTTGATCAAACATCCGGTAAGAATTAGTCATTTAGTAATCTTTTATTTGCATATTAGAAAAAAGGAAATTGATTTGATGTGCACGGGAAGAGCGTGTTAACACACACAAACCCGGAAAGTGCATTAAACATGAATGGTTTATGCAAGTGGTAAACTTGGCTAAACCAAAGCGAATGATGCATATGTTGTAAAACGAAATGTTTTATAGTGACATAAACATTACAGATTCGAGATGTCTAATGTTGATAAAAGATGATTAGGTAGTATAAACCATAACCATAGATTGATTATAAAATAAGTACTTATGAAATAAGTATATTTGGATGCCTCGTATGATAATACGGGCAACATCGAATTGCAAGATTAATAATAAATTGGAAATGTTCGAATGATATGATAACCGCATCTGAAGATGACGGGAGATAAATAATCTGGAGGAAGGTCCGGAAGCATGACAAAGAACATGCTAACAAAGAACTTAAATCAAGTGATGACTTGAGGCAACGGATTACATCAGGGCGAGTATCAATCAGGTACACGTTATAAATTACGATAAGACAAGTAGAATGTGATAACTCACATAATGAACGATAGTTGCATATGGGATATATGATTAGTGAAATGAATAAATTATGTAAAAGAAATATATATATATATATATATATATAAGTATATAAATAAATAAATAAATAATGGCGAGTATGTGAAACCGAGGTAAAAGTAATATCGATAGATATTGCAATGGAAATGAGTGCGCGTGCACTCGAACCCGGAATTTGCAATAATAATAAATGGCGAAGACAAGGTTATGGACTTGGCCAAACCAAATAAAACATGTAGAAACATCGTCTATATCGATAAACGATGTGGGTAAATTCCATACAACAACATGGAATAATAAATAAAATGAATTGGTTATGTTATTGTGACAATGGATTAAGGTCAAAAATGAGAAATTAAGGCCCGGACAGAAATATCCCCGAGAAAGAAGCTAAAGAGATAATACGTATTATTCACTGCTGTGAATAATGAAGTATCAATAAATGTGGATTTAGAAACTTGGGTATGGGTAACTATCCAAGTAACATATTATTCATCAAATCCTTGCGAGGAAGAACGATAATCACATTGGTGGGTATGATTGTATAAAAGATTGGTAAAAGGAACGTTTTAAAAGTGTTGGAATGAAAGCGAGTAAACCACAAAAGCCGTATAACAATAGCAGTGGTTTTACCAAATAAGGCTTAAGAAATGAGCCGTCGGGACATTGATAAAAGAGAGGGATCTAAGGGTTATTAACAAAAGAAAGAGAGTGTTCGAATCAAATAAGTAAAATGTTTAATAATAAAGGAAAAACGTAAGTTGGGTAATGGAAATATATTACATTAAAATAATGAGCCTGAGGGATGGGACAAGAATTAAAGTAAATGAAAATACAAACCGACTAATAAGAATGCGAAGGCGTGGGGATAAAGTTTGACTGTCATAAGTGATGAAATTCATACGGACAAGTCAAACAGATTGAATAAAGAACAAAGGACTTGGTCGAATAAAAGCGAAGGAATTCGCTAAGACGACCAAACGAATTAAAACAAAGTCTAAATGCATACCAGAATGGTTGCTTTGATGATGACTTCGGTAAAATACCCGATAGATGGGTGGGATTTTGAGTATATGCGTAAACCAAGAGACGGGGACGTGGATTATAAAGTCAAAAGAGTCGGATTTATGAGTTATGACTAAAAGAATAATAAAATTTTGCAAACAGAATTTCGATAGGGATGTTCAACTATTTCGAGGTTGGACGAGTTAAATAAAGAATGAAGTTTGACTGTCATAAGTGATGGATTCACACAAATATGTCAAACTGGTCAAATAAAGTATAAATATTTGATAGTCCAATAAGCCTAAACCGAATAATGGAAGCGCGAAATATCAATGAACCTATGGGATAGGTCGTAAAAGAGTATAGAAATGAAAACACAAACCAGTGAAACCGAAGAGTTACAAACACTAAGATAAAGAACCCGGGGAACGGGTTGAAAGGAAATAGAGGCGTAAGCCAAATAACGGTAAGCGGAAAACAAACCGACGTGTAAATGACGTAAGAAGTCATAGAGTCGGAAGATTAGTTAAAAAAAGAGAAAACGAATGTAGCCTTAGACAACGGTCAAGGTCCATAGAATTCAAGAATGAAAATGAACGACTTGTAAACTTAAAAAGGTAAAAGATCTAATAAAATAGCCTACGAGGCTAAGTGTAGGAACCTACGGGTCGATAATGTAAAGCGTGGGAACTAGTGATGATTCCCCGCGTAATAATACTAATGGAAAGAAATAAACCTTTAGTCGTCAATTACCCGATGAGAGTAATTGACATAAGTTAAAGAGAAAAATGTTAAACTAAAATTCATTTTTAGTCAAAAGCGACGATTTAACAAAACATAAGAAGTATTAGATCAGGAATTCACATAAGGCCGAGGATGGCAATGTGGTACACCCAAATGACGGGGTATGAAGTAACGACGACTAATCCATCTAGCCGGTAAAACCATTCGAAGTCAAAGAAAGGTTATGAACTATGTAAAGCGCTCGATAATATAAGATTAGCGTGAAGTAAACATGTTGACAGGCTTAGTGACCGGGTGATCAAATAACAACTCTGTCAAATAGATGAAAAAGATAAGAAATACATGATAAAAGTACGACCCATGAGGCATTGCACATGGAAGGCGTACACGTCAATACAAATGATGACTATAGACCGAAAAGAAGGAATGCCTTAAAAACGAAACTAAGTTCGTTTGGTTTAAACCAATAAACTACGTAAGAAAGGTTTCGGGGACGAAACCTCTTTAAGGGGGGTAGACATGTAACACCCCGAAAATACAAATTTTTTTTTATTTGAAAATTCAATGTTAGTAATAAAGAAAATAAACTAACTAGGAATAAGTAACCTAGTTAGTTAGTTGTCTTGTAGTAATAAAGAAAATTGGTTAATATAACACTCTATGTAACTTGGAATAAAGTATAGGGGTCGGTTGTAGCAAACTTGAAACAAATTTGTTTTAATTAAAACACTAGACACCAAAACACACACTTTAAGTGTGTGTTCTGGTCGAACTCTCCAGAGAAGCCAGGGGCTCCCCACATCAAACCCTAACTAGCTCAAAAATTGACAAATTGAAGGGCCAAATCAGTCCCAAATCGATATCCAAGCATAAATTAGTGATCACCTAAGTGTAGTGATCATAAGGTATGTCAAAATTTACAATTTGGTTTCATCTCAAATTCTTGATGATTTGTGAAAATCGAAATCTGGGCTTGATTATTTGATGTTTAAATGAGATTAGCAATAAAAACATGTCTAGGAGTAAACCACGGTCAATAACATGTCGAATTAGTGTTTAATTTATGAAATTCATGATAATCCATTGATAAGTTAAATGGGTTTTGTAAAAATAAGATGAACACAAGAATCATGACTATCAAAAGTGGTGTTACTTGATTTCTATGAAATGATTCTGAGATTAGTATGCATCCTTGACATAATGAAATTGAATTATGTGTTTATATTGGGCAAAATTAACAAGTTATGAACTTGATTTTAAATATGTAAAATTATGCCCGTTAGGTGTTCGTTAAAATGCCTAAATGAAAGATAATTGTTGAAAATCGGACAAAAACGCATGTTTGATGGATTTGGCAAATTATGCGTTAAGACTTATAAAAAGGGTTCTAAACGGTTTGTGGATTGAACTCTTTAGGCAAGGAAACCGGGTCTTCAAGCGGACAAGCCAAAGCGGACACATGCTTGAAGGGAACGCTTTAAAGGTATGCGACTTGTCGTCTCTTTACATTTATGTAGACAAGCGTAGTCGTAAATATGTTTAATGTTGATATAGCGAAAATGGTTGCGTTTGGTAAGTCAATGAAGTGATGGAATTCACTCGATAACCAAACGGGTTAAAACGAATGGTTAAAGTATGTTTGGAATGTTAATGAAGTGATGTGACTCACTCAACAACCAAACGGGTCAAAATAGATAGCTAGATATGTGTAACATTGATGTAATGAAAATAGTCGTGTTTAGAATGTACATTAAGTGATGAAATTTCACTAGATAAAGAACGAATTAAAATAATGGTCGAAATGGTAGTGATTGAAGTGACTTGAACGTCACTCGTTAAATTTGAGTTATAAGAACGTAAACCATGGAATGGAGATGATACACTAAGATGGAGAAGCCCGGGAATGGGTAATTATGGTTGGAAAATCAATGACGTTGAATTATGCAGGTATGTAACCTTGTTCCGTTACATTATGTTAATTAGAATTACGGTCGTTTGAAATTGTGTTTTTAAGACAAGATATTCGTTAATAAAAGTGACGAAGATCACTATTAGATAAACGAGTCAAAAAATTGTTTAGAAAATGTTTGGTAGTCATTGGAAATGGAGGATTCCATAAATGAGTCAAACGGGTCGATTAATTGTTTAGTAGATAGTAAGAATGTGTTTCGAATAGCTTATGGCGATGGTGGATCACAAGAGTGTAAAACCATAGACTTGGTATTGATACGCTAGTGATCGTAAGCCTCGGATGATGGGTAAATAAGATTAGAATGCCAAAGAATAAGTTGGCGAACAATTTACACACATAGTTAATGGGTCGAATAATCGAAACAAGGATTTTGTGGGCCATTCGTTCATAATCCGGGTTTCGATAAGTGAAATTTATATGGTTAGGTCCGTAATTTTAATACGGACATATGGGAAAAAGAATCGGCTAAAACGGATATGTAAATAAAAAGTTATGAGGAATTAAGCGAAAAAAAATATATAAGAAGGCTGAGCTGGGCGAACCGTGGGTCACGGTCCTGAACCGTGACTCACAGTCTGGCAATTCTGTTTGGAACTGGGAGAACCGTGGGTCACGGTCCGGAACCGTGACTCACAGTCTACCAGTTCTTCTTTGAGCTGGGCGAACCGTAGGCCACGGTCCTGAACCGTGACTCACAGTTTGGCAGTAATTTGTTTGTTTTTCATTATTTAAGCAATAGAACTCGTTTTTACTTAATATTAAGATGTCAAAACTAACGATTAATGTGCTTTTGACCATAGGTGATGCTCTTTTGTTGTGGATGTTGATCAAGCAAGGGAATCAAGAACCGAACACAAGTTTTGAATGCTTCCGCGCTAATCTAATCTAGTTTAAAACATGTTGTTTTGTAAACTCTTTTGAATATTGAATATTTTAATCTAGTTAGTCGACTATGTTTAAATACTATAATGACGTACATCTTAGTTATTAACTAAGTTTTTTTGGTCATGTATTTCGAATTTAAATAGTCCGTATTTTATGGTTATAAAACGAAACTATAAGACGAGTGTTACATTTACCACACCGATTAGTGATATCGGTCTAAAATCTGATAGAGTCATAGGATCCGGTACCTTTGGAATAGTTGCAATGAACGACGCTCCACAGGTATGGTGAATTGATCTGTGTGTGTGAAATTGTGACATAACCTGCATAGTTGTCTCCTTAAGTTCTTCCCAATAAGCCTTTACTAATTTGAATGTAATTCCATCGGGGCCCGGTGCCTTATTTTCTGCACACTCCCATATCGCCTTTCGGACTTCCTCCTCAGTGAAGGGTAGTATAAGGCCTGCCGCTTCATCAGAATTCAAACATTTAAAACCTGCTGGACCAATTCTGGGTCTGACACTCACCGGCTCTTTGAATTTTGTTTGGAATGACTTTACAAAGTGATTTTTTATATCATTTGGGTTAACCACCCAAGCCCCTTCTATCCATAATCCACTGATCGTGTTTCTGGCGACATGACTATTCACAATAGCATGAAAATAACTTGTATTTTCATCTCCTAATCCCACCCATCTTACTCTTGCCTTTTGCTGCATGTCCAAAGCCTGGACCTTATACCAATCCCTCATTATTTTTTTACAATTCTGCCATAATGATAGTTCTGATTCCATTAGGTTTCTAAATTCGGCTTGCCCATCCAAAACCTTCAACTTGTTTTGCGCCTCTACCATTTCTCTTTCATCCTCTTCCTTTTTACATTTCCGCCAAATTTTTAGTTCGTCTTTCACAGCCTTTAGTTTTACTGCCAGTACTTCATCCTTGAACCTTGACTCACATACC
The DNA here is from genome assembly GCA_030545235.1 of Helianthus tuberosus. Taxonomy (NCBI): domain Eukaryota; kingdom Viridiplantae; phylum Streptophyta; class Magnoliopsida; order Asterales; family Asteraceae; genus Helianthus; species Helianthus tuberosus. The sequence continues at coordinate 199,389,634 of CM060363.1, read as the reverse complement.
TTTTCCAGCCCTTTTCTCACCGCGTCATCAAAACCATCGAGTGTAAACCAACTGTTGAACAATCTAAACGGGGACGGTCCAAAATTATTATTAACTAACGTCAAGATGATTGGACTATGGTCTGAAATCTCCCTATTAAGGGCCAATAATGTTGCATTCGGCCATTTCATCATGAAATTTTCAGAGACTAATACACGATCTAGCTTGCTCAGGTTCGTACCGTCTCCTGATAGAAAGGTGTATCTCATGCCTCCCATATTGTATTCTTGAAAGCCTCCATTACTAATGAAGTTATTAAAATGCAAAGCACCGTTTGCATCAAAGACAGAATTAAATCTATCTTCTGGGACCCTCACTTCGTTAAAATCCCCTATCAAAATCCAACGATCAGATAAAGTCTCTTTTATAGCGTGTAGTTCGTCCCACAATCTCCTTCTGTTAGCCAGACTTGTTGAAGCATACACATTTACGATAACCAAATCCCCATCTACCCCTATAACTCGACCTCTTATTAATAAAAAGTTTTGAATTTTTATTTCCAGTTCTTTCTTAAACATACCTAGATTCCAAAGTGATAAAAGCCCACCCGATCTGCCATCCGCATCAACTTTTGAGAATTCAAACTCCGAGTTGTCCCAAAATTTCTTTATTTTACTTTCGGGTAAATTACTAAATTGTGTCTCCTGTAGAGCAATGAATGATAAATTAAACTTTGATAGGAGTCCTCTTACCCCCGTCGCTTTCCCAACTCCCCCTGCAATATTATTTCACACTTGCTTTCGAAAATCTGCTACAACTTAATCATATCATTTTAGACTTCATAGATATTTTCAATATATAATTTTTAGGAACAATGATTTTAATAAAAAGTTTGAATTTAGAAAAACACGATGCTATGCGGGTAAAAATAGAACAAATATAGCATTTGAAAATGGAACTGGTCAAAGAAGCAAAGTATAGCAAGCTAATAAGAAAGGTGTTAAAATATAGAATTTGAACAAACAGGGAAATATATAGAACTAGTTTGTGCCCGCCTGCGTTGCGGGACGGTAAGTCGAATATTTCTTTCTTGTAACATTTACATTTGTGTTTCGGCTACTTGTACATACTACTCATAACACAATATCAAAAAAAAAAAAAAAATTAAATCGAGTCAACCAATTAAAACAAAATACTATCAAACTTTTTCTAAAAAAAAAAACTAAAACAATGGAAAAAGTACGGCTTGGCACGATAAAAAAATTACATCAAGCAAACCAATTAAAACAAAACACTACCATAGTTTTGTAAAAAAAACATTAAGACGAATTTTACACTGGGGACAGAATCGTAATTTGACAGAAAAACTACGGCAAAGCTATAAATTTGAGCTAAAGACAAAATCGTAATTTTATAGGAGAAGAAAAACAAAACCAATGGTAAAACTATAAGTTTAAACGGGGCAAAATCGTAGTTTGGCTGGATCAATGAGATAGCGTCAGGCAACTGTCTAACACTATTCCCTTCCATGTTCATGTTAGTGTATATTTCTCTCTCATAACATGTACGTCTGTGTTTCGGTTATTTATACATACTACTCATTACACGGTCTAAAAAAAATATATCTAGTCAACCAATTAAAATAAAATACTACATACTTTTCCTAAAAAAAACTAAAACAATGGAAAAACTACGGCTTGGCACGACATAAAATTACATCGAGCCAACCAATTATAACAAAAAACTACCATAGTTTCATAAAAAAACACTAAAACGAATTTTACACTGCAGACAAAATCGTAATTTAACAGGAAAAAAGACAAAGACAAAGACAATGGCAAAACTATAAATTTAACCTGAGGGAAATGATTTTAATAAGAAGTTTGAATTTAGGAAAACGAGATGTTATGTGGGTCAAAATAGAAGAAATATAGCATTTTCAAAATGGAGGTCAAAGAAGGATGGTTTACAAGCTAATAAGAAAGGTGTTAAAATATAGAATTTGAGAAAACACGTCAAATATATAGAACTAGTTTTTGCCCGTCTGCGTTGTGGGACACTAACCCGAATAGATCTTTCTTGTAACATGTACGTTTCGGTTACGTGTACATACTACTCAAAACAATATCTTAAAAAAATTAAATCGAATCAACCAATTAAAACAAAATACTAAGTACTTTTTCTAAAAAGAAAACTAAAACAATGAAAGAACTACCGCTTGGCATGACAAAAAAATACATCGAGTCAAGCAGTTAAAACAAAACACTACCAAAGTTTTGTAAAAAACACAACAAAATTGTAATTTGACAGGAAAAAAATAGGCAAAGCTATAAATTTGAGCCGAAGGCAAAATCGTAATTTGGTTAGGAGAAGAAAAAAATAAAACGAATGGTAAAACTGTAAATTTAAACGTGGTAAAATCTTAATTTGGCTGGATCAATGGGGAAGTGTCAGACAGCCACTATTCCCTTCCATGTTCATGTTAGTGTATATTTATCTCTCATAACATGTACGTCAGTGTTTCGGTTACTTGTACATTCTACTTATAACACGATCTCAAAAAAAAATATCGAGTTAACCAATTAAAACAAAATACTACATACTTTTCCTAAAAAAAACTAAAACAAAGGAAAAACTATCGCTTGGCACGACATGAAATTAAATCGAGCAAACCAATTAAAACATAACACTACCACAATTTTGTAAAAAACACTAAAACGAATTTTACACTGCAGACAAAATCGTAATTTGACAGGAAAAAAGACAAAAACAATGGCAAAACTATAAATTTAAGTTGAGTGCAAAATCGTAATTTGGCTAGGAGAAGAAAAAAACAAAACCAATGATAAAACTGAAAATTTAAATGACGTAAAATCGTAATTTAGCTGGATGAATGGGGAAGTATCCGGCAACTGACTGACACTATTTCCTTCCATGTTCGTTGTATTGTATATAAATATAAATATAAATTAATGTTAAGTCGGTCAAAATATAGGGCTTTAAAATAGAATTGGTGAAACAAGCTTGAAGTAATATTAATCGATTAAACAATTCAAAATGTAAGAATTTAACGCACTAAGACTTTTTGGTTATGATTTGGCACCAAACAAATAATACATTGGTTATTTTATTTACTATAGTTTGTTTGATATGGTTTTAAGACCAGCTAGATAAACAAGTACAGTTAATCATGGTTTCTAACAAGATTTTTTTTTTTTTTAATGGCTAACGGTGCACACCATGGGAATCGAACCTCTGACCTCTCCTATTCTAAGCTCTATCTAAACTTATTAACACCACTGGGCTATTCCCAAGTGGATCTAACAAGAATTGTTAATTCTCAAACAATCTTGTTTCACACTAGCTTTCGAAAATCTGCTACAACTTAATCAAATCATTTTAGACTTCACACATTTTTTCAATATTTTAATAAAAAGTTTGAATTTAGGAAAACGAGATGTTATGTGGGTCAAAATAGAAGAAATATAGCCAATGATCTCTAGATCAAGTGGTGGAGGGCTTGCATTTCTCTTGAGAGATGCAGGTTCGACTCCCATTAGGTGCAGAGTGTGGCACTGGTGGGCAATGATAGGAGACTCAGGGAAACCTGGGTTGGATCCTTGAGCCAAACGGGCTTTACCGGTAATTTCACCGTCGTGCCTACGGGCGGGTGGGTTACCGGGTTTTCCTCGGAATTGGTGGTGGACTCGGGTTACTCTCGGAGTACTCCGTTTGTCCAGTGGGTGCCCCGAGAGTACTCGGGATTGAGTTTGTTGGCCGTTCAAAAAAAAAAAAAAAAAAAGAAGAAATATAGCATTTTGAAAATGGAGGTCAAAGAAGGAAAGTATAACAAGCTAACAAGAAATGTGGTAAAATATAGAATTTGAACAAACACGGCAATATATAGAACTAGTTTTTGCCGGTCTGCGTTGCTAGACACTAACCCGAAGATATCCTTCTCGTAACATGTACGTTTCGGTTACTTGTACATACTACTTAAAATACGATCTCAAAAAATTAAATCGTGTCAACCAATTAAAACAAAATATTAAGTACTTTTTCTAAAAAGAAAACTAAAACAATGGAAAAACTACCGCTTGGCATGACAAAAAATTACATCGAGCCAACCAATTAAAACAAAATACTACCATAGTTTTGTAAAAAAAAAAACAGAGACGAATTTACACCCGGACAAAATTATAATTTGACAGGAAAAAAAATATAATGGCAAAGTTATAAATTTGAGCCGAAGGCAAAATCGTAATTTGGTTAGGAGAAGAAAAAAACAAAACCAATGGTAAAACTGTAAATTTAAACGTGGTAAAATCTTAATTTCGCTGGATCAATGGGGAAGTGTCAGGCAGCCACTATTCCCTTCCATGTTCATGTTAGTGTATATTTATCTCTCATAACATGTACCTCCGTTTCGGTTACTTGTACATGCTACTTATAACACGATCTAAATATATATATATATATATATATATCGAGTCAACCAATTAAAACAAAATATTACATACTTTTCCTAAAAAAAAACTAAAACAATGGAAAAACTACCGCTTGGCACGACATGAAATTACATCGAGCCAAACAATTAAAACAAAACACTACCATAGTTTAAAAAAAAAAAAAAACTAAAACGAATTTTACACTGAGAAGAAAATCGTAATTTGACAGGAAAAGAAACAAAAATAATAGCAAAACTATATATTTAAGCTGAGGCCAAAATCGTAATTTGGCTAGGTGAAGATAAAAAAACAAAACCAATAATAAAACTGTAAATTTAAGCGAGACAAAATCGTAACTTGATTGAATAAATAAGGAAATGCACGTCATTTGCCTGGCCCTATTACCTTCCATTTTCATTGTAGTGTATATAAATGTAAATAAAAATTAACCTTAAATCGTTCAAAATATTGGGCTTTAAAATAGAATGGGTGAAACAAGCATGAACTAATATTAAACAATTAAACAATTCAAAATGTAAGAATTTGACCCACTATGACTTTTTGGTTATGAGTTGGCACCAAAACCAATGATACATTGGTTGTTTTATTTAGTCTAAATTGTCATTTTAGTACTTGAGGTTTGTCTGTATATGTTATTTTAGTACAAATTTTTCTCTTTTGGATCCCTGATTTTTCCTATTTCTTGTCATTTTCATCCAACTCATTAACCCAATCAACAAATCTCAGTTAGCTCAGGTTATTTGGGTCACTTTATCATAATTCTTTTCGTATTCCCATTTTCATCCAAAATTCTTTTTTATTTATGTTTTGGAATAATGGAATTTAATAATCCCAACTTTCACCAGTTGGCCAGCAACGGACCCAACTTCAAAAATAGCCACTGGCGGTCCCAACTTTTGACATTTTGTAAAACATTGGACCCTTGCTAACACCGTTATAAGGGTGATGACGTGGCATGATGACGTGTCATGATTTATAAACTGGGCTGGTTATGTGGCTTTGAACTTGAATATGTGGCTTTCTATTAAAAAATTGAAAAACAATCTAATTAGTCATTTAAAGCATCTCCACCTGTTTAATAGAGCAATAAGGAGAGTAAGGAATCACCACTTTTGTTCTTCAAACCTTCAATTACAACGATTAATAAGAAGATAAACAGTGATAAAGTGAAGAAGATTGAGAAACGAGTGAAGGTAGCTGCTATCGACGGTGCACCGACGGTGACGCCGGAGAAACTGTCTGAACAGTGCTTCTAGCCTAATCCAGAAACCGATGGTAGAGAACAAGTTAGGGGAGATAACAGATGGTGGAGAACAAGTTGGGGGAGAGAACAGATGGTAGGTGGTGTGTGTCGAGTGTAATATGTTTTTATTGATATTTTAAGCCCATTTTACACATTAGTCAAGTTTTAAATTTATAAAACACGATATTCTACTAACACTAAACACAAACATGGGCAAGTGCACCCATTGTGAGCGTAGTATAGCGTTGGTAAGATACCAAGGTCATCCAAGGACACAAGAGCTTTTAGTACTGGTTTATCCTCAACGTCTAATCAAACTAAAATTTTTTGAAAATGTTTTAAGTATGAAAAATAAAAACTAAAAATGCTGAAATAAAAATAAAATTAAAATAGATAGACAAGATGAATCACTTGGATCCGACTCGCCTTTAATGTATCATTTGATGATTTCCGCACTTTTTCACTTTTTAAGATATTATCTTAGTTATAGTAGTAGGCTCCTCTTTTGAAGGTGACGTTACCCTCAACCCAGTGGTTTGAGTCAGCAAGGATATATTCCCAAAGGGTCGGAATATTGAAAGATAATTAATTAAGTTTTAAATGCGAAAAGTGGTAGGCCCCTCTTTTGAAGGTGACGTTACCCTCAGCTAAGTGGTTTAAGTCAGCAGGGATACAATCCCAAGTAGCCGGTTTAATGTATTAATAGTAGTTTACATATGAGGGGATCAAGCCATTCGCACCCCCACCATCCAATACCAGTGGGTATTGAAGGAGGTTCTAATAAGCTTGACCCAGGTCCTTGCAGGATCTATACACTGAACAAGGCAACAACCTTACTAAACCATTCCTTTAACCCCCTACCAGGTAGCCAACATATTTCTATATAGACCGTAGAGATATGAATGGTGAAAATCTTTTACTTTATATAGACAGTAAAGTAATGCCAAGACACCACAAACAAATAATAAAGATGTTTCACCTTCAACATAAGAAACTAGTTATTAAAGTCATTAATACAAAACCAAATAAAAAGTAAGAAAAGATTAAAATCAAAAGCAATACATTAAATGCTTGTCTTCACCAAGTGATGTAAGAGACTTAGCCAAACATGGCCTTTGATTGACAAGAAATCTTAAGATCAATCTTGGATCCCGAGACTACTACACACACTCTAAGGTGGATGATGGATGATGGTGGTGGATGTGGGTGTTGTAGTGGTGGTGGAGTGGTGGCAAAGTGGGAGAGAGGTGGTTTGCCAAGGGATGCCTTTGAAGCGAGCCAAGCACACTTATTTATTGCTTGAACAGAAGCCTGGCCACGGCCCCGTGTTCTCTGGACATGCCCTCGTTGCCATCCCTTTTCTCTTCCTTCATTAATTGCATTTGTCTGCATTAGGCTCCACATGGCCCCGTGTTCGCTGGGCACGGCCCCGTGTGCAGAAGCATATTTTTACTACCAATATTTGCAAGATTCTGCGAATCTTAGCGTTGACCACGCCCCGTGCTGAGCTGGGCACACCCCCGTGGTGGGCGTAGAAGCTTCTATAGATTTGTCCATTTCTGCAGACATCTGACCACGCCCCCGTGTCGAGTGGGCACGGGCCATGGTCAGTCTTCTGTTTCTTGTTTTTGCTTGGGGAGATGCTATCGAGGGGTCGGGCATGCCACGTTTATTCCTTTTCTTGGTATTTATGTTAGTTTTTGCTGCATATTTGTTCCTTTTGTTCGTTTAAGCTTATTTGGTCCTGAAAATACAAAAGGAAGACAAAAACACGCTTTTTCCAACATTAGTACTAAAAAAGGGTTAGTTTTATGCCTCATTTGATGTAATTTATATGTTGCATTTACACACATCAAATAGCCCCACACTTGAATCTTTGCTTGTCCTCAAGCAAAACTCTTTATTATGTGGCTTACACACCCAAATGGAATGGGTAGAAGAGAAGTTTTGGGCTTGTCTTGAGTATCGGGAATCCAAGATCTTTATCAGTTTTATTTTTATTCTATTTACAATCCTATTCGTTATGATTTATTTAGAACATTTCATAAGAGAAATTACTTATTTGGGCATAACATGCCTTTTAAAATTCCATTTATATACAAGTTCACATACCTCACGGGAGATCACTCAACACTCGACCGAAGATGTATTTTTGTGAAACACTCGGGACCGGCATGGAACTTACTTCTACCATATGCTTGCCAAGCAATCAATCCTCCTCCTTTTTAACTATAAACCTTTGTAAATATCAAGAGGACTTGGTAAATGGTTAGGCTTGGGCTAAAGGTAGGTGGTTTTGGTTAGTGGTTAGTAAAAAGGGCTAAAAGCGTAAAAAACGTCGGTCGTCGTAAAACTTTTTGTTTTTGTGACTTTTATTCAAACAAAGCATCTTCAAACAAAGTTTCTTTGAGGACTTTGTTTGTTTATTGCTAGACTTCCATTTTTTTTTATAAAGAGGTGTCACAAGAAAACCGAGCTTTTTACTAAAATAAAGGGTTGAAAAGAAAAAGGTTTTGGTGGGTAAAGGGTGTTTGTTTTGTGGGTTTAGAAATGAAAAGGTTTAGTCTCAAAGGGGTTAACTGGGGGAATTTTGGGTAGGTGATAAAGAAAATGAAAAATAATGGTGTTGAAAGGAAAATGGGTTAGTCCTAATGCCTCTATCATTTACTTACTTGGGTTTAAGTTGGTAAGGACCGGGAATGTATCGTCGTGGCAAGTTCTAGAGTCGTAAGAACCAAGCGGCTATTCACACAAGAAACGAAAAATTAGCATTTAGTTTTAAAGATGTATGCTTGTATGCTCAATAAAGGCTCAAAACTCACTTTTTGTGAGAATGGGTTTATAATGTGATCAAGTATATATAATCAAATTTTAACTAGATTTGTCATGCCGTTTCATAAATTTCTTATGTTGATTCTTTTTATCATGACGCTATCGGTTGTAAATTTGTAAAATATAACCTTTTTAGTGTCACACCTCGACCGCGTAAAACAACAAACCGCGGCGGAAACGTCGGGGAGTCGAGCAATAGAATTATTGTTTCACAACCATGGTAATTAAAGTTTTGTTTTATTAATCAAAGTGTTTACATTGTCTTGGAATTATAGTAAGCATAACATAAACTAAACAGTTATTGCTTCATTTTAAGTCACTAAGGCCCGAGTCCGCCTAAGTGTAGTACAATCATCTTCATACAATAGCAGCTGAAACACATGTGAAAATAGGTACGTCAGCATAAAAATGCATGTGGGATACATAGTTTTTGTTTATGAAGGATTCATGACTTGTAGTTAAAAGAAGTGTTTAACAAAAAGTAATCATGAACCTTGTAAAATGTTCTCTTTTATAAAGTCATATGAAAATCCATATGAAAATCAGATGATATAAAAGAGTAATGCATGGTTCAGTAAATAACTAAGTAGGAATGAATTTGTATAAAATATGTAATTTGTAAAACAATGTCGTGTTTTTGTATAAAATGTATCATGTCTTTGTTCCTGTCGAAGTGGTTTAGATAACGCTATGATATGTGATATCATAAAAGCACTTATATATAGGAAGTACCAGCGGTGTATCCACCATGCTTTTATCATATTACACATCGCCTCGTTATGTAAATCACTTATCAATAACCACCCAAAATGTCTTGTTTAAACAAATGTCAAAAATGTTTATGTGTAAAAAAATGTTCAATTGTCAACTGTGAATCATGTCATGTATAATCAAATGTAATGTATGGCAAGTAAAAAGTATCGACTCAAACCATATGTATAATGTAAATGTGTAAACAAATGTCATGTATGGTGAATAAAAAGTATTTACTCAATCCCATATGTAAAATGTACAAAACAATGTCTTTGAATAAACCTAAGTTTAAATCAAAAGTTGTGCTTTGCAGAAAACAAGGCTTTATGGATACAAACATTTATGCAGTAATGTTTATCGCATACATTCAAGCCTTGAGATTGTCGGACAAACCCTTAACAAGTTAAAGGTTTGTCAAATATGTTTATCGAATTCTGTCATTCCCTACTTCCAAACAAACCTAGGAAGTCGGGAACGGGATTTGTCAAGTCCTATGGTACCATTACATACTACTGAGCGGCGTGATCAATGTTAATGAATGTATTATTGTCCCGTTAAACATACCAAATGTCATAACCAATGTAAGCATGCTATGTGAAAACCATGTACTAAGTATGCTAAGTAAACATACTTAGTAGAAATGTTCATGAAATCAATTGTGCTAGCATGCTCAGTAAACATACATAGCAGAAATGTAATGTAAATCAATGTGTCCATATGCTGAGTAAACATATGCAAACAAGTGTCTATGAAATCAATATGCTAGTATGTTCAGTAAACATACATAGCAAAACATAAATGAAATCATGTACTATATGTGTACTAGGTGAACATAGCATGTTTATATCATAAAAAGCAATAAAAGCATGAAAGTAACAAGTATGCACATGTGTATCACCCCAAAATATTTAAAAGCGGTAAAAGAGGGGACTATGTACTCACATAATCACCTGGAAAACATTTAAAAAGAGGGGGGTCTACGTACTCACTTGGGATTGATTATTAGTCTTGGAATTAAGACTAAATAAAGCTTCAAGGATCACGGAATCAAACGGCACCTAATATAGGTAACTACGTTAATACTCAGATCCTAAATCGGGAGATAGGATAGAATGAGGTTCCATAAATCAAATGAGTATTAGAACTCATATGGCATGATTTAATAGACCTAACATTCTGATTAGAAACTTAACCTAAGTGCTTTTGACCTGTTTCGACCCGTCAAGGTAGTTTAAGCTACTTTAACGCGTCGTTTACGTAAAACTAAGGTCGGATGGTTATCTATGTCCTATGTCAAGTCTTACATGCCCAATTATGTTTAAATATGTTACTAAATCAGTTTAAATGTCAAAAACTTGTTCACATTTGCAAAATATGAATTTATGCTCAAAAAGGGCATTTTGGTCATTTTTAATGGGCATATAAACGACCTAATGGATAACTAACCAACCTAAGTGATCATAAGGTATAAACTCAGTAGGTTATTCCCTATGCAACTATGATCACTAAATAAGCTTGGTCAGATCCTAATGATCGACCAAACGGGTCGGGTTCGAAAGTCTAAGCGGTTGTCGAGATCACTTAACTTACGACCCTAAACATGCACTAAACTAGTAGTGACGAGTTAAACATGTTAAAACATCTTTAACTAAGTTAGAAAACTGATTTGGTATCAAAACAAAGGGTTTTGATACCCAAATATAGTGTCATCGCAAAATGCGCGTAAATACGCATTTTGACTGAAACTTTGACTCGTCACTACGCCTAGTCAACGTGGTAATCAGTAGGTATAACAACTAAGGATTATAACAATGGTGATTACAATCACGTTGCAAAGTTCAATTGAACTTTGATTTGACCAATTGATGGTCAAAACCGAAAGTCAAACTGTTTGTCAAACTTTTTGACTTTCAACTCTAAATGGCTGAAAATAAACACTAAGCCATGAAAGAACACTTACAATGCTCTATGGCTGAAAGATTAGACTAGAAGAACTCAGGTAGGTGGCTCCTAATGGTGGAAATCCTCCACTTAGAGTTCAAAGATGGAAATGAGCAATGAAACAAATGAAATGAAGGGGTATTTATAGTTGTGGAGGTGATTCAAGATCATTACAAGTGTTTATGTAATCCCCAAGCAATAAATCTTGGCCATACAAGTGTTAAGGACAGCTAATATGCTTGGAGAGGTGTTAACTTGGAGTCCAAAACATGAAAAATTGCATAAAAGGCCCTCAAGAACAAGCTGGGAAGCTACTGTGAACATTCTATCGCTGGCACTCTCTCGCACCCCGCATAGAATATTGGTCTGGCCTTCGCGGCCCGTGACCTAAAGTCCAGCAGTTTCAGTTTTGTTCAGTTTTAGTCCCTACATGCATATAACTTGATTTTTTACATGTTTAAGCCGTGTTAACCCATTTTCAAAGCTCTACAATGAAGTTAAAGTGTAGGGGACTCAAAATATGCTCAGAAATATCACGGATGTCAGTTCGTTTGATCGTACGGTCGCGTTATTCGGCTAATTACGACGGAAATCATAACGGACGCGAAAACGATCCAAATTAAGCGACGAATGGAAATTTTCATTCCTGTCACTAAAATAAAATATTTCAGTGACTACAAAAATTTTTGGATGTTCGGATGTGGTCAAAACGTAAGATATGCGCGTAAATGCAAACTTACGCCATTTTTGACGCTTTTAGTCCCTGTTTGATCAAATAAGCGTATTTTCGCACACCGAACCACTCAAAGCTTATTTCTAAGCTATGTTAAGGTTATTTATGGTATGTTTAGCTTATGATCATTTTCTGGAATGTACGTTGCCATACGAAACGACAGATTTTTGTAGTGTGACTTAAATAGTCCCTGTAAGCGAATAAACTTGTTTTTGCCATACCAAACCCTTCAAAACTTATTTCTAAGTTATGTAAAGGTTATTTAAGGTATGTTAAGCTTATGTTGCTGTTACAGAGTGTTTGTCGCGTTAAACTGATTACGTTTACGCACCAGTTTGCGTATAACTATCAAGAAAGCGATATAGAGTTTAAACTCGAACAAAAATCAAAACGTGAAAAATGTCAAACATAAATAAAAAAATATTGGGATCAAAACACATTGTTTTATTGATATATGAATTGTTCATAGTTGTACAATAATTACACAAGCACAGATGTCACAGTCTCCCCTACTTTAGGAAATTTCCTCCCGAAATTTATTTAGAGGAAACTTGTGAGAATAGATGTGGATATTTTGCTTTCATTTGATCTTCACATTCCTAAGTAAATTATGGGCCACGTTTAGATTCCCAGCGAACTTTGACAATAGGTATGCGCTTGCGTTTTAGCCTTTTGACTTCACGATCCATGATTTCCACAGGTTTCTCAAATAAGTGCATCGTGTCATCAACACGAATTTCATCAAGTGGTATGTGGAGGTTCTCATCAGTTAAACACTTTTTGAGATTGGACACGTGAAAAGTTGGATGAACATTTCCAAGTTCAGGGGGTAGCTCTAGTATGTAGGCTACTTTTCCGATTCTTTCAATGATCTTGAATGGTCCAACATATCGTGGTGCAAGTTTTCCTTTCTTTCCAAATCTAATCACACCTTTCCAAGGGGATACCTTGAGTAGGACGTGATCACTGACTTGAAATTCCATGGGCTTGCGTCGTCGATCCGCGTAACTCTTTTGACGGCTTCTAGCTGTCTGTAGGTTATCGCGAATCTTCTTGACTTTATCTGTAGTCTCTAGAATGAGTTCAGGTCCAGTAAGTTGAGCTTCACCTATCTCATTCCAGCAGACCGATGAACTACATTTTCGACCGTATAAAGCTTCGAAAGGAGCCATGTTGATGCTGGAGTCATAACTATTGTTGTAGGAGAATTCGATCAACGGTAGATGCGAATCCCAACTACCACCAAAATCGATCACAAAAGCTCTAAGCATATCCTCCAGTGTCTGGATTGTTCTTTCAGATTGACCATCCGTTTGAGGATGATATGCTTTGCTCAAATTAAGTTGGGTTCCCATGGCAGATTGCATGGTTATCCAAAAGTGAGACGAGATCGAGCATCTCTGTCAGATATAATGTTCAAAGGAACACCATGTCGGGATATAATCTCATCCACATAGATTTTAGCAAGTTTGTCAACAGATAGATCCTCACAGATCGGCAAGAAATGCGCTGACTTTGTAAGACGATCGACAAATACCCAAATGGCGTCATGACCTCTTTTTGTACGAGGCAGTTTGGTAATGAGATCCATAGCATTGTTTTCCCATTTCCAAACCGGTATCTCTGGTTGCTCCAATAATCCAGAAGGATGTTGATGTTCTGCCTTAACCTTGAGACAAGTAAGGCATTTGGAAACATATAAGGCAATATCTTTCTTCATACCCGGCCACCAGTACTGGGTTCGAAGATCCTTATACATTTTGTCTGCACCATGATGAATAGAATAACGAGACTTGTGAGCTTCATCCATTAGCAAGGTGCGGAGATTGTCTAGACTTGGGACCCATAAACGGCCCATGAAATAAAATAGCCCAAAGTCTTTCAGTTCAAGCTCAGGTTTAAGATGATATGGTAATTCTTTACCCATCAAGTCTTGTGTAACACAAGTATGTTGAGCATGAGAAATGCGGGTTTGAATATCAGATCGAACTTGAACACAGTGAAGCTTGACACGTTCCTTACGACTTAATGCATCAGCCACGACATTCGCCTTACCAGGATGGTAGCGAATTTCGCAGTCGTAGTCGTTTAGAAGTTCAACCCAACGTCGTTGCCTCATGTTTAGTTCTTTCTGATTGAAAATGTGCTGGAGACTTTTGTGGTCAGTAAACACTACACATTTTGTACCATACAGGTAGTGTCTCCAGATTTTGAGAGCAAAAACTACTGCACCTAACTCAAGATCATGAGTGGTGTAGTTCTTCTCGTGTACCTTTAACTGTCTTGATGCATAAGCTATGACTTTGTTTCTTTGCATAAGAACGCAGCCAAGGCCTAAATTGGATGCATCATAATACACGATAAAATCATCGTTGCCCTCAAGTAAGGATAGAATAGGTGCATCGCAGAATTTTTGTTTCAAGGTCTGAAAAGCTTCTTCCTGTTTGGATCCCCACTCAAAAGATTTATTCTTCTGAGTTAAAGCAGTGAGAGGAACCGCAATCTTGGAGAAGTTTTCAATGAAATGGCGATAATAACCTGCGAGACCAAGAAATGAACGAACCTCGGTAGGAGTAGTAGGTGTATCCCAATCCTTAATCGAACTGATTTTGGCGGGATCTACATGTATACCTTGTTCGTTAACGATGTGTCCTAAAAATTGAACCTCCTTAAGCCAAAATTCATACTTAGAAAATTTGGTGAAAAGTTGTTCTTTCTTCAGGAGATCCATTGTAAGACGGAGATGTTGTTCATGATCGGCTCGTGTCTTGGAATAGATCAAAATATCATCAATGAATACAATGATGAACTTGTCCAAATAAGGCTTACATACCCTATTCATCAAGTCCATGAAAACAGCAGGAGCATTAGTTAAACCGAAGGGCATAACAGTAAATTCATAATGACCATATCTTGTGCGAAAAGCTGTCTTGGGAATATCTTCTTCTAGTACTCGAAGTCGATGATACCCAGAACGTAGATCAATCTTTGGAAAGCAAGTAGCACCCTGTAGCTGATCAAAGAGATCATCATTGCGAGGTAGGGGATATCGATTCTTGATAGTGAGCTTGTTGAGGTCACGATAATCGATACACATCCTAAAAGATCCATCTTTCTTTTTCACAAATAGAACAGGGGCGCCCCAAGGTGAAAAGCTCGGACGGATGAATCCTTTGTCAGAAAGTTCTTGTAGATGTTTAGATAACTCTTGCATCTCAGACGGTGCAAGACGATATGGAGATTTAGCAATAGGATTTTCACCAGGTACAAGATCGATACGAAACTCAACTTGGCGTATAGGGGGTAAACCAGGTAATTCTTCTGGAAATACCTCAGGATAATCCCAAACAACATGGATATCTTGAATAGTCTTTGCCTTTCTCCTCTACGACATGTGCCAAGAAAGCAACATATTTCTTTCGTAGGAATTTTTGGGCTTGGGTACAGGACATGAATTTAAGGCTAGTAGCGGGTTTCTCCCCACAAACTTCTAAGATCTCACCAGTCGAAAGCGGTATACAAACAATCTTCTCAAAACAAATCACCTCAGCATGGTATTTGGCTAACCAATCCATTCCTACTATAACATCGAAGCTCCCAAGTTGCATTGGCGTGAGGTCAATAGGAACAAGATGGTTATTAACGTTCAACTGGCAATTTCGAAGAATAGAATCAAGTACAACGGGTTCACCGCTAGCTACCTCTACTGTCAAGGGCTTTCCTAGTTTTGTTCTAGTCATCGAAAGTAAAGGCTCAAAAGCAAAGGACACAAAACTCTTATCGGCACCCGAATAAAAAAGAACAGAAGTAGGTTGGTTGTTAACAAAGAACGTATCGTTCACCACTTCATTATCTGCACGTGCCTCATTTGCATTTAGATTAAAAGCTCGACCACGAGCCTGTGCCTGATTTGTGTTTTCCAACTTCGGGCAATTGTTCCTGTAGTGGGTCAGATCCCCACAATTGTAACACGAACCAGGCGGGCAGTGAGGTTGTGCAGGCTACGGTGCAGGCTATTATGCGGGGTTTTGTGCTGCCTGATTTTGGTTAGGAGCAAAGCGGCAGGTATTGGAAAGATGACCAGATTTCCCACAGTTAGTGTAGATACGACACTACACATGTGGTTGATGATGGCTGTTACATTTGTTGCACAGAGGTGCATTGCCAGCATACTGCCTCTTGGCAGCAGGTTGTGCAGGCTGATTCTGTGCTGTCTGGTTTGTCTGAGCAGTAATGGCGAAATTATTGGAAGCCTTACGTTTCCTTGATTTCTTTGAGGACTCAGCCTTTTTACCCTTTTGCTCCTTAGTGTTATCAGACTGTTTCTGCTTCTTGTCACCCTTCCTGTGGAGTTTACCCTTTTTGACTTGAGAGTCAGTTAGGGTTGCAGCTAGCTCAATGGCCTGTCGGACTGTAGTCAAGTTGCTGCCAGTGACAATATCCTGAACAGGATCTAGCAAACCGTCTATGTATTTCTCAATTGCCTTATCCAAAGATGTGACCATTGTTGGACATAGCAAGCTTAACTCCTCATATCTGTCAGTGTAAGCTCGGTGTTCACCACTGTCTTGCTTAAGTTCATGGAACTTATTTTCAAGTGCCCTCTGTTCGTGACGAGGGTAGAATTCTCTCATCATAAGAGCTCTAAGTTCCTCCCATGTTTGACCCAAAGCAACCTCAGCACCTCGATCTCTCATTAACCCATTCCACCAAGTGAGAGCCCTCTTTTGGAACACACTAGAAGCAAACTCGACCTTACGATTGTTCGGACACTGAACATGGCGAAAGGTGCTCTCAAGACTCTCAAACCACTGGAGGAGCCTAGTTGCTCCTTCAGAACCACTAAAATTGAGTGGTTTAGCCGAGTTAAAACTTTTAAAGTTGCACAGAGTAGGTGCATTATTGTTATTGTTGGCTTGGTTGATTTGAGTAATGAGATTTGGTAGCATAACAACCATCTACTGTGCTATAATAGCCGCCAGTTCAGTGTTAGGTTGTTGGACGTTTCGTCGAGGAGGCATTCTAAAAGAGGAAACATGAGAGGAAACGAGTGAGATGATGTGATGAAAATGAGATGTTATAAATATCGACAAAAGTAAGGATGGTGGTCATTTATTCGTTACCTCATAACAAACAGACGACACACAGTGACAAATCAAAGTAAATGGGTCATAATAATGTATCGCGAAGACATGCTTTAGCCTATAAGTGGACACTCACCCCAAGAGTTCCCAGGTAAGAGTGACTAGCCAGATACTGCGGATTTGTACGAACACTCTAGCCTTAGACAGAAAACTCAGGGTACAGGCATCCACCCTTCCAGATTGCACATGTTCACATTATTTAGACCCAAACTTTGATGAGATTTTGAAAATTTGGAAGGCACAAGGCCAAAAAAAATCATCCAAGAATGGATGATTGATTTCAAAATCGTTTTGGAAATTTGTGTTCATGTTTTGGTAATCACCTAAGGATAGATGATGTGTATTGTTTTAAGATCTAAACACAAGATGACTTGTGTTAGGGACCTAGAAAGGTTATAGTCTAGGTCAAAGCATTACTAATAACCTAATTCCCTATAACCATGAGCTCTGATACCAACTCTTCTGTCACACCCCGACTGCGTAAAACAACAAACCGCGGCGGAAATGTCAGGGAGTCAAGCAACAGAATTATTGTTTCACGACGATGGTAATTAAAGTTCTGTTTTATTAATCAAAGTGTTTACATTGTCTTGGAATTTTAGGAAGCATAACATAAACTAAACAGTTCTTGCTTCATTTTAAGTCACTAAGACCCGAGTCCGCCTAAGTGTAGTACAATCATCATCATACAATAGCACCTGAAAAACATGTGAAAGTAGGTACGTCAGCATAAAAATGCCTGTGAGATACATAGGTTTTGTTTATGAAGGATTCATGACTTGTAGTTAAAAGAAGTGTTTAACAAAAAGTAGTCATGAACCTTGTAAAATGTTCTCTTTTATACAATCAGATGAAAATCGATATGAAAATCAGATGATATAATAGAGTAATGCATGGTTAAGTAAATAACCAAGTAGGAATGAATTTGTATAAAATATGTAATTTGTAAAACAATGTCGTGTTTTTGTAGAAAATGTATCATGTCTTTGTTCCTGTTGAAGTGGTTTAGATAACGCTACGATATTTGATATCATAAAAGCACTTATATATAGGAAGTACCAGCGGCGTATCCACCATGCTTTTATCATATTACACATCGCCTCGTTATATAAATCACTTATCAATAACCACCCAAAATGTCCTGTTTAAACAAATGTAAAAAATGTTTATGTGTAAAAAAAGTTCAAATGTTAACTGTGAATCATGTCATGTATAATCAAATGTAATGTATGGCAAGTAAAACATGTCTACTCAAACCATATGAATAATGTAAATGTGTAAACAAATGTCATGTATGGTGAATAAAAAGTATTCACTCAATCCCGTATGTAAAATGTACAAAACAATGTCTTTGAATAAACCTAAGTTTAAATCAAAAGTTGTGTTTTGTAGAAAACAATGATTTATGGATACAAACATTTATGCAGTAATGTTTATCGCATACATTCAAGCCTTGAGACTGTCGGACAAACCCTTAACAAGTTAAAGGTTTATCAAATATGTTTTTTGGATTCTGTCATTCCCTACTTCCAAACAAACCTAGGAAGTCGGGAACGGGATTTGTCAAGTCCTATGGTACCATTACATACTACCGAGCGGCGTGATCAATGTTAATGAATTTATTATTGTCCCGTTAAACATACCAAATGTCATAACCAATGTAAGCATGCTATGTGAAAACCATGTACTAAGTATGCTAAGTAAACATACTTAGTAGAAATGTTAATGAAATGTCACACCCCAAAAACGTCGCAGCGGAATATAAAACGTAGTGGTGACGGAAGATGGTGCCCATTTCTATCTTGATGTTTGATGCATTATAGTGTTGGACATATTA
The DNA here is from genome assembly GCA_030545235.1 of Helianthus tuberosus. NCBI lineage: Eukaryota > Viridiplantae > Streptophyta > Magnoliopsida > Asterales > Asteraceae > Helianthus > Helianthus tuberosus. The sequence goes on along the minus strand of CM060363.1, from coordinate 199,370,703 downwards.
ACTTCATTAAAACATAAGTGTTTAAGCATGACGTCTCATAACATGACACAACCACGACATAATTAAATTGTCTTTAATCCTTATGGATCTTATTACATTTGTCCCAGAAAGTTTTAAAATTAGTCCAACATATTTAAGTGACAAGACATGCATCAACAACCACAAGATATGCCATAATTCCCGAAGCCGAACTCAAGTACCTGTAGAACACGTTAAAATCAAGTGTCAACACAAAGGAAGGTGAATTCACGTATTCACTTACTACCAATTTTATTTCAAGGAAAACCTTTTGATTAGGTGTTTAATTTAAAACATGGGCCTTCCGTCGGTTCATTACTCAGACAACAGTAATACTGCCCAGGTTTTGTATATTAAATTATTGCGTCAATTTTCAGACTCGTATGTTAGCTAGACGATACGAACTATATATTAACCATGCAGGGATAATCAATGCTAGACAATAAACAGAATATTAATTCGTCGCTTGACATTGACACGGGGCAACCGGTCACGACGGGGTTGTTAGCCCGATAGATCTACCAACAATTCATCGCGTGTAATACTTAACTGATTAAACGACATCATGGGCGTAGGGTTTTATCTTTGAGAACAATATGATGTCTGCCTCACGTACAATATATATATATGCTACTAATATGACAATTTAATACACGATGTGGTACGAATCCCCTGAATCTCCATCACTTGAGACCAAGGCCGACATCCGTCCCCCAACCGTACGGTCTTGTATCACTTAAGAAATACCGTACATACAATATTCATTCATCAAAAACGTTTTACTTTGAAACGTATAACTTATCAAATCTCAAATATTTTCAACGAAAATATATATTTTATATTAAAAGGTACGTTTTATTTCGAAAACATTATTAAACCCTTTTAACAACGTGTTCCACCCCCAAAATATATATAAAACAGTAAAAAGAGGGGTTTAGTGACACTCACCTTTGGGTGCGTAATTTAATACCGCAATCCCAGAGATTGATTTTTATATACGTCCTAATATAGGAACAATTCTAAATAAATATATATTTAACACAAAAATCCTAAGTTTCTTATTTTCTTAGAATTATCACATAACTTTGAGATTTTCTCGAAAAGTTGTCATTTTTTGATTATGTTGGCACGTTAATATATATATGAGTCCATATATATATATATATATTTATGAATTTGCGACTCGAATGATTTTATTGGTGACCATAATTTAACACCGAAACACGCGAAATCTTGTCAACTTATCTATTTTGTCACTTTTAAAGCCAATATACATAAAATATCTCATACATATCAAATTTCATGCTCGACAAACAAGTTACACATTTAACGCAATTTTTTACCGTTTCTACCGTACAAAACGCACAAGTATACACGCATAGTCTAAATTTCCCACTATCAAGTTAACACTTAACATATTATCACATTTACATGTTTAAATCACTTAACACATTTAATCACATAAGGTTCACTCAAAATTTACCCATACTAGTGTTCATCGAAAAATGCGTATTTTAGCCATTTGGTAACGATTTCGGGCGTCGGAAGTCACATATGACCAACCAAACACCAAGTAAACTTAAAATTAGTTAAAATACTTATTTTTAAACTAAAAATATCAGTTTACTTACTGATTTAAATCATTTTTATAAATATCCTCCGAAAAGCCGATTTTTTAACCGTTTTACCACATAGTTTTGCATCAAACGTTACTATAACCATCCCAAATTGTAACGACTTGATATTTTAACATAAGGCATGTTATTTACTGATTAAAATAAAAATTTTAACCACATATATGCAGGTCTCATGAAAAGCACAAAAATCATGCAAATAGCACCCGATTTACTACTTTTTAAGCCTAAAGTACTACATGCAAAGCTACCAAACCTATGACAAAGTTTTATACCATTTTAACACTTCAAGTATTCATATTTTTAGTGTTTAGATTCTGATTAAATATTATATTCATCATACCATACATAAATCATCATTTCATAAACATTTATCCACATGCATGCTTAAGTACAAGCATCTGATGCACCCATATCATGTCAAAATCATCTTGCATGAACTTTATGCATCTACATATTTATTTAACTTATGTTTTAAATATTCAAAGACATCTTCATCACATCATCATCATGTTAACATAAATGCAAGATTCACTCTATTCATGGACATATGATAAAATTTCCTACATGCATGTATACACACATATACATATACGACATACACACACACATGTGCTTACAAAAATCTAAAACTTCACTTTTCATAACATTATTTTATCGTAGATCTTCCTATAACATCAACCTTTGATCATGCATGCATCAAATTTTGCATATATCACATCATAAAAATCAAGAATCATTAAAATTTCAATCTCTAATCCATACACTCTATCATTTTCGGCCATATTAACATACACACAAGTTCCATTTTAAATTTTGCATAAAAACCCATTTGTTTAGAATTTAAGTTTGTGAATCATTCCAAGATTTAAGAGAAACCTTCCAACATCATGAACATCTCCAAGAATCAAGAATATGTTTTAAAAATAATTTTTATACCATCATGATTCAAGTGGGTTTTTGACAAGATTTTTGATGTTTGGAGCTTGTTTCATCTTGAAAAAACCTTTGGATCTTCACACCAACTTGAAACTTGTTTGAAATTAATTTGAATATTCAAGAAATGAGTTAAAATTTTCGAAATATGGCTGAATATAGGAGTGTTCGGCTGAATTTTGATGAGAGAGAGAGTGTAAGATTGATTTTGAAATAAGTCTTGGGTTTTTGGAATAATTTGCGAGGCATGTTCCCAACATAATCATTTCCACCTCTTTGAGGCCCAATGAAAGGAGGGGAGAGAGAGTGTATGTGCATTGCATGGCTGCCACCATTCCTCTACACACACACACCTCATGAAAATATATATATGTATATGTGATTTATCGGTCAAAAACTGGTATTTTACTAGATACCGGGTATTTTATTTAGCGTTTTAATCCCGTTTTAGTACGTTTTAAATTATTTTTAACATTCTATAAAAATAATCTCACCAAAATATTATTAAACAATATTTTGTTTGCCTGGACTGGCTACGTTGCCGGTATTTGGCAGTATGCGCGCTGTGCTGCGCGGTACGCGTTTAAAATCGCAAAAATAGGGATTTATGCGTTTTTATTTATTTTTATCATTCTACAGTAATAAACTCATCAAATTATTATTAAAATGATTATCAGTTGCCTTGACAGGCTGTGTTGACAGTATTTTGTCGGTTTACGCGCTGCATTGCGCGGTACGCGCTCAAACTCGAAAAATAGAGTTTCCTAGCGTTTTAAATTAGTTTTCCACACGGATACGATTAAATAATTATTCTAGTCATAACAGACTATTTTTAGGATTTTAACACTGATCGGGTAGTCACCGACGTTCGTTTCACATTTTAACCGCTACGCGATAAGCGTTTATCTTATTGTTGCCAACATATTTTTTACCAAGGTTTAAATTTACCACTCATTGAATATCATATATAAACATCGTAATCAATCAAATTCAACCTTTTATCTATTCACAACACGTGTTACAATTGTACGGTACGGCCTGAAAAGCCGGGTGTCACATGAAATCAATTGTGCTAGCATGCTCAGTAAACATACATAGAAGAAATGTAATGTAAATCAATGTGTCCATATGTTGAGTAAACATATGCAAACAAGTGTCTATGAAATCAATGTGCTAGTATGCTCAGTAAACATACATAGCAAAACATAAATGAAATCATGTACTATATGTGTACTAGGTGAACATAGCATGTTTATGTCATAAAAAACAATGAAAGCATGAAAGTAACAAGTATGCACATGTGTATCACCCCAAAATATTTGAAAGCGGTAAAAGAGGGGACTATGTACTCACATAATTACCTGGAAAACATTTAAAAAGAGGGGGGGGGGTCTATGAACTTACTTGGAATTGCTTATTAGTCTTGGAATTAAGACCAAATAAAGCTTCAAGGATCACGGAATCAAACGGCACCTAATATAGGTAACTACGTTAATAATCGGATCATAAATCGAGAGATGGGATAGAATGAGGTTCTATAAATCAAATGAGTATTATAACTCATATGGCATGATTTAATCTACCTAACATTCTGATTAGAAACTTAACCTAAGTGCTTTTGACCCGTTTCGACCCGTCAAGGTAGTTTAAGCTACTTTAACGCGTCGTTTATGTAAAACTAAGGTCAGATGGTTATCTATGTCGTATGTCAAGTCTTACATGCCCAATTATGTTTAAATATGTTACTAAATCAATTTAGATGTCAAAAACTTGTTCACATATGCAAAATATGAATTTATGCTCAAAAAGGGCATTTTGGTCATTTTTAATGTGCATATAAACGACCTAATGGATAACTAACCAACATAAGTGATCATAAGGTATAACCTCAGTAGGTTATTCCCTATGCAACTATGATCACTAAATAAGTTTGGTCGGATCCTAATGATCGACCAAACGGGTCGGGTACGAAAGTCTAAGCGGTTGTCGAGACCGCTTAACTTACGACCCTAAACAAGCACTAAACTAGTAGTGACGAGTTAAACATGTTAAAACATGTTTAACTAAGTTAGAAAACTGATTTGGTATCAAAACAAAGGGTTTTGATACCCGAAAATAGTTTCGTCGCAAAATGCGCGTAAATACGCATTTTGACCGAAACTTTGACTCGTCACTACGCCTAGTGAAAGTGGTAATCAGTAGGTATAACCGCTAAGGATTGTAACCATCGTGATTATAATCACGTTGCAAAGTTCAATTGAACTTTGATTTGACCAATTGATGGTCAAAACCGAAAGTCAAACTGTTTGACTTTCAGCTCTAAATGGCTGAAAATGAACACTAAGCCTTGAAAGAACACTTACAATGCTCTATGGCTGAAAGATTAGACTAGAAGAACTCAGGTAGGTGGCTCCCAATGTTGGAAATCCTCCACTTAGAGTTCAAAGATGGAAATGAGCAATGAAACAAATTAAATGAAGGGGTATTTATAGTTGTGGAGGTGATTCAAGATCATTACAAGTGTTTATGTAATCCCCAAGCAATGAATCTTGGCCATACAAGTGTTAAGGACAGCTAATATGCTTGGAGAGGTGTTAACTTGGAGCCTAAAACATGAAAAATTGCATAAAAGGCCCTCAAGAACAAGCTAGGAAGCTGCTGTGAACATTCTGTCGCTGGCACTCTCTCACGCCCCATGTAGAATATTGGTCTGGCCTTCATGGCCCATGACCTAAAGTCCAGCAGTTTTAGTTTTGTTCAGTTTTAGTCCCTGCATGCATATAACTTGATTTTTGACACGTTTAAGCCCCGTTAAACCATTTTCAAGGCTCTACAATGAAGTTAAAGTGTAGGGGACTCAAAATATGCTCGGAAATATCACGGATTCCGGTTCGTTTGATCGTACGGTCACGTTATTCGGCTACTTACGACGGAAATCGTAACGGATGCGAAAACGATCCAAATTTTGTGACGAATGGAATTTTTGCATTCCTATCACTCAAATAAAATATTTCAGTGACTACAAAAATTTTTGGATGTTTGGATGTGGCCAGAACGTAAGATATGCGCGTAAATGCAAACTTACGCCTTTTTTGACGCTTTTAGTCCCTGTTTGATCAAATAAGCGTATATTCGCACACTGAACCACTCAAAGCTTATTTCTAAGCTATGTTAAGGTTATTTATGGTATGTTTATCATATGATCATTTTCCGGAATGTACGTTGCCATACGAAACGGCAGATTTTTGCAGTTTGACGCAAATAGTCCTTGTGAGCGAATAAACTTGTTTTTGCCATACCAAACCCTTCAAAACTTATTTCTAAGTTATGTAAAGGTTATTTAAGGTATGTTAAGCTTATGTTTCTGTTTCGGAGTGTTTGTCGCATTAAACTAATTACGTTTACACACTAGTTTGCGTATAACTTTCCAGAAAAGCGATATAGAGTTTAAAATTGAACAAAAATCAAAACATGCAAAATGTCAAACATAAATAAATAAACATTGGGATCAAAACACATTTTTTTGTTGATATATGAATTGTTCAGAGTTGTACAATAATTACACAAGAACATATGTCACATTTAGAACTTATTATTCCTAAATTAAACCAAGACAAGTAAAAAAATTTAATTTTTTTTTGAAAAAAATTGGGGTGATTAGCGGTTCCAATAGAGTTTTGTGTAGAGCTTTTTATTAGGACTTGCAAAACTCAAGGTTTTAGCATCCCCCCACACTTAAATTACACGTTGTCCTCAATGTGTCCCAAAAATAAGTTTTTAGGTTGATTGAATGTGTAAAAAGGTGTTTAAAAACAAAATTTTATGTTACTGGGCGTCTGGCCACGGGCCCGTGTTGGTCCGGGCATGGCCCCGTGGTCAGATTGCCAGTATCATAATTAAACAAAAGGCTGGACACAGGGGCGTGTTCAGTGAGCACGGCCCCGTGTCCAGTTACCTGAACTGGGCATTTTCTGCAGAACCTTTGGCATGGGGGCGTGTTGGCTGAGCACGGCCCCGTGCTGAACTTGCTGTAATGATGAAAAATTGTCGGGAGGCTCTGTTTTTATGCATGGGGTGTGGTTTTAAAGTTCCCTTGGTAACCCCCACCTTTTTCGAGTGTATTCAACCATTACAACATCATCCAAACACCATTCGATAGTTAAAAACCATCATTAATCAAAGAGTGAAATACATAGTTCCTAAAATAAAAAGTACATACTAAAAACTGGATAAGTAGATCATAGAATGCAAGAAATTTTAAACCAAAAAGAAGTCCTACCCTAAATGTTTTTATTATAATAGCAACAAAATTTTCGAAAAATGATTCTTTCGGTTGAATAAGGCCTTTAGAACTTCTTTCCGGAAAGGGCTCCTCACACATCGTTAAGCCACTCCTCTATCTCCCAGGGGAGAAGGAAAACGGCCCCATTGTCTTCCTCATGTGGAGGAGGTGCGACTTCGACCGGCACCTCGTGTAAGGTGTTTAGAGGAGGTTCCGGGGGAATGTCGTCCCATCTGTTGGGATTAATAACTTCTTGTGTCAAGTTCCAATCTTCTTAAGGGAAGATTGGTTCCGTAGGAGGCATTGCAAGAATGTTCAACCTTTAGTGCAAAAGGTTGATTTCTTGGAAGCTATTTTCTAGCCCCACCGTTAGATAGTTGATACGGTCGATTAGGACTTCTTCTACGGATGTCATCTCATCGAGTGCCCTTCTTAGCGCCATTACGTAACGCACAAGGGTTGCCTCGATCGAAGGCCTTCTTTCCCTGCGACTGTTCCTTGAGTGAGCTGAAGAGGTTCCGCTATTCTGGCTCGACATTCTAAGAAAACAGGTCGAAAAGTTCAAATTAATGAAACAGTTACTTCGGCAACGGCCCCGTGGCCACCATTCTGCAGATTTTTGAAACAAGGAATGTTAATGCTTTAAATTATTTTTCTGACTTTTGAAACATTTCTGAGCAGAAATAACTTAAAACAGTGTTGTAAAACTTATTTTTGATAAGATTCCTTGGTTAAAAACCTAACAAACATCACAATAAAGCTTGAAAACATGAAGGTTTGAAGCTTTAATGGAGGTTTTGAGTAGTTTGTGAAGAAGAAGGCAAGGGACAAAAGTAGTAAAGACAAGATGGTTGTTGAGAACCTTCTTTGGAATATACCTTGTAGGGTATATGTGAAGATCCCATCAGATCTTTGTCTTTGGAATGGGTCCAAATGTGCAGGAATCTTGTTGCATTTATAGAAAACGACAGCACGCTGACTATGGCTCCATGCCGACTGGACACGGCCCCGTGGTCAGACCAGACTCTGACACTTTTTTGTTCGTATTCTGAACACATGGCGTGTTGGCCTGGACACGACCCCGTGGTCAATTTTGTGGTGGGTACGGGGCGTGTTGACCTGGACACGGCCCCGTGGCTAGAGAGCTTTTATGAAGTTTCTTCTTATTTTAAGGAATTTGTCCAGATCGGGTGATTCCTTAGAGGACGGAACAACACCGAAGTGCCTGAGGTACCTTAATTGCCCTTGCTTTAGTCAAGAACGCAAGAGGTTATCGAAAAGGGTGAATCATAAGCTAAATACCGGTGGACGAAACCAACCTTTATTTGCCTTATCCGGGCTCTCGTTAAAGAAGCTATATGTCGAATCGCTCAGGTCTGTGAATGCATCGGCGGAAACCGATGGAGAGTCCTTCATGGCACAATCGACATAGGGACGACTATCGCTCAAGTCCTCATAAGAGTTAGAGGTGCTTTCTGGATCTACGATGTTGTTAGATTCCGAATGCGTTCCTAACGATTCTCCTTGATTATTTTCTTGAGATAGATAGCTTGCATCTGTCTCAAGTTCTTCTAATAATTGGAGAATTATTTCATCGAACTGACATAATTCTAAAATCATGTCATCCAAAAGAAATGGTTGAGGGCACTCGGGAGAGGGATATGGGTCGTTTTTACTTTCGCCCATCTTAAGGTTATAGGGAAATGATGGGTCAAAATAGTGGGGAGTGTAATTTAAAAAATAACATTTTGAATCTTTATGAGATCCACCACATATTTGACACCACTCACCATAAGAGGAGCGAAAGTAAAAATAATCAATATCGCTCATGTTTGGGTCAGAAATTACCAACCGTCAAGATCTTACGATTCTATTTTCAGTAACTGAAGCTTGGGCACGGGGGCGTGTTTAGTGAGCATGGCCCCTTGTTCAGCTACTGTCTGACTTAAAACAGAATTGCCAGTACCAAAGATTGGGCACGGGGCGTGTTTAGCGGGCACGGCCCCGTGCTGAAGTATGTAGAAACTGAAAAATTAAGAAAAATCCTAAAAAAAGAAAAAACAAGAAAAACGATTTGGCCGTTGATTCCTAACTTTCTTAAAATTCTTGTGTCCCCGGCATCGGTGCCAAAAACTTGGTGCGTGTCGAGTGCAATATGTTTTTATTGATATTTTAAGCCCATTTTACACATTAGTCAAGTTTTCAATTTATAAAACACGATATTCTACTAACACTAAACACACACATGGGCAAGTGCACCCATCGCGAGTGTAGTATAGCGTTGGTAAGATACCGAGGTCATCCAAGGACACAAGAGCTTTTAGTACCGGTTTATCCTCAACATCTAATCAAACTAAAATTTTTGGAAAAGGTTTTAAGTATGAAAAATAAAAATTAAAAATGCGGAAATAAAAATAAAAATAAGACAGATAGACAAGATAAATCACTTGGATCCGACTCGCCTTTAATGTATCCTTTGATGATTTCTGCACTTTTGCAATTTTTAAGAGATTTTCTTAGTTATAGTAGTTGGCCCCTATTTTGAAGGTGACGTTACCCTCAACCCAGTGGTTTGAGTCAGCAAGGATACAATCCCAAAGGGTCGGAATATTGAAAGATAATTAATTAAGTTATTAATGCGAAAAGTTGTAGGCTCCTCTTTTGAAGGTGACGTTACCCTCGACTAAGTGGTTTGAGTCAGCAGGGATACAATCCCAAGTAGCCGGTTTAATGTATTAATAGTAGTTAACATATGAGGGGATCAAGCCATTCGCACCCCCGCCATCCAATACCAGTGGGTATTGAAGGAGGTCCTAGTAAGCTTGACCCAGGTCCTTGTAGGATCTATACACTGAACAAGGCAAGAACCTTACTAAACCATTCCCGTAACCCCCGGCCAGGTAGCCAACATATCTCTATATAGACCGTAGAGATATGAATGGTGAAAATCTTTTACTTTATATAGACAGTAAAGTAATGCCAAGAAACCATGGACAAATGATAAAGATGTTTCACCTTCAACATAAGAAACTAGTTATTAAAGTCATTAATACAAAACCAAATAAAAAGTGCGAAAAGATTAAAAATCAAAAGTAATACATTAAATGCTTGTCTTCACCAAGTGATGTAAGATACTTAGCCAAACATGGCCTTTGATTGACAAGAACTCTTACGATCAATCTTGGATCTCGAGACTACTACACACACTCTAAGGTGGATGATGGATGATGGTGGTGGATGTGGGTGTTGTAGTGGTGGTGGAGTGGTGGCAAAGTGGGAGAGAGGTGGTTTGCCAAGGGATGCCTTTGAAGAGAGCCAAGCACCCCTATTTATCGACTGAACAGAAGCCCGGCCACGGCCCCATGTCCGCTGGACACGCCCCTATGGCCATCCATTTTCTCTTCCTTCATTAATTGCATTTGTCTGCATTGGGCTCCACACGCCCCCCTGTGTTCGCTGGGCACGGCCCCGTGTGGAGAAGCGTATCTGTACTACCAAGATTTGCAAGATTTTGCGAATCTTAGCATTGACCACGCCCTGTGCTGAGCTGGGCACGCCCCCGTGGTGGGTGTAGAAGCTTCTATAGCTTTGTCAATTTATGCAGACATCTGACCATGCCCCCGTGTCCAGTGGGCACGGGCCGTGGTCAGCCTTCTGTTTCTTGTTTTTGCTTGGGGAGATGCTGTCGAGGGGTCGGGCATGCCACGTTTATTCCTTTTCTTGGTATTTATGTTAGTTTTTGCTGCATATTTGTACCTTTTGTTCATTTAAGCTCATTTGGTCCTGAAAATACAAAAGGAAGACAAAAACTCACTTTTTCCAACATTAGTACTAAAAAAGGGTTAGTTTTATGCCTAATTTGATGTAATTTATATGATGCATTTTACACACATCAGTAGTTAAGGTTGTGTTGTGGGTGGGTGGGTAGGGTTAATTGGGGGTGAGCTGGTGAAGGGGCGTCGACACAGAGGAGAGAGGAGAAGGTGGTTGGTGGAGGAGGGGAAGAGAGGAGAGGATTGTGTCGTGGTGGTTGGTGGCAGCTATAGAGGTTGGTGGCAGCGATGGAGATCCGTCCACCTCCTTGTCGAATCTTATGGTGGTTTGTGGCAGCACTTGGAGAGGAGGAAAGGGTGGTGCCGGATGGTGGCGGGTGGAGTTGTGCTAGTGAAGAAGAAGTTAAAATGTTTTTGGGGTTTAAAAATTCAAGTTCAAAGCCACATAATCAGCCTAATTGCCACGTAACTAGCGCAAGTTAAAATTATGACACGTTATCATGCCATGTCATCACCGTTATAATGGTGTTAGCAAGGGTCCAATGTTTTACAAAATGTCAAAATTTGTGACCGCCAGTGGCTATTTTTGAAGTTGGGTCCGTTGCAGGCTAACTAGTGAAAGTTGGGATTATTAAATTCCATTAATCCTTATGTTTTTAATCATTTGTATTTATAATAATAATAATAATAATAATTTAACATGTATTATGCTCAGATCCCCAAGTCCGTCAACCACCCACCGCCATTACCCTCCTTCACCCTCCTCTAGCACTGACACCCACTCCACTACCTCCACTCACAACCACCACCAACACCCACCTCCGCCACCTATAACCCCACAACGACCATCTTCAAGAAATCCACCGGAACATCCTCCACAACGACCCCATCATAGAAGCCATTGGTCACCTGCATTGGATTCTCCAACTCATCCCCAATTCAGTTATGTACGCAAGAAAAAGTGTTGCTACAAAACCCAATTTTACATTCAACCCCAAAATCCATCCCCAAATTAATCCACAATCTCAATCGGCAAATATTGAAACTTACATAATCAAACTTAACAGACTTACAGTCATCCAACCCTAAAACCCCAATGTTCATCCACCAAATTGCTCCTATTCCGGTGTATAAGCAAAAATCGACAACGCGACGACGATAATACAAAGAACCTGAACAAAATTAATCCGAAACAAATCATGAACCAGCACCTCATTGTGAGTGATGTGTGTAAAATGCAACATATAAATTACATCAAAGGAGGCATAAAACTAACCCTTTTTTAGTACTAATGTTAGAAAAAGCGTGCTTTTGTCTTCCTTTTTGAATTTACAGGACCAAATGAGCTTAAACGAGCAACAAATATACAACAAAAACCAACATAAATACAAAGAAAAGGAGTAAACGTGACATGCCCGACCCCTCGGCAGCATCCCCAAGAGCAAAAACAAGAAACAGAAGGCTGACCACGGACCGTGCCCACTGGACACGGGGGCGTGGTCAGATGTCTGCAGAAAGGACAAAGCTATAGAAGCTTCTACGCCCACCACGGGGGCGTGCCCAGCTTAGCACGGGGCGTGGTCAATGCTAAGATTCACAGAATCTTGCAAAATCTTGTTAGTACAGATACGCTTCTGCCCAAGGGGCCGTGCCCAGCGAACACGGGCCGTGTGGAGCCCAATGCTGAAAAATGCAATTAATGAAGGAAGAGAAAGAGATGGCCACGGGGGCGTGTCCGCTGGCAAACCACCTCTCTCCCACTTTGCCACCACTCCACCACCACTCCACCACCCACATTCACCACCATCATCCATCATCCATCTTAGAGTGTGTGTAGTAGTCTCGGTATCCAAGATTGATAGTAAGAGTTCTTGTCAATCAAAGACCATGTTTGGCTAAGTCTCTTACATCACTTGGTGAAGACAAGTCTTTAATGTATTACTTTTGATTTTTAATCTTTTCACACCTTTTATTTGCTTTTATATTAATGCTTTAATAACTAGTTTCTTATGTTGAAGGTGAAACTTCTTTATCATTTGTCCGTGGTGTCTTGGAGTTACTTTACTGTCTATATAAAGTAAAAGATTTACACCATTCATATCTCTACAATCTATATAGAGATATGTTGGCTACCTGGTCGGGGGTTAAGGGAATGGTTTAGTAAGGTTCTTGCCTTGTTCAGTGTATAGATCCTGCAAGGACCTAGGCCAAACTTACTAGGACCTCCTTCAATACCCACTGTATTGGATGGCGGGGGTGCGAATGGCTTGATCCCCTCATATGTAAACTACTATTAATACATTAAACCGGCTACTTGGGATTGTATCACTGCTGACTCAAACCACATAGCCTAGGGTAACGTCACATTCAAAAGAGGGGCCTACCACTTTTCGCATTAATAACTTAATTAATTATCTTTCAATATTCCAACCCTTTGGGATTGTATCTTTGCTGACTCAAACCACTGAGTTGAGGGTAACGTCACCTTCAAAAGAGGGGCCTATTACTATAACTAAGATAATCTCTTAAAAAGTGCAAAAGTGCGGAAATCATCAAAGGATACACTAATGGCGAGTCGGATCTAACTGATTCATCTTGTGTATCTTTTTTTATTTTTATTTTCATTTCTGCATTTTTAGTTTTATCTTTCATGTTTAAAACTTTTTCTCAAAAAATTTAGTTTGATTAGACGTTGAGGATAAACCGGTACTAAAAGCTCTTGTGTCCTTGGGCGACCTCGGTATCTTACCAACGCTATACTACGCTCACGATGGGTGCACTTGCCCAAGTGTGTGTTTAGTGTTAGTAGAATATCGTGTTTTATAAATTTAAAACTTGATTAATGTGTAAAATTGGCTTAAAATATCAATAAAAACATGTTACACCCGACACACACCAAGTTTTTGGCGCCGTTGCCGGGGACACAAGGATTTTAAGAAAGCTTGGAATCAATGGCCTAATCATTTTTCAAAACCTTTTTAAAAACTGTGCGCACATTTATGCATTTTTCTTAAATTTTTGCATTACAGTAGTCTGAACACGAGGCCGTGCTCACTGAACACGAACCCGTGCTGCATAAAAATTAACAAAACACCCAGATACAGAGTCTGAAAACGGGGTCGTGTTCACTGAACATGCCCCCGTGCTGAACCAAACTAGTTAAAATTTTTAAAACGCCCAGATACAGAATCTGACCACGGGTCGTGCTCGCTGAACTCGAGGTCGTGGTAAGCCTCTGTTTCGGCTTTTATTTTTGTTTTCTGGTCCCGAAACTCTTTTGTGGTATGCTGAGTGATTCTTATGGATCAATACTCCGGGGGTTACAACTACCACTATAAAGAGGATGATTATGAAGAAGAGTATTGTACCATTTGTGGAAATCCTCATTCGGTGCAATATTTTAACCTGTTTGAACCATCCACTTCGTACACATACCAAGAGGAGCCCAGGTACGAGCCATCCACTTCATACACACACTATGAAGAGCCAAGGTATGAACCTCGCCCCTCGTACACATATCTTGAAGAACCAGGGCATGAGCCATCATACTCATATTTTGAAGAACCAAGGTATGAATAATCTCCATCATATACTTACTATGAGGAACCATGGTGTTACCCACCTACCTCATATGAGTTTTATGAAGAACCAAGATACGACCCTTATCCATCATATGCTTATAATGAGGAACAATAGTATGAACCATCTACCTCATATGAGTATTATGAGGAGCCAAGGATCGAACTTCCAAACTCAAGCTATGGGGATCCTTATTCCGCTCACTTTGACGAACCACCAATTATCTCCCCCATAGCCGAAAAGATAATAGAACACCTCAAAACTATTGAACGCTACATTAAAGAATCTCACGCAAGGGAAGAGGAATCCTGCGCAAGGGAAGAGGTAATTGGTACTACAGAAGTGATAGTAGAAGAGGTAAAAATGGAAGAACAAGTAAGTGAAAAACTGACGCATGAACTGTGACAACTCGTATTTCAAACCTTCGTTGTACTTGATGTAACCTGTTCGAGCAATATGTGATTATGTGATACATGGTTTTAAATGAAACATTATGTTTGTATTATATGAATATATGTATGTTTATATAGATAGCCCGAATCGCACAACATTCACCTAATCGCACAAGCCATTGGGCTTTGGTTCCACACATCCTCTCGGCCCAATCTCATTTGGTTGGAACTCGAAACCAAGGGCAGCCCAAGGAAGGGTTCGGCCCACTCCTCTTATACGTATGCACATATCCCTTGGGGAGTTTTGTTTCTCATTATTTGCTAACACAAGAAAAACACACAAACCCTACTCTCCCTTTCTCTCCTTCGAAGACCGGCGGCAGCCCTTCATCACTCGAAGCTTTCTTTGTTCTAAACATCAAATCCGGTTAGTGTTTTGTTATTACTTGAGGGTATGTTGATCGATGATTATAGCTATATGAAAGCTAGGGTTAATGCTAGTAGTTATGTTGTTAGAAATTGTGATCATGAGTTGGAAACATACATTCAATTCTAATATGGTTATATGATGGAACTGTTTTGTCAATGGGTTGCATGATGATTAGATTAAATCTAGTGGTTGATCTTGATTTGGATGTTTGGTTGATCTGCTTGTTTTAGCGTAAGGTATTGTATGAGAATTTTGAAATCATGGGTCTGATGATTCGAGTGAATGTTATGATAGGATATTGTTCTTGATTAGATTAGGGTTCATGAGAATTAATTAATAAAAATCTTGTTTTGATCGAATAAAGGCATACGTGGAAACTGTTAAATTTTTTTAATTGGATCGAGTAAATGGAAATAAGATAACTGAATGCCATGATTTTTGGATAATAAAATGAAACGCACAAGCCCTTGAATCGCACAAGGGCAATCGCACAAGATTGGTGCAACTGTTTAAGAATATTATACAAGTTAGGACTGCATGATCGCACAAGACTTATGGATCGCACAAGCTAGTTCCGATCGCACATGCCTTGGGCCACACACACCGATGTTTGAAGTTGATATGCTATTGGGCCATCTGGTCCAACTCAATCGCACAAGTAATTCGAGTCGCACAAGATTTAATGGATTGCACAAGTCAACTGTTGTTTAATTAGTTGGGCTGTTTAAACTGTTGGGCCAAGGATGTTTTGGGCCGGGTAAGGTTCCAATCGCACAACCCGTTGTGAGTCGTACAAGGTTGTGCTGGACGCACAACAGGTTGGGCCGATTTTTTATTGGGCTAATGAGCTTGTGCGAGCCCAATCATCTGAGTCGGACAAGTTGGATATAATGTGTACTTGACTGTTTATATGTTCTACGTGGTTGCCATGATCAGTACGTGTTCATAACC
The DNA here is from genome assembly GCA_030545235.1 of Helianthus tuberosus. NCBI lineage: Eukaryota > Viridiplantae > Streptophyta > Magnoliopsida > Asterales > Asteraceae > Helianthus > Helianthus tuberosus. The sequence continues at coordinate 199,354,708 of CM060363.1, read as the reverse complement.
TGTTAGCTTATGTGTAAACATACGTGCACTACTTGAACCTAGACCTGACTTGTATGGTAACCATGTTAGGACATGGTTGACCCCTAGCAGCTCGATTGACCTTTTGTTTATCTGCCGAGCTAACCTAAGGTGAGTTCACACTTTCTACAAAGCATGGTAATTCCCGGTGGGTTGGGAATGGGTTAAGGAATATGGATTCCTCGTCCTTCTTGGGTAGGACAGTTCGGGTTAAGGAATGTAATTCCTCGTCCTCTTGGACAGTTCAAATTTCACTAGACTAAAACTCTAACACGAAGTCCCTCCTTTTATATCGACTTAATCGCTGGGCCAATGGCGAGTGGGTCATTAGTTAGATAGCGCTATTTAGGTCTGACAAGCCTCACACCGTGCCGCAGAGGACGGGCGTGAACTAATGGATCTGGGCACGTCAATGATGATAGATATTGATGCTATGGGCACATAAACATGACTAAAGTCAGTGGTCAATATGGTAACGAGTCTAGTAATTTATCATGGGGTAGCCCCCACGGTCGGAGAGCCAGAGAGTTGAACACGGGGTAGCCCCTACGGCTGTATAGCCAGATTAAATGGGATTAATACAATTCACGTTTTTGAACTATGGGGTAACCCCCACGGCATGGATGCCAGTTAAAGGAAACTATGTTTTTTGGAATAACTAAAACAAACACCCAACAATGAACTCGCTCAACTTTGTTGTTGACTCGTTACTACATGCTTTGCAGGTCATTAGGTACTTAGCTGGAGCTTGCATGGGGAAGAGTCGTTGTGGGACATGGAATGTTGAGTTCCATGTGGAACATTTGAACTTTTAAAACTTATAATTTGGTTTTACACCTTATGCTTCCGTTGGTACTTGAATTTGGTTAATTTATTTTGGACACCAATTATATTGTGGTTGGTTTATCTTTATTATATTACATTGTTCAATGTGATTGGTGGCTTGATCCTGGTCAGTCACGCCTCCAAGCGGTGATACTCCGCGTGTGGATTTTGGGGGTGTGACAGATTGGTATCAAAGTCGTTGGTTACAGTGAACTTGGTTTTAAAAAGGGAAAAGCTTTTTAACAAAACCAGACTATAACCTGAACAGTGCTCAACGATCCACAACGACGCTTCGCTCCACGTGCAAGGCTCAACACCATAGGTGATATGATTTACGTTTATATTGCCTACTTGCTGGTTACATAGTACATTGTTCATGGTATGCTTAGTTAGTATAACAACTGTTTCTTGAACTCTGTGTGCTTACTATCTTCTGTCACTCCACATTTACACACATGCGCGACACTTTTCTTACTTTTGTTCTCTTCGATGTGAAGATCATGAGTGGACGTCTGAATTTGACTCAAGCCCAGCTGACGGCTCTAATCAATGAACGAGTTGCTGAGGCACTCGTAGCTGTCCCTGCAGGAGGTATAACCTGCCATTTCGACCTATCCTAGGATGTTTAGATCCTACTCTCGTAAACCAACACTTGTGCTTAACCTTGTCCCTTCTTACACCCACGACATGTCAACATGCTCAGCCTCCTGTGTGCACCTTCAAAACTTTTATGGACTGCCGACCTACTACTTTCAGCGGCACTGAAGGAGCTGTAAGCCTCCTCTACTGGTTCGAGAAACTCGAATCTGTCTTTGAGATGTGTGAATGCCCATTAGGCTCGCAGGGTGAAGTATGCTACTGGTACTCTCGTGGGTGTAGCGCTCACGTGGTGGAACGCTCAGGTCCAAATGCTGGGGTTGGTTATTGCTAACGCCACCCCATGGAACGACTTCAAGGAATTGATCAAAGAGGAGTACTGTAGTCGGGATGACATTCACAAGCTGGAGGTAGAGTTCTTCAACTTAAAGATGACGGGGTCAGAAATTGAAGCATACACGAAAAGATCGAACGAGCTGGCTATCTTGTGTCCCACTATGGTAGACCCTCCTATCAAATGTATCGAACTGTACCTTAAGGGTTTGGTGCCAGAAATTCAAAGGCATGTGACCTCAGCTAATCTTGGCACCATTCAGCAAATCATCAAGTTGGCTCATCGTCTCACTGATCAGGCGGTGGAGCAGAATAGGTTACCAAAGCGTATTAGTGCTACTACTTCTGATACTCCCAGTGACAACAAGCGTAAATGGGATGGAACTTCAAGCAAGGGTTCAATTTCTGTTCAGTCTCAGTCACAACAGCGAAGGACTGAGGACTATAAGAGCCCTAGTCAGCAACAACCTGGTAGTTAAAGTCAAGGAGGGTACAGGGGAATTCACCCCAAATGCAATCGCTCTAACCTACACCACAGCGGGCCATGCACCAGGAGTAACTGTCACCGGTGCAACAAGCCAGGCCACGCCGCAAAGGATTGCAGAAGTTTACGCCCTGCGAATCAGAATCGTCAGCAACAACAAGCCCCACAAAATCAACGCCAGCAGCAGTAGTAGCAAAGTATCAACAAAGGGTGCTTTTAGTGTGGAGCTGAAGGCCACTTCAAGAGAGACTGTCCCCAACTGAACCAGAATCAGAACAACAACAATAATAACAACCAGGGGAATGGAAACAACTGGGGTAACAACAGCAATGGTGCCAGGGGTCATGTATTCATTATTGGCCAGGGTGAAGCGAGGAATGATCCTAATGTCGTGACGGGTAAGTTCCTACTGGATGACTTTTATGTTACTTTTTTTTTATTCGGGTGCCGATACTAGCTACGTGTCCTTAAAAGTTAGTCAGATGCTTAAGCGTACCCCAACACTTTTGAACACCAAGCACACTGTAGAGCTAGCTAATGGTAAAAGTTTAGAAGCCACACATGTAGTCAAGGGTTGTAGTCTTGTTCTTGCTAATCAGACCTTCTCTATCAACCTCATTCCTATCGTTCTGGGTGGTTTCGACGTTGTCATTGGGATGGAATGGTTATCCCAACACCAAGCGGAAATCCTTTGCAACGAGAAGATTGTTCGCATCCCTCGTTCTGGAGAAGAACCTCTAGTGATTTGTGGCAACAAGAGTGGTGCTGTCGTGAGCATCATCTCTTTCCTTAAGGCCTAGAAGTGTTTGCGGAAGGGCCACACTGCTATCCTGGCACTCGTTACTGATACCTCGACAAAGGAGGAGAAGATAGAAGATTTTCCGATTGTGTGCGACTTTCCTGAGGTATTTCCTGAGGAATTACCTGGTCTTCCGCCCTACCGTCAGGTTGAATTCCAAATTGAGCTAACACCTGGAGCAGCGCCCATAGCTCGAGCACCTTATCGTTTAGCCCCATCAGAACTAGAAGAGCTGTCTATGCAACTACAAGAGCTCTTGGATAAAGGTTTTATTCGTCCTAGCTCTTCGCCCTGGGGAGCTCCAATGCTATTCGTGAAGAAGAAAGATGGTACCTTCAGAATGTGTATTGACTATCGTGAACTCAATAAGGTGACTGTGAAGAATTGCTATCCTCTTCCATGCATTGATGACCTATTCGACCAGCTGCAGGGGTCGAGCTTCTATTCAAAGATTGATCTGAGATCGGGATACCACCAGCTGAGAGTCCAAGAAGGGGACGTCTCCAAAACAGCCTTTAGAACTCGTTATGGACACTACGAGTCTTTGGTCATGCCTTTTGGGCTGACAAACGCACCTGCGGTCTTCATGGACCTTATGAACAGAGTGTGTAAACCTTACCTGGATAAGTTCATTATAGTTTTCATCGACGACATCCTGATCTATTCTAAGAGTCAGGAGGAACACGAGCAGCATCTACGACTTATTTTGGAACTCCTTCGAACAGAACAGCTTTATGCTAAGTTTTCGAAGTGTGACTTCTGGCTTCGTGAAGTCCACTTTCTAGGCCATGTGGTAAACAAGGATGGGATTCATGTTGATCCATCCAAGGTAGACTCGATCAAGAACTGGCCTGCACCCCGTACTCCAACAGAAATCCGCCAATTCTTGGGATTGGCAGGCTACTGTAGAAGGTTCATCAAGGATTTCTCCAAGATTGCGCAACGTCTCACCTCACTAACTCAGAAGGGTGTCACCTATCGTTGGGGTGATGAACAGGAATCTGCATTTCAGCACTTAAAAGATAGGCTTAGTAGCGCACCTATCCTCTCATTGCCTGAAGGCACAGATGATTTTGTGGTTTATTGCGACGCATCCATTCAAGGACTTGGTTGCGTGTTGATGCAACGTGACAAGGTCATTGCTTACGCGTCACGTCAACTTAAGGTTCACGAAAGGAACTACACTACACACGATTTAGAGATGGGAGCTGTTGTTTTCGCACTCAAGATACGGTACCAGGTGCACCATTTACACCGATCACAGGAGTCTCGAGCATATCTTCAAGCAAAAGGAGTTAAACATGCGACAACATCGATGGGTCGAGCTCTTGAATGATTACGAATGCGCGATCAAGTACCATTTGGGCAAAGCCAATGTGGTGGTCGACGCCCTTAGTCGAAAGGAAACAAAACCTAAGCGAGTACGCACGTTACAACTTACCATCCAATCAAGTTTTCCTACTCAAATACGAAATGCTCAGGTTGAAGCATTGAAGGCAGAGAACGTCAGGGCGGAGTCCTTGTGAGGATCAAGGAAATGGTTAGAACAGAAGGAAGATGGTGCATACTACGTAACAGGGCGCATCTGGGTTCCATTTAATGGAAACTTACGCAAGCTTGTAATGGATGAAGCGCACAAGTCTCATTACTCAGTACATCCTGGTTCGGATAAGATGTACCACGACTTGAAAACTACATACTGGTGGCCTAGCATGAAAGCTCACATAGCAACTTACGTCAGTAAATGTTTGATTGTGCGAGAGTCAAAGTCGAATACCAGAAACCATTAGGCCTACTTCAGCAACCAGAGATACCAAAATGGAAGTGGGAGCAAATTTCCATGGATTTCGTTATTGGCATGCCTAGATCTCAGCGAGGGAATGACACTATTTGGGTGATAGTGAATCGATTGACTAAGTCTGCACACTTTTTGGCTATCAAGGAAACATACAAGTTCTCTACTTTAGCAGACGTTTACTTAAAGGAAGTAGTATCGAGGCACGAAGTGCCCACCTCTATTATTTCTGATCGTGGTGCACATTTTACTTCCAAACTGTGGCAAGCTATGCACAAATCCTTTGGCTCACGTTTAGACATGAGCACAACATATCACCCACAAACGGATGGGCAGTCTGAACGTACCATCCAAACCCTTGAAGACATGCTTAGGGCGTTTGTAATCGACTTTGGTAATGGCTGGGAAAAGCATCTTCCGTAAGTGGAGTTCTCATATAATAAAAGTTACCACACCAGTATCCAGGCCGCTCCGTTTGAGGCCTTGTACGGATGTAAATGCCGATCACCTCTTTGCTGGGCAGAGGTTGGTGATAGCCAGATCACTGGCCCGGAACTTGTGGTAAACACAACAGAAAGGATTGCTCACATACGACAACGAATGGTGGCAGCTCGTGGGCGGCAGAAAAGCTATGCTAATAAGCGCAGGAAACCACTCGAGTTCCAGGTTGGGGATCGAGTGCTACTCAAAGTCTCACCTTGGAAAGGTGTTGTTCATTTTGGTAAACGAGGCAAACTCAACCTGTGAAACATTGGACCATTCGACATCATAGAGAAAATAGGCAAGGTGGCCTACAAACTAAACTTGCCAGCAGAACTCGGTGGAGTTCACAACGTTTTCCACGTGTCGAATCTGAAGAAGTGTCTATCTGATGAGACCCTCATAGTTCCTTTGAAGGAGCTCACTATCGAGGATCAGCTGCGATTCGTCGAGGAACCAGTAGAGATTACTGACCGAGATGTTAAGGTTCTCAAGCGTACCAGAATACCTCTTGTTCGAGTTCGTTGGAACTCCCGTCGTGGCCCAGAGTTCACCTGGGAACGCGAAGACCAAATGAAGCACAAGTATCCCCAGTTGTTCGCGAACAGTGAAACCACTACTGAGACTAAAGCTACTGTTGAATTTCGGGACGAAATTCCAAACCAACGGGGGAAGGGTGTGACACCCCATGAAAACCAGGAAAACCATGCAACTTAACTAGCTTCCTCAGTGAGTACGTGCTAAATTTCGGGACAAAATTTCTTTCAACTTGGGGATAATGTGACAACTCGTATTTCAAACCTTCGTTGTACTTGATGTAACCTGTTCGAGCAATATGTGATTATGTGATACATGGTTTTAAATGAAACATTATGTTTGTATTATGTGAATATATGTATGTTTATATAGATAGCCCAAATCGCACAACATTCACCCAATCGCACAAGCCATTGGGCTTTGGTTCCACACATCCTCTCGGCCCAATCTCATTTGGTTGGAACTCGAAACCAAGGGAAACCCAAGGAAGGATTCGGCCCACTCCTCTTATACGTATGCGCATATCCCTTGGGGAGTTTTGTTTCTCATTATTTGCTAACACAAGAAAAACACACAAACCCTACTCTCCCTTTCTCTCCTTCGAAGACCGGCGGCAGCCCCTTCATCACTCGAAGCTGTCTTTGTTCTAAACATCAAATCCGGTTAGTGTTTTGTTATTACTTGATGGTATGTTGATCGATGATTATAGCTATATGAAAGCTAGGGTTTATGCTAGTAGTTATGTTGTTAGAAATTGTGATCATGAGTTGGAAACATACGTTCAATTCTAATATGGTTATATGATGGAATTGTTTTGTCAATGGGTTGCATGATGATTAGATTAAATCTAGTGGTTGATCTTGATTTGGATGTTTGGTTGATCTGCTTATTTTAGCGTAAGGTATTGTATGAGAATTTCGAAATCATGGGTCTGATGATTCGAGTGAATGTTATGATAGGATATTGTTCTTGATTAGATTAGGGTTCATGAGAATTAATTAATAAAAATCTTGTTTTGATCGAATAAAGGCATAAGTGAAAACTGTTAAATTTATTAATTGGATCGAGTAAATGGAAATAAGATAACTGAATGCCATGATTTTCGGATAATAAAATGAAACGCACAAGCCCTTGAATCGCACAAGGGCAATCACACAAGACAATCGCACAAGATTGGTGCAACTGTTTAAGCACATTATACAAGTTAGGACTGCATGATCGCACAAGACTTGTGGATCACACAAGCCGGTGCCGATCGCATAAGCCTTGGGCCACACACACTGATGTTTGAAGTTGATATGCTATTGGGCCATCTGGCCCAACTCAATCGCACAAGTAATTCGAGTCGCACAAGATTTAATGGATCACACAAGTCAACTGTTGTTTAATTAGTTGGGATGTTTAAACTGTTGGGCCAAGGATATTTTTGGCCGGGTAAGGTTCCAATCGCACAACCCGTTGTGAGTCGCACAAGGTTGTGCTGGACGCACAACAGGTTGGGCTGATTGTTTATTAGGCTAATGAGCTTGTGCGAGCCCAATCATCTGAGTCACACAAGTTGGACATAATGTGTACTTGACTATTAATATGTTCTACGTGGTTGCCATGATCAATACGTGTTCATAAACTGTTAGCTTATGTGTAAACATACGTGCACTACTTGAACCTAGACCTGACTTGTATGGTAACCATGTTAGGACGTGGTTGACCCCTAGCAGCTCCATTGACCTTTTGTTTATCTGCCGAGCTAACCTAAGGTGAGTTCACACTTTCTACAAAGCATGGTAATTCCCGGTGGGTTGGGAATGGGTTAAGGAATATGGATTCCTCGTCCTTCTTGGGTAGGACAGTTCGGGTTAAGGAATGTAATTCCTCGTCCTCTTGGACAGTTCAAATTTCACTAGACTAAAACTCTATCACGAAGTCCCTCCTTTTATATCGACTTAATCGCCGGGCCAACGGCGAGCAGGTCATTAGTTAGATAGCGCTATTTAGGTCTGACAAGCCTCACACCGTGCCGCAAAGGACGGGCGTGAACTAATGGATCTGGGCATGTCAATGATGATAGGCATTGACACTAAGGGCACATAAACATGACTAAAGTCAGTGGTCGATATGGTAACGAGTCTAGTAATTTATCATGGGGTAGCCCCCACGGCCAGAGAGCCAGAGAGTTGAACACGGGGTAGCCCCTACGGCTGTATAGCCAGATTAAATGGGATTAATACAATTCACGTTTTTGAACTATGGGGTAACCCCCACGACACGGATGCTAGTTAAAGGAAACTATGTTTTTTGGAATAACTAAAACAAACACCCAACAGTGAACTCGCTCAACTTTGTTGTTGACTGGTTACTACATGCTTTGCAGGTCATTAGGTACTTAGCTGGAGCTTGCATGGGGAAGAGTTGTTGTGGGACATGGAATGTTGAGTTCCATGTGGAACATTTGAACTTTTAAAACTTATAATTTGGTTTTACACCTTATGCTTCCGCTGATACTTGAATTTGGTTAATTTATTTTGGACACCAATTATATTGTGGTTGGTTTATCTTTATTATATTACATTGTTCAATGTGATTGGTGGCTTGATCCTGGTCAGTCACGCCTCCATGCGGTGATACTCCGCGTATGGATTTTGGGGGTGTGACATGAACTAAACAACGAAAAAGGTGAATCCAACAACGTTAATCTTCAAAAAGATTCTAATTTTCAAGAAATTAATCTATTAACACCTTCTTTCGGAAACCATTGTTTGGTACATACTCATTCTAAGTTTTTAATAGAGTTAAACACTAACACTAAAATTGACGAAATGGAAAGCATTAAGTTAACAAATGATCAAACTACGCTAATAATAGATGATCCATTTGAAATGAACATTACATTGGTTCCATGTTTTTTTTTCAAAATTCCTTTATTAGTAATATTACAATTGATAAAGATCTTTGTGTTAATATAATGCCAAACTACATTTTTGAAAAAGTAAGTATTGGTGATTTTTCTCCACTTCAAATACCCATTTTTCTTTCTAATCGGAAAATAATAAACTCTATGGGAGTAGTTGAGGATGTGTTAGTCCAAACAAATCAAACGGTAGTTCTAACCGACTTCGTCATCCTTGATGACGCTCCACTTGTGTTGGGACGACCTTTTGTGAAAACCCACAAAGCTTTGATTAATCGGAAGCAAAACAATTTGCCCATTCAATTAGGGGCCTTCAAAAAATGTGTCGATCTTGAGCGACCAATGAAATATCCAATCGGCAATGATGACCCCCTAATTGAAGATGAAGACGAACCACCTGATACGGAAGAAGAAATCGACCACTTTGTCGAAGAAGAGGTCGCCATTGAACAAATCTTTTCGGTTCTTGACCAAAATGAGCTCAAAGAACTCCCAAAAGGTTTGGAATATGCTTTTCTTGATAAAGATGATAAGCTAACTGTAATTATTTCCTCAAAATTAACTAGTGTAGAAAAAGAAAAATTAATCACACTTTTGAAATAGCACAAAAACGTGATCGCTTGGAAGCTTGTAGATATTAAAGGAATAACTCCTTCCATGTGCACGCACAAAATTTTAATGAATGATGACTATAAATCTGTAATACAACCACAATGTAGAGTAAATCCAAATGTTCAAGAAGTGGTTAAAAATGAAGTCATCAAATTACTTGACGCCGGAATTATCTACCCGATTTCTGATAGTCCTTGGGTAAGTCCCGTCCAAGTAGTTCCTAAGAAAGGAGGTATGACGGTGGTCACTAACGAGAAAAATGAATTAATACCAACAAGAACCGTCACCAGATGGAGAATGTGTGTAGATTATCGTCGATTAAATTAGGCAACAAGGAAAGATCATTTTCTCTTACCTTTTATTGATCAAAAGTTAGAAAGATTATCCGGTCACAAATTTTATTGTTTTTTAGATGGTTTTTCAGGTTACTTTCAAATACTGATAGCACCCGAAGACCAAGAGAAGACAACATTCACATGTCCCTACGGAACTTTTGCTTATCGACGCATGCCTTTTGGTCTATGTAATGCCCCCGCAACTTTCCAACATTGCATGGTGGCCATTTTCCATGATATGATAGAAAAGACTATGGAAGTCTTCATGGATGACTTTTCTATCTTTGGAGATTCATACAACCAATGCCTCGATAACCTTGAACGAATGCTATCCCGATGTGAGGAAACTAACCTCGCCCTTAATTGGGAAAAATGCCATTTCATGGTAACGGAGGGAATAGTACTCGGTCATAAAATCTAAAGCGAAGGAATGGAGGTTGATCGGGCTAAAATGGACACCATTTTCCGATTACCACCCCCATCCTCCGTCAGAGCCATCAGAAGCTTCTTAGGGCATGCTGGATTTTATAGATGATTTATCTAAGATTTTTCTAAAATCTCAAGACCTTTAACAAAATTACTTGAAAAAGATGCACCATTCATCTTTGGCAAGGATTGCAACCAAGCATTTCTAACACTAAAAGAAATGCTAGTCAATGCACCAATCATGATAGCACCCGATTAGAAATTACCTTTCGAAATCATGTGCGATGCAAGTGACTTTGCAGTTGGAGCTGTCTTAGGACAAAGAAAAGATAAGCATTTTCACCTAAAATACTATGCTAGTAAAGCACTTAACGATGCATAAGAAAATTACAGAACAACTAAAAAAAATTACTAGCTGTAGTATTTGCTTTTGATAAATTTGTTCTTATCTTGTTCTTTCTAAAACGATAGTTTATACAGACCATGCAACCATTCATTATCTCTTTAAGAAACAGGATGCCAAACCACGTTTAATCAGATGGATTCTAGTCCTCCAAGAATTCGACATTGAAATAAAAGACAAAAGAAGAGCAGAAAACACTGCTGCAGATCATCTATCCCGCTTGGAAGATCCAGCTTTGGAGGCAACGAGGGACAAGCTCATCAATGAAAACTTCCCGACAGAGTCCTTAGAAATGGTGGAATATCGAGAAGAGCCATGGTACGACGACTACGCCAACTACCTAGCTAGTGGAATAGTCACAAAAGGTTGGTCACATCATGAAAGAAAAAATTCTTTGCTGATGTAAAGCATTATTTTTGGGAAGATCCTTATCTTTTCAAAATGTGCGCCGACCAACTTATCCGGCGATGCGTACATGGTGGTGAAGGAAGAAAAATTCTCCGCCATTGTCATGAAGGTCCATACGGAGGACATCATGGTGCCGCTAGTACCGCACGAAAGGTATTTGATTCGGGATTCTATTGGCCAACCATTTACAAAGACTCCCAAAGTCTTATCAAGACATGTGATGCATGTCAATGATCAGGTAATATTTCTTCCAAAAACGAAATGCCACAAAATGGCGTTCGTGTTTGTGAAAATTTTGATGTGTGGGGAATCGACTTTATGGGACCTTTCCCAGTGTTAAAAAGAAACAAATATACACTTTGTGGCAGTGGATTACTTGTCAAAATGTGCCGAAGCCGAAGCACTTCCAACAAATGATGGAAGGGTTGTGGTAAGGTTCCTGAAACGATTATTTTCTCGTTTTGGAACTCCAAAAGCGCTTATAAGTGATAGGGGTACCCATTTTTGTAACCATCAACTTGAAAAAATTCTAACAAGATATGGGGTCTATCACCGGATCTCAACCGCTTATCACCCTCAAACAAATGGACAAGCCGAAGTGACTAATCGAGTTTTAAAAAGAATACTTGAGAAAACCGTAGGGTTAAATAAAATGGAATGGGCCGATAAATTAGATGATGCTTTATGGGCTTTTCGACCAGCATATAAAACAACCGTAGCACACAAAGCCTACTAGGCAATAAAAACGTAAACTTAGACATAGAAACTGCCGATAAAAATTGATTTTGTCAATTAAATGGATTAGACGAATTAAGGAATCACGCATACTCTAACTCCGAAATTTATAAGGGAAGAATGAAAAATTTACATGATAAACACATTAAACCTAATGAATTTCGGGTAGGAGATCAAGTCCTAATGTTTAATTCACGACTTCGATTATTTCCCGGTAAATTAAAGTCTAGGTGGTCGGTACCTTTTTCTATCACCCATATTTTTCCACACAGTGCAATTGAAATTAAATCTAAGAATGGAATTCCATTCAAAGTCAATGGACAATGGCTAAAGCTTTATCAAGGATTTATTGAGGATGAAGAGGAGGAGATCTCGCTACAAGCGGTAGAGGAATGAACAAGTTTTGTGCGCCAACATCATATCTTGTAGGTACCGGACATCGGGAAAGCTTTGAAAATCGGTTAGATTTCTAAAACCAAGTTTCGGGAAACAGGTCACTCACACGTGCACTGAAAACAAAATTACCCGCCCACAGGGCCGTGCCCACTGGACACGGGGCCGTGGTCGGCTACTCTCGGGCATAAAACCCTCTTTTTATTCTCATTTTCATTTCACCATGACTCGTTTCCCTTGAAAACTCTCTTGTTCAACCGCAAATCTCTGCATATTTTTACATCTTTTCTCAATCCTATATCAACAAGGTATGATTCTATCATCTTTTGTAGTTAGTTTAACGATTTGCATGTAGTTTAACATCAAAAATTTGGGAAAAAAATCTAGGGTTCTTGAACTTGAATCGAACCAAACCTCAAATTTTTGCTTAGATCTGTTAGTATTAGTATAGTTGCAAGTTATAGGAAGTAAATCAACTGAAATTGTTTGTGGATTTGCCCAATTTCGAACAAAAACCTCAAACCCTTGTTTTTGAAACGAAAAAGATGAAATTGAAGGGGTAAACGGTTTAATTTCGGAAATACGACACTTGGGTTTCATTTTCGGGGAAAACCGCCCCTACTCAACCAAAAAATTTCAAGGTTTCGAAACCGAGTTGAAAAATGGAATTTTTGGGAAACAAAGCCCTGACCATGGGGTTATGGTCAGTGAACACGGGGGCGTGGCCAGCAGAACTTAGTTGAACACGGGGTGTGGCCAGTGGCCACGGGGCCGTGTCCAGCTTGCAGTTTTCAGTTTTCTTCGAAAATTTATCGTTTTGTGCTAATTATTTTGTGTTTTCTTTCAGATGGCCAGTAAATTCGCAAAGTTCAAGACAAATGAATGGGGATATCAAGCCCACTTTGATATTCTCAAAACAAGACCCGAGGAAATTCCAAGACAAGTATGCCTTGAAACCCTAGAAGCTGTGGGGCAGCTAGACTTTTTCAACACCCTAGTCACGGGTACACTAAGGGTGGCCCTTTGCACTACACTCCATGCGGTCCATGAATATAGCATGGAGTTCTACAGCACATTAGCGTTCAAATCTAAAGCAGAGCCGTTTGATGGACAAGGGGTTGAATTCCGATGTGCGGGGGAAATGCTTTCAATCTCTACTGCACAATTTGGGGTACAAATTGTGACAATTGTGCCTTGTAAATGATGTACGATGCAAAAAAATATCAATTATCAATAAAACAATGTGTTTTGGTCTCAATATTTGTGTATTTATGTTTGACGGTTTTACGTTTTAGGACTAGTTCGATTTCATGCTTTAAATCGCTTTTTGGAAAGTTATACGCAAACTGATGTGTAAACATAATCAGTTTAATGCAAAAAACACTCCGGAATAGTGACATAGGCTTAACATACTTTAAATAACCTTTACATAACTTAGAAATAAGTTTTGACGGGTTTGGTGTATCGAAAACAAGTTTATTCAATCTCAGGGACTATTTGTGACAAACTGCGAAAGTATGCCAATTCGTATAGTAATGAACATTCCAGAACATGATCATAAGCTAAACATACCCTAAAAATCCTTTACATAGCTTAGAAATAGGCTTTGAGGGGTTCGTTATGCGAAAATATGCTTATTTGATCAATAGGGACTAAAAGCATCAAAAAGTGCATAAGTTTGCATTTACGCGCATAACTTATGTTCTGAACATACCCAGACATCCAAAAATTTTTGTAATCATTAAAATATTTTATTTTAGTTATTGGAATGCAAAAATACCATTCGTCGCGTAATTTGGATCGTTTTCACGTCCGTTTGAGTTTTCGTCGTAATTAACCGAATAACGTGATCGTACGACCAAATGAACCGACATCCGAGATGTTTTCAAGAAAATTTTATGTTCCCTATGCTTTAACTTCATTGTAGAGCCTTGAAATGGGGTTAACGGGGCTTAAAATTGTTGAAAAACAAGTTTATAGCATGCAGGGGCCTGTTTTGCCAAAATTTGAAAGTCTGACCTGTAGTCTCTCGCCTGGGGCGAAGACTGTTGCATATGTCTTTGCGGCCCGCGATAGACTCATTAGAGAGAAACATTGAATCTGGTTGAAACAGCCTGTTCTCATGGTTTTAATCCCTGATTTAGCATACCATTTGCTTGTTTTTGTGCTCCCCTTGTATTCTAATCTATGGGCCACATGTGCATGGCCAAGATCATGCTTTGATCCTTGCAAAAACACATGTAATGATCTTGTTAATTCAAGGTTTCCTATAAATACCCATCAAGTTTGCCATTGTTCCTTGCTCAAATAAATCTAATCTACTCTAAGTTGAAGCTAAGGCTTCATACCTGAGTGTTTTAGTTCAATTCTTCCTAGCTTGGACCTTTTGTAAGCTTCTTTCATGCTTGTTTATGCTTTTCAAGCATGAAAGTCAAACAGTGTTTGACTTTTTGCTTTGACCCTGTATTGGTCAATACAAAGTTCGTTTGAACTTTGCAACGTGAGCCCAATCACGATGGTTATAGTCCCTTATGACTATACCTACTGATTACCATGTCGATTAGTCGAAGTGACGAGTCAAAGATTCGGTCAAAATATGTATTTATGCGCATTTTGCAACGAAACTATTTTCGGGTATCAAAATACTTTGTTTTGATATCAAACTTGTTTTCTAACTTAGTTAAACATGTTTTAACATGTTTAACTCGTCACTTTTAGTCTAGTGCTTGTATAGGGTTGTAAGTCAAGCAGTCTTGACAACCGCTTAGACTTTCGAACACGACCCGTTTGGTCGATCATTAGGATCCAACCAAACATATAATGTGACCATAGTTGTATAGGGAATAACCATCCGAGGTTATACCTTATGGTCACTTATTTTAATTAGTTGTATGATAGGTAGTTTATATGCCTTAGGAAAATGACCAAAATGCCCTTTTCATGTATAATTTGTTCTTAAGCATATGTAACTTAATTTTCGTCATATAAACTGATTATGCAACATATTTAAACATGTTAGGGCATATAATATTTGTCATAGGACTAGTTAGGCATCTCGAACGCGCATTCGCAAGAACGACGCGTTAAAGTAGCGTAAGCTACCTTATTATGTCGTAACGGGTCGTAAGCACTTAGGATAGGTTCCGATTTATAATGTAGGCTTTGTTAAACCATATCACATGAGTTTCAATACCCATTTGGTTTATGAGACCTCATTCTACCCGATCTCTTGATTTAGGTAACATAGGAGTGAATTTCAAGGATTGTCCTTTATCTTTATACCTATTTTCAGGCGTTGTCCTTTATGCTTAAAATTGACGAGTTTTGTCCTTTATGTTTTTATATCATACACGTTTTGTCCTTTAGGCCTAACCCAGTTAGTTTTTTCAGTTAAATTTGGTCATATGCTTTGCACATGAGGGCATTTTTGTCAATTCAAAGGTTGTAGAAGCTTTGAGCTTTAAATCTGCCGTTGAACTTACCTTTTAATTGACAAAAATGCCCTTATGTGCAAAAAATATGACCAAATTTAACTGAAAAAACTATTGGGGTTAGGCCTAAAGGACAAAACGTGTATGATATGAAAACATAAAGGACAAAACTCGTCAATTTTGAACATAAAGGACAGCGCCAGAAAATGAGTATAAAGATAAAGATAAAGGATAATCCTTGAAATTCACTCTTAACATAGCGATCCGATTACTAGGCGCTACTTGATTTCCTTGGTTTTCCCGAGCTTTGTTAAGTTCACTTAAATCGAGGATACTTTGCAATTCAACGTGAGTACATAGTTCCCCTATTTTGCTGTTTTCAATTGTTTTGGGGTGATTCATATGTGCTAAACGATTTTGATGCTTTCGAAAATGAATACTATGGTTTATATTAAACACAACGATTTTGAAAATGTGAACGAACTTGTTGGGACATAATTACATAACGAATGACATTCATTAGCTTTGGCCGAGCCGACCAGTAGTATGTTATGGTACCATATGATCTGACAAATCCCGTTATCAAACTATCGACATGGTTATGTGTGGGGATAATGTGGGTAACGACAAAACCTGATGATTGTTAACTTACCCTTTGGTGGTCTGTTAATACGAGTTGAACGATGGACGAGTTACGGAGGTTTGAATGTATTCAACGAGACGACCAAAAGTTAGTTTTCACAATTAAAACATGAACGAATTGAACGATTTGGAACAATTTGAATGATTTAAACAAATGAACGATGGACTATAACACGAACATGTTGAATGATTTAAAGGATTGGTTTTTGGTATGTGATTAGATAATGAGACGGGTGTAATGTGATAAAAACATGGTAGATACGCCACTGGTACTTCTTATATATAAGTGCTTTTATCATATTACATTCTGTGGCGTTATTTAGTTCACTTGGACGAATGATTTTAAACGATGACATGCAACGATGTTTTCTATATGATATAAACCATACGAGTTTTATTACGAGAACAATTTACGATTTGGTTTACTTAAAAAAATGTTTTGAGTAAAGATTCATGGCAACGAGATTTTATAAACTATAACCAACTTTTTTTGAGCTGGTTATTCATATTGCAATACTAAACTCTTTTCAAAACAAGGTTTTCAATTATCAACTCTTGTAGTCAAACGAGGTATTGCAACATGAATTCGAGCCATGAATCTGACACTCTCACAAAACCTATGTGCTCGCCGGCAATTCTTTGCTGACTTTATTTTTACATATGTTTCAGGTGGTGTTGTTTGATGATGTTGATTGCTACTAGGATGCATGCTCACTTAGGATTGGACGAGGCCTTAGTGACTTAATAACGATGATAGACTATGTTTAACTTGTTTGTTCTGTTTCAAGACAATATTTAATGTTTAATATTTAAATAAAACGAAACTTTTAATCCATGTGTTGTGAAACAATAATTCTGTCGCTCCACTCCCTGACGTTTCTGCCGCGGTCGAGGTGTGACAGAAGAGTTGGTATCAGAGCTCATGGTTATAGGTAATTAGGTTATTAGTAATTCTTTGACCTAGACTATAACCTTTCTAGGACCCTAACGTGAGTTTCTTACGTTTAGATTCTAAAACAAAACCGTCACCTAGCTTTAGGTGATAACCACAACGAGAACACAAATAACAAATCCGATTTGAAAACCAATCATCTATTCCTAGATGATTTGTTATAAGGGTTTGAACCTTTAAAGTTTTCAAAATCTTGTCAAAGTTGGGGTCTTATAATGTGAACATGTGCAATCTGGAAGGGTGGATGCCTGTATCTCGAGTTTTCTGTCTAGGCTAGAGTGTTTGTACGAATACACATAATCGGACCAGTCACTCTTACCTGGGAACTCTTAGGGTGAGTGTCCACTTATAGGCTAAAGCATGTCTTCGCGATACATTATATTGACCCATTTACTTTGATTAGTCACTATGTATCGTTTGTTTGTTCGTTCGAGGTAACGAACGAATGATCGCCTTCCTTACGTTTTGTCGATGTTTTCAATACCTCTTTTGTTTATCCAATTGTCGATCTCACTTGTTTCTCATGTTTCCTTGTTTTTTTAGAATATACCTCCTCGATGAGATGCACAACCACAACCTAATGCCGAACTCGCAACCATTATCACTCAGCATATCGCTGCTGTGATTCCGAACCTAATAACTCGGATTAATCAAGCGAACAACAACAATAACAATGCTCAGTGTAGTTTCAAAATGTTTAATTCGGCTAAACCATTAAAGTTTTATGGGTCTCAAGGAGCAACTGCGCTCCTACAATGGTTCGAGTGTCTGGAAAGCACGTTTAGGCATGTTCAATGCCCGAATGAGCGAAAGGTTGAGTTTGCGTCCAGTGTTTTTGAGAAGCGTGCTCTAACATGGTGGAATGGTGTGATGCGAGATAGGGGTGCCGATGTGGCGATGGCACAAACTTGGGAAGAGCTACGGGCTCTCATGATGAACGAGTTTTACCCCCGTCACGAAATAAGGGCTTTGGAACGAGAGTTCGATGATCTGAAACAAGTTGGGGGAGAACACCATGCGTATACGGATCGTTATGAGGAGCTGAGTTTATTGTGTCCTACTATGGTTACCCCATTGGAAAAAGCGATCGAGAGGTATATAGATGGTCTGCCTGATTCTGCGCAAGACATAGTTACTGGTAGTAACCCTACCACTGTGCGTCAAGCTATCAAATTGACTGCAACCCTGACTGAGTCTCAGGTCAGGAAGGTAAACTGACCCGCAAGGGTGATAAGAAGCAGTCAACCGACATTACTCAAGACAAGGGTAAGGGCAAGAAGAAGGGTGAGTCATCACGGAGGTCGAGGAAGCGCAAGGCTTCCTAAAATTTTGCTTTTACTGCACAAAACGCTCAGAACCCACCAGCACAACCTCCTGCCAAGATACCATATGTTGGTACTGCACCTCACTACAATTGGTGCAACGGTCATCATGTTGCTCAACAAGCTTGTAAACAATGTACCACTTGTGGTAAACTTGGTCACACGGCCAACATTTGTCGAGTGGGTCCTAATCAAGCTGCTCACAATCAAGCTCCAATTCAGGGA
This sequence comes from Helianthus tuberosus, assembly GCA_030545235.1. Classification (NCBI taxonomy): domain Eukaryota; kingdom Viridiplantae; phylum Streptophyta; class Magnoliopsida; order Asterales; family Asteraceae; genus Helianthus; species Helianthus tuberosus. The sequence continues at coordinate 199,336,048 of CM060363.1, read as the reverse complement.
AACGCTGCTAGATTCCCACCTGGTTCATGTTATAATTGCGGTGAAATGGGTCACTTCTAAAACAACTACCCAAAACTGGCGAATGCAAATGCCAACGCAAATGCAAACCCCGCTCGTGGAGAGCGTACAACTTGAATGCTAACGAGGCTCGTGCTGACAACGAGGTTGTTAACAGTACGCTCCTTGTTAACCATCAACCCGTATCTGTTCTTTTTTATTCTGGTGCAGATAGAAGTTTTATATCGTTATCATTTGAGCCTTTACTTGCGATACCTAGAACTAAACTGAGGAAACCCTTATCTGTCGAAGTTTCTACTGGTGAACCTCTTGTACTCGATTCTGTGATTCGAGATTGTCAATTGAACCTCGATAACCATCTTTTTCCTATTGACCTCACACCGATGCAACTTGGAAGTTTCGATATTATCGTAGGGATGGATTGGTTAACTAAGTATCATGCTGAGGTGGTTTGTTTCGATAAGATTGTTCGTATTCCTCTTTTGTTTGGTGAAGTCCTAGAGGTTCATGGCGAGAAACCTTCGAATGGTTTGAAACTCATGTCGTGTTCTATGGCTCAAAGGTACTTACGAAAAGGCCAGATATCTTTTTCTGGCACATGTCACAGAGGAGAAAGGCAAGAGCAAGAGTATTAAAGATATTCCGATTATTCGAGATTATCCATAGGTGTTTCCTGATGAACTGCCTGGTTTGCCTCCGGTCGCCAAGTCGAGTTTCGTATTGATCTTGTACCTAATCCTAACCCGATTGCTAAAGCACCTTATCGTCTTGCGCCATCTGAGATGTCGAAACAGCTTCAAGAATTATCTGACAAAGGATTCATTCGTCCGAGTTATTCACATTGGGGCGCTCCAGTCCTGTTTATGAAAAAGAAAAATGGATCTTTTAGAATATGTATCGATTATCGTGAGCTCAATAAGCTCTCCATCAAGAATCGATATCCCCTACCATGAATTGATGATCTCTTTGATCAGCTGCAAGGGGCTACATGTTTTTCTAAGATCGATCTGCGTTCTGGTTATCATCAGCTTCGTGTACTCGTAGAAGATATTCCCAAAACTACTTTCCGCACGAGATATGGTCACTACGAGTTCACTGTCATGCCTTTTGGTTTGACGAATGCCCAACTATTTTCATGGACTTAGTAAATAGGGTTTGTAAACCTTATTTAGATAAGTTCATCATTGTCTTCATTGACGACATTCTTATTTATTCGAAGTCTCGAGCCGATCACGAACAACACCTTCGACTGCCAATGAAACTCCTAAAGAAGGAACAAATTTTTGCCAAATTCTCCAAGTGTGAATTCTGGCTTAGGGAAGTTCAATTTTTGGGTCATATTGTCAACGAGCAGGGTATTCATGTGGATCCTTCCAAAATCGCTGCTATTAAGGATTGGAATACACCTACGACACCTACAGAAGTTCGCTCTTTTCTTGGTCTTGCTGGATACTATTGACGATTTATTTCGAACTTCTCAAAGATCGAGATTCCTCTCATTGCTTTGACTCAGAAGAATAAGCCTTTTGAGTGGGGACCTAAACAAGAGGAAGCTTTCCAATTTTTTAAACGAAAACTCGGTGATGCTCCTATCTTATCTTTGCCTGATGGAAATGATGATTTTGTCGTCTATTGTGACGCATCGAATCTAGGCCTTGGTTGTGTTCTCATACAACGAGGTAAAGTTATAGCATATGCGTCAAGACAATTGAAAATTCACGAGAAGAACTACACGACTCATGATCTTGAGTTGGGAGCTGTGGTTTTTGCTCTAAAAATCTGGAGACACTATCTTTATGGCACGAAATGTGTGGTTTTCACAGACCACAAAAGTCTCCAACACATTTTCAATAGAAGGAGCTGAACATGAGACAACGACGTTGGGTTGAACTCTTGAACGATTACGATTGCGAGATTCGCTACCATCCTGGTAAGGCGAATGTCATAGCCGATGCACTAAGTCGAAAGGAACGAGCTAAGCTTCATTTTATTCGCACTCTATCCGATATCCAATCACGTGTCCTTCAAGCACAACGAACATGTGTAACCCAAGGCTTATTGAAATATGAGCTACCACTTCAACTTGAGCTTAAACTCGAAACGAAAGAGGATGGGTTACTCTATTTCAAGGATCGTTTGTGGATTCCGAAACAAGACAATCTTCGCACTTTAGTGATGGACGAATCTCATAAGTCTCGTTATTCTATTCATCTTGGTGCTGAAAAAATGTACAAGGATCTTCGTACTTAGTACTGGTGGCCTGGTATGAAGAAGGATGTTGCCTTGTATGTATCGAAATGCAGAACTTGTCTCAAAGTCAAGGCTGAACATCAACGACCATTTGGTTTGCTTGTACAACCAGAGATACCGGTATGAAAGTGGGAGAACATTGCGATGGATCTCACACAAAGTTACCGCGCAGATCTAAAAGTCACGATGCTATTTGGGTTGTCATAGATCGATTAACAAAGTCAACTCATTTTATACCGATTCGCGAGGATCTATCTGCTGATAAACTTGCTAAGATTTATGTTGATGAGATTGTGTCTCAACATGGTGTTCCTTTGGATATCATATCTGACCGTGATGCTCGATTCTCATCTCACGTTTGGAAGACCATGCAATCTGCTCTGGGAACTCAACTAAATCTGAGCACTACTTATCATCCCCAAACAGATAGACAATCCGAGAGAACGATACAAACATTGGAGTATATGCTTAGAGCATGTGTGATAGACTTTGTTGGTAATTGGGATTCTCATCTACTGTTGATCGAGTTCTCTTATAACAATAGTTATCATGCTAGAATCAATATGGCATCGTTCGAAGCTTTATACGGTCAAAAATGTCGTTCACCTGTCTGTTGGAATGAGATCGGTGAAGCTCAACTTACTGGACCTGAGCTCATTCTGGAAACAACAGATAAGATCAAGAAAATCCGCGATAATCTTCTGACAGCTAGAAGCCGTCAAAAGAGTTATGCGGATATGCGACGCAAGCCCTTGGAATTTCAGGTCGGAGATCATGTCCTACTCAAGGTATCCCCTTGGAAGGGAGTGGTGAGATTTGGAAAGAAAGGAAAACGTGCACCACGATATGTTGGACCATTTAAGATTGTTGAAAGAATTGGAAAGGTTGCTTATCGTCTTGAGATACCTCCTGAACTTGGGAATATTTACCCAACATTCCACGTGTCCAATTTGCGAAAGTGTTTAGCCGAAACTAATCTTCATATTCCACTCGACGAAATTCAAGTTGATGAAACGATGCACTTTGTCGAGAAACCTGTGGAGATAGTGGACTGTGAAATCAAACAACTGAAGAACAAACGAATATTATTAGTCCAGTTTCGCTGGGAGTCCAAACGTGGCCCAGAGTTTACTTGGGAACGTGAGGACCAAATGAAAGTGAAATATCCACATTTGTTTTCATGAGTTTCCTCTAGTTAAAATTTCGGGACGAAATTTTCTAAAGTAGGGGAGACTGTGACAATTGTGCCTTGTAAATGATGTACGATGTAAAACAATATCAGTTATCAATAAAACTATGTGTTTTGGTCTCAATATTTGTTTATTTATGTTTGACGTTTTTACGTTTTGATTCTAGTTCGATTTCAAACTTTAAATCGCTTTCTAGAAAGTTATACGCAAACTGATGCGTAAACATAATCAGTTTAACATGACAAACACTCTGGAATAGTGACATAGGCTTAACATAGCTTAAATAACCTTTACATAACTTACAAATAAGTTTTGAAGGGTTTGGTGTGTCGAAAACAAGTTTATTCGTTCGCAGGGACTATTTTTGAGAAACTACGAAAGTATGCCAATTTGTATATAACGAACATTCCGGAACATGATCATAGGCTAAACATACCCTAAATATCCTTTACATAGTTTAGAAATAGGCTTTGAGGGGTTCGTTATGCGAAAATATGCTTATTTGATCAACAGGGACTAAAAGCGTCAAAAAGTGCATAAGTTTTCATTTACGCGCATAACTTACGTTCTGAACATATCCGGACATCCAAAAATTTTTTCAATCATTAAAATATTTTATTTTAGTGATTGTAATGCAAAAATACCATTCGTCGCGTAATTTGGATCGTTTTCGCGTCCGTTTGAGTTTTCGTCGTAATTAACCGAATAACGTGACCGTACGACCAAACGAACCGACATCTGAGATGTTTTCAAGCATATTTTATGTTCCCTATGCTTTAACTTCATTGTAGAGCCTTGAAATGGGGTTAATGGGGCTTAAAGTGTCGAAAAACAAGTTTATAGCATGCAGGGGCCTGTTTTGCCAAAATTTGAAAGTTTGACATGTAATCTCTCGCATGGGGCGAAGACTGTTGCTTATGTCTTCGCGGTCTGCGACAGACTTATCAGACAGAAACATTGAATCTGGTTGAAACAACCTTTTCTCATGGTTTTAATCCCTGATTTAGCATACCATTTGCTTGTTTTTGTGCTCCCCTTGTATTCTAATCTATGGGTCACATGTGTGTGGCCAAGATCATGCTTTGATCCTTGCAAAAATACATGTAATGATCTTGTTAATTCAAGGTTTCCTATAAATACCCATTAAGTTTGTTATTGTTCCTTGCTCAAATTGATCTAATCTGCTCTAAGTTATAGCTAAGGCTTCATACCTGAGTGTTTTAGTTCAATTCTTCCTAGCTTGGACCTTTTGTATGCTTCTTTCATGCTTGTTTATGCTTTTCAAGCATGAAAGTCAAATAGTGTTTGACTTTATACTTTTACCATGAATTGGTCAACTCAAAGTTCATTTGAACTTTGCAACGTGAGAGTAATCACGATGGTTATAGTCCCTTGTGACTATACCTACTGATTACCACGTTGATTAGTCGAAGTGACGAGTCAAAGTTTCTGTCAAAATGCCGATTATGCGCATTTTGCGACGAAACTATTTTCGGGTATCAAAACACTTTGTTTTGATATCAAACTTGTTTTCTAAATTAGTTAAACATGTTTTAACATGTTTAACTCGTCACTTTTAGTCTAGTGCTTGTATAGGGTCGTAAGTCAAGCGGTCTTGACAACCGCTTAGACTTTCAAACCCGACCCGTTTGGTCGATCATTAGGATCCGACCAAACATATAATGTGACCATAGTTGTATAGGGAATAACCTTCCGAGGTTATAACTTATGGTCACTTAGTTTAATTAGTTGTATGATAGGTAGGTTATATGCCTTAGGAAAATGACCAAAATGCCCTTTTCATGCATAATTTGATCTTAAGCATATGTAACTTAATTTTTGTCACTTAAACTGATTATGCAACATATTTAAACATGTTAGGGCATATAATACTTGTCATAAGACTAGTTAAGCGCTCAAACGTGCATTCGCGCGAACAACGTGTTAAAGTAGCGTAAGCTACCTTAATGGGTCGTAACGGGTCGTAAGCACTTAGGATAGGTTCCGATTTAGAATGTAGGCTTTGTTAAACCATATCACATGAGATTCAATACTCATTTGGTTTACGAGATCTCATTCTACCCGATCTTCCGATTTAGGTGTCTATTTATTAACATAGCGATCCAATTACTAGGTGCTACTTAATTTCCTTGGTTTGCCCGAGCTTTGATAAGTTCACTTAAATCGAGGATACTTTGCAGTTCAATGTGTGTACATAGTTCCCCATATATTGCTGTTTTCAATTGTTTTGGGGTGATTCATATGTGCTAAACAATTTCGAAGCTTTCAAAAACGAATATTATGGTTTATATTAAACACAACGATTTCGAAAATGTGAACGAACTTGTTGGGACGTAATTACATAATGAATGACATTCATTAGCTTTGGCCGAGCCGACTAGTAGTATGTTATGGTACCATAGGATCTGATAAATCATGTTATCAAACTATCGCCATGGTTATGTGTGGGCATAATGTGGGTAACGACAAAACCTGATGATTGTTAACTTACCCTTTGGTGGTCTGTTAATACGAGTTGAACGATGGACGAGTGACGTGTTGTCGTGGTCACAATCAAATTTAATCCAATTAAACTACATAGCTAGCGGTAAGTGGGTATCGAACACAGGTAGTTTGTGGAATATGTGCTATCTCAATGGGTATCTAAATGACTAATGTTAACTAAATTGCAAGAAAAGTAAATTCACGGATTTGGTTGTTTGGTTTTAATTGTCTAAACTGAACTAAATTAGATTACAAATCAAAGTTAAGTTTTGTAACAGGATAAGAAGGTAGCGATCATCCCAAGTTTCAGGTTTTAAGTGACAACCAATGTTCATGTTCAACTGGAAAGAACCACATAGACATGGTTCATGTAAGATCAATTGTTTGTGATGAAAGGGGACTAAGTACTCGGATTCCTAGAATTAGAGGTTGTTACCCGATGACCAATCAACATATATCCAACCCTAATCCCTCCCATGATATCTCGATTGCTAACGACACCAAGAACGTATGGTTTAGAACTATGATCAAACACACATTAACAATTTACAAACAATCATTCAAACACCATAATAAACTAAACAACACATGCAAAGTCTATTATTCCAGAAATTAAGGAACAAAACATAATTGTCACAAGTAAACCTTACATTCGGGATGATCACCAAGCAAACCTAGCCGTTCATAGTGTGGTGAATCATCATCACAATCAAACCTTACATTCGGGATGATCACCAAAACAAAGTCCTCATGTTTAGACCACTCAAGAACACAAGAAGATAGCCAAAAATCGCCCCTAAACTCCTCCAAAACCGTCCACAATGATTGGATTTGAAAAGACACAATAAAACATCATAAAATAGGGCAGTTACACATTTCTCGCTGGCCTCCACCGTAAGCTACGGTGTCCACCGTAGCTTACCGTGGCTTGGAATGGCTTACGGTGGGTCTCTACTGCCTTACGGCGGAAGAAAAATGTTGGGGGATACCGTAATTTACGGTATCTACCGTAAGCTACGGTAGCCTTCAGCATGCAATTTTGTTTTCTTCATAACTTTTTCGTTTCAACTCCGTTTTCTTCACCGTTTTCGCCTACGGTCTCGTAATTTCATCCTCTATCGTGTTATCTTCTTAATTCTTCCATACCAGTATTTGATATTTTTCATTTATTCTCCGTCTTTCAATCTCCAATCCAGTCGTGCCTATTCGAAGCTTCATTTCCACACTTTTAAGCCCCATATGTACCTGAAACACAAGCAACCATAGTTATCTAATTCTAGACAATTACCCGATTAAATGTGGGATTTTAATATCGTTTATACCACTTAAGGGTTGTCTTACGGACTACTCGTCATATCCCCACACTTAACCATTGCTTGCCCCAAGCAACCAGTTCAACAAAACACAATTTATTCAAGCGATCAAGCACAAACCAAGCAAACAAATGTCCTCATTTACTAACTCTTTCTTAAGATTGCACATGACACACCCCTCACAAAACTCTCCTCTTGGCGACAAGCAATAACTAGCAAAGATAAGCTAGATCACACTTAAAGCAAACGGGTGGTTGCACAATAATATGGTTGTACTCAAATCGGTCCTTCGCCTAAATAATTTGCTAAACATGCACGTGAATAAAAGGGACTTAGAGGTTGTAACATGGCAAGGCAAATGGGTAGGAAATGGAAATACATATCCGAAGTAGCTAACGATTTAACCCGGTCTTTTATTTCTTACGAAAACAAAACATAAACAACTATATATCAAATATCTCGTTCATTTTTTTTCTTTTCTTTTTTTCATTGCTTTTTCTTCGTTTTTCTTTCTTTTTCATATCTCTTTTTTTCTAGTTTTTTTTTTCAAACATAACAAGGTAAACATACTAATACAAGATGCAACACTAATAGACCGAGCCAAATACAGGTTAAATTTTTAGAGAGACTAGGCATGGGTTACAAATGATCGGCTTCAAGCTCAAATGGGCTACTAAAGTCCAAACCCATGCCCCTCTCACTACCATGCTCATATATATAATTTATGAGGTCCAACCCCCCAAATCCCACACTCGCACTCACCAAGACGAGGCTACCTAATTGCCCTTATCCTTTTCACATGCATATCAAGCAAAGACCTCAAACCGCATTCAAGCACAAGTTCTAATGCACCACCACCCATTGCCACTCTCATAATGAAAAATGTATTCTAATAAATTCAAGTAGTGGCGCAACTCTCACCAAGAAAGAACAAGGGGATATGGGTTGCCGGTGTATCATGCAATTTAATACTCAACTGTTCAATTTGGACCATTTTTCGCTTGATTTTCTTTAAAAATTTCACAATTTTTTTCAAAATTTCCCCTAATCCCCACCCTTGGGATACATTGTCCCCAATGTATGGTTTTGAAGGGAAGATCGCTTATTACAACATCAATTGTATCTTTTCCATTCAAACCTAAATTTCTTTTTGTTTTTTTTTTTACATGTATGTAAAAACACCACCAACTTTCACAACCCATAAACACACCAAACACATTAAACACCACCCATCCGCCCAACCATGAGCATAAACATGAATATATACAAAGGTACACAAAATGAGAACAAGACACAACCTGATCAGTAAATCAGCAGTGTTGGTATTGATGCAGCTGCGGTAATCGGACAGGAACATAAACATCTCTTGGATTCGCTGATATCTCAACGGGGATGTTGCCAAACATCCCCACACTTGAATCATTGCATCCGTGAGGATTGAAACGTAGTAACCTGCCAAAACACAAAAAAACAACACCAAAATAAAACCAAACCAAACAAAACACGAATACAATTCTCTACATCTTCGGGTTGCCTCCCGATAGCACTAAGTTTAAAGGTCTTCAGCCAGACCATACCTGATATGTGTTATGGTGGTCTCAATGCACACTTACCCAAAACATTTCCAACGAATGCCCGGAAATTTACATGCCATCTCCATAGGTTTGTCAGTATAGTTGGCATGTTCAGACTGCACCTGCGGGTTTCGCTAATCCACTTCATGATGTATACCCTGATGTCTTGTACTTTCACCCTTCTCATCTTCTTCCTTGAACCCTCTTCCCCACACTTGTTATTTTGAATGATTGATATGGGAAGAGGTTCGGTACACATATTCATCTCCTCAGATTGTTCTGCCTCATCATCTGCACACACTATCTGATCCACCAGTGACTCTTCATCAGAAAAAGGACTCATTGGTGTGGTATTATTCTCCACAACCTCCTCCTTCATGTGAGAATAATCTCTAATATCATCAGGTAATGGTGAGAGGCGTTGTTCTATCTCTATCTTCATTTTTAAATTATGACACTTACTAACTAAACAGCTGATTCGATCTTCATCGGAAAGGTTAGGTGCTGATAAATGCTGCTCGAGTTTGGACAAAGTTACTTCCAATATAACAAGCTCTTTCTCCTCCTCGGTCTGATAAGTATAAACACCCTCGGGCTCAGAATATTCTTTGGGATGATATTGTCGATATCCCTGATACAGTCTTAAGATGTGCGCATCTATCATTTTTTTATTACAATACTTTGGGTTTTCTGAATACACCGTGCACAAATCATAATCATAAGTATGATCACGACAACAACAAAAACATAGACCATCTGTCCTTGTCTCATAATAAACTTCCTCATCCCGATCATATCCATCCGAGTAATATTCATCCTCCATCTCTAAGTCATAATCATCAGCATGTGATGGAGGTGGAAGCTGTGAAACATAAGACACCGGTTTTCCATGTGCCCTCCTATAGTGGGCCTCGTGACAACCGATACACGGATGACGTGGACCCCCGCACAATATACACTTAGAGAAGCTGAAATCTGTTTAATGCACTGTCATCCTGCACAACACAACTCAACTACCAAGTGTAAATCACGAACATCAAAGGAAATCTTTTTGGGATTTTTAATTTTTTTAATTTTATTTTTTTAACTAAAACACAAGATAACACACGTTGCGCACTACTCCCCGGCAACGGCGCCAAAATTTGACGTGCTGTCGTGGTCACAATCAAATTTAATCCAATTACAACTAGATAGCTAGCGGTAAGTGGGTATCGAACACAGGGAGTTTGTGGAATATGTGCTATCTCAATGGTTATCTAAATGACTAATGTTAACTAAATTGCAAGAAAAGTAAATTCACGAATTTGGTTGTTTGGTTTAAATTGTCTAAACTGAACTAAATTAGATTACAAATCAAAGTTAAGTTTTGTAACAGGATAAGAAGGTATCGATCATCCCAAGTTTCAGGTTTTAAGTGACAACCAATGTTCATGTTCAACTGGAAAGAACCACATAGACATGGTTCATGTAAGATCAATTGTTTGTGATGAAAGGGAACTAAGTACTCAGATTCCTAGAATGCGAGGTTGTTACCCGATGACCAATCAACATATATCCAACCCTAATCCCTCCCATGATATCTCGATTACCAACGGCACCAAGAACGTATGGTTTAGAACTATGATCAAACACACATTAACAATTTACAAACAATCATTCAAACACCATAATAAACTAAACAACACATGCAAAATCTATTATTCCAGAAATTAAAGAACAAAACATAATTGTCACAAGTAAACCTTACATTCGGGATGATCACCAAGCAAACCTAGCCGCTCATAGTGTGGTGAATCATCATCACAATCAAACCTTTGTTCATTCGAATCCAAAATAAAGTCCTTATGTTTAGACCACTCAAGAACACAAGAAGATAGCCAAAAATCGCCCCTAAACTCCTCCAAAACCGTCCACAATGATTGGATTTGAAAAGACACAATAAAACATCATAAAATAGGGCAGTTACACATTTCTCGCTGGCCTCCACCGTAAGCTACGGTGGCCACCGTAGCTTACGGTGGCTTGGAATGGCTTACGGTGGATCTCTACTGCCTTACGGTGGAAGAAAAATGCTGGGGGCTACCGTAATTTATGGTATCTACCGTAAGCTACGGTAGCCTTCAGCATGCAATTTTGTTTTCTTCATAACTTTTTCGTTTCAACTCCGTTTTCTTCACCGTTTTGCCTACGGTCTCGTAATTTCGTCCTCTATCATGTTATCTTCTTAATTCTTCCATACCAGTAATTGATTTTTTTCATTTATTCTCCGTATTTCAATCTCCAATCCAGTCGTGCCTATTCGAAGCTTCATTTCCACACTTTTAAGCCCCAAATGTACCTGAAACACAAGCAACCATAGTTATCTAATTCTAGACAATTACTCGATAAATGTGGGATTTTAATATCGTTTATACCACTTAAGGGTTGTCCTACGGACTACCCGTCAACGAGTTACGAAGGTTTGAATGAATTCAATGAGACGGCCAAAAGTTAGTTGTCACAATTAAAACATGAATGATTTGAACGATTGTAACGATTTGAACGACTTGAACGATTTGAACGATTATAACAATTTGAACGATTTGGAATGATTTGAACGATTTAATCAAATGAACGATGGACTATAACATGAACAAGTTGAACGATTTAAACGATTGGTTTTTGGTATGTGACTAGTTAACGGGACGGGTATAATGTGATAAAAGCATGGTAGATATGCCGCTGGTACTTCTTATATATAACTGCTTTTATCATATTACATTCCGTGGCGTTATTTAGTTCACTTGGACGAATGATTTTAAACGATGACGCGTAACAATGTTGTCTATATGATATAAACCATACGAGTTTTATTACGAGAACGATTCACGATTTGGTTTACGTAAACAATTGTTTTGAGTTAAGATTCATGGCAACGAGATTTTATAAACTATAACAAACTTTTTTTGAGCTGGTTATTCATATTGAAATACTAAACTCTTTTCAAAACAAGGTTTTCAATTATCGACCCTTGTAGTCAAACGAGGTATTGCAACACGAATTCGAGCCATGAATCTGACACTCTCACAAAACCTATGTGCTCGCCGGCAATTCTTTGCTGACTTTATTTTTACATATGCTTCGGGTGGTGTTGTTTAATGATGTTGATTGCTACTAGGATGCATGCTCACTTAGTATCGGACGAGGCCTTAGTGACTTAATAACGATGATAGACTATGTTTAATTTGTTTGTTCTGTTTCAAGACAATAATTAATGCTTAATTTTTTAATAAAACAAAACTTTTAATCCAAGTGTTGTGAAACAATAATTCTGCCGCTCCACTCCTTAACGTTTTCGCCGCGGTTTGTTGTTTTACGCTGTCGGGGTGTGACACAAATTCTTTTTTTTTTCCGAAGAAGAGGCCGGTGAAGAAGAAAACACGGGTGGTCTCCGTGAGATCTCTGTCATACCGTGGCTTTTGCGGAAGCGTGGTTATTTTGTGTGACTTCTTAATACCATAGCATTCAATCATAACAACGCTATATGATAAAAACACGAGATGTTCATCCATTAATAAAGTTTAGAAAATACCACAACATACTTGTCTTGAAAACAACGACGCCAAATTAAGTTACAAACCAGGACATGTTTAACTGAGTTCATAAAGACTCCACAAAAGACTTTAAACAAAACCTGAGTTTAGAAACATGTATCCCGTCCAGGAATAGGATACACCCCCTAAACTTAACAACCATGGATAACATCATTTATTCATGACGCAGCTTGAAGACACATGCACACACCTGCCAGATCCACTAGTTCCCTAAAATACATGTAGTTTGAAAACATCAACAAAAGTTGAGTGAGTTCATGTGTGTATAAGTATGTATAATCCTTTGTAAACAGTGTATGTATGTATGTATGTATGTATGTATGTATGTATGTATGTATGTATGTATGTATGTATGTATGTATGTATGTATGTATGTATGTATGTATGTATGTATGTATGTATGTTTGTATGTCCCGGTATGAAAGCAAACAAGGAAAAGATCACCAATGGTTTGCAAGGCCACTGATATGTGTGACGGTGTAGGAAGACTCAAACCTAGCAAAGTTGTACCGGGCTTCCGGCTGGAAGACATAGTCACCCTATGGGCCACCCTGGTCCTCATGGGTGTGGGATCGCTACACCCAAATAGATCTATCACTCATGCCCCTCGGTCCTTATACGAGGATTAATGGTCCCAAGTATCCGCCTACCCAATCACATGATCTATGGTTCTTTCCTAGGCTAATCATACCAATAGTATTTGTATGTATTCCATTTGTAACATGTATTTCACCCCCGAAGTTATAAAACTGAAAACAGTTAAAAGGAAAGGGGGACATGAACTCATAGTAATGCGTCTACAGATCTAGTAACTCCGATCTCATCAGCAAACACGACTCCCTACAATGTACTAATGTCTATTAGACGAACGGGCCATGCCTTGCCTTGCCTTCGTATTTACGTTTTTGAGTTACGTTTCTTGTGATCCCAATATTATTCCAAGTTATAATCCCTTGTTAAAATAATGATTATTTTAACTTTAAATTATATTTAATTTTGGAATAATTGTTTAATCAATATTTTCGTATTAATACTTCTCAAGTATTTTATTTTCATATTTCCTTCCCAAGGATGGGGGTATTTTATACATGTATATTTGTATTCTTGCATTTGTATCCTCAAAATAATATATTTTCAAGTCTCACCTTAGAAAATATATATATAATTTATTTGTCAAAAATAATGTATTCCAAGAAAATATATATTTTTCCCAAAAATCATATATCTTCTAAATATACTAGGAAAATATATTTTTATCTCCCAAAAATAATATATTTTCTTCTTGTTGAAAATATGACATAACTTGGTAACATTTACAAAAATCATATTTTCACTTCTTGTATCCAAAATAATATTTACCAAAAATATATATGTAATGGTATTTTTCGGAATATTTTGTAAGTTACGTTGTATCGTTCGGTTTCACAATATCAAGTGTGTAACTTGTGTATTTATTCCATGAGATTTTTGGTATTATTTTGGGATTGTAAGTTCTTGGTATTATGTCAAGTCATATTATTTTACCCTAAAATAATATAACTATTTCATAAAGTATACAAATATTCACACAAGTGTCTTATTATAAAATATATATTCTAAATATATATTTATCCATTTTTATTTACAAAAAACCAACCTCCAATACTTGTATTTTTGTAACAAAACCTATGGCAAAGTTTATATGGAAAACCAAAGTTACAACACACTTGTAATATGTGTTAGAAAATATTTTCCAAGTGTTTGTATTTTTAGAAAATTTCGCCATAGTTTCCTTTGAAAATGGAGGTATCCATGCTATTAAAGCATATCTTTTTCTTTTCAAAAATCATTCAAACAATCAACAATCATACCCTAAACATCTTACACTTACCAAGTGCAAAAACTATACATTTTACATAACAATATGAACTTGATCTTTTCACAAAAACTTATAGTAACTTGGTAAAGCGTTTAATGGGTTTAGTTAACCTTTAAAGTGTGTTTATTCCTTTAAAAATCTCGTCCTTGAAGAAACTAGGTGTTTACAACTTGTAATCACATTTTAGAAAAATGTGTCTTTATTAGATCTTCTTGTTTCATAAGTGTTTATACACTTGTTTTTCCACTAAAAATGGTGTAGGTTTTAGATAAAAGCCATGATCTTCCAAAAATCATATTTCGAACTTGGTTTTCTTGGAAAATCATTCATAAATCTTGAATCTATAAGTTTACTAGCTTACTTTGTTTATTATTTTTCAAGAAATCATTTCATTTATCAAGTTCATGTTTTCACAAGAAGATGATCATCCTATGTTTCCTATGTTGTTACATAATCATCCTCCCACTTGCTAGATCATGTGTTTAATCACAATCTAGCAAGCTTCATATAATGATCAACATCACAATCTCTAGTAAACAACAAGCAAACAACATCATTTCATCCATATTTCATCATATGTTAAGCTTTATGTTCAAGATTCAAGTGTATGTCTTTTAGTGATCTCGTGATTTTCAACATAATGCATCTTTTAAACAATCAAAATATGAAGTCACAAGGGTTCTGAGAGCCTTACTACTAGCTTTAAGCTAGGGAAGAACACAATGAGTTGAAGATGACAAAGATGATGGATAAAAGCAAGCTAAAGAGGTCCTTCAAGATCCAAGAGTTCCACACTTCCTTAAACACCTTGTTGTACCTTGGAATGAGCTTGGAATAGATGAACTTGCAATGAAAATGGTGGTGGTGTAGGGTGGGGTGTTCAGCCGAGATGAGGGAGAGGGAGAGAGTGAGAGTTGTGGTGATGAAGATGAAGGCCTTATCCTTCTATTAACCATATGATCTTATTGTCCAAAGGTTCTTATGTTTCATGAAGTACAAGCAAGATCTAATCCAAATCGAAGTAATATCAATTGGAGATTTAGGAAGGATTATGCAAATCCTGAGGTGGGGGCCACTCTTGGGCCATAAATCATGAGGGGGGGGGGGGTTAAATGTAACTTTGAATGGTAACTTGGGTAATTAGCTGGAGGTTAAGTGTAATATCTAGTGTTTTAAGTGTAGGATGCATTATGTAGTATGTTAGGGTGTTCGGGGACCATAACTAGTTCAAAAATAATAAAACAATGCTTCTAGCAATATTTTGGTGTTCCGGGTAATGTCCGATTGTTCGGTTAGATACCGGTTTGTTAAAGTGTCAAGTTATTCCGTTTAGTGTTCATGAAGTACCCTTTTGTGACACTTTTAATTCCCGACACTTAGGAAAGCATACAGGACCATTTTGCCATATTTCTGCACATTACTAGCTTATTTAAATGCTGAATTTTGCTGAGATATGCAGGATTCTATACTTTGAGTGGGTTTTAGGCACTTTCCGGCACTTAAACTATCACCTAGTGACGCATTTTTATGGTCCTTACTTCCCTACACACCATACTAGTGTAGCACCTTGTCTCTAGCCCTTACGAGGTCTCAAAACATTGTCTGTCTATGTACTGACATTGTCAGCATGTTTCTGAGTTATCCGCTAACTGTGCTAACAGTGCTTTGTGCATCGTTTATGTCACTAAAGTTTGTATGTGATAAATGATGTGACAGTATGAAATGTGATGCATATGTATGTATAATACAGAAATCAGAAAGCAGTTTAATCAGCAGTTGTAATCAAGCACAGTCATTAAGCAATAATCAAGATTAATTAATTGTACGGATACCTGGATTTATGAGGGTTGTCACATTCTCCCCATATTAAGAAAATTTCAACCCGAAATTTTAGTTCTGCTACTAGATGCAGGGGTCTTGGGGAACAAATGTGGGTATTTGGCTTTCATGAAATCCTCACGCTCCCAAGTAAACTCTGGGCCGTGACGTGCATTCCAATGAACCTTGACAAGTTTGACACTACTCATGCGAGTCTTGTTAACCTTCCAGTCAGTAACCTCAACAGGTTCTTCAGTAAAGTGGAGTGTGTCATCAATGTGAACTTCGTCGGCAGGAATGACCACTGTTTCTTGAGTTGGACTCTTTTTCAGGTTTAATACATGGAATGTATCTTGAACGCCATTTAGTTCTGCGGGTAGATCCAACTTGTAAGCTACAAGACCAATCCTTTCCAGGATTTTGAATGGTCTAATGTATCTTGGGTTCAACTTCCCACGCTTTCCAAAGCGTGCTACACCTTTCCAGGGTGAGACCTTCAACAAAACCAAATCTCCCACTTCGAACTCCAAAGGTTTCCTCCTTTGGTCCGCATAACTCTTTTGTCGATTGCGAGCCGACTTAAGGCCCTCTCGGATCTGTGCAATCTTATCACTCATTTCTTGAACCAATTCAGGGCCAACAAGCTGTCTATCACCTGTATCTGCCCAGCATAAAGGTGATCGACACTTGCGTCCATAGAGAGCTTTAAACGGTGCGGCTTGGATGCTTGCATGATAACTGTTGTTGTATGAAAATTCAACCATTGGTAGGTGAGTGTCCCAACTTCCACCCGAATCCATTACGCAAGCTCGCAGTATGTCTTCTAGCATTTGAATCGTTCGTTCGCTCTGGCCGTCTGTCTGCGGATGAAAGGCAGTACTCAGATTCAACTGAGAACCAAAAGCTTCTTAAAAGGATTGCCAAATCCTTAACACGAATCGTCCATCTCTATCAGAGATAATTGAGAGAGGCACTCCATGACGTGCAACAATCTCTCTGAGGTATAGTTCAGCAAGTTTACTAGTGTTCTCTTTCTCCTTGATTGCCAAAAAGTGTGCAGATTTCATCAGACGGTCTACGATTACCCAAATCGTATCATGACCTCTGGGTGTCTTTGGTAACTTCGTTATAAAATCCATTGAAATATGTTCCCATTTCCACTGGGGTATTTCAGGTTGTTACAAGAGACCTGAAGGCTTCTGGTATTCGGCCTTTACCTTGGCACAAGTCAAACATTTGCCAACATACGTTGCAACATCGCCTTTTAATTTTGTCCACCAGTAAAAATCCTTTAAATCTTGGTACATTTTATCTGATCCGGGATGGATCGAGTACCGTGACTTGTGAGCTTCATCGAATATAATGTCTCTCAACCCACCAAATAGAGGAACCCAAATTCGTTTCATGAAGCACAACGTTCCTTCATCATTGGGTACTAACTGCTTCTCCATCCCACAGAGATATTCATTCACAATATTTTCCTTCTTAAGAGCTTCTCTCTGCGCAGCACGAATGCGCAACGAGAGATCTGTCTGGATGATCATTTCCAAAGCCCTAACCCTTATGGGCTTGATTCTTTCCTTCCGACTCAAGGCGTCTGCGACCACATTCGCCTTTCCTGGATGATACTTGATCTCACAATCATAATCATTCAACAACTCTACCCATCGTCTCTGTCTCATGTTAAGCTCTTTTTGGTCAAATATGTGCTGCAGGGTCTTGTGATCAGTATAGATTGTGCATTGCGTGCCATATAAGTAATGTCGCCAGATCTTTAATGCAAACACCACCGCGCCTAATTCCAAATCGTGCGTGGTGTAATTTTTCTCATGAACTTTCAACTGGCGTGAAGCATAAGCTATAACCTTCTGTCGCTGCATCAGCACGCAGCCTAAACCTTGACGCGAGGCGTCGCAATATACCACGAAGTCGTCAGTGCCTTCGGGAGGATGGTGATAGTTACAAGTGGCACACTTGGGGTGAATCCCAGTGTATAACTTTTGGGTGTTATCAGGAGCAACAGGATTTGGGTTAACGGGTGGCACAATTGCGTTGCAAACGGGGTTCGATTGCTTTCGCTTCTTCCCCCCTATTGCTAGTCGGCTGTTGGGTAATTTGGTTGGCTGGCTTGAATGAAACGGGGTTTGCGGCTTGCTTATCGCGAATGCGATTGTTGTTTAGAGAAGCGGCCAAACGGTAAACAGCTTCGATATTGTCGAGTTTGGCTGCCTCGATCGTATCGCGCGTGCTAGAAGGTAACCCATTGATGTACTTCCTTATCTTGCATTCGGTGGTCATAACGAGGTGAGGAACAATGAAGCTAAGTTGTTTGAAATGGGTAGTGTAGGCTAGGTTCTCATCACCCACTTGTTTTAGAGCCCAAAATTCTTCCTCCAACCTTTGTTGCTCATGCGGAGGGCAAAATTCGTCCATCATCAGGGTCTTGACTTCTCCCCAGGGCAAAGCATAAGCCTCTTCATTCGAACGGATGTTCCTTTCGTTCGTCCACCACTCGAGAGCTCGGGCTTGGAATACCCCAGTCGCACTACCCGTTTTGAGCTCTTCGGGGAACTCACTGTTGATGAACGTGACCTCCATGCCATAAAACCACTCGAGCATGGCAGTCACCCCATCATTTCCAGTGAATGGCTTGGGGTTGCACGACGAAAAGTGCTTGAAGTTAAACGAAACGGGCTTGCGTACTTCGACCTTAGAGTCGACGGAGGAGTTCGGAGTTTCGGAAGCTCGAATTTTGGTAACGACCTTTGGGACGATGCGCGCAATTTGATTGGCCATGAAGACCATCATCTTCTTCTTGGAACGAGACCTTGACTTCTTAGACATTTTGGAGTGACGGGAAGACATCTAAGATTCAAAAGAACGAATAGGCGAGACTTGATCATAATGTTTGTTTATGAAAATTGTTTTCATAAAATGATTCATATAGCATAAAGTGTCACATAGCATAAAGGGTTCAACTTGATTCACATAGCATAAAAGGTTTAAACATCTCATATAGCATAATCATGAGTTTCACATAGCATAACATGAATAACTGAAAGCATCGTAAATTTAGTTTGTTCACGAGAGATTATTATTGTTTTTGATTGCGATAGACGTGCGAAATGAGTAAAAAGTTTGAAATGGATGAACGTTCAAGTATAAAATCACATATAAATTGAGATACATAAAAGAGAGGCTCAATAAAACATTGGATTGGTTCGGGTAGAGAAACGTCGACTATTCCAAAGTGGGTCGAAAGTTCTTTCGAATTAGAGAAAACGTGCTTTGGCCTATAGGTAAGATACTCTCGTCGGGAGGCGATTAACGGTATCTTACCCTTCCAGTTACTACACGTCTCTAATCGATTGAAACAATCGGGACTTTGGCGAGATTGAAAATCGAGGAATGGGACTTAATCGACGAGATGCGGGTTTCACCCCTAACTTGAAGAAACTGGCTCGCGGCCGCCCGTTCCCTGGGATGAGGGATCGGGGGCGGCGACAAAGGGTGGTATCAGAGCTATGTGTCACACCCCAACCGATGGCGGAAACATCGGGATGAGACGAAGTGCGTAGATTGTAAGAGACTTCATAACACTATGTGACAATATTAATTTAATTCCAATTCATTTCAAACTAATTGTCATACAAGGTTCAAATAAAATAACAACATTGTTTCATAACAAAAACATAACAACAAAAATAGATGATTTAATCTAGGTGTGTATCTAGTCCACCCTAAATCTTGTTTCATCTTGTAATACCACCTCATCAATTAACCTGCAACATGTATTAAAATAGAGTTCAATGCAAAAGCAAAGGCGAGTATACAAGTTTGGTTACATAGCATAAATAGAATAAAAAGTGCTCATATCCAACATGATTCATAATATGTGAGTATTAGTAAACAAATATGGCGTACAATATGTTCAAACCCGAGAATACAACGCGTTAAAAGAGCCTAATCCCAAGAGTTTAGCGGGTGGTAACATGTTTAACTTAACAATACCCCAAGTCTAACGGGCGGTGCGTTAATCCTATAGCGCTATAATTGTTAAGGGAGGCTAGCAAAGTTAATGAGCATATAACGTCCAAGTAGTTTACATATCATACGAGAATAACAAGTATCACATAAAGTTTCATGTTAAGAATGGATAGAGTATGTTTAAAATAGTTTAAGTATCAATTTGTATGTTATACATGTTGCATCCCAAAATGGTAAAGGGTAAAAGGGATCGAGTATACTCACGGTTTTTGCAAGCTTTCCTACTTGAAATCCCGCGAGTGGTTTTTGATGGATGGATTAGTTTGGAGCACCTAGTCCTTCTACACGAGGAAAACATAGGTGTGTGAGTTTGGGGAAATCGGAAGATTATAGATTCGGAGTCTAAAATGTATGGAAAATAACATAAGTGAAAATAATCATCTTGTACACATAACTCTTGTTCTTGACACTATTAAAACTCAAAAGAGTTTGTATGATTTCATGGATTCAAAGCTCCATTAGAGTCGTAGCAAGGGCATGGTCATAGATGATGTAACATATTCTTGACAAGTAACTATTAAGTTATTATCAAGTTTAGTTACTTAGGTATACATATGGAATAATTAGATAATATGTAGATTACAAGGTCCTATGGTTCAAGCATGAGGTAGGAGATTAATTTCTCCATTTAGGTACCTCTAAGTATCATGGAAATCATGTAGGAGGTAGGAAGAACAAGCTTCCATTTAGGCACCTCTTAAGTGTTCACAACTACACTTGATGTAAAAACAACCAATGAGGGTCATGAACTTACAAAGATAATGAAATACCACAACTAATCTATGAGAAAGAATCAAGAAGTGAGTGGATTTTTATGAAAGATAGCCCAAGCTAGTCTAACAATCACACTTACAATCAAGCTTCAAGCTTGAACACTTCTTGTGGGTAAAACCCTAACTAAAACAGAATGTTTGTGAGGTTTTAACCTCTGATTTAACATGTTTCAACCTTGTTTTTAAGCCTAACTAACCATGGATGAGGTTATAAGCATTAGGACATAGGTTTGAGATGAGAAAACTCAAGTTTGGTTAAGTTTAACAAAGATTACATGAAAACAAAAACAATCAGTGGACTTAGGAGCCTTTTTGCCGGAGTTCCAGGGACTTATTTACTGTGAAATACCCATGGAATCGAAGCTAAGGTCAAACCAAGCACATAGGAAAAAGAATGGACTAAATCGGATAAGAAACGGGGAAGTTATGCTCACTTTTGTGAAGTAGTAACAATCTGCTCGAATTTGTGATAATCAGCTGCGTTTTTGATGTGTTGAGAGTGATTTGGATGAGTTTGTAAAGTGATTTGAGCTTGGATTAGCTTGGTATTTATAGGAGAAGGTTTGGGTTGTGTTGGTTGGGTATTAAATGCCTAATTTCGAGTTTAAAACTCAAAAAAAAAAAAAAAAAAAAAAACCGCCAAAAATATCGAGCTGAACGCGTCTGATTGCTGATTTGCGCGCTGGGCTCCTTTGGCGGGAGTGCTTAAATAATTTGAGGCTTGGATTTGATCACAAAAGAAACCACAGCGGAGTGGTTGGGCGGTTGCTTGGAGTCGCTGAAGACCCGGGTTCGATCCCAGCTTCTTTCAGTCTTTTTGTTTATTTTTTTTTAACTAAAAACCTTATATTATCATTTGTTACACACTTTACCCCTGAACTTTAACTAGTTATGTTATATCATTTATAGTTTAAACTACTAAGTTATAAAGTATTTTATCCAATTAGTTATTGGTTAAGTAATTTAACTAGGTTATTTCTTAACCTTAAAAATCCAACGGAACTAAATAAATTTATTATAAAATAACTTTTAAATAGTAAAAAAAAAGAAAAAAAGAATTAATTAATTTCATCATTTTAAATAATTTAAAAAAAAGCAACCATATTTATAACGAAATGAAATCTTTAAACGTTTATTCGTTTCACAAGGCTTTCGAGTTGCGAGAATTTGGATCTGAATCTCATTATTTTAATAGTTTCAATTAGCTTATCGAGCTTAGAGCGTAACAATGAATCGAGAGTCTAGGATAATATATCGTTCAAACGTGAAAATTTGCACATAAGTCTAACACAAACATGAATAAAATAGCTTCGTTTTCATTATGATCAATAGTCTCGAATTACAAATGAAGCGACAGTAGATTACAAAGAGAGTACAAGAGTCTAAATATGGAAAGTACAACATGGCTTGCTAAAACAAGAAGTTCGAAAATGCGGAGCGTTACACTATGCCACTGATTCAGCCACAGAAGTGTTCTGCTGACATCAAAAGTCAAATTGTTAGGGAATAAATTATGAAAATACGTGCATAACTGTATTTATTGTTATGTGTTATTTGACTATTTGTTAGTTTACAGTGTGAGTGACCAAGGACCATCTGACGCGTATCGTCAATTGTCTGGTTCGCCTAGAAGCGAAGGCACCTCCTCTTCTCAGCCTGCCCTCTAAGGGTACTCTGCTGATACGGAAGATGGAATCTTTGTGTTTAAGGCTCAGTCCGAGGAGCCGTTTCCTCAGAAAAAGAGGGGATGGTTCAGTCGAGGGGCACATGAGCGTAGGAAACGTATGAAGAAGTTACAAGACCAGAGGGTACTAGCAGCAGCCTAGAGAGAGACAGATGCCTATGCCCAGGATATGATAAATAGGGGTATAGCCAATATCCATATCTTAGCAACCACTCCAACTGACCCTAATCTGGAGCAAATAATAGCACCCCAACCACAACTTCCAATCCCTGACGAACCCATGGAAATAGAAAACCCTGAAAACCAAGTAGAAATGCATGACTTCAATCCGGAAGAAATACCTAGGATACTAGCACCAAACCCCCTAGACCCAAATTACGACCCCTGGTGGGACGACAATAGGGACTTTGTGCAACGTTATCCGATACACGAAGACATGCCCATGCAGAACATAGGAGCCTACCCAGGTATGGACCCTTTAGATCCCTATTACCATGATGAATACATTAGGGAGATCTTAGAAGATCCTTACCGATTTCAGGCACCTACACCCCCATACCAGGAACCTGCACCCCAGATTCCGAACCCAGTCCTAGAACCTGCACCCCCAATGAGTGCAGAAAACATACAAGAACTTAGGACTTTTGGGGAGGAAATTTTAGAAAGCAGTGATAGAATAAGACAGGTGGGAGAGCGTCTCGTATGGAAATACGATGAGCGCAATATGGATTTTTGGATGAATCCATATCCGTGAATGTGTTGGTGAGACAGTAATAGTAATAATAATAATATAATAATAAAATAACATAAAATATGTGTGTACGGATGCCTACTATTATTAGTATAATTTCATTTCAGTTGGTATTGTAATTTTTATTTCAGTACTGGTGTGTAATAGATAATAGATGAATAGAGTAAAGTCGCAATGATCGACGCTTTTGGCAAAAATGCGTGTCATGTGATTGACTATATTAAATATTAATTTGGTGATATTAATATGGGATAAATGTTTAAAATTCAGATGGCCGAAGAAGGAAATCAAGGAAATCTGAATAACGATAACCAGAGTAACATTAACGTGGTTAATGAAAATCCGAGCATCAATAACAATGGAAACCAAATGGATAATAGTGTTGTTCAACACATAGTGGCACAAGGAATTATAGATGCAATGCCATTTATTATTCAAACTATTCAAGAAGCGAATAATAAAAGTAAGCATAGTAGTAAGCGACCAACTGAACCAGAAAACAGTGTGAACAATGGACCCATACTTCAAGCGCCCATTCCCAAAAGAAGAAGAACCATGCCTTATGGTTGTTCTTACAAAGAATTCTGGTCCTGCAAACCAATAGAATTCTCGGGCAATGAAGAACCCATTGCAGCTCTACGCTGGAAAGAGAAGACTGAGGCTATTTTAAAAATAAGCAAGTGTGCTAAAGAAGATAAGATAATGTTTGCTTCTAATCTGTTTAAGAATTCAGCCTTAGAATGGTGGAACACTATCCTCCAGTCAAGAGGGAGTGATAGGGTATATAACATGGAATGGGAGGAATTTAAAAATATGGTAGAAAGGAAATTTTGGCCTCCCAATGAAAAGGAACAGATAACTAATAAGTTCCCGAACCTTAGGATGACCGGGGTAGATAGTAAGGGCTATACTACCACATTCTTTGAATATGCTAGAATAGTACGAACCCTTGCATCACCTGAACCGGTATTAATCTCCTGTTACATTTGGGGATTAATTGGAGAGATTAGACATGTAGTCAAGGCAGCTAGACCTCAAACTATAGAAGAAGCTGTAGAACTAGCAAATACCTTGACCGATGAACTAATCCGTACCAGAGGAGAAACCTAGCTCAAAGGTTTACTCAGGAATTCCGTTCTGGGAATTTCAACCGTAGGAATGTAGGTTCTACCTCTGCACCTTTCTGCAAGGTCTGCAAAAAGAAGCATTCAAGAAAATGCTCCATTTACTGCAACTTCTGCAAAGTACCAGGGCACAAGGAAGAAACTTGCAGAAGGAAGCCTACTAATGGACTGTGCTTCAACTGTGGAGAAAAAGGTCATATCAAGCCGAATTGTCCGAAATTGGCTCCAGCTGTGAACGATAGGAACGCTAAAAATGCTAGAGCATTTGTTCTGATTACAGATGAAGCCAAGATGATTCAAGACGTGATAGCTGGTACGTTTTTAGTTAATGATGTTTTTGCTAAAGTATTATTTGACTCTGGTGCAAACCAAAGTTTTATTAATACATGATTTTGCAAATTTCTAAATCAGTCATTAACTAAACTACCACGAGAATGTTTAGTAGAGACAGCTAATGGAGAAACCGTTAGGATATCCGAAATCTTGCAGGGAGCAAGAATAGAAATTTTAAACCAGAAGTTTATTGCAAATCTTTACCCAATGAATTTGGTAGGATTTGATGTCGTTTTAGGAATGGATTGGTTAATAGCCAATAAAGCCAGTATTTTATGTGATCAAAAGTTAATTCAAGTAAATTTACCAATAGGTAAAACGATCACAATTAAAGGAGATAAGCCTTCTAGGTCCACAAAATTTATCTCTGTGATGAAAACTGCAAGTTATATAAGAAAAGGTTCTCTAGTGTATTTGATTTCTATAATCACAAACACTAAAGGAAAAGAACTAAAAGATATTCCAGTAGTATCTCAGTTTTCAGATGTCTTTCCAGAAGAATTGCCAGGACAACCGCCGGATAGAGAAGTTGAATTCAGAATTCACCTGCTACCAGGAACAGCACCAATTGCCAAAGCACCTTACCGATTGGCACCAGCCAAAACGCAGGAACTGAAGAATCAATTAGATGAATTAATGGAGAAAGGATTTATACAGCCAAGTTCGTCGCCATGGGGAGCACCGATTTTATTCGTTAAAAAGAAAGACGGATCAATGCGTATATGCATTGACTACCGTGAATTGAACAAGGTCACGATTAAGAATCGGTACCCACTACCGAGAATCGATGATCTGTTCGATCAATTACAAGGAGCTCGATTTTTCTCTAAAATCGATTTAAGGTCAGGATATCATCAATTAAAGGTATAGGAAGAAGACATTCCTAAGACCGCATTCAGAACAAGGTATGGACATTATGAATTTACTGTCATGCCATTTGGTTTAACCAATGCCCCAGCCGCATTTATGGACACGATGAACCGAATATGTAAGCCATATTTGGATAAATTCATAATTGTCTTCATAGATGATATTCTCATTTACTCTAAGAGTAAAGAAGATCATGCAAAGCATTTGCACGCACTTTTAAGCCTATTAAGAAAGGAAAAGCTTTATGCTAAATTTTCAAAGTGCGAGTTTTGGTTAGAACAGGTACAGTTTCTTGGACATTTAGTCAATCATAAAGGAATTCATGTAGATCCAACAAAGATCGAGGCAATTACCAAATGGAAAACCCCTGAGTCACCAACTGAGGTTAGAAGTTTCTTAGGATTAGCCGGTTATTATAGAAGATTTATTCGAGATTTCTCTAGAATAGCCATTCCTTTAACTAAGTTAACCTGTAAATCCATTAAGTTTGAATGGGGAGCTAAGCAAAAAGAAGCATTTAGAATTCTTAAGCAAAGATTAACCCATACACCCATACTAGCGTTACCAGAAGGAACAGAAGACTTTGTAGTCTATTGTGACGCTTCTAAGTTAGGTTATGGATGTGTGTTGATGCAACGCCAAAAGGTTATAGCTTATGCATCTAGACAACTTAAGAATCATGAAGAGAATTATTCAACCCATGATCTGGAACTAGGAGCTATAATTTTTGCCCTTAAAATTTGGAGACATTACCTTTATGGTAGTAAGTTTACCATATTCACCGATCATAAGAGTTTAAGGTATGTTTTTGGGCAAAAGGAGTTAAATATGAGGCAAAGACGCTGGATGGAGATGCTTAGTGATTATAATTGTGATATTCAGTATCGTGAAGGAAAAGCAAATGTAGTGGCAGATGCTTTAAGCCGAAAGTATCATGAAAATCCAAAAAGGGTATGTTCTCTTAAATTAAATCTGCAAGTAGATTTAAATAATCAAACAAGAGAAGCACAAAAATCAGTAATCAAGGATGATACTGAAAAACTAAAAGGTATGATTAAGGAATTAGAGCAAGGAACCGATGGAATTTGGAGATTCCATGAAAAGAGAATGTGGATATCTAAATTAGGAAACCTGCGTCATCGTATATTAGAAGAAGCCCATAAGTCTAAGTATACGATGCATCCAGGAAGTGATAAAATGTACCAGGATTTAAGGAAAAATTTGTGGTGGATAGGAATGAAAAAGGATATAGCAGCCTATGTTTCTAAATGTTTAACTTATTCACAAGTTAAAGCTGAACACCAGAAACCCTCAGGTCTGTTGCAGCAATTAGAAATGCCAGTATGAAAATGGGAATTAATAACAATGGATTTTGTTACTAAATTACCCAAAACAAAGAAAGGTAATGATACAATCTGGGTGATTGTAGATAGGCTAACTAAATCAGCTCATTTCTTACCAATGAAAGAAACCTTCAGTATGGAACAGTTAGCTAAATTATATGTAAATGAAATTGTTTCTTTACATGGAATACCGTTATCAATAATTTCTGATAGGGATAGTCGTTTTACTTCTCATTTTTGGTCAAGTTTCCAAAAGGCAATGGGAACCAAGTTAAATCTAAGCACAACTTATCATCCTCAAACGGACGGACAAAGCGAAAGAACAATTCAGACGATGGAAGACATGCTTAGAGCTTGTGTAATTGATTTCGGAGGTAATTGGGACAATCACTTACCTTTAATAGAATTTTCTTATAATAATAGTTATCACACAAGTATCAATGCTGCACCATTCAAAGCACTTTATGGACGAAAGTGCCGAACCCCAGTCTGTTGGGCAGAAATTGGGGAAAAGCAACTATCTGGACCTGAGATAGTGCAAGAAACAACTGACAAAATTATTCAAGTCAAGGAACGACTGAAAACAGCACGAGATCGACAGAAAAGCTACGCTGATCACAGACGCAAGCCATTGGAATTTCAAGTAGGAGATAAGGTATTGTTGAAGGTCTCTCCTTGGAAAGGAGTAGTAAGATTCATCAAAAGGGGAAAGCTAAGTCCCAGGTATGTTGGACCTTTTGAGATTATTAGAAGAATAGGAACCGTAGCCTATCAGCTACAACTGCCAGAGGAAATGGCAGGAATACATGATGTATTTCATGTATCCAATCTCAAGAAATGCTTAGCCGATGAATCTCTGATGGTACCTCTTAAGGACATAGATGTAAATGAACAACTTAAATTTGTAGAAAGGCCTCTACAAATTGAAGACAGAAAGGTTAAAAACCTCAAACACAAGAGATTAGTTCTGGTCAAAGTGAAATGGGACTCCAAAAGAGGACCTGAGTACACATGGGAGTTAGAATCTGAAATGCAAAGGAAATATCCACACTTGTTCCAGTAGATCTCGAGGATGAGCTCTAAAACAAGGTGGGGAGGATGTAACAATCCTCAACTGACACCCTAGAATATTTTAAAATATCCCAATATGTTTTTAATTACACCCCATACGTGAAAACGGGCCTCAAATACATTAAATATTATTAAAAATAATTAAAATCTGAAAATTTAAGTTGAGGCGGGCCGCGTGAGCCACACCTTAACCTTACGCGGGCCGCGAGAGGCCCAGAATGTGGCAAAGCCCGGTGCGGCCACGTGGCCCAACACCCGGCAGACCTATGTGATGACCCAGCTAAGCTACACAGTTGACCGGAGTCAATGCGGGCCGCGTAAGACTTAGCTTACGTTTACGTGGGCCGCAACAAAGTCAGAATCAGCAACTATAAATAGATGGCCTCGGATCTTCAGTCTGTTCGTTCAATTTTGAAATCTTTCTCTCAATTTCTGATAGTAGGCTTATTATACTCGGGTATTACACCCCTAAATAGCGAAGTTCTGCTCCGTTGTAAGTATTATAACCCCTGGATACGTATTAGATACGCTGCCCGATTGATCTAGGATTCCGTAATGGCTGTCGTGGTTCTGCCCGACGTAGTCATTGGAATGCCGTCTCGGGGAGGGTATTGCTAATGTTAAAATAGGTTATTATACTAACGCTTGTGCATTTGTGTAAATTATAGATTATCACCAGGAAAACCTTACAGAAAATCTAAGACAACAATGTGAGTAATCCTTCTTTTTGTAAACCTTTTTGTGAGTTGATCCACTTTTTGTAAACTTATTTTGTGAACTGTTTATACAAAACCTTGAATATTTTTCCATGCAAATAGCAGTTACTGAGTATTTGTAAGGATACAATTACAGTCGGTAAATTTAGGGTTTTGTATACAAAAATTTGTTACAACCTGGATAGGAGTAACATGACCATAAGTCGGAACGACAGTACCGTGTGGTGGTAATTGATATGACTTGGAAACAAATGTAATTGCGGATGCGCCCTCAATACTGTAACTGTGAAATGGTTTTTATTTAAATTTGATTAAACTGGGATTCACTCACCAGTATTTCCCACTGACAAATGTTTTTAAAACGCGTTTCAGGTAAAAAAATGTGAAAGCCAACTAGAAGCCAGCTGGACAGCACTGAAGGCTTGGAAAAGTGGCAATAAAGTTACCTAAAATAAAATAGATGTTTTTATTAAATAAAATAGGATGTATTCCAATGAAAACGTGTGTACTATGAACTTGGGTTTTATCCCATTTGTTTAATACTATGAAAATGTGGTATTTTACTCTGATCAAATATTTCCTAACTACGGTCCTGATGAAAAATTTCCGCTGCAAATCATGCGATACCACCGAAACTGGCTCGCGGCCGCCCGTTTCTCGGGATGAGGGATCGGGGGCGGCGACAGACACTATCTTCCTCAGATCGCATCCACCAGAACAAGTCATAGGAGACATCAATACAGGAGTGCTCACAAGAAGCCAAACTTCAAACGTCTGCCTATTTGATGGCTTTTTATCATTAATCCAACCTGTCAAATACCAAGAGGAATTGAAAGACAACAATTAGGTGGAAGTCATGCAAGAAGAGCTTCTTTAGTTTAAAAGACAAAAAGTGTGGGAACTTGTTCCATTACCCAATGACATATGTCTAGTTGGTACAAAATGGGTCTTTAAAAATAAAACTAATGAAAGAGGAATTATTATAAAAAAAACAAAGCCAACCTTGTGGTTCAAGGTTACAGACAAGAAGAAGGAATTGACTATGATGAAACCTTTGCTCTTGTAGCAAGGTTGAAAGCTATAAGACTCTTCATGGCCTTTGATGTCAACCACAACATGAAGGTGTATCAGATGGACATAAAGCGTGCTTTTCTCTATGGAAAAATCCAAGAAGAGGTCTTTGTGTGTCAACCACCAGGATTTGAAGACACATTCCATCATCACTAGGTGTCGATGAAAACTAATGAGGAGAAGCAAGAATTGAACCTGGGTCTCTTAGAAACTCAAGTCTCTTCTTTGTCAACGCGATGTCAATACCACATTACAGCGGATTTAAGGCCTCTCCCCTTAACTTGAATGGTGTGGGATAAAGCCCCTTCAAACTATAGCGCCCCCACCCCCCCCCCCCTATTTAACCAATCCTTCATCGATAAACACCTCCGAACTGATTGTTGACGATAAACACATCAATTATCTTTTGCAACTTATTATAGCATTTGTATGATTCAAGCAATGATCATTCACATGCATTTCATTTTTACAACTGTTGATGAATTTTGGATCTTTCGGAACATACTGTTTTACAATTATCGATGAATTTTGGATCTTTCTGAACATACTCTTTAGCTACGTGTATAAATACTAAGATTCGATTTTATACATGTAACTTTTATATATTAGAGTAAATTGCTAAAATCGTCCCTGACGTTTATTCACATTTGATAGATCCATCCAAAAAAAGTTTTTTTCTCATAGGAACCACCGAGGTTTTAAAAAAGTTGCTAAATCCATCCAAAATGACTAACACCATTAGAAGCAATGTTAACCTAGGGGTACTTTGGTAATTTTCACTATTACTTTTAATTCCCACCATTTTAACCCTAATTTCACCTTCAGTTCCTTTTCACCATTCATACATTCTTCTTTTATAACTCAGTTTTTTGTTCATCATTTCACTGTTACCACCATTGGTTGTTTGATTATTATCTGATGTTCTTTCTGTAATTGACTAAGAATCCTCTAGACTAACTCTCCCATCATCTGCATTGACTCGATTCTTCTGCTTGTTTTTCTTAGTTTGTCTTGATATACTCGCGCGTACATAAGACGCGATCTTATTGGCTCCAAAAGTTATGGAACTCAAGATCCCACCTGATGATGACAGGCCTAATACCTTGACAACAAGTGGCGATAATATCAATCGTTTAAACAACCCCATATCACAAATATCACCCGTTTCACGATATGTACTATGGCAATCAACGTGTATATATCTCTGACACCATAAACAACACCATATTGGCGACCCGTCAAGAAACGAAGGACTGCACGGTTCTTCACAATGTGTACAGAAAGACGCTCCGTCCGGTTGATCGTTAACGTCAGTCCACCGAATAGCCCACTGGTGCAATACGTGATCTGACCCCACCATAGACACGCATTTACAATCTTTATTAGCGTTTGTCGAACAATTGAGGTGAACCACTGCATCACAGATGCTCCCGTCGTCATTCATCGCACGTCGTAATGTTTAGATGGTTGCCAGATTGTGGATTGAAGAAGAATGTATGAATGGTGAAAAGGAACTGAAGGTTAAATTAGGGTTAAAATGGGGGGAATTAAAAGTAATAGTGAAAATTACCAAAGTACCCCTAGGTTAACATTGCTTCTAATGGTGTTAGTCATTTTGGATGGATTTATCAACTTTTTTGAAACCTTAGTGGTTCCTATGAGAAAAAAACCTTTTTTTGGATGGATCTAGCAAATGTGAATAATCGTCAGGGACGATTTTAGCAATTTACTCTATATATTATATTGAGATCAATTAGTACTTTACTAACCAATGAGATAAGGTATGCATGGCCGGCCCTGGGGTGGGCGGGGAGGACTATCGGCCAGGGCCCGATATTTCAAGATGCACGGTTTTATTATGAAAAAACCCGATATGTATATGTAAAATATTTTTTTAATAGGGTACACTCATACAAACACCAACCAAGGCCCCCTATTACAAAACTATTTTTATGGTTTAAATTAGTTATTAACCACTTTGGCATTAGGTTTAAACCTTTAGTGAACCCAATTATTAACCCCTTTGGCATTAGGTTTAGACATTTAGGTGCTGTTTGTTTTTTCAAGGGTAAAATGTCTGCAGTCTACGGACCACATCTGTAGACATCTGTAGCAGAAGAGGTGGACCAACCCTCTACAGTCTGCAAGAAGAAGACTGTTTGTTTTTTAACTTCTGCAAACCGCCAAAATAACACCAAAAAACATAATAGGCATCATAAACTGAAAATTAACATCAAAATTCAGAAAAAAGAAACATTATAAGTTATGAAATCTAACATCAAATTTCTTCAATCCATCAAATTGAAAAGCAGTAAACGAATCAAATCAACATACTTCAAAAACTAGAGAAATATAAACACGATCGAAACCTGTAAAGGTCTTCGTAAGGGAGGGCCTCTATGTTATCGTTGTAAATATCATGAATCGCATCACCCAAGGTCTTCAAACACACTTCAGCATACATTGGATTGGCCAAATAAATATGTAATTTCATCCCTAAACTTATGTTTCGTCGGATATATGTGCCTATAGTTACAGTGCCCATAATTACAGCAGCGTCCAGCTTCTTCTATAATTTAAACTCATAAACATATAACAGATTCATCTATTTCAAACATAAAACATGTGATTTAACAGTTTTAAAACATTAACTTACCATGATTAAAATAGTGGTGGGTTAAGATCGAGTTTCAGCGGACAACGGTGGCCGTTGATTGCCGGAATGGCGGGTGACGACGACCGCTGTGGAGGTGGCGGAGGTGGTGGCGCTGTTTAGGTGGCGGAGGTGGGAGGAGGAGAAGGGTGGAGGAGAAGAAGGAGGTGTAGGGTTTGTGTAAATGATGCAAAAAGAAAGGAAGAAAAGGTAAGAAGAGGTGAGAAGACGTATTCTCACGTCTGCACCAAAAAGAGGTCTCGTAGACCTTTTTTAATGAAATGTCTTCTGAAAATCAAACACTCTACAGATCTAAACGTCTGCGCGTGGTCTACGCGGCGCAGACAAAAGAGGCCAGGAAGAGCTTTTGTGAAAAAACAAACAGCACCGTAGTGAGCCCAATACCCAATTTCGTTAAGGCCTAAGAGCACATTTTTTCGAGTTCGAACAGGGTACACAAATTCTCAGGACCGGCCCTGAAGGTATGCATCAAGAGGAAGCAACAAACTTGTGTTCATCGGATAAATTTATCTATGGTCAATCTCTTTGTTTTTTTTTTTTCTTTTTTTAAAGAGAACAATAAAAAATATAAGTTAGATAACGACATTATACCGTGTTTTGAATTTACATCAAGATAGTTGGTAAACGAGCAACAAGCTGCGCAGCTACCGCTTTTTGAATAGCAAACTAAGTCTTTTCTTATCATACGGTTTATGCTTCTAAATTTTATGACTTAATACGATGCAACACGTATCTGTGGTTCAATGCATTTACGTCTATTTTTTTATGGTTTGACGGTCCCTCCCCAACGCGTAGATCTTAAAAACTTGTATATAAATTAAATGTCAACTCTAAGAATAAGTTATTAATTAACTTTAAAAATAATATATATAATTTTAATAGTTTAAAAAAATAATTGGTAATGGAATTTCAAAAAATTATTTACTGAAGATAAAATTTAAGCATGAATTATAAAAAAAATATTAGTAAAATATTATATAAATATTAAAAAGAGTAAACTGTGAAAATCATTTCTAGGTTTCGGTACTTTTGCTAGATCCATCCAAAATACCACTTATTTAATAGTGATATGATAAATAGACCCAAAATAAGGAATAATATATCAAATTAGTCACCTTGGTAATGATTAACTACTTTAATACATTATTTTATTCTAAAGTCTAAAGTAATAATTATATCTTAATTACTTTTGATCAGTAAAGTCCGATAAGATTCATTCTTTTTTACTTTTTGCTCTTTAATTAACTATACTATTTTCATTTTTTATGATGCTAATATATATACTAATATATTTTAGATTAATATTAAAACCAAGTTAATTATTTTATGATGCTGCTAATATATATACAAATATATTTTAGATTAATAATTAAAACAAGTTAATTGGATTAGTACTTGCAGTTGAAAAAAAATTGGATTACTACTTTGCTTTTAAAAACTACCATTTATTTATGTTTTAACATCAAATTTTAAATATAAATATGTCATGTTTTAATAAAGCTGTAACTCATGTAACATATATTTTGCAATCTTTTTTACGACAAACTTTTTGGAACTGCATTCTGCAATTAAACTACCACCAAATAAATTTTTGCCTTGTTTAATTTTTTTCTTATCAATGCTATTCGTACAAAAATATTATTTTGTTTGTATTGATGTGTTATATAATATAAAAATATTCTTACATTTACAAGAAAAAACACAAATATTCATAAAAGTTAATTACATTTAGAGTAGCGTGTCATAAGGATTATTAATAAGGCTATAGGGTGTGGTTGGAGCCCCATGGGGCTTTATCAAGTCCACCTGGGATTGATCTCATCTATGGAGTCTTCTTTAATTTACATGGTGTGGATGGAGCCCCTATTAAACAAAATAAAAAAAAAACATTTGATTGGTTTAAAACTAATGGGCCCCACCTGAATGCTTCAACTTTGGCGTTACCACCATGGAGCCCAAGCCATGGCGCTCCCCTCTTCACTTGGAGGGTGTGGTGATGGAGCCCATATGGGTGCTATACATGGTGAGGTGGCGGGGGTGGCGCCCCCACACCATCCAGCCTAAAAGTTAATTGACTTTTAATTGGTATATGTGTCACAGAAAATGATATAAAAAAAAAGTTGACTTGTGGCGCCCCCACACCATCCAGCCTAAAAGTTAATTGACTTTCTACCTCATGTTTATAAAACAGTTTTATGTTTTATGTACAAAGATGAATAAATGATAGATCCTAACATTGTAATTTTAATTATTTTAAAAATTAAAAAAGTCAAAGGGTGTATTTTTCAGTCAAACAGGTCTAATCGTATCTTAACAGGTACCCAATTGTCAGCCCTACTTGTGGATAGATTTAAAAAAACCCCATTTAATATTAGTTTTTAAAGGTGTTAGAAAAATGCATGGATATGTCGACTTTTGTGAAACTTAAGTGGTCCAGTTGGGGAAAAAAAGTTTTTTACATGAATATGACAAAAATGACAAGCCCTAAGGACAATTTTTGCAGTTTAGTATAAATTTTAAAAAGAATTCGGCACGTTAGAATTGAAGAAGACTGTTTCAGAGGTGATAACGGTTCAAAGAATCAAGGAATGCGTATTTCTTTGCATATATAGTATATCCCTTGTTTGATTATAATATATCCCTTGTTTGATTAAAGAAGATAATATATCACTTGTACAAATTTATTTATTTCGTGACTCTGTAAAAAAAGGAATGGTTTGAATAACTTTGAAGAATAGCAGAGTCAATGGACATTAAAGTCTTTTTTCAAAATACTAATAAAATAATTGAATTAATTATTTAGTGTCCAGTGACTTTTTGGACGACACCCTCGGCGAAACGATACTGTATTTTATTACTCAAAATACTATACTGATTCAATTGTATGGAGATTCTTAGGTTATGCGGTACGGGGTTCGTCCCCGTCCCGGATCTGCGCCGGCAGCTACACCGTTTCGCCCCCCTCCATCATGCCAACAAATAAGGAACATGAAATAATCAAACAATTGAAACAAGGGTCCCCAAGATGGGTCCAACTAATTCTTCATTTAATTTTACATTATTTATGAATATCGGAAATTCATTTCTTGAACTACAACATGGGTTTTTTCATGAACAAACAATAATTTATATTAAAAAACTTGCAACTGTGTAATCAGATTTTTACATTGAAAATTCATATCTTGAACAACAAAGTTCTTATGGACCAAATTCTTGAAAAAAAATTAAATATTAGATACAACATACCACATTGATCATATTAACCTGCATAAGCATCTAGGTTTAGACCAGACTAAGACCAGAAATTGAAAAGGCACAGATTAAACTCGTACCAGAATACGACTGAGCATGATTGCAAAAGTCGCTAGGCGCTCCCTAGTCGGTCGACCGGGGAATTGAGAGTACTCGGACTAGGCGGAGAGTACTCGGGGAGTACTCGGACATGTTAATTATGAAGAAATTAGTTTTTGAAAATTAAATATATGTCATATAACATAAATATACTAATATCTATAATAAAATGCGTGAGAATAATATTCATTCATTAACATGATAGACATAGATATTATGCTTTATTGTTTATTTAAAGTCAAACTCGGCCCGAGTTGACCTACTAGATCCGATTCTGACCAAGGTTAACCACGTTTGATCGATTCCGAGTAATTAGGCGGAGTTGAAGAAAGTCGCCACGGCAGGCTACCTTGTAGCGCTTACTCGGGGAGTACTCGGCCTTGGAGACCTTGTTTTACAACCATGCGACTGAGTGAAATGTGGTCGGTGAACGTAATGTTAATTTTTTCCAAAATACAAGTCGACGCATATCGGATGTATTAAGGGAATTTCTAGAACACCGAATGATTAAATGGTTTTAAAAATTGATATGTAAAAGCGTAACACCAATCCTGTTGGCAATCAGACCCAAGAACACGAACACAAAATTTGATCTCAACCAAGATCGACTCTTTCTTTCATTATAAAACCTTGACTCTACAAAATACATGGACCCTAACCATCTATTTATATTACATAACTTCCTAAACCTGCTAAAATTCATACTCCTATCTTCTAGACATTCAAATAATTAGATAAACATTAATACGAATCTTAATCTTACTAGATAAATCAAACCAATAATTTAAACTACCACTCGATAAATCAAACTAGTAATTTAAACTAACGAGTTTTTAGGTTCTCGTGCGCTGCGGCGAAATCGTCAACCAAACCAAAAATAGACGTGAAAATATTAAACCGAACCAAACCTTACGTAAAAGATTACCATGGAAAAGAATATTAATGTCACTTAAAGATGAGATAATCTTCTTCTAAAGTCTGAGTGCTTATCGTTTCGTTTATATAACCAAGGCCGAGTACTCCAACGGGTTGTTCACAGCAACATTTCGTCTCCTAGAGGTCGGGGTTTCGTTTTTACTAGGTTAGGTTTCGCTATTCAAAAGGGGGTAGCGGCGCAGCTTGTTGCCCGCTTACCGGCCATCTTGGTGTAATTTATTTATAAATATACAATAAATAAAATATTTTTTTTTTCAAACTACTAAGAATTTGTATGTGAAACAAATAAAAAGAACCCTGTCTACGAATTTTCGATTATGCCTTTGTAGCATTTTTTTTTTTACCCATTAATTTTTCTTTTCCCACAACACTCTTTCAGAAAAAAAACCCTAATATACCCCTTGTAGAAATTTAATTATTTCATGACTATAAAAAAGGAATGGTTTGAATAACTTTGAAGAACAGCAGAGTCAATAGATACTATAAGATTTATTACGTAATCCTTTTTTTGACAGCGAAATTTAAATAAGATTTATTATTAGGTACCCTTGGAGAAACGAAACTGCATTTTATTACTCAAAAATTAGGAGTCATGGCAAGGTGCTACACGTTCCCTTTTATTTAAGGGCAAAAAGTCCAACCCTATTCCATCAATTACATACTAGGTATTTTAGGGAATAACAAAGGGAAATCTATTAACACACAGCCAATCTATACGCAGATTTTGATTTTTTAATATGGGTCGTATATGCGAGGAGCGGACCTATAGTGATAGAAGGGGTAACCTTCGTTGCCCCTTAACGCTTCGGTGATGCTCCAACGATAGTGTAAATTTTGGAAAAATTTGACCTTTTTTTCGATTTCGTTACCCCTTTTTATTGAAACGTTACCCTTATGCGGATTTCCTAAATCCGCCACTGGTATATGCTTATATGGGTCGTATAGGTATAAAAGTCAAAACTCAAATCTGCATTTGTCACTTCTTGTCTGGCGGCTGGCTAGACCAATACGGATTGTATAGGCCTATACGGGTTGTATTGCATTGTTTTTTTACAAATTTTTGTATACATTTAATTATAGTTTTAACAAAGTTTAATAAAAGAATTCTTTTATTTTTTAAACAAAAAAAACATTTTTAAAAATTTATCATGTTGTATAGGTTTCATACATTTTTATTATACTATACTATTTATGTTATAACTGTATTATATAATACACTTTTTTTACAAATTTTTGTATACATTTAATTATAGTTTTTGTATACAAATTTTATAACTGTATTCCATACTACACATATACTATATTATACTACAATTATTAGCATATACGAGATCTATACTATACCTATAGGCCTAAACGAGATCTTTACTACACCTATAGTTTATTTGTAATATACTATACTTATACTATTGTATTTATGTTATAATACGACATGTAACGATAAAATACGCCAAGTAATAATACCATACGACGCGTGTACATACAACACGACACGTTAGAGTACAAGTGGATTTCAAACAAAATTACATGTAGTCATATAATACGATACCACACGGAACTGACTGTCACCGATACGGCACGTATAGAGCATATACTTCATAAAACGACATGTAATGACAAAATACGGCCCGTATACGCACCGAAAAGGCAAAACCTAAAATTATGAAAATTTGATGTTACCCCTATACGCATCGTATAGGTTAAAACTGGGTTGTATAGTACCATTATACGACTCGTATAGACCTATACGATCCGTATAGACCCCCTGAATTCTCAAATAAACAAGGGGTTAATTGAAAAATCAGGGGGTCTATACGGATCGTGTAGGCCTATACGATCCGTATAGACCCCCTGATTTATCAATATACGATCTGTATAGACCTCCTGATTTATCAATTAATTCCTTTTTTTTTTTGAGAATTCAGGGGAGATCGT
The DNA here is from genome assembly GCA_030545235.1 of Helianthus tuberosus. Taxonomy (NCBI): domain Eukaryota; kingdom Viridiplantae; phylum Streptophyta; class Magnoliopsida; order Asterales; family Asteraceae; genus Helianthus; species Helianthus tuberosus. Next base: position 199,297,250 of record CM060363.1, on the reverse strand, counting down.
ATAGGTATATACGATTCGTATTAGCCTACTATACGACCTAGTTTTGACCTATACGATGCGTATAGGGGTAAAATCAAAATTTTATAATTTTAGGTTTTGCCTTTTCGATGCCTATACGTGTCGTATTTTGACGTATTTTGTCATTACGTGTCATTTTATGAAGAATACCTTCTATACAAGTCGTTCCGGTGACGTTCGGTTCCGTGTGGTATCATATTCTATGATTACATGTAATTTTGTTTGGAATCTACTTGTACTCTATCATGTCGTGTTGTATGTATACGCATCGTACGGTCTCATTAATTGACGTATTTTGTCGTTAAATGTCGTATTATGACGTATATTATCATTATGTTTGCGTATTATAGCATATATTCTCCGTACGGATCGTGTCGATGACGTTTGCACAAATAATTTATCCCTTGTACAAATTTAATTTATCCCACTAGATTAGAACCTCGTGTATTACACGGGTTTAATAAATATAATTTTATATACTAAATAAAATCAATATATTTTAAAAACCTCATTTATTACATGTATTGAGTAAATATAACTTTATATATTAAATAATAAAAAATTATATCTTTAAGAACCTCGTGTATTGTGCGGGTTGAATAAAAGTACTTTTATATACCAAACAATAAAAAATTATATTTAAAAAAACCCATGTGTATTCACGGGTGGAAGAAATATAATTTTATATACTAAATAATAGAAAAGTTATACTTAAAAAAACTTCGTGTATTGTACGGGTTTAATAAATTTAATTTTATATAGCTAATAATAAAAAAAATAAAAATCTTTCTAAGTCAAAAATGATTTTTTTATTATTTTTTAAATTAGGTTAATACTATTTTCGTACCATTCATAAAACTTTATAATCATAGTAACATCATATATAAGCACATCACATAACATACACATCACAGTTTCTATACCAAGTAGCATGTGTTCGTACATATAAGCATAGTTTCTGTACCAAGTCAAAGTCACAGTTTCATACCAAGTCAAGTTCATGTCACGAATGCACCTAAAACTAAAGTCGAGATCGAACCAAAACAACAAAAACTTAATTAAAAACTGCGGAGTGAGTTGTACTAACCGATTGCGTGGTGATCTTGGGACCGATTCCGCAGCGAGGGAGATAGAGAGAGATTTTGTATACTCGCAGATTAGTATACTTGCAGGTAGGGTTTGATGAGAGTTTTGGATAGTTATAAAGAAGACAACATGCTCTCACGTAATTTATAAACTAATTTGGCAGTTGGGGCGGTTTGAGGATTAGGGCCTTAAGTTCGGAAGTTTGTTTTGAGGAATCAGATCAAATAACATGCATGCGCCAACAGTTGAACACAAGAGAGTTGGGACGATTTGGTCCTCAAAAGGAGTTGGACTGATAATCATTAAGTGGCAATTGGGCTAGGAAATTAAGTTTTTTTTTCTAACTCAATATACATGCACATGCATACGCACAGGATGAGATGAAAGGAATTATTATCATAAATATTATTATTATTTTGGAATTCGTATGAATTCTTATTAGATTTGATTAAATATTATTGATAATAAAAATTTGTATTAGATTAGATTTTAGATTTGATTAGATATTATTAATAATAAAAATTTGTATTAATTTAGATTAAATATTATTATTATTAGTATTATTAATAATTTTAATCAATTAAATGAGAGAATGACAAGTGTCCCAAAACAGGTTTCTTTTATTATATAGTATAGTATAGATGTATTACATAAGTTGAATAAATAAAATATCCTACGTAAGTTAAATATGATAAATATCATACAATGCTTAAAACCACCCTAATCAAGAAAATGTAGAAGTTTTTTCTTTGAAATTTATAGAAAAATATAATAATTTTGAAAAAAAAATTACACATTTTTTTAACGCCCAACAAACTCAATTCCGAGCACTCTCAGGGCACCCACTAAAAGGCCAATATATACCAGATAATTATTGCTAATTATTATTGAACACTAAGTTAAGGATTATATAAAATTTAATTTAAATATTCATTTGATTATTTATCAATTAATTTAAATACTCATTTAATTATTTATCTGTTTATAATTTAAATATTTTAATGAAAAAACGAAAAACAAAACCCATTTAATCTTCAAAAAATAAAGTTTAAGAAATTGACGCAAAGATAAATCGCAATAATGTATAACAATTATATATATTTATATATTATTTGATTTATCAATAATTAATAATATTAGAGATTAATCAAACATATTAATATAGTATTAATTTAATATTAAATTTAATTTAAATACTCATTTGATTATATATATTTTTATAACTTAAATATTTTAATAAAAAAAAGAAAACAAAGACAAAATCCATATAATCATTAAAAAAATAAAGTTTAAGAAATTAACATAAAGATAAATTGGGATAATGTATAACAATCATTTATATTTATATATTATAGATATATTTTATTATATTATATATTAATAAATTAATAAATATTAGAGATTAATCTAATGCATTAATAGTATTTTAATTTAATATATAAATGAACTAGGCTATTGCCCGCGTTAAACGCAGCTTCAATAAACAAATCAGTTATTTATGTTCAAATTTAATATATGTATAATAGATTAAATAAGAGAATGCCACATGACATTAGATGAAAATAAATGAAATAAGAGAATACCATATGGCATTATATGTATTTCTTTATTAGTTTTAGGTTTTATTACTCAAAATAAGATATTGATTCAAGAGTATGGAGATTTTTATACACGCCAACAAATAAGGAAGAGGAAATAATTAAAAAATTGAAATAAGGGTTCCCAAGATGGGTCCAACTAATTCTTCATTTAATTTTACAAAAAGGGGTAACAACGCAGCTTGTTGCCCGTTTACCAACTATCTCAATATAAATTCATAACTTGAAAATTTTACGATTATTTTAAATTGTTTATGAATATCGGAAAATTCATATCTTGAACTACAACATGGGTTTTTTCATGAACAAACAATAATTTATATTAGAGTAAACTGCCATTTTGGTCCCTGGGGTTTGGGCAGTTTTGCCACTTCAGTCCAAATCTCAAACCTTTTGCATCTGGATCCCTGTGGTTTCGTTTTTATTGCCATTTTAGTCCAAAAGTGAAATTAGCTCAAATTCCTTAAATTAAATCCTGATGTTTTGTCCTTTTCCCAGGGGTAATTTGGTCATTACAAGTATTATTTTAACAAATTATTAATTAAAATAATTAAATTAATTAATCCTTTACCTAATAGAAGAAGCACAGAACCATCATCTTCTCCAATTCCATCAATTCCATTAATATCACTTCCAATCCTCTCAAATTTCTCAATTCACTTCACAAATTACAGTAATCGATGATGTCATTTGAACAACAGGGCTTCGAAGAGCCCCAATTATACTCTTCTCACGAATCAATCGACTTTAACAACCCTAAATCCACCAATTCTACCTCAACACCCAGCACATCCATGGTTTTTCTGAAGCGTCCTCCTTTTGTTCTCTTCAGTGTGGTTCCAAGACCTTAGAGTCAACTCAAGGATAAATATTTCACATGCGTGTGCGAATATGACCGGGGCTTTAGCTGATATCATCCTTACATCCTCATCGGCCTTCATGATTTTCTTGATCTTGGCTAATGGTATACTGTGGTTTTTAAAATCGGTTGTTTGTTCGATTTCCTGGTACTGATTTGCCCAGAAGTTCTGTAGTTGCTGCTGCTGTTGCTGATGGATGTGCTGGTAGGCGAGTTGCTGTTGTGCGAGCTGAGCTGGAGGTGAAGGATGACCTACAGAATGTGCGGATTGACCTGCTAACACCCACAGGACACGGTCTGGTCTACCCATTCACACAACGAGGTCACATTCTCACACTCTCTCTAGCTTTCTCTCTCTAAAACTCTCCTTCGATCGATTTGTGTATACGACATTGCGTGTTTTCCGATCTCAATTCTCTCGTTTCTTTTATATTCTATCTCCCTAATTTCTGAATGCACCTGTTCCTGTTCTTATAGATGCATAATCATATTCTTTCTGCATTTGTTCTTCCAATCATTTGAACTGAGCTGTTATTATTGATTCATGATTAGTTAATTACATCCTGCTTTCAATTCGAGCAGCTATGTATGCAAAAAGAAAACACCGATTAAACGAGATTATAGATTAATTAGCTGGATTATTATAGTTAATTTTAAATGTATATGTAAAATGACCATTTTGCCTTGAGGAAAATGACAAAATAACAGGATTTTATAAGACAAATATGATCTGACTTCACTTTTGGACCAAAATGGCAATAAAAATGAAACCACAGGGACCCAGATGCAAAAGTTTTGAGTTTTAGACTAAAGTGGCAAAAGTGACCAAACCTTAGGGACCAAAATGGCAGTTTACTCTTTATATTAAAAAACTTTCAACCGTGTAATCAGATTTTACATTGAAAATTCATATCTTGAACAACAAAATTCTAATGGGCAAAATTTTTGAAAAAAATTAAATATCAGATACAACATACAACATTGATCTGATCAACCTAAATAAACATCTAGGTTTATACCAGACCAAGACCAGAAACTGAAAAGGCACAAATTAAACCCGTACCAGAATAGAACTGAGTGAACTGTGGTAAGTGAACGTAATGTTAATTTTTACGAAATATAAGTTGACGCACTTCGGATGTATTAAGGGAATTTCTAGACCACTGAAGCATTAAATGGTTTTCAAAATTTATATATAAAAACGTAACACCAATCCTATTGGTAATCATATCCAAGAACACAAACACAAAATTTGATCTCAACCAAGATCGACTCTTTCTTTTATTATAAAACATTGACTCTACAAAATACATGGACCCTAATCATCTATTTATATTACATAACTTCCTAAACCTACTCAAATTCATACTCCTATCTTCTTAACAATCAAATCTATACTATATAATAAAAGAAACCAATGAGAGGACACATGTCATTCATTGAAGCCATCTATTTTTTTATAGATAATTAATATCATTTAAAAGATAATTATAAAATTAATTTTAATATAAATTTGAACAATTTGTATAAAAATAATATAATATTTTAAAATAATTATCAGATTTCAAAATTATTTATCATGAAATTAACAAAAGATATATGCTAAATATAAATTAATATAATGTAAATGGTTTCTTTATTTATTAAACTAAAGTAGTTAAGGGTAGAACCTATTTCAAAAATGTTTATAAGAGGTAAACAAAAATATTAATCAATGTTTATTGGTTCTATACTTTTATTTTCGTGTTCAACTCTCAACTCAAATACGGTAATCACTATGTTTGCGTGACATTTATAAGAGCCATCACCGCAATCACCCCATCCATCATATATCGAGATATCCGTTAGTTTTTTTTAAGATATACATTTTTATTAGATTCATTCAATCCGTGTAATAAACGAATTTTTTTTAAAGATATCGTGTAATACACGAGCTTTTTAAGAATATAACTTTTTTTATTATGTAGTACATAGGTTTTATAAAGATATAACTTTTTATTGTTTGATATATAAAATTACATGTGCTCAACTTGTATAACACATGAGGTTCTTAAAAATGTAATTTATTTTATTATTTAATATATAAAATTAAATTTACTCAACCCATACAATACACGGGATTCTTAAAAATACAACTTTTTTATTATTTAATATATAAAATTATATTTATTCAACCCATGTAATAAACTAGATTTTTAAATATATATTGTTTTATTATTTGGTATATAAAATTACATTTATTCAACCTGTGTAATAAACAACATTTTTAAAGATATATATTTTTATTATTTGGTATATAAAATTACATTTATTTAACCCGTATAATATACGGGGTTCTAACCTAGTAATTAGATAAACATTAATACGAATCTAAATCTTATTAGATAAATCAAACTAATAATTTAAAGTACTACTCGATAAATCAAACTAGTAATAAAATAACGAGTTTTTAGGACTCGCGCGTTGCGACGAAATCGTCAACCAAACCAAAAATACACGTGAAAAATATTAAACCGAACCAAAACTTACGTAAAAGATTACCATGGGAAAGAATAATATTGTCACTTAAAGATGAGATAATCTTCTTCTAAAGCCTGAGTGCTTATCGTTTCGTTTATATAATAAATAAAATACTTTTTTCAAACTACTAAGAATTTGTATGTGAAACAAATGAATTTTCAATTATGCCCTAGTAGCATTTTTCTTTGGGATTTTTACATATTTCCCCATCCTAAGTAGCCTTATTACATATTTCCCCAACCTCTAAATTTAATTACATATTTCCCTTTACTAAACAAGCCTTATTACATATTTCTCCAATCCCTGAATTCAATTACATATTTCACCTTCATAAACCTCATATGTTAAATATTTATCCATTTCATTAAAAATACTCTTATAAAATTACTATTTTACCCTTGATGGGTTTATTAAATAAGTAATTACATGTTTCCCATTCTAATAAGATCAATTACATTAAAAATATGTTTTTTTTTCTTTAAAAATATGTAACAAGGCTTCTTTAGAAAGGGGAAATATGTTATTAAATTTAGGAGTTGGGGAAATATGTAATAAGGCTTCTTAGGAGGGGGAAATATGTAAAAATATCTTTCTCTTTTTCTTTTACCCATGAATTTTGTGTAAGTCACTCTTTTTTTTTTCTTTTTTTACATCCCTGTCCCAGCAGTCCATCACAAAACTTGAGCACGAAGGTGACTCTGGTTGACAAAGTTTCATGTTTTACACCAGCAGGGACAAGAGTTCGAGCATGCGGTGGTGATAGCAAAAGAACCGACCCAACCCGCTTCTCCGACGAATGCTAAAAATCGTACATCCATATTTACCATTGTAGATTTCATTCATATTATCCATCGTACACCTCATTTGTAAATCATATCCACCATCACCGTCCTCAGGCGTGCAATATCTTCTCCACATAAAACCACTTCGCCCCCACTATTGCTAGTATTACCATCGCGGTGGAAAATCAAAGAGGTTGGTTGCAGCGGTGATGGCGGTGGTGTGATGGTATTGGAGGAGGTAAGTGGCAAAGAATGGGGCAAAGTTAGAGAAAGAAGTGGTTAAACCAATAAAAACAAAGTAAATTGGGAAAAAAAACAAACCATTTTGAAAATAAATGATACATAGTAGTTTAATTGGCACACATGTAGGCATGGTTTACCATTTAGAGATCATAGATAGGTGGACCAATGGTATCATACGAAACTGAACAGTAACTTACCCCCATAAACCAAACTTTTAAATTAATATAGGGAAAATAAAATCAATCTTTTACTTTGAACCCTTCGGCTTTCTTCACTTTACATTTTAGGATTATAATCTTCAAATCCTACATTCAAAACTTCATTTGCCGGAAATAATCGTTGGAAAATAATTCAATGGTTGGGTGTCGATAACAATAGTCGGATTTATTAAAGTTGATCGATCCTTGTCAGTGATCATGTCGATTTTGTTTAATCAATAAATTAAGTCCCTCTGATTGATGATTTAGGGGGTGTTTGGGATTGCTTATCAACTAACTTATTACAAAAAAAAAAAAAAAATATTTTTATAAATGATGTTTGGGCAATGGGTTAAAAAGGAGGTTTTAATGTTTTGAAAATGAGAAAAGGAGAAAAGGAGAAGTTAGGGGGAGTGACATTTCCAAAAAGTAGAAAAGGAGGAGGAAAATGAGTTTTCGATAAGCAATCCCAAACAGCCACTTAGTATTTCTTTTGATTATTGGTACAAACATGAAAACAGGGGATGTTCCAATTGCCGGGTTGAAGACTATATGTTTGAAAAGTACTAACACAATATCATTATAATCGGTATATTCAGATTGAAAAAGGATAATAGCGATAAACATGTTGATAACATATAAATTAATTGACTAATTCGGAATTATAAACCTAATTGTGATTCAAGAAGGAAAATATAGGAAAACATGGAAGAGAGTTTATAATTGTTAACTTTGATTTCAACGTATTAATGGATTTCTTATAAATGTGAATGAATTTTGAAAGATGGAAACATGATTTGAGTGATGATATATAATAAAAAGAATTTTACCGAAAGTTCATTAGGAGTTACATTGAAATTGAAGGTAAACGGGCAACAAACTGCACCACTACCTCCTTTTTAATAGCAAAATTAAGTCTTTTAAAAACTACATTCATAGATCTCGGGGTCAAGACATTACTATGCATGACCCTTTGTACTCGACGAAGCAGGTCCACAGCCTCTGGCGTAAGGAAACCAAAAGTTTCAAAATGCAAATGGGATAAACACGTGTTGTGTTGGACCTACAAAAGACCAAATGATATTCAAAAGCGAAAACATGACAATGAGAGCAAGAAATAAATAGTTGATGAAACATTTCTATTCCCAAAGATAGCAAATCTTGAACATCTAAATCAGAGCATCTGTTGATGATCCTAAAGTCTGTTGAAGCAAAGGTCTGATTAAGAAGACCAAACCTGTCTGGCCAAACAGATGTTTGGAACAAAGCAACAGAGGATAGCTTAACAGATGTTTCCAATGTAACAATATTTCTTTTTAATGGTGTTTTAGCTAGTTAGATCAGTTGTTTGATTTGCGCAGATGTTTGCAACATCTGTGGATGTGGAATCTTTTCCGTTAGGAATGTTAGATGTCACTATCAGGGTGATGTCAGCCATTCACAATCAGAGCTTTATTACTTAGTATAAATAGATCTCACCTGTTAGAGATCTATATTATTGATTCACACATTCCTTTTGTATGAATAGTTTTATGAGTGATCATGCTGAGGGGGAGATTATAGAATCATTCAGTAAACTTTTGTAATCATTTGAGTATATATGAAAAACAGTTGTTGATGATATCTTTCTACCTGTGAATTTTATTGTTTTATGTGTACTAATTTACAAGTATCAAACTCAGATCCTAACAATTGGTATCAGAGTTTGGTCACGTTAAATTTGATTGCACAATCAATTTAACATTCAAATATCAGCTCACAGAGATACAATATCTTCGTAGCTCAGAGTAGGAAAGTGTAGAACTCAAAAGTGTCTATCACATACTTTGTTCTTCTACAAAAGATCAAAAGGGAATGTCACTTAACAACTATGATTCCCTTATCTCCGACCACAATAACAAACCACCAATGCTTGTCAGATCAGATTACAATATTTGGCAACGTCGGATGGTGCATTATCTTGCTCAACAAATCATGGGATGTTGGAAGTCCATAATATTCGGACTTTATATTCCAATGATACCCAGTGTTGAAAATCCTAATGTGCATGAGCCAAAGAAACCAAAAGACTACTCTATGCTAGATTTCAAAAAGTTTGAGATAGATGCCAAAACACTTAATATAATTGCCAAAGCTCTACCAAACGAGCTATGAGATGAGTTAAAAGAGAAATTTTGTAAGTAAAACTGAGGAAATTGTTAAAAACAACCAGCTCTTAACATACAAAATGTTGAGAATGCATCAAACTCAGCACAAACAACAGTTTGTGAAAAGGTTAATTCAAGTGTGATGAACATTGTGTTTCCTATTTAAAAGGTAAACAACATAAAACATCATATAAACTCATTGAAGAGTCCAAAACAACCCAATGTTTACAAATGTTACATATGGATTTGTTTGGCCCAGTAAAAATCATGAGCTTTAGAAAAAAAAAGATATTGCTTAGTAATAGTTGATGATTTTTCTAGGTTTACATGGACTTATTTCTTACACTCAAAAGATGAGACTGCATGTATCTTGAAAGAGTTTATCATAAAAGTTGAAAAACAATATGATCTACTTGTAAAGTCTCCCAGAAGTGACAATGGGACATAATTTAGAAATCAAGAGCTTGATGATTCATGTGTGTTAAAAGGAATAGTGAGACAATTTAGTATTCCTAGAACACCGGAACAAAATGGGATTGTTGAATGAAAAAAAAGAACCCTAATTAAAGCTGCAAGAACTATGCTTGTAGATTCTAGCTTTCCATTATCATTTTGGGGAGAGGCTTTGAATACTACATGCTATGATCAAAATAGAGTTTTAATAAACCCTAGGCATAAAAAAACTGCGTATTAGATTCTCTTCAAAATAAAACCATTAATCTCATTTTTTAAAACCTTTGGTTGCCCATGCTTTATATTGAATCTCAAAGATTCAATCTCAAAATTTGCAGTAAAGGTGGATTGTGGATATTTCTTGGGATATTCTTCTACTATCAGGGCCTATAGAGCGTTTAACACAAGGACCATGACTATAGAAGAAACCTTGAATGTAAAGTTCAATGAACTCTCCTCTTTAAAAATCTCTAAAAATCCGCAGAACTTTTTGATCTTGATCAATTCAATTTTGAAGAAGTAACTGCAAAGGTTGAGGTTGATATAGGTAAATAAAAGGCAGCACAATATGATTACAGATTTGGCATTGAGATGCCATCTCAATACAAAGTCTATTCTGATCCGCAAAGTTCTTCTACACAAAAAAACAGTCAGTCCACAATAACTGGAACCACTGTTACCCAAAGTCAACCTCAAACCATTGATTAAGCATGTGGTCAAACCATTGGTCTATCATCAAAATTCCCCACTTGGGCCAATCCCACCACCACCTTTCCAAACCACTATTGACCATACCATAATGGTAACAAAGGTTTTACCAGAAAATTCCCAATTATGCCACTCACCACAAAATTCCATACACTGGAGACACTATCTTCCTCAGATCGCATCCACCAGAACAAGTCATAGGAGACATCAATACAGGAGTGCTCACAAGAAGCCAAACTTCAAACGCCTGCCTATTTGATGGCTTTTTATCATTAATCCAACCTGTCAAATACCAAGAGGAATTGAAAGACAACAATTAGGTGGAAGTCATGCAAGAAGAGCTTCTTTAGTTTAAAAGACAAAAAGTGTGGGAACTTGTTCCATTACCCAATGACATATGTCTAGTTGGTACAAAATGGGTCTTTAAAAATAAAACTAATGAAAGAGGAATTATTATAAAAAAAACAAAGCCAACCTTGTGGTTCAAGGTTATAGACAAGAAGAAGGAATTGACTATGATGAAACCTTTGCTCTTGTAGCAAGGTTGAAAGCTATAAGACTCTTCATGGCCTTTGCTGTCAACCACAACATGAAGGTGTATCAGATGGACATAAAGCGTGCTTTTCTCTATGGAAAAATCCAAGAAGAGGTCTTTGTGTGTCAACCACCAGGATTTGAAGACACATTCCATCCTAGCTATGTCTACAAGCAACACAAAGCTTTGTATGGACTAAGAAGATCAAGAAGGAAGATATTCCAAGTGTTACACATCTATTTGGTTGTTTGAAAGAGCTAAACTATCTTCCACCACCTGAAGGAAAGTGGGGACATGAAGATAGTGATTTGGGTGATGAAAGGAAACATATGGAAGATTTCGTTCCCAAGAGATGCAGATGGTTTACTAAAGAGGATGGAAAGAAAAAGAGAAGCAAGAAAGGTGCTACGCCACAAAGAAAGCTGCCACAACTTCTTCTTCAAGGCCTCAACCAAAGAAGAAAACTGTTCAACGAACATTGTTAGTTGATGAACCAAGTGGGGATGAGGCTCAAAATATTAAAACTGGTGAAAAGAGCACTGCTGATACTCAGGAAATAGCTCAGAACATTGAAGCAGAGGCTTTCGGTCTAAGTGGTGCTGAGAACGTTGAGAATGTTGAAGTACATGAAAGTGAAAGTTCAAGTGCTAGTGATATAAGTTTAACCAAGCACCTACAAATGCTAATCCTCGTGATAAGTGGGAAAAGAAGAAAGAAAAGCAACAAAAGAAGAGAAAGAATAATGACGAGGAAGATGCAACGTATGAGCCTTCTGGTCCTGAAGCTCGTAAGATGACAAAGAGGGTGAAACATGCTGCTAGGAAGACAACGGTTTCTTCATCAGCAAAAAGGGCACGGAAGAGTACAACAACAGCGGTTACAGACACAACTGCTAGTGCACCTGAACAAAGAGTTGAAGCTGAAGCTAGAGTTGAAGCAGAAATAGAGGAACCGGTTATCAGGAATGAATCACTGCCAACATCGCCTATTATACAACAATCAATTTTGGTACAACAAGAGGTTCCTGTATAGCTATAACAACAATCAACACCACCATAGCAAACAATACAACAACAACATGGGTCAACTTCATAGCAACAATCGACTCCGAGGCAACAAAGACAACAATCAGCAGGTTTATTTTCTGAGAGATTCTTTTCTAAGATTCCAGATTTTGGTACTAGAGAAGTTGGTTTGGATGATATTCTAGATATGAACTTTGTTGATGAAAAGAGATTAAAGACAATGGAAGATAAGATCAAGAAGCTTGAAGACGACAAAGCTGAGATGAATGATAAAGTTAAGTTTCTTGAAGCTGAAAATGTGGTTCTAAACGATAGAGTTCAGATTCTGGAAGCAGAAAATGTGCAGCTGACAACTTCCAACACAATGCATCTTTCAGAGAATGAACAGTTGAAGAAGATTGTGGATGATCATGAAGAAGTTAAGAAGTTGAAAATTAAGCAGATGGAAATGTTATTCACTGTATTTGAAAGAAAGATGGGAATAAGTGTTGAATATGAGTATAATCAGATTAAAATCCACAGAGTCAAAGCTCGAAGGATTGAGCGTGAACGACAAGTTGCCGAAGCTGTATCTAAAGCATCGAATGATAAGGGTAAAGTTGATGATATTCCTGATATTTCTTAGTTTCGTATAGTTATGAAGAAACTGAAAGGTTGGCTGAAGTCGAAAGATGTCGAAAGAAAGATGATGAGAAAGATGAAGATAAAGATTTGAAAGATGTTGATGATCCCATTAACGATCATAAAGATGATTATGATGATAATGATGATAATGATGATCAGGGAGGGAGTGGATTTCAGATTGTGAGCCGCAAAGGAGACGGTAGATTGATGGATTACTTAAACGATAATCAAAATGAAGAATGTGATGATGATCAATCTAATTGGGAGAGAGAATCTGGTGATCAACACGATGCAGAATCTTCTAGAATCTTCCCGGATATTACCCCAGTAACAGCCGTTCTAGAAGATAGGCCGAGAATGATATATCATTGTCACGACGTAGAAGAAGGTGAGTTTGTGCATAATTATACGCGTGAAGAGTAGTAAAACTAATGGGCATTGATGAAGATTCATTCAAGTTTGATTTCGAAGAAGAGATGAATGAGATTGATGCTGAACGACCAGAGAATTATGTGTTTAAAGATATACCAGATGTGAACAATTTTGATAATGTTGTCGTGGAGGATGATTCTGACAATGATGAATGTTTCAGATATACTGGTGAAGGGTCAGAGGACTTCCTGTCACACCCTGGCTTTTGCGGAAGCGTGGATTATTTTGGTGTGACTTCTTAATACCATAGCAACAATCATAACAATGCTATATGATAAAAACACAAGATGTTCATCCATTAATATAATTTAGAAAATGCCATAACATAATTTTCTTGAAACAACTACCCAAATTAAGTTACAACCATGACTTGCTTAAAAATGAATTCACAATGGACTTAACAAAAGACCTTAAATAAAACGAGGTTTGGAGACATGTGACCCGTCCAGGCAAGGGTTACACCTCCCAAACCCTACACCCCTGGATGACATCTTTTATTTAATACGCAGCTGCGCACACTAGAAAAGAAAGGGCTTAGGCTTCGAAAGGCGCCGGCTACCTTCTTACTGACAGCACAGGCTGGGTCAACTATTCAATCAAATGATATCGAGCATGTTTCCCATCTCTTCTCGAGAAACAAGTCCCGGCTATTCACGGTATTCCCTTGTTCCCTGTATTGGTTATGTTCTTTATTTCTTGTCTAGCAGAAACTAATCGAGCTGCCAGATCCGATCAATTCCCTGAAATACATGTAGTTTGAAAAATCAACAAAAGTTGAGCGAGTTCATGTGTATGTGAGTTTGTATAAACCTTTGTAAACGGTGTATGTATGAAAGTCCCTGGTATGTAGCAATAAGGAAAAAGAGATCACCAATGGGTTGCAAAGCCACTGGTATGTGTGAAAAGGTGCAGGAAGAACTCAAACCTAGCAAATTTGTACCGGGCATCCGGCTGGAAGACATAGTCACCTCTATGGGCCGCCCCGGCCTCATGGGTGTGGGCTCGCTAAACCCAAATAGATCTATCACTCATGTCCCTCGGTCCTACGACGAGGATTAATGGCCTTTAAGTGTTGTGCCCACCCCTCACATGATCTAGTAGTTTACCCTCCTTACGCTAACCATACCATGTATAAAGATGTCTGAAATAATTGTAACATGTATTCCACCCCCGAAGTATAAAACTGAAAACAGTTAAGAGAAAAGGGGGATATGAACTCACTGTATTGCGTCTCCTGTATCGTAACGTCAACTCAAACTTGATCAGCTACCCGACGACCTACAACGTACTAATGTCTATTAGACGATCGGGCCGTGCCTTGCCTTTGTATTTACGTTTGAGTTACGATACTTTGATATTTTTCCAAGTTATAACTTATTGTTAAAATAATAATTATTTTAACTTACATTATATTTTTAGGTCTTGAAATAATAGTTAGGCAACTATTCCGTATTCATACTTCTCAAGTATTTTTATGTGCGTATTTCCTTCCCAAGGATGGGGGTATTTATACATGTATTTTTGTGATTTAACGTCTTGACATTATATATTTTTAAGTCCCACTCTAGAAAATATATAATAATTTATTTATCAAAAATAATATGTCCCAAAATATATATTTTTTTCCCGAAAATAATATATTTTCATTCTTTGTATCCAAATAATGTTTACCCCAAAATATATTCGTAAACGTATTTTCCGGATTTATAAATGTGATGGTATTTTGCTAAGTTACATTATTTTGTCCTAAATAATATAACTAGTTCCCAAAATAATCAAATAATCACACAAGCGTTTTAGTATGAAGTATATATTCTAAATATATATTTATCCGCTTTTATTTTCGAAAACCCGCCTCCGACACTTTGAAGTTTTGTAACAATACTCATGGCGAAGTTTACTTCCGAAAAACAAAGTTAAACTCATTTGTAAACAGTTGTTAGAAAATAATTTTCTAAGTCTTGGGATTTTTAGAAAATTTCGCCAGAGTTTCCCCTAAAAACGAAGATGTCCATGCTAATAAGCATATCATTTTCTTTTCAAAACAATCACAATAATCATCAACAATTATCCTATGAACAACTTTACATCACCGAGAGCAAAACTATACGCGTTACATATTAATCATGAACTTGATATATCGCAAAAATGCATAGTAACTTAGTAAAGCTTTTAGTGGACTTAGTTACCTTCCAAGGTGTATTCGTTTCTTTAAAAATCATTTTCTTACAAAAGTTTAGTGTTTACAACTTGTAAACAATTTTTACAGAAATAAAACTCTTGAACTCTTCTTGTAAATAAAATGTTTCTACACTTGTTTTAGTTCTAAAAATGGTGTAAGTGTTTGTAATAGTCATAATCTTTTTAAAATCGCTTCTCTAACCCGGTTTATTAGAAAAAATCTTTTGTAAAATCCCGGATCTACATGATCACCAACTTACTTGTTTAATTATATTTCAAGAAAAATGATTTTTATCAAGTTCATATTTAACTAGAAGGTGGTTATTTTATGTAATACATAACCACTTTCTAATCTTGTTAAATCCTATTTCTAAATATTATTTAACAAAATCCATATGGTGATTAACACCACATAACCAAGAATCCTCATACAATTAACAACATCCTACTAGTAACATTTCATCTTCATGTTCCATTCTAATGTAAACTTTTATGTTCAAGTCTCATGTAAACTTTTATGTTCAAGGTTCTTGTTTAAACTCTTTTAGTGTTCTTATGAATCTCAACATAATATAACTTTTAATTACACAAAGTAGACATAAACAAGAGTAAACCAAGACTTACTACTGGCACAAGGCTAGGGAAGAATCTCTAGTGAAAATATGAAGAAGATGATGGTGAAAAACAAGTGAAAGAAGCTCCTTGAAGTTCCACAAGTTGCAAGCTCCTTTAATCCCTCTTCTACACTTGAATGAAACTTGAAAATGGATGAATGGGGTTGAGTTATGGTGGTGATGGTGGCGGTTAAGGGTGAGCCGAGAGGAGGGAGGGAGAGTGAGTGAGAGAGTGGTGAACTTGTTGTGAAGAAATGATAATGTGATCTAGTGCCATACTTATAAGGATTTCTCCTTATATTTTGTTCAACACCACAAGCAAACCATCCAATAAAATAATGCGGCATAATCTAGGAGGCATGGTGGGGATTTTGGTGGGTCCACTTGGGACCGAAATCGGTTAGGGGGGGGGGTTTAATGTAAAATTTTGACTAAGTTGGTAAGCATTAGTTAGTTTCCAAGTATGTGCTTATATATGTTAGTTTTTTGATATTTAGTGGGTGTTATAGTGAATGGGGATCACGACTAGTCAAGAAATAATTAAACAATGTGTTTGGCAAAAATTTGGTGTCCCGGGTAATGTCTGCTTATCCGGTTAGATACTGTTTCGTTAAAGTGTTTAATTAGTCCGTAAAGTGTCTTTTATATATATTTTCGTAACACTTTTAATTCCCGGCACTTAGGAAAGCATACAGGACCATTCTGCCATATTTTTGCACTTTACTAGTATGTTACAATGTGAATTTTGTTAATAAATGCAGAATTCTGCACTTAAAGTGTGTTTAAGGCACTTCCCGGCATTATAACTATCACCTAGTGACGCAGTTTTATGGTCGTCACTTCCCTACACTCCATACTAGTGTAGTACCTTGTCCCTGGCTCATACTGGCCTCAATAACATTATCTGTCTATGTGCTGGCATTGTCAGCATGTTTCTGAATTATCCGTTCAGTGTGCTAACTGTGCTTTGTGCATCAAGTATGTCACTAAAGTTTGTGTGTAATAAATGGGGTGACTGTATGAAATATGATGCATATGTATGTATGATACAAAAATCATAAAGCAGTTTAAATTGTCAGTTGTAATCAAGCACAGTCATTAAGCACATAATTAAGTTTAATTAATTGTACGGATACCTGTAATTGTGAGGGTTGTCACATTCTCCCCCCGTTAAGAAAATTTCGTCCCGAAATTTTAGGTTCTGCTTCTAGTTGCAGGGGTCTTGGGGAATAAATGTGGGTACTTGGCCTTCATACGATCCTCATGTTCCCACGTGAATTCTGGGCCATGTCGTGCATTCCATCGAACCTTGACGAGCTTGACACTACTCCTGCGTGTTTTGTTAACTTTCCAATCCGTGACCTCAACTGGTTCTTCAATAAAGTGGACTGTGTCGTCAACATGAACCTCGTCGGCAGGAATGACGACTGTGTGTTGAGTTGGACTCTTTTTCAAATTTGATACATGGAATGTATCATGAACGCCATTAAGTTCAGCAGGTAAATCCAACTTGTATGCTACAAGACCAATCCGTTCCAGGATTCTAAATAGACCAATGTATATGGGATTCAACTTCCCACGCTTCCCAAAGCGTGCCACACCCTTCCAGGGTGAAACTTTCAACAATACCATATCTCCCACCTCAAATTCCAGAGGTTTTCTTCTGCAGTCCGCATAACACTTTTGTCGATCACGAGCCGCTTTAATGCGTTCTCGGATCTGCAAAATCTTGTCTGTCGTTTCCTGAACCAATTCTGGGCCAACAAGCTGTCTATCACCCGCGTCTGCCCAGCATAAGGGTGATCGACACTTACACCCATAGAGAGCTTCGAACGGTGCGACTTGAATGCTTGCATGATAACTATTATTGTATGAAAATTCAACCAATGGTAGGTGAGTGTCCCAACTTCCACCTAAATCCATTACGCAAGCTCGCAACATGTCTTCTAACGTTTGAATCGTTCGTTTGAATCGTTCGTTCGCTCTGTTCGTCTATTTGCGGATGAAAAGCGGTACTCAGATTCAACTGAGAGCCAAAAGCTTCTTGAAAGGATTGCCAAATCCTTGATACGAATCTTCCATCTCTATCGGAGATAATTGAGGGAGGCACTCCATGTCGTGCAACAATCTCTCTCAGATATATTTAGCAAGTTTGCTCGTGTTATCTTTTTCTCTGATCGGCAAAAAGTGCGCAGACTTCGTTAGAGGGTCTACTATTACCCAAATTGTATCATGGCCCTTGGACGTCCTTGGCAATTTCGTTATAAAATCCATGGAAATCTGTTCCCATTTCCACTGGGGTATTTTAGGTTGTTGCAAGAGACCTGAAGGCTTCTGGTATTCGGCCTTAACCTTGGCGCAAGTCAAACATTTGCCAACATATATTGCAACATCGCCTTTCATCCTTGGCCACCAATAAAAATCCTTTAGATCTTGGTACATTTTATCCGATCCTGGGTGGATCGAGTACCGTGACTTATGAGCTTCATTAAAAATCACTTCTCGAAGACCACCAAAGAGGGGAACCTAAATTCTTCCCAAGAAACACAATGTTCCATCCTCCTTTGGTACCAATTGCTTCTCCATTCCCCGGAGATATTCGTTCTCAAGATTTTCCCTTTTAAGAGCTTCCCTTTGCGCAGCACGAATGCGCAATGTGAGGTCTGTCTGAACAATCATTTCCAAAGCTCTAACCCTTATCGGCTTGATCCTTTCTTTCCGACTTAGGGCATCGACGACCACATTCGCCTTCCCTCGGTGATACTTGATCTCACAATCGTAGTCGTTCATCAATTCAACCCAGCGTCTTTGTCTCATGTTAAGCTCTTTTTGATCAAAGATATGTTGCAGACTCTTGTGATCAGTGAAGATTGTACACCGCGTGCCATATAAGTAATGTCTCCAGATTTTCAAAGCAAACACCACTGCGCCCAATTCTTAATCATGAGTGGTGTAGTTTTTCTCATGGACCTTCAACTAGCGAGATGCATATGCTATGACCTTCTGTCGCTGCATCAGCACGCAACCTAAACCCTGACGTGAAGCGTCGCAATATACCACGAAGTCGTCAGTGCCTTCGGGTAGTGATAAAATCGGTGCGTCACAAAGTTTGTTCTTCAACAACTGAAATGCTTCTTCTTGGTTCTCTCCCCAGTCAAACTTCTTATCCTTTTGTGTGAGAGTAGTCATAGGTTGAGAGATTTTCGAGAAATCCTCAATGAATCTGCGATAATACCCGGCCAAACCTAGAAACTGCCGAATCTCAGTTGGCGTCTTTGGAGTCTCCCAGTTCTTGATTGCCTCGATCTTGGTGGGATCCACATGAATCCCTTTTCCATTAACGACATGACCAAGAAACTGAACTTCCCGTAACCAGAACTTGCACTTTGAAAACTTCGCGTATAACTTCTCCTTCTTAAGCAGCTCTAAGATGGCTCTTAGATGGTGCTCATGTTCTTCTTTTGTTTTTGAGTAGATCAGTATGCCGTCAATGAACACGATCACAAACTTATCAAGGGAGGGCTTGCAGAATCTGTTCATTAAATCCATGAACACGGCTGGCGCGTTTGTCAAACCAAACGGCATGACTAGGAACTCGTAATGCCCATAACGCGTCCTAAAAGCAGTCTTGGGAACACTTTCTTCTTGAATCCTCAATTGGTGATAGCCCGATCGAAGGTCGATCTTTGAGTAGAAACTTGAGCCTTGTAACTGATCGAACAGGTCATCGATCCTTGGCAAGGGATATCTGTTCTTGATTGTCAACATGCGAAAACTACCATCTTTCTTCTTGATAAACAAAACTGGAGCTCCCCAAGGCGAGAAGCTTGGTCGGATAAATCCCTTGTCTAACAAGTCCTGAAGTTGTGTTGATAATTCCTGCATTTCCAAAGGCGCAAGTCTATAGGGTGCCTTAGCTACAGGCGCGGCGCCTGGAACTAAGTCAATATGAAACTCGACTTGTCTATGTGGCGGCAATCCTGGCAAGTCTTCTGGAAAGACTTCAGGATACTCCTTAACGACTGGAATGTCTTCAAGTTTCAGCTCGGCGGATTCTTTATCTATGATGTGGGCCAAGAAGGCAACACATCCCTTCTTTAAACACTTTCTAGCTTTCAAACAACCAATGATCCGCAGGGGCGTATCGCGCTTCTCTCCGTGTATCACAATCGTTTCTCCATTTGCCATTGGGATGCGAATGGTCTTCTCGTGACACACAATTTCGGCTCTGTTTCTTGACAACCAATCCATTGCCACTACCACGTCGAAGGTTCCCAACTCGACTGGTAGTAGATCCAGTGTAAATTCGTGCTCGCCCAGCTCTAGTGATACAAAACTATAGTCAGCACCAGTGTCAAAAAGTACAGATGCAAAGCGTTGATTTATAGGGAACGTACCAGTGACAACATTCGGGTCCTGGCGTGCTTCCCTTGCTCCAATGTTGAATACCCTTCCACGAGCTTGATTGAGTTTTGGGTATTCGCGTTTGAAGTGCCCGATGTCTCCGCAGTTGAAACATCTCGGTCCTCGACCGTTACCACCTCCATTCCCCTGATTGTTATTGCGGTTCCCAGCTTGGTTCCCAAAATTTCCCCGATTTCCATTCCCGCCAATTCCTCCATGTTGGCGGTTTCCATTCCCATTTCCTCGCTGACCACCACGACTAGCACCAGTACCAACCCAGCAGGTTTCTTTTGAGTGGCCCGTCTTCCCACAAGACTCACATTTCCTGAATCTGCATAGGCTGGGGTGATGGTACTGACATAATTCACATTTGGGCAGAGTGCCCATGTAACCTTTCCCTTTGTGTTCACTGCCAGTTTTTACTTCAGCTGACGGGGTTGTATCTCTCCTCTTGTTGGCACTGCCGGTACTCTTTTTAAAGTTAGAGAATTTTCTCTTGTTTTCTCCTGAGGATTCGACATGTGTTTCTTTCTTTTTCGGCTCAGAAATTGAAAACTTGTTGAGCCTAATAGCTTCCTCAGTCAGAGACACACTCAGGTCTATAGCTTCAGTGATCATTGCCGGTTTTGAAGATGTTACCATGCTCATGATCTTGGGTGCCAACCCCTAGATGAAACGCTCCACGCGTTTGAATTCAGGCGTAACCATATAAGGTACCACATGGGACAAATCATGAAACCTCTGAACATACTCGGCGATTTTCGGGCAATCCATTTTAAGGTTCCAGAATTCGGTTTCTAATTTCTGGATTTCCGCGCTGGAGCAGTACTTCTTCCACATGAGCTCCTTTAGCTCGTTCCACGTCAACGCGTAAGCCGTTGCCTCTCCCAGGGTTTGGACCTGGAGATTCCACCACGACAGCGCTCCGTCTACGAACAGACCAGAGGAGTAGGTAACTTGCTGATCCGGTGTGCACTTGCTCATCCTTAGCACCGAATCGGTCTTTTCTGCCCATCGCACAAAACCCACAGCACCTCCGGTGCCGTCGAAGTTAAGAGGTTTACAGTCTAGAAATTGTTTAAAGGTACAGCCTGTACAAGAAACGTCATTCACAGAAAGCATTAGCAGTTGCACCTGGAATGTCCAAATGTAAGGTAATGTGTCTCAGTGACTTAAACATTACCATGTGGTGGGTTGTTGTTGTTTGAGTTATTCCTGCTTGTTTCGGCACGCGAGGCCTCATAATTAGCTATTGCTTTTGAAATACGTTCCCGTAATTCTGCCTCAGTAGTAGGCAAGCGTGTGTCTCGTCGCGGAGGCATCTTCTAAAAGAAGATCATATCGGTCAGGTCATAGTAAGTACGGTAAGTAAGTAATATGCGTACGTAATAACATCCATCAACTCAATAACACATAACATCCCATGTTATAATATAAAACAAATAATTCAACAATGCATGTAGTGAGAACGTTGCCATTGAGCTTTCATTTAATCATGACCACAATATAGTTTTACATGTTTCATAGTACATCATACATCAAAATAAGATCATAGGGTTACATCACCCCAAAATACAAGTCAGTCTACACAATCATATACAAAAATGTGGTCTTCCAAAAGTCTTCATTTGTTGGCCCAATTGCGACTTTCTCACCAAAACAGTCTACCTGCACCAAACCAAAAATATAGCTATGCTGATGGCGGAGGAGGAGGTGGAGGAAAAGAGAAAAGCAAACGGCTCATAAGCACCCAATCCTCCTCAAGTGCGTGAACAACTCGCAGCAGATAGGCAACCTGCTGCTCTGGTGCGAGATAACGGACATCAGAATCAGGAGGTAGTGGTAGAGGAGCCGGTGGTGTAGCAAAAGGAGACTGACAACGGCACGGGGGAGGCCATGGAATCCTCTCCAACTCATGAACTCTCCGGCTCAGTGCCTCCTGCTGTAACTGTAGGGAGATGAGTATATCATCTGTGGTATATCCAACATGGAAAGGGTGATACGGGTCTGATAACGGCAAAACATTGGGTGATGACCAAAAAAATGGCTCGCCCGATGGTACAAAAGATGATGTAGTGTGAGGAAGCTGAGGCCTGAATGGAACAGCTGACGACATGGGTGAAACAAAAGCAGGATGAGGAAACTGCGGCATAAACTGGTCGTCTCCTGACATAAAAGGTACGTGACCAAAAGGCTGCCTCGACGAACCCTCCCCAGGTCGAGGTGGAGGAATGTCCTGGAGGAACGTGATAGGATGGTCGGTGCGATGGGTATCAGATGTGTGCAGGTGGAACTGGGGGATATCAAGTGGTGCAGAAACAGGTGCGGTAGGGGGAGTGACAGGGAGAACAAACGGGGGATAATCATCATCATCCTCGATCCACCCATTACGGGTGTCAGCATAACGAGGATCGATGTGAGTGGCAAATGGTGCGAGGTCCACAAACACCGGCACAGGATCAGGCAAAGGTGCATCAGTAACAGGAACATCCACCACTGGTGGTGCAACAATGGGAATATCAACAATAGGTGGTGTAATGGCTGGTGCATCCATAAGAACAGGGTCGTGCATAGGTACAGGGTCAGGAGCAATAACAGGCTCAGGTGCCATGACTGGCTCAGGGTAGACAAAAGCCATATCAAAGTCGGCAGGTACATCAAGAAGATGATCGATAGGAACCACGGGTGCCTCCAAGGGCTGGTCATCAGGAATAAACTCGACCTCGTGATCGGGATCAAAATCATGAGGAAAAACTGGATCGAACTCATCCTCAAACTCAAACTCAAAAGCGTGAGGCGAACCGGGTGCAGCTGACATAGCTTTATCGGAGTCGGAGTCAGCAGGATATCGACGCAATCCAACGGCGTGCAAAGTAGAAGATGATACTGACTCAAAAGAATCAGTATCGGGCTGATCAGATAAAACCTCCTCAGCGGGAGCCTCAACAGGTGGTAAAACAGCAGCATCCGCAACCGGAACCTCAACCAAAGGAATGGCGACATCATCAGCAATCGGGGCCCCACCATCATGGTCGTCCTCAGGGGGACCCTCGAAAAGATCGATGTCATCATCAGACACAACATCAAGTGGCAAATCCTCTATGGGAAATGCAGCAAGTGGAATGGGAGCAGGGATCAGGGCAAGGGGTAGATCCCCAACAGGAATACCATCAGTGAGCTGAACGTCGTCACCGAAATCCGGCAACGCGAACGGCTGGAAATCGTCATCCCCACTACTGTCCGTATCAGATGTAAAGACCTCCGGGTCTGAGTGCATCGGGTCATCAGAGTCAACCGCCACGGGGTTAGAAACTCCACTCGACGAAGACATAACGTCTGTAATAACACAACCACCAAGTGTGTACATACATCAATAATAGTCAAGTAAGCATATAAATCACAATAATGCAAGCAAGTAATCATCCTAGTCTATGATGTGGACCAAGAAGGCAACACATCCCTTCTTTAAACACTTTCTAGCTTTCAAACAACCAATGATCCGCAGGGGCGTTCTCTCCGTGTACCACAATCGTTTCTCCATTCGCCATTGGGATGCGAATGGTCTTCTCGTGACACACAATTTCGGCTCTGTTGCTTGACAACCAATCCATTCCCACTACCACGTCTTAGCTTCCCAACTCGACTGGTAGTAGATCCAGTGTAAATTCGTGCTCGCCCAGCTCTATTACGCATCCTCTGATGACTTCGTTCGTTTCTACTAACTTTCCATTAGCCAGTTCAATAGAGTACGGAATGTCTAACTTACTAGCAGTTAACCCAAGCATAGTCTTAAATTCTAGCAATACAAAACTATAGTCGGCACCAGTGTCAAAAAGTACAGATGCAAAGCGTTGATTTATAGGGAACGTACCAGTGACAACATTCAGGTCCTGACGTGCTTTCCTTGCTCCAATGTTGAATACCCTTCCACGAGCTTGATTGAGTTTTGGGCATTCGCGTTTGAAGTGCCCGATGTCTCTGCAGTTGAAACATCTCGGTCCTCGGCTGTTACCACCTCCATTCCCCTGATTGTTATTGCGGTTCCCAGCTTGGTTCCCAAAATTTCCCCGATTTCCATTCCCGCCAATTCCTCCCTGTTGGAGGTTTCCATTCCCATTTCCTCGCTGACCACCACGACTAGCACCAGTACCAACCCAGCAGGTTTCTTTTGAGTGGCCCGTCTTCCCACAAGACTCACATTTCCTGAATCTGCACGGGCCGGGGTGATGGTACTGACATAATTCACATTTGGGCAGAGTGCCCATGTAACCTTTCCCTTTGTGTTCACTGCCAGTTTTTACTTCAGCTGACGGGTTTGTATCTCTCCTCTTGTTGGCACTGCCGGTACTCTTTTTAAAGTTAGAGAATTTTCTCTTGTTTTCTCCTGAGGATTCGACATGTGTTTCTTTCTTTTTCGGCTCAGAAATCGAAAACTTGTTGAGCCTAATAGCTTCCTCAGTCAGAGACACACTCAGGTCTATAGCTTCAGTGATCGTTGCCGGTTTTGAAGATGTTACCATGCTCATGATCTTGGGTGCCAACCCCTAGATGAAACGCTCCACGCGTTTGAATTCAGGCGTAACCATATAAGGTACCACATGGGACAAATCATGAAACCTCTGAACATACTCGGTGATTTTCGGGCCATCCATTTTAAGCTTCTAGAATTCGGTTTCTAATTTCTGGATTTCCGCCCTGGAGCAGTACTTCTTCCTCATGAGCTCCTTTAGCTCGTTCCACGTCAACGCGTAAGCCGCTGCCACTCCCAGGGTTTGGACCTGGAGATTCCACCACGACAGCGCTCCGTCTACGAACAGACCAGAGATGTAGGTAACTTGCTGATCCGGTGCGCACTTGGTCATCCTTAGCACCAAATCGGTCTTTTCTGCCCATCGCACAAAACCCACAGCACCTCCAGTGCCGTCGAAGTTAAGCGGTTTACAGTCTAGAAATTGTTTAAAGGTACAGCCTGTACAAGTAACGTCATTCACAGAAAGCGTTAGCAGTTGCACCTGGAATGTCCAAATGTAAGGTAATGTGTCTCAGTGACTTAAACATTACCATGTGGTGGGTTGTTGTTGTTGTTGTTTGAGTTATTCCTGCTTGTTTCGGCACGCGAGGTCTCATAATCAGCTATTGCTTTTGAAATACGTTCCCGTAATTCTGCCTCAGTAGTAGTGTGAGGAAGCTGAGGCCTGAATGGCTCGCCCGATGGTACAAAAGATGATGTAGTGTGAGGAAGCTGAGGCCTGAATGGAACAGCTGACGACATGGGTGAAACAAAAGCAGGATGATGAAACTGCGGCATAAACTGGTCGTCTCCTGACATAAAAGGTACGTGACCAAAAGGCTGCCTCGACGAACCCTCCCCAGGTCAAGGTGGAGGAATGTCCTGGAGGAACGTGATAGGAAGGTTGGTGCGATGGGTATCAGATGTGTGCGGGTGGAACTGGGGGATATCAAGTGGTGCAGAAATAGGTGCGGTAGGGGGAGTGACAGGGAGAACAAACAGGGGATAATCATCATCATCCTCGATCCACCCATTACGGGTGTCAGCATAACGAGGATCGATGTGGGTGGCAAAAGGTGCGCGGTCCACAAACGCCGACACAGGATCAGGCAAAGGTGCATCAGTAACAGGAACATCCACCACTGTTGGTGCAACAATGGGAATATCAACAATAGGTGGTGCAATGGCTGGTGCATCCATAAGAACAGGGTCGTGCATAGGTACAGGGTCAGGAGCAATAACAGGCTCAGGTGCTATGACTGGCTCAGGGTCGACAAAATCCATATCAAAGTCGGCAGGTACATCAAGAAGATGATCGATAGGAACCACGGGTGCCTCCAAGGGCTGGTCATCAGGAATAAACTCGACCTCGTGATCGGGATCAAAATCATGAGGAAAAACTGGATCGAACTCATCCTCAAACTCAAACTCAAAAGCGTGAGGCGAACCGGGTGCAACTGACATAGCTTTATCGGAGTCGGAGTCAGCAGGATATCGACGCAATCCAACGGCGTGCAAAGTAGAAGATGATACTGACTCAAAAGAATCAGTACCGGGCTGATCAGATAAAACCTCCTCAGCGGGAGCCTCAACAGGTGGTAAAACAGCAGCATCCACAACCGGAACCTCAACCAAAGGAATGGCGACATCATCAGCAATCGGGGCCCCACCCTCATGGTCATCCTCAGGGGGACCCTCGAAAAGATCGATGTCATCATCAGACACAACATCGAGTGGCAAATCCTCTATGGGAAATGCAGCAAGTGGAATGGGAGCAGGGATCAGGGCAAGGGGTAGATCCCCATCAGGAATACCATCAGCGAGCTGAACGTCGTCACCGAAATCCGGTAACGCGAACGGATGGAAATCGTCATCGTCATCGTCACTACTGTCCGTATCAGATGTAAAGACCTCCGGGTCTAAGTGCATCGGGTCATCAGAGTCTACCGCCACGCGGTCAGAAAGTCCACTCGACGAAGACATAGCGTCTCTAATAACACAACCACCAAGTGTGCACATACATCAATAATAGTCAAGTAAGTATATAAATCACAATAATGCAAGCAAGTAATCATCCTAGTCTTCCCCAGACTATATTCCCTGGTCTCTAAGACCAACTCCCTGGTCTCTAAGACCAACGCCCAGTCTCTAAAACTAATCCCCTTGTTTCTAAGATCAACTCCCTGGTCTCTAAGACCAACTCCCTGGTCTCTAAGACCAAACCTCCCAGTCTCTAAGACTAAATTCTCCCCAATCCCTAAGATTGAACCCCTCAGTCTCTAAGACTGAACTCCCTCAGTCTTTAAGACTGATCCTTCCCAGCCTCTAAGGCTGAAATATTAATTTTGAACGATGTATTTGTGACTTTTGTTTATCAAATGTTTGTGCCCCGGATCTGGACTTTTAGTGTATGCAATGTAAAAATGTTTGAAAACATTTTCGTGAGAGCCCTAGTGATCATAGTCTAGACTCGAGAAAGAATCATAGTTCGCTATGATCGAAGCTCTGATACCAAGCAGTCACACCCTGGCTTTTGCGGAAGCGTGGATTATTTTGGTGTGACTTCTTAATACCATAGCAACAATAATAACAATGCTATATGATAAAAGCACAAGATGTTCATCCATTAATATAATTTAGAAAATGCCATAACATAATTGTCTTGAAACAACAACCCAAATTAAGTTACAACCATGACTTGCTTAAAAATGAATTCACAATGGACTCAACAAAAGACCTTAAATAAAACAAGGTTTGGAGATATGTGACCCGTCCAGGCAAGGGTTACACCTCCCAAACCCTACACCCCTGGATGACATCTTTTATTTAATACGCAGCTTAACGTGCATCACCCGCCATATCCGATCAATTCCCTGAAATACAAGTAGTTTGAAAAATCAACAAAAGTTGAGCGAGTTCATGTGTATGTGAGTTTGTATAAACCTTTGTAAACGGTGTATGTATGAAAGTCCCTGGTATGTAGCAATAAGGAAAAAGAGATCACCAATGGGTTGCAAAGCCACTGGCATGTGTGAAAAGGTGCAGGAAGAACTCAAACCTAGCAAATTTGTACCGGGCTTCCGGCTAGAAGACATAGTCACTTCTATGGGCCACCCCGGCCTCATAGGTGTGGGCTCGCTACACCCAAATAGATCTATCACTCATGTCCCTCGGTCCTACGATGAGGATTAATGGCCTTTAAGTGTTGTGCCCACCCCTCACATGATCTAGTAGTTTACCCTTCTTACGCTAACCATACAATGTATAAAGATGTCTGTAATAATTGTAACATGTATTCCACCCCCGAAGTATAAAACTGTAAACAGTTAAGAGAAAAGGGGGACATGAACTCACTGTATTGCGTCTCCTGTATCGTAACGTCAACTCAAACTTGATCAGCTACCCGACGATCTACAACGTACTAATATCTATTAGACGATCGGGCCGTGCCTTGCCTTTGTATTTACGTTTGAGTTACGATACTTTGATATTATTCCAAGTTATAACTTATTGTTAAAATAATAATTATTTTAACTTACATTATATTTTTAGGTCTTGAAATAATAGTTAGGCAAATATTCCGTATTCATACTTCTCAAGTATTTTTATGTGCGTATTTCCTTCCCAAGGATGGGGGTATTTATACATGTATTTTTGTGATTTAACGTCTTGACATTATATATTTTTAAGTCCCACTCTAGAAAATATATAATAATTTATTTATCAAAAATAATATGTCCCAAAATATATATTTTTCCCAAAAATAATATATTTTCATTCTTTGTATCCAAATAATGTTTACCCCAAAATATATTCGTAAACGTATTTTCCGGATTTATAAATGTGATGGTATTTTGCTAAGTTACATTATTTTGTCCTAAATAATATAACTAGTTCCCAAAATAATCAAATAATCACACATGCGTTTTAGTATGAAGTATATATTCTAAATATATATTTATCCGCTTTTATTTTCGAAAACCCGCCTCCGACACTTTAAAGTTTTGTAACAATACTCATGGCGAAGTTTAGTTCCAAAAAACAAAGTTAAACTCATTTGTAAACACTTGTTAGAAAATAATTTTCTAAGTCTTGGGATTTTTAGAAAATTTTGCCAGAGTTTCCCCTAAAAATGGAGATGTCCATGCTAATAAGCATATCATTTTCTTTTCAAAACAATCACAATAATCATCAACAATTATCCTATGAACAACTTTACATCACCGAGAGCAAAACTATACGCGTTACATATTAATCATGAACTTGATATATCGCAAAAATGCGTAGTAACTTAGTAAAGCTTTTAGTGGACTTAGTTACCTTCCAAGGTGTATTCGTTTCTTTAAAAATCATTTTCTTACAAAAGTTTAGTGTTTACAACTTGTAAACAATTTTTACAGAAATAAAACTCTTGAACTCTTCTTGTAAATAAAATGTTTCTACACTTGTTTTAGTTCTAAAAATGGTGTAAGTGTTTGTAATAGTCATAATCTTTTTAAAATCGCTTCTCTAACCCGATTTATTAGAAAAAAAGTCTTTTGTAAAATCCCGGATCTACATGATCACCAACTTACTTGTTTAATTATATTTCAAGAAAAATCATTTTAATCAAGTTCATATTTAACTAGAAGGTGGTTATTTTATGTAATACATAACCACTTTCTAATCTTGTTAAATCCTATTTCTAAATATTATTTAACAAAATCCATATGGTGATTAACACCACATAACCAAGAATCCTCATAAAATTAACAACATCCTACTAATAACATTTCATCTTCATGTTCCATTCTAATGTAAACTTTTATGTTCAAGTCTCATGTAAACTTTTATGTTCAAGGTTATTGTTTAAACTCTTTTAGTGTTCTTATGAATCTCAACATAATATAACTTTTAATTACACAAAGTAGACATAAACAAGAGTAAACCAAGACTTACTACTAGCACAAGGCTAGGGAAGAATCTCTAGTGAAAAGATGAAGAAGATGATGGTGAAAAGCAAGTGAAAGAAGCTCCTTGAAGTTCCACAAGTTGCAAGCTCCTTTAATCCCTCTTCTACACTTGAATGAAACTTGAAAATGGATGAATGGGGTTGAGTTATGGTGGTGATGGTGGCGGTTAAGGGTGAGCCGAGAGGAGGGAGAGAGAGTGAGTGAGAGAGTGGTGAACTTGTTGTGAAGAAATGATAATGTGATCTAGTGCCATACTTATAAGGATTTCTCCTTATATTTTGTTCAACACCACAAGCAAACCATCCAATAAAATATTGAGGCATAATCTAGGAGGCATAGTGGGGATTTTGGTGGGTCCACTTGGGACCAAAATCAGTTGGGGGGGGGGGGGGGGGTTAATGTAAAATTTTGACTAAGTTGGTAACCATTAGTTAGTTTCCAAGTATGTGCTTATATATGTTAGTTATTTGATATTTAGTGGGTGTTATGGTGAACGGGGATCACGACTAGTCAAGAAATAATTAAACAATGTGTTTGGCAAAAATTTGGTGTCCCGGGTAATGTCTGGTTATCCGGTTAGATACTGTTCGTTAAAGTGTTTAATTAGTCTGTAAAGTGTCTTTTATATATATTTTCGTAACAATTTTAATTCCCGACACTTAGGAAAGCATACAGGACCATTCTGCCATATTTTTGCACTTTACTAGTATGTTACAATGCTGAATTTTGTTAATAAATGCAGAATTCTGCACTTAAAGTGTGTTTTAGGCACTTCCTGGCATTATAACTATCACCTAGTGACGCAGTTTTATGGTCCTCACTTTCCTACACTCCATACTAGTGTAGTACCTTGTCCTTGGCTCATACTGGCCTCAATAACATTGTCTGTCTATGTGCTGGCATTGTCAGCATGTTTCTGAATTATCCGTTTAGTGTGCTAACTGTGCTTTGTGCATCAAGTATGTCACTAAAGTTTGTGTGTAATAAATGGGGTGACTGTATGAAATATGATGCATATGTATGTATGATACAAAAATCATAAAGCATTTTAAATTGTCAGTTGTAATTAAGCACAGTCATTAAGCACATAATTAAGATTAATTAATTGTACGGATACCTGTAATTGTGAGGGTTGTCACACTTCCCAACATTTCAAGAATTGTTTGCTGAACATAATGAAGACGAACTACGACGAAAGGTTGATGAGAGAATTCGAGTAGGTACACCACCAAAGATGAGTCGCGAAGAACTTCTAGAAGCTCGTAAGCACTGGTTCAGGCCGATGCCTAAAGAAAGAAAGTGTAAGAGGCCTCTAGCGTTCTTTACGAGAGATCCTGATGCGTCTTTGGGTGATATTCTAAGCTAGGGATGGTTGTAAGATTTGAAAGTTCATGCCATCAGGATAGAATTCGGAGTCCAGTATTTCAAGTATCTCATAGACATAAAAACTCTACCGTGGTGGGACATGCAGGAGTTATGTCAAACAAATTTGATAAACTATAAGATCAGATGGACTGAACAGAGGCTATGTGTCACACCCCTTTCTTAGGCGGATGCACGAGGTGTGATCATGAAAGGTTCTCATTGCATACGAATGGTAAAGATACTACATGCTCGTAAAAATATCTTCAAATGCCAAACATTACATAACTGAAAACATGGTTTAAGTGTTTACATCACAAGACAGCATATTGTCTGAAAAGTTTACAACTTTATTCAACGATAAACATAAACAACATCCAAGAGCATGAGTAAGAGCGCGCGCACATCCACTTTAGTTACCTGAAATACATGTGAGTTTTTGGAAAAACGTCAACATAATGTTAGTGTGAATTCATGCAGTTCTTGTATTGAACGTTTATATACTTTGTATGAAAAACATGGTATGTATCTTGTATAAATCAAGTATTTCTATATGTATCTTGTATAAATCAAGTATTTCTGTATGTATCTTGTATAAATCAAGTATTTCTATATGTATCAAGTTGTTAATGGGTTGCAAGGCCATTAACATGTGGCACGACATAGGAAGCATCCAAACCATAGGCATTTTTCTAGTTGTTTATTCACGACTGAGACACAAAAGCACTACTCGGTACTCGTTCTCACCAAGAGTGTGGCTGCCCGAAAACCCGTTAGATCTAACATTTTGTTCTACGGTCTAGGTATATTGTTGATTAATGGTGCTTATGGTACCCTATTCGTGACACGATTTCTCGTATCATTTCTCGTATCTTGTATCCATCATACCACTTGTAAATATTGTAACATTTGTAACATGTATTTCACCCCTGAAGTTATAAAACTGAAAACAGTTAAAAGAAAAGGGGGAGCATGAACTCACAACTTTGCGTTACTTGCGCCGTAAACTTCACCGGTTTTTGCTTATCTAGCGTCGTGACCTAAACGTGTTTTATTAACGTTAGTCACTAGACTTGTATCGCACAAGTACAAGTCACCATCTTTTATGTATTTGTTCTTGTGTTAAAAATAATTTATATTTTTAACTATGTGTCTTACTTATATTATTTTCTCAACAATAAATATAAGTGTCTTGTATTTTTCACCCGAGTTATGTAGTTTTATAACTTGTCCAAGTTATTTATTCTATCAAGTAATATATTTTCATAAATATATTTTCTCGTGTTTGTCTAAGCATGTTGTATGTGTATTAGTATTTTGTATTTTTACTCCTTAGGAGTATTTAGTGTATTTTCAAGTCTTAATACACTATTACATATACTTAGCACAAAATTTGGTGTTCAATATATATATATATATTTTCTTCAAAACTATACATACTTAATATCAATTTTTATCTTGAAGAAATCATCATTTCTTAATTTGAAGTTTACATAAAAAATTAGGGAAACCTTGGTAAATATTTTAGAGAATAAGTTTCACCAAAACTTATATTTTTCTAAGTGTCAAAATTTATAGAAATTTTGACATGGTTTCTCCTAAAAATGTAGGTTTCCCAAGTTTTTAAAACATGTGTTTATTTTCTTTTAAAATCGTCACAACAATCAACAACTCATTCAACACTTACCGAGTGTCAAAATCAAGTATATTACACTATATCATGAACTTGAAGTTTTTGTAAATACTTGTAGTAACTTACCATGTTATTTAGTAGGTTTAGTTACCCTTAAAACATGGTTATTTGTTTGTAAATCACTTTATTAAAAGATCTAGTCATTTACAACTTGTAAGATGATTTTTCTAAAAATATTTCTTTTGTATTTTTCTTGTTACAATCGTGTTCCTAGTCTTGTTTAAACACTAAAAATATAGTTAGTTTACTTAGAAACCATGACTTGTAAACCTCATAAATAAACTTGGTTTCTTTGGAAAATTATTTTTGAAATCATCTATTTACAAGATTTGTATTTTGTTTAAATCACCTTTACATAAGAAAAACCCATTTCATTATTCAAGTTCATGAAGACATAAAGTATGAAGATCTTGGTCTTTCACAAGATCACTACTTTAACTTACTAGATCATGTGTTTAATCACAATCTAGTAGGCTCCATATGATGTCTAACAATACTAACACTAATAATCAATCAACAAAAAGAAAATCAACATATTCAACATGTATTCTTATATTTTTAAGCTTATGTTAAAGTATCATGATCATGTTCTTTTGTGTTCTTCAAGTTTATCATTGTTCATCATCTTTTAACCGACAAGATGAGAAGTAAAAACTAGTAACAAGAAGCTTACAACTAGCTCAAAAGCTAGGAAAGGTCACTTGAAGAAAAGATGATGAAAATGGTGTGTGAAAGCAATGGATGAAGGTTCTTTAAATTCTTCAAGCACCAAGTTCCACAAGACACCTTCTAACACTCGAAATGAGCTTGAAATTGGATGAATGGTGGTTGAATATGGTGGTGGTGGTGGCGGCACTTCTAGGCCGAGAGGGAGAGAGAGAGTATGAGGGAGAGTGGTGTGAGGTGATGAATTAAGAATGGTTATATATATAGCACTCAAGATCTTCCATATCTAGTGATCTTACAAAATCTAAATAATATCAAAACAAATCCAAGTAATATCAAAGTGAATATTGCAAGATCTTGGCAAATATTTGGTGGGGGCCACCCCTTTGCAACCAACCGTGAATAATATGGGGGGGGGGGGGGCAAAGTGTAACTTCCAATTTCTAATATATAAACAAGTTAGCTTTCATGTGTAATTTTTAGGGACTTGTTGTGTTCTTAAGTTATAAGAGGTGTTATGGTGTTCGGGGACCATAACTAGCTCATAAACATTAATACAATGCTTCTAGTAATATTTTTATGTTCCGGGTAATGTCCGGTTGTTCGGTTAAATACCGGTTCGTTAAAGTGCTAAATTGCACCGTTTAGTGTCCTTTATGTATCCTTTCGTAACCATTTTAATTCACAACACTTAGGAGGGTATTCTGGATAATAAAACATGAATTCTGCATAATATTTATGTGTTAAAAAGCTGATTATAGCTGATTTGTGCAGATTTCTGCATTTAAAGTGCGTTTCGGGTGCTTTTTAGTGCATATTCTAGCTTCCGGAAAGTCTATATGTTAATCCTTGTATATACTCTTGGGTTTTAATGTATTCTTGACGTTGGACCTACACCTAGGCCCCAATTCTATTGTCTAACTGCTTTCTGCAGAATTGTTGACACAATGTGTCTTACCGGTGAGTTTACTAGTATTTCTGACTCAACGCTATCATTAATGCATAAAGCAATTTCTTGTAGTATAAAACGTGCATGAATTCACAAGTATAGCATGTAATCAACCAATGTTGACATTTAAGCACATAATTGCAGTCATTAAATTTTAATTAAATTGTACGGAAATTACCGGTTTTGTGCCAGTTGTCACACTATGGAAGTTGATTAACTATGAGGCGAGATACAACTTTCCTAACTGGAAGCCTCATTACCCAAAGAAGATAGTAAAGATTGATCCAAAGACTGGAGAAAAGGATATTACTTTACATATAAAGAGACCTCGTGCTATGACGAACATGCCGCTAAAGAAGCTCGAACAAGATTTCTATGAAGAGTTCAAGGGCTGGTACTATGATCCTGAAACGGCTGAAGCGGTAATTTCCTTAAGGTCGAAAGAAAACAACTTTTTGAGAACTAGACCCGATGTGGCTAGTAAATATGTCAAAGAAGGATGTAGAATGTCTATTCTTTACGAAGATATGGTATGATACGGCTGATAAGGTTCAAGTTATGTTATACCAGAATGTAATCAACGTATGTTACGAGAAGGATATTCATTGAAGGCGTATGTGGGAGACTAACTGGCGTGAATTAGAAAGGAAGGAGTTTCTGAAAGAACAGAGATGTGAAGAACGGTTCGAGGCTAGAGCACAGAGAGCAGCATTCATGGGAAGATAGAAGCTGTAGAACAAGCCATTCGAGACAGATCAGACTCCGATTCCTGAACAAGAAAGAAGAAAGAAGAGATTCTCAAAGTTCTTTGATACAAGTATGAATGCTAAAGAATGGTGGTTAAAGAAATGCAGATATGAGAAGAGATAAAGTTATGAAGACCGAACGTGATTGTGGCTACATCCAAGGGGGAGTTTGTGAGTGCATAATGTCTGCAGCCTACATCTTTGTGTCGTGTCCCGTTTAATGTATAGAATAGCATGTTTAGAAGTGTCGGGATTGCATTGTAAAACCCCTTCGCGCGAAGGAGTCCTTCGTACAAAGGGGACAGGTTCACTTTGCAAGAAGATGCACTTCGCACCTATGTTTGTTCGCACTAAGGGTCATTAGTATAAATAGGTGTGTGAGTGTTGTCATTTGTAACTTTTTGCAACTTGAAGCGAAGCTCTGTGAATTTGGTTTCTCGGATCTGTAACTTCAAACTATCAATGAAACCAGTGATTATATGTGATTTCTTGTGTGTGTCATCATTCCTAATGAATTCCGCACATTACGGAGTACTTATTTGAATCGGCCGGAGCATTTCAGAGAGCAAAACGGTCCTCACATTGTTGTATGTAATAGTGAATGTGGTGTTGGTTGAGAATTATTGTTTTCACTTTCACTCACATTTAGATAGTTATTCTCTATCTAATTCGTACTAGTGTCGTTGTCATTTGTTAGGGTTTGTTCAAAATCTGTGTTAGATCTTGTGCATTTAGAAGCTTATCACATTGATAATCTTAGGTGATCAGGAATCTAGTGTTTCTTATAGTTGTTCGATATTTCAGTTTTGTGTAATAAAGTCACAGAATCTCAGATCTTGTTATTCTTTGGTTGATACCTGTTGGTTTGACATAACTCCTAACAACTTTTTTATATATTACTAAAGAACAAAGCAAACATCCAAAGAATTACATAACTTAACCCATCTATTTATCACCAATACCAACTTTAATACTTAATTAATCAATTCATAAAATAACTAGATAAACATATCAATTCAATCTATTAATTATCTCTATATCCATTTATATATTACTTGGTGACCAAGTTACCCAACCGATCGTCATCCAATTAATCCTTGGTATAACAGTTATATCAAAAACAAAATATAACATAGTTTCGATAATCATTATTAAATACACAAAAGAAAATATATAACGTAGTTTCGATAATCGTTATTCAATACACAATACTTCAAAGAAGATAGAAACACGAAGTTATAACCATAAGGAGACCGATCGAGGCCTCAAAATATTAGATATAAAGGCTTGCATCTGGAAACCTTTGATATGGGATAGCAATGAGTGGTTTACGTTTTCTTAGCGCAACACCAAAAGTATCAGTAAGGTCATGCTCTTCACCCTCCGGCAAGCTCCAGTTAAAAGAGTGCAAGAGAGAAGCCAACATAAACTTTTGCAGTTTCTCTGCCAATGAAAGGCCAGGGCAAATTCTTCTTCCCGTTCCAAACGGGAAGTACTTCAAATTGTTCCCACGATAATCGAATATGTCTGTCCCTTCCTTCCCCAAGAACCTATCGGGGTTAAACTCCGTGGGATTGTCCCAGTATCTAGGATTCCGATGCATTGAATAAACATTTATAAAGACGGCAGTACCCTTTGGAATTGCATATCCACCTATCACACAATCCTTGCTTGGTACCCGTGGGAATAGGAGTGGAGCTGTAGGATGCAACCGGAGTATTTCCTTAATCGTTGCTTCTAAGTATTGTAGCTTTGGAAGATGCGATTCTTCGACTATGTTGTTTGGTCCAACCATTTCTTCTAATTCATCTTGAACTCTTTTCATTACTTCTCTCTTTTCCATAATATGTGCCAGCGCAAATTCTACCACTGAGGTCGTTGCTTCTGTTCCTCCAATCATTACGTCCTGATACAACAAATTAAGGTTAACGATGTTATCCTTGCAACTGGACTTAACTCAACATTACGGGGGTGTTTGGAGTTGCTTATTTTAGTGAGTAATTAGCTTATTGACTATTTGAAAAGTTAAAGATTGCTTGGTTGAAACTATTTTGTGAGGGAAAAGTCAAAAAGTCACTGCATTGTGACTTATTAATTTTTCCAAAAAGTTATAAGTTGTTTTGAAAAGCTAAGCCGAACATGGCATATATACACTTTTTTTACACAGTTTTTGTTAACCATGTAAACAGTTGTAGATGTGTCTATTTGACATGCTGAATGTAAGAGTAAATCTTACCAAGAGAAGTCCTTTTACTTGGGTGTTGTTGAGCTCTTGTTGGCCCTCGAGATCTAATAAGGTCTGTAAAAAGTCTGTCTTTCCTTCATCTTCATGTGACATTTTGGAGTTAGATATGATTCGATCTTCGATGATGCTGTCAAAAATTCGTTCAAACTTCTTAAGCTCCTTCTTCATGCTCTTCTCAACACCTTGTAGATCGAACCAAGCAAGAGCAGGGAAGAAATCTGACACGTTTGGCTGCCCCAAAAGCTTGATGATGTTCGTTGCCACCATCTGCAAATCGGCTGCAAGATCGACACCCTTTTCACCTGTATATGATGTTTCATCCCAAACCATTCTTCTTATGACATTTGCTCCAGTAAAGAAAGAAACATCACGAATGTTAACATTGGTCCCAACTTTACTATAAACTTTCTTGATAGTTTTTCTAACCTCATCCGTTCGGAAATAACTACTTTTGTTAAGACTCTTGCTGCTTAACATCTCATGGACAAAGATCTTACGAAGTTTACGCCATTTTGCACCGTACTCGGTAAACCCCATATCTTGGCCTCCGTGGGACATGACCGAGGCCGCGGCATTTAGGTCATGGTTAGCAAAAGTCTCATCATGTTCACGAAATACCTCCTTTGCTACCTCCGGGGTGTCTATAACCATGTGAAGCTTGCTTCCCAAATAGAACTTGAAAATGGGTCCGTAGGTTTGAGCCATGTTTTTGAGATGGATGTGCAGTTCACGACCAAGAAATGGAAGGTACCCAACAACCGGCAATGACCAAGGACCTGGAGGTAACCGTGGTGATCGCGAGGAGAACGAAAGTATCAACTTGTAGCATAGAACACCAAGGATCACAACTGAAATGGTGGTTATTACTTCCCATTGCAACCACCATGATGCAAGGTTGATTTGTGTCATTTTGGGAGATGAAAAATGTAAGTATGTCGATAGTGGAATCGATAGTGGAAGTCGAGGGCTGCATTTATAGCTCAAGGCTGTATGCTAAACTATGGAGACAACACGAATACATCAGTAGCGTAAATAATTATTCATATTTTTTTATTTTTATTTTTTTGTGGTTGGATTTAATGTTACACTGTTTTTTTTATTGCTGTCGCATCATAACCTCTATCCTAGAATAAAAAAAAAAAATTTGAATGGTTTACTACAACAAAAAAAAAAAAAAAACGTATGGAATAATTGAGAAACGGTGCATAATTTCACACACTCACTCTCTACAGCTAGTCTTGACTTTCATCTCTTTCTGGTTACCGCACCATAGTTTTCGATAGCGAGCGTAACAATTGATATAGGTCTAAGTTCGTAATAGGGTTGTAGCGATACTGGGGACAGTTTATTTGTTATTTGTTATTTTCATTTTTTTAATATTATTAGCAATTAAATATAGTTATAAAATAGCTGTATTTTAGATTTTTGTTAAATATACATGTAAAATAGCATATATACCCAGGGTATTTTGGTATAATATACATATAGGATTTTTTAATTTTTTTTCTAATATATCGCTATTTATAAAATAGCCGTCCACAATTTATCACTATTTGCTATGTAACATACCTTATCGCTATTTGTCGTTATTCGACATTAACAACTATGTACAACACCGCGCCACCCTTTTGTTCGTCACTGTCGCCGTGTTATACCGCCGCTTCCATCAAATTATAGTTTTATAACTGATTCATAGAGAATTTTCTTATTCGGTCGGTATAATTTGGTCATGTACTCCATGACAGTAGGGGATTAACTGACACATGATATAAAAGTGACCACATCTTTTTGTTTGCGCTTTTTAGATTTATTTTTTTCTATTTTTGTTGTGTGTGATTTAACTCTATTTAAGAGAGTATTTATGTTCAATTGATGATCCATGAATTGGTGCACATCAAATATGTATGGTTTTTTTTATAGTTTAATCACTCAAAAGATAAGACTTTTGTATACTTCATGTCAACTTTTGTGAATGGGAATGATTAGGGTTGTAAACGAATCGAACAAACACGAATAATGCAATGTTCGTGTTCATTCGTTAATGAAATTAACATGTTTGCGAAATGTTCACGAACGCATACCGAACATAAGTTTATGTTCGTGTTCTTCATTAAGAAAATTCAGTTGTTTACGAACAGTTCGTGAACACTGGTCTCGAACACGAACGAACGTAACTAAATACAAACGAACACTAATGAACATTTAACTTGAAAATAAAAAATAAAAACATTGTTATCCTTAGACATTGGATATAAGTAGTTAAACACAACCATCTAATGATAAATTAAAACATAAGAAGTCTACTACACCATCAAACGATGAATCAAGTTTAACTAACATAGACATAATTATCTCCAAAAATGTCTTAGAATGTCTAAATTTTAGCTAAGTTAGAAAAAATAGGGTTTCAAGTTTTCATATGTTTAGATAAAAGGTTTATTATTTATTATTTTTTTAGTATAATCAAAGGAACACAAACGAACGTTAAAGAACAAACATGAAAGAACGTAACCGAACTTGTTACCGAACGTTCACGAACGCAGTCGAACGAACATACACGAACTTCCCGCCGAATGGTTTACGAATTGTTCAATTCGTTTACATCCCTTGGAATGATACTGGTGGTGTAAGTTAGAATGGCGTTGGCTCATATGATGCTCATAATTCTGTATCCGCGACCCAACAGGAGGATGGTTATGCAGAGATTTACATCTAGTGAGAATTAAAGGCAAAAGAGATTTAAAAGATTTATAAACAATTTTATTGTTTTTTAATTAAAGGTACAAGGAGAATTAAAAAAATAAAAAACAAAAACATATAGCTAAAATGTCTAGACCCCTGAGTTAGTATTAAAAGTAGACAAGTTAGCCAATTGAATGAAGCTAACAAGATATTACAAACCTCAAAGGTCCAGTTGTAAAAATAATTTATATTTATACTTTGTAACTACTGTAATCTTTTTGTTAAAGATTAAACAATTTTAAATTAATTAAAGTACATTATACTAGTCAAAGGTTTGATTTTTCTATAAGGTACCAGTCAAAGGTTTGATATTTCTATAGGGTATTACTAGTCAACTAAAACTAATAATCGGATGAGGTATCATTAGATTTGAAAAAATTATAAGTTTTTTTCCTTTATCTTGATACTTTTTCCAGGTGGTGTTCTTTTCAACGAATTCTAATAAGTTTTACCTTTTATTGAAATTATCCTTGCACATTACGTCATTTAGCCCTAACCCGGTTAATTTTTTCTATTACATCAAGTCTCACAAGGACACTTTAGTCATTTCACCTATTTATTTGATAGATTTTAATAAATAAAATAAAACAATAATTAACACATTTAACATATAAACACATTTAAAACCATTACCATCTCCCACCTCTCACCACCCTACTAAGCATTCATCTACCACCACCATATCCCACTCTCACCACCACAACCATCTGCTACCATTCTCAGCCTTCATCTACCACCTTCACCCACCGTGCCCCACCAACACCATCTGCCACCGCCCCCACCGCCCCCACCACCACAACAACAGCTATCGACGCCCCACCCCGCTCAACCCTAACCAAACACCCAACCATCATCGTCCACCCAACCACCACATTGCCAGCCACCCAACCGCCCAACATTATCGTCATCATCGTCGATTTCTTTATGCATATTCTTCATCTCTGCCACTTGTGCCTTTAAAGCTATTTTTCCCATTTTTTTTTGCTTCAGTTTGTGTTTGTTTAAAAATGCAGAATTAAAACATTTATAACAAATTAAATCCCAAGTGATATGCATACCTTCTTTGTTGTTCAGATCGTAGAGAGAGAGAGGAGACTTTAGAGAGAGAGGATTTAACTTTTTATTTATATATTTATTTACATAATAGTTCTTGAGATGAGAAATGACAAGAATGCCCTCATGTGCAAGGTACATGACCATATTTAACCAAAAAAATTAACAGGGTTGACGCTAAATGACGTAACGTGCAAGGATATTTTCTATAAAGTACAAAATTTTTCAAAATTCATTGAAAAGGACACCGCCTGAAAAATCATATCAAGATAAAGGACAAAACGTGTAATTTTTCCTTAAATAAATTAATCAAACCCTAATACTTTTAGTGATGTCTACAATTACATAAACAAATTTCACATCTAAATTTAAGTTTAATCAAGTATTAATTACCTTAATACATAATGATGTCTAATTTCATTTTTAAAACTTGAAGAACAATGTGACACGGTGACCCGTAGCTGAAAGGTATAGGGCATGATAATTGTCCAAAGCTTATAGCACTCTTAAAGTTTCATAAATAAATATATAATGTTTAAAATGTCACACATTTCATATTAGTTCAAATATCCAAATAAATAGTTAAAATTTATATTTTTAGTTACTAAGGCAAAACTCTTACGTGATTCTGATCCAGTCCATTCTTCAATTCTCTACACCAGTATCATGTGTAAAATAATTAGGGTTGGCAATAGATATTTGTATAAGAAACGATCAAACATGTTTACTGAAAAAATACACTACTTTGTTTTTTTACCTTTTTGAAAATAAATATAATTAGGAGGCTACAATCTATCATTTATTCTCCTTAGAACACAAAACATACATCTGTGTTATAGTCATGGGATATAAAGTAGTTGAATAAGTTGTATTCATGTTTAATTCTTATGTTAGAAATAAAAGTAATATGTTTTGCAGTCTTAATTCCAAATATTAATTAAATATTAAGCATGCAATCGATCATGTGGAAGCAATGCACAAGTAATATGAACATACAATGGTAACTGAATAATGACTAAGACCAAGACCGACACTAAAACCAACCGATTGCGTCCCACACCCATAAAAGGTGTGACTGTGGCGATACCACATATCATAGTTAGGATGAAAGGTCAGCCCAAGAAGAATGGGGCGATACCGACATCTCCAGGTCATGAGGAAAGGTCAGCTGTAGATTCATTGAATGAATGAATATTGACTATAATGACCAACACAACAACAACAATAACCTCTACAAACAACAACATCAAATAAATGCATATACGACACACCAAATATTGCATGTTTGAAGTTAGTTA
Source organism: Helianthus tuberosus (assembly GCA_030545235.1). Taxonomy (NCBI): domain Eukaryota; kingdom Viridiplantae; phylum Streptophyta; class Magnoliopsida; order Asterales; family Asteraceae; genus Helianthus; species Helianthus tuberosus. Next base: position 199,254,608 of record CM060363.1, on the reverse strand, counting down.
AAAACAAGAGTAAATTGCAACAAATTGCAATATTTTACAAAAATGAAAAGTATTGCCAAAAACACTCCTTGGTTTCTAATCATTTTAATTTCAATCCAATCACTTAATTTCATCTATTTTTTCATAGTTATTTTAGTCTTTTTTGCCATATGTACATTTTTTAATAAAATATAATTAAATAACATAACTAAATGGAAAACAAAACAAGTATATTATCCCATTACCCATATTAGAAGACCACTTAAATAAAATACGTATATACATAACACATTTTCATATTGTAGAACTGATATTTATATTTGATTGAATTCCAATCCCGTATGATATTACCTACATATAATAAGTAAAATGAAATCATCCCCTTTTCTTTATAGAAACGTTAATGTTACGCTGTTCTTTTTTTTTTTTAATTGCTATCGCATCCTATGAAAGGGATTTAAACAAACCAGCTCATTTAATTTATATTTATACTTTGTAATTAATCTATTTGTTTATTTTAAGTGTTAATATTAATACTTTGTAATTAATCTATTTGTTTATACAAATGTTAATATTACGTTGTTTTTTTATTGCTACCGCATTATCACCTCTACCCTAGAATAAAAATAATAATAATTGAATGGTTCACTACAACAAAAAAGCGCATGGAATAATTGAGAAACGGTGCATAATTTCACACACGCACTCTCTATGGCTAGTCTTGACTTTCATCTCTCTCTGGTTACGACACCATAGTTTTCAACAGCGAGCGTAGCGATCGATATAGGTCTAGATTCATTAATAGGGTTGTAGCGATAATAAGGACAGTTTATTTATTTTTATTTTCATTTTTTAATATTAATTGCAATTAACACTACTAGAAAAAAGACATTTTCCAACGAATATTTCCAATGGAAAATATGCGTTGCAAATTTCCAACAAAATTGTGACGCATTCCTGACCACTAAAGAACCTTAATTATTGGAACAAATTACGACACAATAGTACCAAAACAAAAAACACCATATTTTTGTCACAATTTTGTCGCAAATTTGTAGATTTTTTTTAAATTATTGACTTTTTATGATTTATCATTATCGATCACAAACATTTATACTACTTTACTACGCAATTATAACGAAAACTTATTAACGAGGATAAATGTTAAAACTATTAATTATTCCGTCAGAAGTGCGTCACATTTTTGTAACACATTTGTAACAAACGTTTTAAGTATTGGGATTTGGATTAAAAAACTACAGGGCTTATGTTTACATATTTGGGCTTATGTTTACATATGAGATACTCTACGTACATAAAATAAACCTAAATAGATTTCAGCCTAAATTCTCACTCCTCATGCTCACAATCACACCTATCGTCTATCGTTCAGATTTCACAATTTCAATCAATTGCGATGTTCATCGATCGTGGAACATTCGATTCAGCTATCTGATAATTCACATGTCGCTATAGTCGTTCAGATTTCTCAATCGTTCGGGTATGTCATCTGATTAGCGATTTACATCAGTCTGCCTTCGTTGTTTGATTTCATATAATAACAATTTGATTCATATAGCGATTTGATTAATATATCGTTTCATATAATTCCTTTGATTCATACGATTTGGCATTTAATTGAATTTGCTTTAATAATCTGAGATATGAGATCGTTAATTGGGGCTCTGTAATTATGTTCTAGGGTTTGAATTCAAAATAAGCTAACAATTCGTTATGTTAGGGTTTACATCAGTCTGCTTCACTTGTGAATTGTTGATTATAGGCTTATATAGGATTTATTTAGGCTGGTTTTGGTTAATTATAGGCTTATTTAGGTTGATTCCAGCCTTACTTAGGGGATTCTTTTACCAATTTTGGCAAAAATTTAGCCAGAAAATACTTGAACCTATTGCTGGCCCATTAGTTAATTTGTTTGTTGTACTAATATGGCTAGTGTAAATTGAAAGAACGATTAAACTGGCAACACCAAATGACAAAAAGATCAACAGAACTATCATAGGATTTTCTAACATGAACCAAAACAACCAAATTCTGCAACATCAAACATTTAGACAATGGATCTGGTTAGGCTATCTATGGTATGTAAACTGAACAAGTGCTGATATTGTTGATATTTTTGAACTACTGAGACCAGCAATCGGCTCTATAAATCAAAAGGAAATAATAATGTTTTCTTTAATCGTTTAAATGGAAAAATAGGTGTGGCTATATAAGTCCAGAGTCTCACATAATAAAAGTTAGTATTAATATCAGTATTATTTTAGTTAAATGGAAAAATAGGTGTGGCTATTATTGTTTGTTGTTGTAGTAGTTATTATTATTAATATTAATATTAGTATTAGTATTAGTATTAGTATGAATATTTAATATTAGTATTAGTATTAATATCAATATTATTTTAGTTTATTTAGTTATAGATTGACAAAAATGTTGCCTGATAGAGACTGGATGTACACAAAGAGAACCACTAGTAATGGTCTTTTTAATCTGATATTTCAACTATATGTCAATAATTTCTTGGATTTTGCATTCACCAACAGACATAACATTCAAAGAGAACTTATATGAGGGGTTGAGGTTTTTAAAATTAGATGCCTATGTGCCAAATGCCAAAATCTCCTTTTCAAGAGCAGATATGTGGTTGAGGGTCACTTATATGACAAAGGGTTCATGGAAGATTATAAGGTATGGTATGTGTATCGCGAGTCATTTTGTACACACGACATTGGTCAATGTTCAAACCCTGTACCATCTCAACATGCGGGTCAAGACAATGATGAAGATGTTGGTGGATATGAAGAATACGAGGAAATGGTTATGGAAAGCATGCATCATGATCCAAATCAAACAGCCAAGGCATTTTATACCATGTTAAGTCAAGCCAATGAGCCTTTATATCCTGGTTCTGAAAACGCTAACATACTGTCTACCGCCACCAGGTTATTAAACTGGAAATCTGATTGTAATGTCTCCGACTCTACATTTGATAAACTACTTCTGATCCTCAAAGATATTCTACCCGATAGTGCAAAGCTACCTAGAAACTTTTACGAGACCAAGAAGATGCTGAAGCTACTAGAGTTGCTGTCACAACGGATTTATGTATGCGAAAACCATTACATGCTATTCAATGGAGATAATTATGAATTGAATAATTGTATAGTATGTAATGAAAATAGATACAAGGAAAAAGGAAACAAGGTGCCTAAGTTGGCGATGACTTACATGCCTGTTGGACCAAGACTTCAAAGATTTTTCTATTCAAAGAAAACGACCCAACATATGACTTGGCATGCAGATCATCATAGAGAACCCGAAAAGATGAGTCATCCTAGTGAAGGTAAGGCGTGGAATCATTTTGACTCGGTGTTTCCCGATTTTGCACAAGAAAAATGCAGTATTCGTCTTGGGTTGTGTACTAACGGGTTCAATCCAAATAATACAACGAGGAAAGAATATTCTCGTTGGTCGGTGTTTATTATGGTTTACAATCTACCTCCTTGGTTGGCCTTGAAAAAGCGATACATACAACTTCAGGTGCTCATTCTAAGTCCGAAGAATCCCATACACAATCTAGACATTTTTCTACAACCTTTAATAGATGAGCTGAAGCTGCTGTTCACAGATGGCATTGAAACTTATGATGCACATCGAAGGGACAATTTCCAAATGAAGGTCGTACTACTATGGACCATTAGTGACTTCCCTGCTTATGCGATGTTGTCCGGATGAAGTACACATGGTAAGTTAGCTTACCCATATTGCTCAAATACATCAAGATCATTCCAAATATTGTTTGGAAGTAAAGCATGCTGGTTTGACTTTCATATACAACATCTCCCCTCGAAACACTGTTTTCGGAAATATAAAATTAACTTTCGGAAAGACATTACGGTGTTGTAACGCCCTGCGTTTTATACTTTTTATATTTGAAAACCCTTGCTTGAAATCCTATTTTTTGGAAACTTTGTACTTTCGTATGCCGTCTTTTGTTGCAATCGATATATTATCCAAGACTCTTGGCTCGTTATTACACAATGAAACTCAGTACTCGTTAAACTTGTTAAAACTCTTAAAATAATGAGACTCGAAAGGTTCGTGAAATGAATAATCGTTTAAATAATTTTATTCGTTTATAAATATGGTTATTTACCTATCTAATTAAATTAATTAATTTACTATTCAAAAGTTTATTTTTTTATATAATATCTAGTTAGCCTCGTTAATTTTTAAAGTAACTAAATACAAACTAACCTAGTTAGTTTAAACTAAAAAGTTAGTTCCTTTAAAAATAACATAACTTGAGTTTTAATTAAAGTCCAGGGGCTGTTGAGTAATTAACTGAAAGTGTAATAACAGGGGCTGAATGTGTAATATATTAAAGTTTTATTTCAAAAAATATATGATGGAGACGAGGATCGAACCCGGGTCTCACACCTATCAGGCGCGCACACCAACCAGCTGAGCTATGCTTCCTTATTGAACTTAACCCAGCTCATAATTGATTTAACATCTCGCTCAGATAGCCTGATCAGCGCTGAAACCATTCCCAGCTCGCTATTTGAGCGCGATTTTGTATTTTTTTTGGTTTTAAACTTGGTTTTAACATTTATTATCCACCTAACAACTAACCAAACTCTTCCCTGTAAAAACCCATCATAATCCAAGCTCTAAACACTTTACAAACTCATCTAAAACACTCTCAAATCACCTAAAACGTAGCTGCAATTCAGTGTTCGAGCAGATTATTCAAGTTTCACGAAAATGAGCATAACTTCTTCATTACACATCCGTTTTAGCTCATTCTTTTTCCAAAACCCTTGGCTTGACCTTAGCTTTGATTCCATGGGTATTTCACAGAGAATAAAGCCTTGGAACTTCGGCAAATAGGCTCCAAAGTGTACTGATTTCATTTATCTTTACTAATCCTTGTTCAAACTTGAGTTTAACTCACTCAAACCCACGTCCTTATGCTTATAACCACTTCTATGGTTAGTTAAGCTTAAAAACGGGGCGAAGACATACAAAAGCAGGGGTTAATCCTCAAATACTTTCTGTTTTGTTTAGGGTTTTTGACCCACAAGTAGTGTTCAAGCTTCTAGCTTGATAAAGTTGTGATTATGGACTAACTTGGGTTGTCCAACATAAAATCCCCAAATCCCTTGATGATTTCTCATAGTGTAGTGTTTCTTATTCTTGTATTGATATTAGTTCATGACCCTCCTTGTATGTTTTTACATCAAGTGTAGTGGTGAACCATAAGAGTTACCTAAATGGAAACTTGTTCTTCCTACCTCCTACATGAATTCTATGACACAATAGAGGTACCTAAATGAAGATTTATCTTCTACCTCATGCTTGACTAATGAACTAAATAATGAATTCTATGACACATCATTTTTGTCTATCCAATACTTATGCTATTTCTGATACTCGCATTCATGTATTCAACATCAATCGTTCACTTTTATACTCTCATTATTCTTCTTTATTCCTTGTCCTCTTATACGAACCTCGTTCTCAATCACATCGGTTAAAAGCATCGAACCCTAACTTATCTCTTCAACTTTAAAAAAAAAGTCTTTCTATTCTTTATTCTTGTGTAAACATACTTAGTAGACCGTTATCACTTTATTTACCAAACCTTCTCGTTCCTCTCAATAAACAACTTTTACAAATGTGCGATTTTATACTATCCTTAAAAACGTCCTATGCAAGCTACCCCACTTTCATCAAAATACAAACCGTTTTACACAAGATTCCCCTTCCTAATACGATACATATTAATACATATCCAATTGAGATTTTCAAACTTGTTTAAACTCGCTTTAACCATATATGAACCCATACGTTTTCAATTATGTTTGGTACCTCAAATCAATTTAGACAAACGAACTCCTTTACAAATTTATCTTGTCGTTCTTCGAAATTTCTAACTTTTTACGTTTCGAAATTTTCAAGTGTCAGTTTTGAATAATCACCTTTTTGCCAAAACTCTTCAAGTCTTCCTCTTGAATAAATTTCGGGACGAAATTTCCTAAAGGATGGGATATCGTAACCCCCTGCGTTTTCATACTTTTTATATTTGAAAACCCTTGCTTGAAATCCTATTTTTGGAAACTTTGTACTTTCGTATGCCGTCTTTCGTTGCAATCGATATATTATCCAAGGCTCTTGGCTCGTTATTACACAATGAAACTCGGTACTCGTTAAACTTGTTAAAACTCTTAAAGTAATGAGACTCGAAAGGTTCGTGAAATGAATAATCGTTTAAAGACTTTTATTCGTTTATAAATATCGTTATTTACCTATCTAATTAAATTAATTAATTTACTATTCAAAAGTTTTTTTTATATAATATCTAGTTAGTCTCGTTAATTTTTAAAGTAACTAAATACAAACTAACCTAGTTAGTTTAAACTAAAAAGTTAGTTCCTTTAAAAATAACATAACTTGAGTTTTAATTAAAGTCCAGGGGCTGTTGAGTAATTAACTGAAAGTGTAATAACAGGGGCTGAATGTGTAATATATTAAAGTTTTATTTCAAAAAATATATGATGGAGACGAGGATCGAACCCGGGTCTCACACCTATCAGGCGCGCACACCAACCAGCTGAGCTATGCTTCCTTATTGAACTTAACCCAGCTCATAATTGATTTAACATCTCGCTCAGATAGCCTGATCAGCGCTGAAACCATTCCCAGCTCGCTATTTGAGCGCGATTTTGTATTTTTTTTGGTTTTAAACTTGGTTTTAACATTTATTATCCACCTAACAACTAACCAAACTCTTCCCTGTAAAAACCCATCATAATCCAAGCTCTAAACACTTTACAAACTCATCTAAAACACTCTCAAATCACCTAAAACGTAGCTGCAATTCAGTGTTCGAGCAGATTATTCAAGTTTCACGAAAATGAGCATAACTTCTTCATTACACATCCGTTTTAGCTCATTCTTTTTCCAAAACCCTTGGCTTGACCTTAGCTTTGATTCCATGGGTATTTCACAGAGAATAAAGCCTTGGAACTTCGGCAAATAGGCTCCAAAGTGTACTGATTTCATTTATCTTTACTAATCCTTGTTCAAACTTGAGTTTAACTCACTCAAACCCACGTCCTTATGCTTATAACCACTTCTATGGTTAGTTAAGCTTAAAAACGGGGCGAAGACATACAAAAGCAGGGGTTAATCCTCAAATACTTTCTGTTTTGTTTAGGGTTTTTGACCCACAAGTAGTGTTCAAGCTTCTAGCTTGATAAAGTTGTGATTATGGACTAACTTGGGTTGTCCAACATAAAATCCCCAAATCCCTTGATGATTTCTCATAGTGTAGTGTTTCTTATTCTTGTATTGATATTAGTTCATGACCCTCCTTGTATGTTTTTACATCAAGTGTAGTGGTGAACCATAAGAGTTACCTAAATGGAAACTTGTTCTTCCTACCTCCTACATGAATTCTATGACACAATAGAGGTACCTAAATGAAGATTTATCTTCTACCTCATGCTTGACTAATGAACTAAATAATGAATTCTATGACACATCATTTTTGTCTATCCAATACTTATGCTATTTCTGATACTCGCATTCATGTATTCAACATCAATCGTTCACTTTTATACTCTCATTATTCTTCTTTATTCCTTGTCCTCTTATACGAACCTCGTTCTCAATCACATCGGTTAAAAGCATCGAACCCTAACTTATCTCTTCAACTTTAAAAAAAAAGTCTTTCTATTCTTTATTCTTGTGTAAACATACTTAGTAGACCGTTATCACTTTATTTACCAAACCTTCTCGTTCCTCTCAATAAACAACTTTTACAAATGTGCGATTTTATACTATCCTTAAAAACGTCCTATGCAAGCTACCCCACTTTCATCAAAATACAAACCGTTTTACACAAGATTCCCCTTCCTAATACGATACATATTAATACATATCCAATTGAGATTTTCAAACTTGTTTAAACTCGCTTTAACCATATATGAACCCATACGTTTTCAATTATGTTTGGTACCTCAAATCAATTTAGACAAACGAACTCCTTTACAAATTTATCTTGTCGTTCTTCGAAATTTCTAACTTTTTACGTTTCGAAATTTTCAAGTGTCAGTTTTGAATAATCACCTTTTTGCCAAAACTCTTCAAGTCTTCCTCTTGAATAAATTTCGGGACGAAATTTCCTAAAGGATGGGATATCGTAACCCCCTGCGTTTTCATACTTTTTATATTTGAAAACCCTTGCTTGAAATCCTATTTTTGGAAACTTTGTACTTTCGTATGCCGTCTTTCGTTGCAATCGATATATTATCCAAGGCTCTTGGCTCGTTATTACACAATGAAACTCGGTACTCGTTAAACTTGTTAAAACTCTTAAAGTAATGAGACTCGAAAGGTTCGTGAAATGAATAATCGTTTAAAGACTTTTATTCGTTTATAAATATCGTTATTTACCTATCTAATTAAATTAATTAATTTACTATTCAAAAGTTTTTTTTATATAATATCTAGTTAGTCTCGTTAATTTTTAAAGTTACTAAATACAAACTAACCTAGTTAGTTTAAACTAAAAAGTTAGTTCCTTTAAAAATAACATAACTTGAGTTTTAATTAAAGTCCAGGGGCCGTTGAGTAATTAACTGAAAGTCTAATAACAGGGGCTGAATGTGTAATATATTAAAGTTTTATTTCAAAAAATATATGATGGAGACGAGGATCGAACCCGGGTCTCACACCTATCAGGCGCGAACACCAACCAGCTGAGCTATGCTTCCTTATTGAACTTAACCCAGCCCAGAATTGATTTAACATCTCGCTCAGATAGCCTGATCAGCGCTGAAACCATTCCCAGCTCGCTATTTGAGCGCGATTTTGTGATTTTTTTTGGTTTTAAACTTGGTTTTAACATTTATTATCCACCTAACAAAGTTTGTGTGTGGTTGAAAAAGCTGAAGTTTCCAAATGGGTATGCGTCAAATATAGCGAATTGTGTAAACATCAAAGAGTTTCATTTTTATCCTTTCAAAAGCCATGACTGTCACGTGTTTATGCAACGGTTGCTTCCGCTTGCTATCAAATGTGTTTTGTAATCTTGTAAATATATTGTTTTCTATTTTATCTTATGTTATGACTGATGATTGTTGTTGACATACCCCGACCGCGTAAAACAACAAAGCGCGGCGGAAAACGTCGGGGCGTGTTGCAATAGATTTATCGTTTAATAACCATGGATACAAAAGTGTTTCATTTTATTGAATATTAAACATTAACATTGTCTTAACATAGAACAAACAAGTTACATATCGTCTAATATTGTTATTATGTCACTAAGGCCTCGTCCAGATCCTATGTGACTCATGCATCCTAGTAGTCATCATCAGGCATCAATCCTTGAAACATATGTGAAAAACAAAGTCAGCAAAGAATTGTTGGCGAGTACATAGGTTTTATAGGAGTGTCGGATTCATGGCTATTTTAAATGTTGCAATACTTTATTAAAAACGTTGTTTTGAAAAGAGTATTATATTGCAACTAAATTAACCAACTCAAATCAAGATGGTTATGGTTTAGAAATCCTCGTAGCTATGATTCTTAACCCAAAAACATTTGTTTTAGTAAGGCAAATTGTAAAACATCTCGTAATAACTTGTAAATAAAACTCGTATATTGTTTGGAAAACATCGTTGTGTGACATCGTTTCGCTATCGTTTACCCAAGTGAACTAAATAATGCCACGGCATGTAATATGTTGAAAACACTTATATATAAGAAGTACCAGCGGCGTATCTACCACGTTTTCACTACATTACACCCGTCTCGTTATCTAAACACTAACAAAAAAATCAATCGTTTACCCCAAATCGTTTAACATCGTTTCCAAATCGTTTAACACCGTTTCCAAATCGTTTACTCGTTTAAATCATTTAATCGTTCAAATCGTTCAATCGTTCAAATCGTTCTTGTTTTAATTATGAAACTTATATATGGTCGTCTCGCTAATAACATTCAAACCTTTGTGACTCGTTCATCATCCCAATCGTTCTCGCATTAACAAACCTCCAAAGTGTAAGTTAACAATCATCAGATTCAGTCGTTACCCACAACACCCACACATAACCATGGGTGTAGTATAATAACGGGATTTGTCGGATCCTATGGTACCATAACCTAATACTGGTCGGTTAGGCCAAAATTAATGAATGTCATTCGTTATGTAACTACAACCAACAAGTTCGTTCACATTATCGAAATCGTTATTAGTTTAGTATAAATCGTTCTATTCGTTTTTGAAATCATCGTTTAAACCTTGAAAACATTTTGAATCACCCCAAAACATTCGAAAACCGTAAAATAGGGGAACTATGTACTCACATGTAGTGCAAGGTATCCTCAATCAATAGTGCTTTAACAAACTCGAGCAAACCAGGGAAATCAAATAGCACCTAGTAATTTAATCACTAGTCAAACAATAGACGCCTAAATCGAAAGATCGGACAGAATGAGGTCTTGTAAACCAAATGAGTGTTGAAACTCATGTGATATGGTTTAACAAAGCCTAAATTCTAAATTGGAACCTAACCTAAGTGCTTTCGACCCATCGCGACCCATTAAGGTAGCTTATGCTACTTTAACGCGTCTTGTGCGCAAAAGCGCATTCGAGACGTCTAACTAGTCCTATGACAAATGTTATATGCCAAAATATGTTACATAATCAGTTATGTGACAAAAGTTTAGGTTACATATGCTAAATTACCAATTATACATGAAAAGGGTATTCTGGTAATTTACCTAAGGCATATAAACTACTTATCATACAACTACCTAAACTAGGTGACCATAAGGTATAACCTCGGAAGGTTATTCCCTATAATACTATCGTCACTAACCATGTTTGGTCGGATCCTAAGATCGACCAAACGGGTCGTGTTCGGAAGTCTAAGCGGGTGTTTAGTCCGCTTGAGTTACGACTCTACACAAGCACTAAACTAAAAGTGACGAGCTAAGCATGTTAACACATGCTTAACTAAGTTAGAAAATAGGTTGGGTACCAAAACAAACGGTTTTGATACCCACAAGTAGTTTGGTTACAACATACGTAAGAATACGTATTCTGGCCGAAACTACGACTCGTCACTAAGCCTAGATAACGTGGTAATCAGTAGGTATAGTCACAAGGGACTATAACCATCGTGATTACGCTCACGTTATGAAGTTCAACCGAACTTCGTGTTGACCATAAACTGGTCAACACAGAAAAAGCTAAAATGCATAAAAGAACAAAGGAACACTTACAACGGGTCCCCGCAAGCTAATCTCGATCCAAATAACTCAGGTATGAAACAAGGGCTTCAACTTAGAGCACTTTTGATCAGATTTGTGAGGAAGAAGTGAAAACTAAGGTGGGTATTTATAGTAAATGGACCACCGTTAGGATCGTTTCTTGAAAACCGTGCTTTAATCTCACCCCTACACTTGTTGAAATTTCCATGGAACACCAAAATGACCCCTCATTATCAGGAAGAGGCAAGTGCAATTGGGTTGGGAGTGCATAACAGCTGTTAACAGCCGTTAAAACATGTTTATCTATCTGGGAGGCTGACACGGGCCGCATAAGGATCACACAAAGCTTACGCAGGCCGCCTGGCCCTTCTGATCAGAAAACAACTTTGCCATATTGACAGTTTCAGCCCCTGTTGGTGTTTAAGCTCATTTCCGACACTTCTAAGGCCTGTCAAGCCAACTTTAAGGCCCTAAAATGATGCCTAAACACTGTGGACATGAAACATGCTCAAAAATATGACAGATGTCGGTTCCTTTGGTCGTACGATCGCGTTGTTCGCTTAATTACGACGGAATGCGCATAAGTGCGAAAAACGATCCAAATTGCAAGACGAATGGATTTTTATCATGACAAACACTAAAATAAAATATTTTAATGCTTACATAAATTTTTGGATGTCCGGATGTATTCAGAACGTAAGATATGCGTGAAAGTGCAAACTTGTGCACTTTTTGACGCTTTTAGTCCCTGAATGACCATAAAGTTTATTTTAGCATACCGAACCCCTCAAAACCTATTTCTAAGCCATGTAAAGGTTATTTAGGGTATGTTTAACTTATGGTCATGTTCCGGAATGTTTGTTATAGTTCAAATCAGAAAAGTTTCGCAGTTTGACACAAATAGTCCATCCGATCGAACAAAGTTGATTTCGACACACCAAACCATTCAAAACTTATTTCTAAGTTATGTGGAGGTTATTTAAGGTATGTTAAGCCTATGTCACTATTCCAGAGTGTTTTTCGCGTTATACTGATTGCGTTTACGCACCAGTTTGCGTATAACCTTCCAGAACGCGATTTAAAGCTTGTAATTTGGAATCGAATCGAATTGAAAAAATCACCAAACACAAATACACACATAGAAACACCAAAACACATATAATAACACCAAAACACATTGTTTTATTAATAAACATCATTGTTTTACATCGTACATCGGTTATAGAACACAGTTGTCACAGTCTCCCATACTTCAGGAAATTTCGTCCCGAAATTTTAACTAGAGCAAGCTTGTGAAAACAAATGCGGATATTTCGTCTTCATCTGGTCCTCACGTTCCAAAGTAAACTTTGGGCCACGTTTGGATTCCCAGCGAAATTTAACCAAATGAATCCGTTTGTTCTTCAACTGTTTGTATGTACGTTCCACTATCTCCATAGGTTTCTCGACAAAGTGCATCGTTTCATCGATTTGGATCTCGTCGAGAGGAATGTGTAGATCAGCGTCAGCTAAACACTTTCACAAATTGGACATGTGAAAAGTCGGGTGAACATTTCCAAGCTCTGGAGGTAGCTCTAGTCGATAGGCAACCTTTCCAATTCTTTCCACAATCTTAAATGGTCCCACATATCGAGGTGCAAGTTTTCCTTTCTTTCCAAATCTCACAACTCCCTTCCAAGGTGAAACCTTGAGTAAGACACGATCTCCGACTTGAAATTCTAAGGGCTTGCGTCCCAAATCCGCATATCTCTTTTGACGGTTTTGAGCTGTCACAAGATTATCGCGGATTTTCTTGATTTTGTCTGTTGTTTCCAGGACGAGCTCAGGTCCAGTAAGTTAAGCTTCACTGGTCTCGTTCCAACAGACAGGTGAACGACATTTTCGACCGTAGAGAGCTTCGAATGGTGCCATATTAATGCTAGTATGATAACTATTGTTGTAAAATAACTCGATCAACGGCAGATGAGAATCCCAATTACCACCAAAGTCTATCATGCATGCTCTAAGCATATCCTCCAAATTTTGAATCATTCTTTCAGATTGGCCATCTGTTTGGGGATGATAAGCAGTGCTTAGATTCAGTTGGGTTCCCAAAGCAGATTGCATGGCCTTCCAGAAATGAGATGAAAATCGAGCATCACGATCAGAAATGATGTCCAAAGGAACACCATGTCGTGACACAATCTCATCAACATAAATCTTTGCAAGTTTATCAGCAGATAGATCCTCGCGAATCGCAATAAAATGAGCAGACTTCGTTAATCGATCGACAACAACCCAAATAGCATCGTGACCTTTAGATGTACGCGGTAATTTAGTGATGAGATCCATCGCAATGTTCTCCCACTTCCAAACCGGTATCTCTGGTTGTACAAGCAAACCAGAAGGTCGTTGATGTTCGGCCTTGACTTTGAGACAAGTTAGGCATTTCGATACATACAAGGCAACATCCTTCTTCATAACAGGCCACCAGCACCGAGTACGAAGATCCTTGTACATTTTATCAGCAACATGATGGATAGAATATCGAGACTTATGAGCTTCGTCCATTACCAAGGTGCGAAGATCGTCTTGTTTCGGAATCCACAATCGATCCATAAAATAGAGCAATCCATCGTCTTTCGCTTAGAGCTTAAGCTCAAGTTGACGTGGTAATTCCATACCCATTAAATTTTGTGAAACACAAAATTGTTGAGCTTAAAGGACACGAGCTTGAATATCAGATAGAGTTCAAACAGAATGAAGCTTGACTCGTTCTTTTCGACTAAGCGCATCAGCTACGACATTCGCCTTACCAGGATGGTAGCGAATCTCGCAATCATAGTCGTTCAAGAGTTCAACCCAACGACGTTGCCTCATATTCAGCTCTTTCTGATTAAGAATATGCCGGAGACTTTTGTGGTCTGTGAAAACCACACACTTTGTTCCATAGAGGTAGTGTCTCCAGATTTTAAGCGCGAAAACCACAGCTCCTAACTCAAGATCATGAGTCGTGTAGTTCTTCTCGTGAACTTTCAGCTGTCTAGATGCATATGCAATAACCTTACCTCGTTGCATAAGAACGCAACCAGGGCCTAAGTTGGACGCATCGCAATAGAAAACGAAATCATCGCTTCCCTCGGGCAGAGATAGAACAGGAGCATTACACAACTTCTGCTTCAGCGTTTGGAACTCTCCTTCTTTCTTGGGTCCCCACTCGAAAGGCTTATTCTTCTGAGTCAAAGCAGTGAGTGGAACCGCAATCTTCGAGAAATTTGAAATGAATTGACGATAATAACCAGCAAGACCAAGAAAAGATCGAATCTCTGTAGGCATCGTCGGTGTATTCCAGTCCTTAATAGCAGCAATCTTGGATGGATCCACATGAATACCCTTCTCATTGACTATATGACCCATGAATTGAACTTCTTTAAGCCAAAATTCACACTTGGAGAATTTAGCGAAAAGTTGTTCCTTCTTCAGGAGTTCCAATGTTAAGCGAAGGTGTTGTTCGTGCTCGGCTCGAGACTTTGAATAAATCAAGATGTCATCAATAAAAACAATGACGAACTGATCCAAATAAAGCTTACAGACCCTATTCATTAAGTCCATAAAGATAGCTGGAGCATTCGTCAAACCAAAAGGCATGACAGTAAACTCGTAATGCCCATATCTTGTGCGGAAAGCAGTTTTGGGAATATCTTCTTCGAGAACACGAAGTTGATGATACCCAGAACGCAAATTGATCTTGGAAAAGCATGAAGCACTCTGCAGCTGGTCGAAGAGGTCATCAATTCGAGGTAGGGGATATCGATTCTTGATGGTGAGCTTATTAAGCTCACGATAATCGATACACATTTGAAAAGATCCATCTTTCTTTTTCACGAAGAGGACAGGAGCTCCCCAAGGTGAAAAGCTCGGTCGGATGAATCCTTTATCAGATAACTCTTGTAGCTGTTTCGATAACTCTTGCATCTCCGACAGTGCAAGACGATAAGGTGCTTTTGCAATCGGGTTGGCATTGGGTATGAGGTCAATATGAAACTCCACTTGACGAACTGGAGGCAAACCAGGCAGTTCATCAGGAAATACCTCTGGATAATCCCGAACAATCGGAATATCCTGAATACTCTTGCTCTTGTCTTTCTCCTTGGTGACATGTGCCAGAAAAGCAACATATCCTTTTCTCAAATAACTTTGAGCTTTTGTACATGACATAAGCTTTAATCCACCCGAAGGTTTCTCGCCACGAACCTCCAGAACATTGCCAGAAGGCAAAGGAATACGAACAATTTTATCGAAACAAACCACCTTTGCGTGGTGTTTGGTTAACCAATCCATTCCAACGATAATATCGAAGCTCCCAAGTTGCATTGGTGTGAGGTCAATAGGAAAAAGATGGTTATCAAGATTCAACTGACAATTACGAATAATTGAATCGAGAACAAGAGGTTTACCAATGGCAACTTCAACAGATAAGGGTTTCCTCAGTTTAGTTCTAGGTATCGTAAGTAAAGGCTCAAATGACAAAGAAACAAAACTTCTATCGGCACCAGAATAAAAAAGAATAGATGCAGGTTGATTGTTAACAAGAAACGTACCATTGACAACCTCGTTGTCAGCCCTCGCTTCGATTGCATTCAAATTGTACGCTTGCCCATGAGCGGGATTCACATTAACGTTGACGTTCGCATTCGGGTTTGCGTTAGCATTCGCATTTGCATTCACCAGTCTCGGACAGTTGTTGCGGAAATGACCATACTCTCCACAATTAAAACATGAACCCGGTGGGAATCTCACAGCATTCCCCTGACCCGGAGCTGGAACCTGAGCAACCTGATTCTGTCCAAAACGACAAACATTGGCCAAATGCCCAAGTCTACCACACGTCGTGCATTGCCTACAAGCTTGTTGTGCAACGTGATGACTGTTGCAACGAGCACAATGAGGTGCGGTACCAGCATACGCTTTCTTTGCAGGTGGTTGAGCTGGTGGGTTCTGCGGGTTCTGAGCAGTCTGTGCTGTAACAACAAAATTCTGGGCACCCTTTCGCTTCCTCGACTTCTTCGATGACTCACCTTCCTTACCCTTACCCTTTTTCTTGTCCTTCTCTGAATCAGTCGTCTTCTTTTTATCACCCTTGCGGGTGAGTTTACCCTTCCTGACTTGAGTCTCAGTCAGGGTAGCAGACAACTTGATTGCTTGGCGAAGGGTAGGAGGATTAACACGGGTCACAATCTCCAGAATAGAATCGGGTAGACCATCGATATACCTCTCGATTGCTTTCTCCAGAGGGGTAACCATGGTGGGACACAATAGACTAAGTTCTTCAAAACGATTCGTGTAAGCACGGTGTTCAGCCCCATCTTGCTTTAAATCGTCAAACTCTCGCTCCAAAGCCCGAACTTCGTGACGGGGACAAAACTCCTTCATCATGAAAGCCCGAAGCTCTTCCCATGTTTGTGCCAACGCCACTCCGGCACCCCTGTCGCGTATGATACCATTCCACCAGGTAAGCACTCGCTTCTCAAACACGCTCGAAGCAAATTCAACCTTACACGCATTCGAACACTGCACATGTCTGAATGTGCTCTCGATACTCTCAAACCACTGTAGGAGCGCAGTTGCTCCTTGCGACCCAGAAAACTTAAGTGGCTTCGCAGAATTGAAGTTCTTGAAATTACACGGCGCATTATTGTTGTTGTTATTATTGTTGTTGTTGTATATCTCGTGGACTTCGGTCACAACGCCGGGAAGCACAGCAGCCACTTGCTGAGAGACCAGTGCTACGATTTCTTCAATAGTAAAAGTTCGAGGATCCCGTCGAGGAGGCATTGTCTAACAAGGAAACAGGAGAATCGAGTGAGGTTGAAATTTAGGAAAAACAAAAGAGGTATTGAAAATACCATCAAAACACCAGAAAGGCGGTCATTTGCTCATTACTTCGAACAAACAAACGACACAGAGTAACTAATAAAAGTAAATAGGTCAAAAATAATGTATTACGAAGACATGCTCGCCTATAAGTGAACACTCACCCCAAGAGTTCCCAGGTAAGAGTGACTGGTCCGATTATGTGGATTTGTACGAACACTCTAGCCTTAGACAGAAAACTCATAGTACAGGCACTCACTCTTCCAGTTTGCACGTGTTCACATTATTATGGCCCAAACTTTGACGAGACTTTGAAAACTTAGAGGGTTCAAAATCTTATAACAGAGGATTCAAAATCTAGTAATCAATCATCCTAGAACAGATGATTAGTTTTCAAAGCGGATTCGAACTTATTGTGGTTATCACCTAAGGGTAGGTGACTGTATTGTTTTAAAATCTAAACACAAGTAAACTTGTGTTAGGGTCCTAAAGTTATAGTCTAGGTCAAAGCATTACTAATAACCTAATTCCCTATAACCATTGGCTCTGATATCAACTCTTCTGTCACACCCCGACCGCGTAAAACAACAAAGCGTGGTGGAAAATGTCGGGGCGTTTTGCAACAGACTTATCGTTTCATAACCATGGATACAAAAGTGTTTCATTTTATTGAATATTAAACACTAACATTGTCTTAACATAGAACAAACAAGTTACATATCGATTAATATTGTTATTATGTCACTAAGGCCTCGTCCAGATCCTATGTGACTCATGCATCCTAGTAATCATCATCAGGCATCAATCCCTGAAACATATGTGAAAAACAAAGTCAACAAAGAATTGCTAGCGAGTACATAGGTTTTATAGGAGTGTCGGATTCATGGCTATTTTAAATGTTGCAATACTTTATTAAAAACCTTGTTTTGAAAAGAGTATTATAATGCAACTAAATTAACTAACTCAAATCAAGATGGTTATGGTTTATAAATCCTCGTAGCCATGATTCTTAACCCAAAAACATTTGTTTTAGTAAGGAAAATTGTAAAACATCTCGTAATAAGTTGTAAATAAAACTCGTATATTGTTTCGAAAACGTCGTTGTGTGACATCGTTTCGCTATCGTTTACCCAAGTGAACTAAATAACGCCACGGCATGTAATATGTTGAAAACACTTATATATAAGAATTACCAGCGGCGTATCTACCATGTTTTCACTACATTACACCCGTCTCGTTATCTAAACACTAACCAAAATCAATCGTTTACCCCAAATCGTTTAACATCGTTTCCAAATCGTTTACTCGTTTAAATCGTTTAATCGTTCAAATCGTTCAAATCGTTCAATCGTTCTTGTTTTAATTGTGAAACTTATATATGGTCATCTCGCTAATAACATTCAAACCTTTGTGACTCGTTCATCGTCCCAATCGTTCTCGCATTAACAAACCTCCAAAGGGTAAGTTAACAATCATCAGATTCAGTCGTTACCCACAACACCCACACATAACCATGGGTGTAGTATAATAACGGGATTTGTCGGATCCTATGGTACCATAACCTAATACTGGTCGGTTCGACCAAAATTAATGAATGTCATTCGTTATGTAACTACAACCAACAAGTTCGTTCACATTATCGAAATCGTTATTAGTTTAGTATAAATCGTTCTATTCGTTTTTGAAATCATCGCTTAAACCTTGAAAATATTTTGTACATATGAATCACCCCAAAACATTCGAAAACCGTAAAATAGGGGAACTATGTACTCACATGTAGTGCAAGGTATCCTCAATCAATAGTGCTTTAACAAACTCGAGCAAACCAGGGAAATCAAATAGCACCTAGTAATTTAATCACTAGTCAAACAATAGACGCCTAAATCGGAAGATCGGACAGAATGAGGTCTTGTAAACCAAATGAGTGTTGGAACTCATGTGATATGGTTTAACAAATCCTACATTCTAAATTGGAACCTAACCTAAGTGCTTTCGACCCATCACGACCCATTAAGGTAGCTTATGCTACTTTAACGCGTCTTGTGTGCAAAAGCGCATTCGAGACGTCTAACTAGTCCTATGACAAATGTTATATGCCTAAACATGTTTCATAATCAGTTATGTGACAAAAGTTTAGGTTACATATGCTAAATCACCAATTATACATGAAAAGGGTATTCTGGTAATTTACCTAAGGCATATAAACTACTTATCATACAACTACCTAAACTAGGTGACCATAAGGTATAACCTCGGAAGGTTATTCCCTATAATACTATGGTCACTAACCATGTTTGGTCGGATCCTAAGATCGACCAAACGGGTCATGTTCGAAAGTCTAAGCGGGTGTTTAGTCCGCTTGACTTACGACTCTACACAAGCACTAAACTAAAAGTGACGAGCTAAGCATGTTAACACATGCTTAACTAAGTTAGAAAATAGGTTGGGTACCAAAACAAACGGTTTTGATACCCACAAGTAGTTTGGTTACAAAATACGTAAGAATACGTATTCTGGCCGAAACTACGACTCGTCACTGAGCCTAGATAACGTGGTAATCAGTAGGTATAGTCACAAGGGACTATAACCATCGTGATTACGCTCACGTTATGAAGTTCAACCGAACTTCGTGTTGACCATAAACTGGTCAACACAGAAAACGCATAAAAGAACGAAGGAACACTTACAACGGGTCCCCGCAAGCTAATCTCGATCCAAATAACTCAGGTATGAAGCAAGGGCTTCAACTTAGAGAACTTTTGATCAGATTTGGGAGGAAGAAGTGAAAACTAAGGTGGATATTTGTAGTAAATGGACCACCGTTAGGATCGTTTCTTGAAAACCGTGCTTTAATCTCACCCCTACACTTGTTGAAATTTCCATGGAACACCAAAATAACCCCTCATTATCAGGAAGAGGCAAGTGCAATTGGGTTGGGAGTGCATTACAGCTGTTAACAGCCGTTAAAAGATGTTTATCTGATCTGGGAGGCTGACACGGGCCGCGTAAGGATCACACAAAGCTTACGCAGGCCGCCTGGCCCTTCTGATCAGAAAACAACTTTGCCATATTGACAGTTTCAGCCCCTGTTGGTGTTTAAGCTCATTTCCGGCACTTCTAAGGCCCGCCAAGCCAACTTTAAGGCCCTAAAATGATTCCTAAACATTGTGGACATGAAACATGCTCAAAAATATGCCAGATGTCGGTTCCTTTGGTTGTACGATCGCGTTGTTCGCTTAATTACGACGGAATGCGCATAAGTGCGAAAAACGATCCAAATTGCGCGACGAATGGATTTTTATCATGCCAAACACTAAAATAAAATATTTTAATGCTTACATAAATTTTTGGATGTCTGGATGTATTCAGAACATAAGATATGCGTGAAAGTGCAAACTTGTGCACTTTTTGACGCTTTTAGTCCCTGAATGACCATAAAGTTTATTTTAGCATACCGAAACCCTCAAAGCCTATTTCTAAGCTATGTAAAGGTTATTTAGGGTATGTTTAACTTATGGTCATGTTCCAGAATGTTCGTTATAGTTCAAATCGGAAAAGTTTCGCAGTTTGACACAAATAGTCCCTCCGATCGAACAAAGTTGATTTCGACACACCAAACCATTCAAAACTTATTTCTAAGTTATGTGGAGGTTATTTAAGGTATGTTAAGCCTATGTCACTATTCCGGAGTGTTTTTCGTGTTATACTGACTGCGTTTACGCACCAGTTTGCGTATAACCTTCCAGAACGCGATTTAAAGCTTGTAATTTGGAATCGAATCGAATTGAAAAAATCACCAAACACAAATACACACATAGAAACACCAAAACACATATAATAACACCAAAGCACATTGTTTTATTAATAAACATCATTGTTTTACATCGTACATCGGTTACAGAACACAGTTGTCACAGTTGTTGGGTCTGTTTCCACAACTGTTTTGCTAATAATCTGATTTGGAAAATTTTTCCTACGTAATTTAGAAGTATAGGGTTTTGCTTGGATCTCTCTAGAACAAATGAGTTAAAACATTTTAATGACCTGCTAAATGTTCCTTTAGAGTATCTTATTTTCATCGTTATAGGCTAGTGCTAGTGATCTTGCTTGCTAATACCCATGATTATATGCTATTATAATAAAAAAAAGGAAGGCGGATTCTTATTTTATTTGGTTGACTTTTTAAAGTCAATTTTAATTGTAATTTTAGAAGGGCTGGTGTTGAAATGTCTATTATTATTATATCGGCTATGTTTTGTTTGTTTAAAAGATCATAGTTTGCTGCTGATATATGTTCTTGATGTCAATAAAGCTAAAATTGAGATATGAAAGTACAAAATAAACTACCAAAACAGTACAGATATGAGTAGCAAAGCATAGAAATGATGAAGCATAATCTACACAGTGCTTAGTCTTATATTTTTAGTTCAGGGTCTCAATCTGTAAATTTTGATGCTTTATTTAATAAAAAAACAAAGGGAGTTTATGGGTTTACGCTTTATAGGCATGGAACACAAAAGGATGGCTTAATAAGTCGAATAGCGGTTCATCAAATCGCAAAAGCGGCGATATCAATGGCAGGTTATCTCGACACACCAGTGGATCAATGGGTTTTGATGAGCATCATGAAAATTGGGTAAGTTAATTATATTTACGAATTTCAGTGTACGTGTATGTACTTTAAATCTTATAACATTAATTATACTCTAATTTTGTGTAGAGAAGGACATATGATAGGGAAACTAATTGGAAAGAACTCTTCATACAAATCCACCTCACCAAAGAATGCAAAGAAAAGTTACCGAAAAGAGAGACTAGCATATATGACTTGAAGAATTTGAAGTTTTGTACAGACCAATCCAAAGAAGTATATGTAAGTTATCTTTGTCATTTTCTTATAATTGTCGTATAAAGTTTTTAGTACGATTAAAAAATTGTATTATTTTGATGTATTTCGAGCGGGGGGGGGGGGGGTACTTGGAGGCGATGCATGATCTTTATGGGCCAGACCACACTGACTGTCCTGATGACCCTGAGGTGTGGGCTCGTGTGCAGGCAGGAGGTCGCAGGACCACCCAGGTATTCGGGGTAGGGTCTTTAGATTTGCATTACATGGTGAACGGGACATCATCCTCTTCTAGCGGGTGTGCGCCATCATCTATTGAGTACCAACGGTCTCTAGAAGAGGTATCGTGTTCACTGTTCATACTCAATTGAAAAATAACTAGGAGATGTTTTGCTATACGTAAGGGTGTTTGGGTTTGTTGCGAAACTAATCATCTCCAAAATCAAAACCACATAATCAGTAATCACTTTTGAAACAAGATGACCTGCGTAGTCAAAGGAACAAAAGGTGCTCACTTTGTAGCCAAATTGCAATCTGAATAGGTACAGCTAAAACTAGTGTAAAACATCCAAAAATAGCCTAGAACCAGCTGTTTTATAAACAATTTTGGTTTTAAGTTTGAACTTCCATGGGGGTGATAACTAGGGTTATGTTAGTAGTGAAAAGGTTTGTAGGGTTAGCAAGGTTCTGGTCTGGTTAAGTGGCTTAGTGGCAGTATTGTTGGGCGTAGTTTGGTTAGATGGTGGTTAAGTAATCAACTAAACGTAAATTCAGAGTATAATATATAAGGACGTTTATTGATATTAGTATGCTTACTAAACATGTTAAACGAGTCAGATAATGGGTTGTTGATGTATTATTTATTTGATAATACCTTTTAACATTTTTTTAGGCTCAAGCTATGCGAACACAATTGGTAGAGATTCATGCTTGCTTTGAAAATGAGACGAAGGAGAGGGAAGATCTTAGAGTTTGTGTTGAAAGTGAGAGAAAAGCCAGAGAAGACCTCCAACAATACATAAACAAAACCGTGAAAAAAGAATTACAAGACTTTATGAAGAATTGGCGTCCTCTTCATAATTAGTTAGCATTTGTTTATCTTTTTAGACATATATAAATGTTAAAAATTTGTTAGTTTTGTGTTTCAAAAACACTAGAACTTGTGTGATGTATTATTTTCGAGTACGGTGATTTTAAAGCAACTTTATTAGTATTTTCTGTATTTGTATTGCTGATATTTCATGCAATTTTTAGAAAAAAAAACAGGTTTTTGCAAGAAAAATTAAATTTCCAGTTTTTTATTTTTTTATAAATATTTTGTTATAAATGCGTTGCAAATTCTTTAAGGGTTGCGTAGGAAATGTTGTCACACCCCCAAAATCCACACGCGGAGTATCACCGCTTGGAGGCGTGACTGACCAGGATCAAGCCACCAATCATATTGAACATAACAAGTAATACGTAAAATTCAACCACTTAATATGAAAGGTGTTTCAAACCAAAACGTAGTAAGTGTTTAGCGGAAGCATAATTATAAAAACCCAATATAAATATTAAGTACGAAATAAAGAAATGTTTTTTAGCATAGCACACACTGCCATGTCCCACAACAACTGCGCCTCCCTGTGCAAGCTCCATGAGTACCTAACGACCTGCAAGGCATGTAGCAACGAATCAACAACAAAGTTGAGCGAGTTCACAGTTGGTTGTTCAGTAATAAGTTTGTTTAATAAATCCTAAGTTCGTTTATAACCATGCCGTGTATTACTAGGCCATTTGTATGTTCATCTAGTAGGGGCTTCCCATGTTGTAAGTTCAATTAGTGGGGGCTTCCCATACTGTAAGTTACTAGACTAGTTGTATCCGTAAGTATCCTTCCCAACCCGAGAATAGTAGTAAGTATAAGTTTACGTAGGTTTTACGTAAGTGCCCTTCCCAATCCGAGGACAGTAGTAAGTATGAGTTTACGTAGGTTTTTACGTAAGTGCCCTTCCCAATCCGAGGACAGTACGTAGCGAGTACGTAGGTTTAGCACCGGTGTCCTTCCCCATCCGAGGACAACGGTACGTAGGATTTACGTAGGTTTTAACACTAGTGTCCTTCCCAAACCGAGGACAGTACGTAGGCTTTACGTAGATTTTGGCACAGGCATCCTTCCCAATCCGAGGACCGTGGTAAGTAGTCTAGTAGTGATGTAAGTACAAGTAATCATTCAATCCCATTCCCAACCCACCGGGGAATCCCATGCCTTGGTAAGAGTGTGAACTCACCTTGGTTTGCTCGGTATGCTAAATTATATGCTCGCAAGTAATCAATCGAGTCCTATAGTTATGCACGTATTCGCAATCAGTTTACATCCACATAGTTCACGTATATAATATGGTCATACAGTGTAATTCAAGTAACAAGCGCCACATAACATTTAGCAGTTGTTCATGTTTAGTCCATACATTACATTGGTCACATACATTCACAGTGTGTATCATAGTAAGATCATGGTTAAACAGGTAACAATCACTTTATCTTGTAAATCACATTAATAGATGATTTACGGTACATGCTAAACACATCGGATTAGATTAACAACCTAACTGTTTTATACATCACTCACTACCCAACCCTATTTATGGATCTCATGCCTTACCATATCATCAAGTTCTATTGACATGCAAATATTCTAGTTCATAGGTATGACATTTAATATCAGAAGCATCATGCATCCGTTTACAAATGTTGGATTGGTTGCTTACTGTCTCGGCCCAACCCAATCCGAATATAAGCCCAACTGTGATATGTTTCTATTGTTCCTCATTACCCTAGTTTACTTCAACCAACAAAACATCATGTCACTGACAATATTAATAGAGTACGTATGTACCTCTAATTGTCTATTCAACAACATACAAAAAATCAAATCATTAATGCATGTGAAACAACATCAAGGTTGGTCGGCCATTTTTACTGGAGTGGCCCAATCATATAAAACGTCCAATTAACATTTCATAACCTACTGTTGTGTGGTCCCATGGTAGTTTAAATCTATTCAATTGATGTCAGCCATTTATTAATTTGATTTGATCAATTCAAATCGGTTTACATGCATCACGTGAAAGGGCATTGAATAGTGTGTACACACATGTAGTTATAAAAGATATCCACATGTAGTTACAAAAGAGGTTCGGTCCAATCACAATTAAAATAACATAATCAATATTCAATCGACATCACCTAACATCAGTATTCAATCAAACGTAACATACAGACACCTAATCAAATCATGCATGACTCGAATGACAGTGCAACTAACCGATATAAGGAATGATCAACAAGAGGGATTTGGCTTCGAATAAGGGGGAGTCTGCCGTCGCACACAAAGTTAGAGAGAGACTCTAGGGTTTATCTAATGGCAGTTAACATAATCTACACGTTTATACGGAAATTATAAGGTGTTGGGCCCTTAATGGTCTTTGACGAAGACTGGGCCGGCGAAATCATGTGATTTCGTTGAGTAGCCTTGGTGAAAACCCCCTTGGGTTTTCGTCGAGCGGAGTAAGGCGAAATCCCTTTCTAATTTCGTTAGGCCCAATTAAATATGAATATACATATATGTTACATCACCCATTATACAAAATTCACAATTAACACATAACCAATCTACACTAAACATCAGTTTTAATGAAATAACAAGATGCACAACTAAGATCAGTTGTGAAGAAAGACTTTGGAAACTCGAGTTGTCACATTATCCCCAACTTGAAAGAAATTTCATCCCGAAATTTAGCACGTGGTTACTGAGGAAGCTAGTTGTGTTGTGTAGTTTACTGGTTTTCCTGGGGTGTCACAAATGTGGTGCAAACTCTTTAGGGGATGCATAGGAAATGCGTTACAAATGTATTTCCAACCCCATATTTTCGTGGCAAATACGTCACATATCATTACCAAGAATAATTAGGGAATCGTTGGAACTGCTTTAGAAATTTCCAACACAAAATTTCCATCGCAAATAAGTTGAAAATTATGTAGTAAAGTCGTTGCAAAAAGTTTTCAATGGGGCTTTTTCCAATATTAGGTTTTTGTGATAAATGCGTCGCAAATTCAGATTTCCAACGCATTTATGATGGAAAAACATGTTGAAAAGTTCCATTTTTCTAGTAGTGTAATAATTTTTTTACTAAGAAAACAATGAAAGTGCAAGAAAGTGAATTCCCACCATGTTTTCTTACTTAATAAACAAAGAAAAGTTGACAAGATTAAAGTTTGACATAATGGGGAAATGATGATTTTGATCTTTATAAGGTCTTATTTGACAATCGATTTGGTTTATGAAGTATTGTCTATCGATGATATATTATTTGATGCTCTAATTTAGTTTGGTCCACTTTGGTTTATAATATTGACATGACTATTTCGATCTTTCTGGTTGGGTTTTTAGTTTATTGTTTTTCTCCTGCACAATGATATTTACATTTGTTTTAAGTCATTTTTTATACTTGTGCGCATGTATTATTAGGCATTTTGAAAATTTTGTGTTATTTTATATTGTTTGTATAAATGATTGAGAACTTTTAGCTGTTAGACTGTTTGTATAAATGGATGAGAACTAATATATCTCGGATTAGGGGTGGATTACTGTTAGAACTGAGTTTGATATTTGCGAACAAATATTGATTATCATAATACAATTCAAAAACAGACAGTCATCATGAATGATTGTTTTTCATTAAAGATAATGGATTCAAATGTTTTACAAATCAATTGACTCTACAGACTCCCCCTTAGACGATCACGTAATAAAACAATTCGTACAAGAGAAAATGTGATCTATTTGTACTAAGTACAAAATCTCTATTCAGTGATTGGCTGGCATCACCCTGATAGTGACATCTAACATTTCTAATAGAAAAGATTCCACAGATGTTGCAAACATTTGTGCAAATCCTATAATCTATTCTAACTAGTCTAAACACTATTACAAGATAAATACTGTTACATTGAGAAACCACTATCTAAGCTATCTCCTGTTTAAGTTATCCAAACATCTGTTTGGCCATAGAGATGTTTGGTCTTCTTCATTAGACCTTTGACTTCATCAGTGGTTTGGTCTTCAACACTCTTTAGCCTTTAACAAATGTTGTTTCCTCTTGAGCAATGGTTCCAAGACTTGAAAAAATGTTTGCTTTGTTTTTAAATAGATGTTCTGATTAGGTGTTCAAGATTCACTATCTTTGGGGAGAGACTGGTTCAATCTTTTCCTTATTTCTTGATTTTGGCTTTTGGATAATATCTGTTCTTTTGTAGGTCTAACAATCTCCCCCTAGAACAGATGATGCCAAAAATATGTTCATTAGATCAACTTTTATTCCTCTTCATCATGCTTTTGACTTGGGCTTTAAATTTCCTTTCAAATATTTCAGATAGCATGTCATCAGCATCTCTTTCGAGTGGAAGATTCATCAGATCTTGCAGATCTTCAATTTTTAAGCTCATCACATTATTCATTGAAGTCTTTATCACTAGCTCATTTTCCTTGAATATTGTCAAATCGTGGCTAGCTTTGTCTGAGGATCACTTTAGAATTTTAGAGGCAACATGGGTTACTAGGCATGATGTTATTGGAAAAGGTGAGGGAATATGCATTCCCAAGAGTTTCCCTAACAGATCTGCTGGATTGGTATCAGGATGTTCATACATCATCATGTTTTTGATACATTCCTTCATAATATCATCTTCAAATCTTTTCACATCTTCTGCAGACATATCCTTTTGTCTTTTGAGTGGCTTCTTACCATTGAAGATGCATGTCTTGCAGATGGAAGTTCAGATATGATGGCCTTAGAACTGATAGGTAAGTCTTCATAGCTAGGCCTTTTGGGGACTGAGGAATTTTTGGCTCTTAAAGCTTCTAATTTCTTGTAAGTTTCCCTGATTGATGGCTCAACCTACTTAGCCATGGATTGCATTGTACCATATTTGGCAGCAACCATCTCCTCCTTCATCCTTGTGAGTTCAACTACTTTTTGGCCAACAAGTTTTCTTCTTATAGCCCAGTTGGGAAGGGTGGGTTTGATATCTTGATTAATCTTTAACATCTCAATCTTGACAATTTCTTCCTAAAGTGTTTCTACAGACCAACAAGAGAATTGAGCTTTTGAAGCTTTGTAGGGCTTATTCTTCATGATAAAATCCAGATAGTCTTCCTTTAGTTCTATTTTGAGGTTAGTACTAATTGGTCCATGAGATGCCTTTTGACTAACTTCTTTTTGCAAATCTTTAAGTCTATTCACTTTAATGGATTTTGCAGACATGATTTGCTGAGCCTCCTTATCACTTTTTCCCTTTCTTTTGAAAGAAGCTATCTTTTCAACCTGCACAAGCTTTAGCTCTAGGTACTCTTGTACATTTTGGGCTTCTAATATCTTCTAAGGGATGGAAAGGTAATCTGGCTGATTTCAATTATGGAATAGAAAGATTGTATCTCTTTTGATATATTTTCTAGTTCTAATGGATCAAGAACAGTGGAGGGTAGGTTTTCGATGGATTTATGATAGTGAGAGTTGTGGTTGTGGTGGTGGATGGTTATGGTGTTGTAGTGGTTATTGTGGTTTTGATAGGAGATGCATCAGGAATTTCATCACCATCTGTGACAATGAATTTAGTTCTTCGGCTTCTGGTTTGAGGTGTAGGAGTTTTTGATGGTGGTTGTTGGGGTAGAGTTGTTGATTTTCTTTTAAGGAGCCCTTTTGATGACTTTTTAGATGTTGGTGGTGGTAGTTTTGAGTAGTTGTAACATCTTTTGTCACTTTTGTAGTGGCAACAAATGTTTGGATAGTAGGAGTAGCGGTTTGTGTAGTGATAGTTGTGGCAGTGGTTTGGATAGGTGTAGCAGTGCTTTGAGTAACCTCTATTGGAACTTCTGTTGAAGAACCTTGGTTATCTTGGATCTGTTTTCTTTCAATTATTTCCTACACTGTGATATGCATATTAGCTTCCCTAGTATCCCTTTTTCTTTTACTTTCCACTTCTTTTGGCAATCTCTTCCTTTCTTGCCCTTTTTAGTGCAGCAATGTCAGGCCCTCTTACAACCTTTTTGGCCAGGGGTGGGAGCTTCCTCATGCATTCTTCTTCCTCCCCGTTTAGGAATCATCATACTTGGGAAGAGTGAGAGCTTTACCATTGTTTTCAAAGATAAAGTCTTTGATGGCTTTAACTTCTACTTGCATGGAATATCTTTCTTCTGTAGCCTGCTTTTGAAGATGTAGGAATGTTTGAACATGGACCCACATTTCTTTTGCAATGTCTGCATTTGATGGTGGATTTATGAAGTTTTGGACCAAAAATTTCATCATGTCTTTGATCTCCCCAACAGATGGTTCTAATTTTGCAACCCTCTTCGATAATTCCTGATATTTTAATCCATCACTTGAGTTAACAGGATCATCTGAATTCCCACCAGAGGTGGTTAAACTTGGTTTTAGACCAAGTGCCCCTTATTCTTGGTACTAGGGACTTCCAACTGGTGAAGAGACTATTGTCTCAACATTTGTTTCCTTCAAGGGGGTCTTAAAGATGTAACCATTGTCCAACTATGAGACTGTTGTCTCTACAATTGTAGTAGCTGCCCCACTTGAAATACCAACCTGTGTCTCTATGGACACAGGAGGTGTTGCCTCTTCTGTTTGTGGGATAGCATTGATCCCTGAGTTTGCCCTAGTCAATTGTCGAAGTGAACTCTCTTTGATTTGTTGTTGAGAGTAACTAGGTATATGCAAGTCATATGTGTGGTACCCGCGGAAATTCACAGTCACCCTGAGTTAACATCTTGTTGATATGAGTTACTTGTCAAATTTCGGGACGAAATTTCTTTAAAGTTGGGGATGATGTGACAACTCGGAGTTCCAAGGTTCTTTACGTGTGTGTGTTACCTCTATTAACGTTATGTCAGATGTTGCAATTATGTGTTTATGTGTTTGTTATGTGAAACTATAATAAAGGTGTCTGCTATGCTTGACTGTTATGAATGAGTAAATACGATTATTAACCACACCCTATGTCGGGTCGCACACCCCAATCACTCTCGCACACTTTTTGTCCGTGTACACTTGGGCCTAAGGCCACACCCATCTTATAATAAGTTCGGCCCATGTATTTTAAGCCCAAACCGAGCCGACCCAAACCCCCTTGTATGTTAACATCTCACGTAAATGATTGATGCCTCGCATAACCTCATTTAATTATACTTCATACAAGAAATAACAAACCCTCGCTCTCCTCCTCCCTCCTTTTTGAGCGACGGCAGTTCTTCCAGTCGGAGACCCCCTTTAATTCTGGTCATCTCCTCTTCCATCGTACATCTCTCGGTCAGTTATCGTCCTTGTTGATTGAGTTTCTTTGTGATGATTGATCATGTTACCACGTGTGATTATTTGCATGAATGTTATCTAATAATTAGTGGGTAGGATTATGTGTTGATATGTTAGAAGTTGTTGATGTTCTGTTAGTGATTTTGAATTGCATGATGATGAATAATAGTGGAATGGTTATGTTGATTCGATTGGAATTGAAAACGGATTAACCTGATAATTGCCATCGATTAATACTTGTAAATATGAAACAAAAACTAATTAAATGATAATAATCTGATTGTAAAAGTTATGAAAATGAAATCGGTCCAATGCATGTGAAGATATGTGGTTGCTAAGTTTGATAACCTTGAATAAAGAGAAAGTGGCGGCCCATGTGATTTCAATCTTGATAAATATTAAAGATGATGATCAGGATTTCATGTAAATCAATCTCCTTTGTCTCTTGGCAATATTCAAACCTTCACTTTACATAAAGTCATTGATACACAACGGATCACGTGAACGGATCTGATTAGTGTCAGCCTATTTCTATTGTGCGGCCCAATCATGTTCGAGATTTGTGAATTGCGTATTAGGATTTCATGTGCTAATAAATGAAATGGCAGCCACTAACTTCATCGGCCCAATGATATTGTGTGCATATAACAATTGTCGGCCACTTATGTTTTATTTGGTTCTCAATTGTCCAAAACCCATGTAACGAATGAAGTTATGTACATGATTATGCCATAAACTACTTGTTGTTTTGATTAATCCGAAAACTCTTGTCGATGATGTTTACTATGAATTAAGAAGGATTGATAATGTGAAAATCTTTACTACTAGTTGTATGATAAACGTGACTTCATTGTATGGTTAGGGTTCTTGAATTGATGAAATAATTATGGTAGATAGTTATTAAATGACAATCAAGGGATGAGTGGTGTGTCACACAGTCCATTCGGGCTTAATAAGATAATGGGCCGAGTAATATATGTACTGCATGTTAATAAAAGGTCGCACATTATGTTGGGCCATACACGGAGTCTGGGCCAACGTGACTGGTGAACCGTACAAACCAGAACTAACCACATATTCTTTTGAAATAAATAACTGACTACTATGTGTTGTGTCAAACATGAACTTGTGATGTGGCATGTAACTCGATTACTTTTTATATATTGATACGGATAACTGTGTTGCTTGATTTCTGGATATGACTTGCATGTTTATTTGAACGGGAACCGAACCACTTGATATGTGCTATGGTGTGATATGAACTTGTGCTGTGTATGTACCTAGGACCCGAACATTTGTGTGACACCTATGCTTCCATGGCCATCAAACAAATACCAAACCAATGAAATACTGTATTTCATACTAGGGATTTGTATAAATATGTGTATCATTTGCATATATCAACTCTTGTTCGATTTCGGGCTCTAAATCGCTTTCTGGAAGGTTATACACGCACTGATGCATAAATATAACCAGTTTAATGCGAAAAAACACTCCGGAACATCAACCTATGCTTAACATGCCTTAAATAACCTTTACATAACTTAGAAATAAGTTTTGAAGGCTTTGGTATGGCATAATCAAGTTAATTCGCTTACAGGGACTAAATTCGACAAACTGCGAAAGTATGCCGATTTGAACTGTAACAGACATTCCGAAACATGACCATGAGTTAAACATACCATAAATATCCTTTACATAGCTTAGAAATAGGCTTTGAGGGGTTCGGTGTGCTAAAATAAACTTTTGGGTCATTCAGGGACTAAAAGCGTCAAAAAGTGCACAAGTTTGCATTTTCGCGCATAACTTACGTTCTGAATACATCCTGACATCCAAAAATTTATGTAAGCACTAAAATATTTTATTTTAGTGTTTGGCATAAGAAAAATCCATTCGTCGCGCAATTTGGACCGTTTTTGCGTCCGTTACGACTTCCGTCGTAATTAATCGAACAACGCAATCGTGCGGCCAAACGGACCGACATCCAAGATATTTTTGACATTGATATACACAATTCATGATTTACCTTAGACATAGACATTTGACATGGTTTTCACACAAACATTTTGACATTTGATTATACATAAACATTTTACTTTGGTGGTTTGGTTTGAGTAAGTGATTTAAGTAACGAGGCGTGTGTAATATGATACAAGCATGGTGGATACGCCGCTGGTACTTCCTATATATAAGTGCTTGTATGATATTACATATCGTAGCATTATTTAAATCATTTCAGTTTAGACATATAACATTTTTATACAAATAACATATTGTTCACAAGACATTGTTTTACAAACAACTTATCTTATACAAACTCATTTTACTTGGTTATTCATTTAATCTTACATTACTCTTTTACATATCATCTACTTTATTATCACTTTTCAAATGATTTACAAGACAAAGCAAATTACAAGGTTCATGACTAAACATTTTCTTAAACATAAGTCAAGAATTCTATTTTCACAAAACCTATGTATCTCACAGGCATTTTTATGCTGACGTACCTATTTTCACATGTGTTTCAGGATATGATGCTTAGGATTTATCAAGATACACTTAGGCGGACTTGGGCCTTAGCGACAATAAAAGATGCAAGACTAGTTATTTATGTTATGTTTCTTTGATTGTCAAGACATTGTAACTCTTTTAATCAATAAAACAATATTTCAATTTCCATGTGTTATGAAACAATGATTCTGTTACAACACTCCTCGACGTTTCCGCCACGTTTTGTTGTTTTACGTGGTCGGGGTGTGACAATTTGCTAAGACTTTCGTAATAATATGTGTTTTGCTTGGTTGCAACCTGTGTAATGTGTACGAAGAACACGTGTTTTGTGTGTACAAAACTAACTGTCTCTGGTAACCACGATAGGATTTGATTGATCAACTGTTTAACGAGCATTTAATCTAACCGAGAAAAACAAAGGTGAGTTCATTACTTTTGAGCATGTGTCCCGGTGGTTGGGACAGTCAGTGGGTATCCCGGGGAGGGATAAGTCTTTTGGGTAAAACTGGGATGTTGGATAATATTCTCACCCTATCATTCTTAAGTCCCATATTTTGTTACCTGGGAGGTAACGGGGTATTAGTTGGTAGCGCTACTTAGGTTTGGCACCCTCACACCGTACCAGGGAGGACGGTTGTGAACTAATGACCCAGTCGGGCCCAGTGTTTTGATAGGAGCACTGGGGAACGGGCAAAACATACATCAGGAGCCGTCTTTTTCAGTATCGAGATATTATCAACATCACTTTCGGATTTAAATTCAATGGATTAACTAAATACTTGGTAATCAATGTTTTCGTAAAACTATGAACTCACCAGCGTTGTCTGATACACTTGTTGCATGATCGCAGGTCGTTAAGTATCTTGGATTTGGGAACTTGCTGTCTGGAGTAGCAGGAGTGGTCATGGGTCGATTGGGTGATTCATGAGATTGAAACTTTGATATTATACATTGGTTTTAAACGGTTTAACTTTGGATTACTATTTGCTTCCGATGAACGTGTTGATTCTTATTTGAACTTGATGATGATATTTTATTAATAATTGAGGATTTTTATTTAGAAACTTATATGTGTTCAATGTAATTAGTGGCTCGTTGTTAGATCGTCACACACCTAGCAGGGACGTTCCCTAGGTGGTATTCTGGGGGTGTGACAGTTTGGTATCAGAGCCACTGGTTATAGTGAACTTGGTTTTAAAACGTTTTCGTAAAACCAGACTATAACCGAACAGTTCTGAATACGTGAATACGACCATGACACTCAGCTCCAGATTGCAAGGTTCGTGTTGGTGCATCTACTGTCTGTTAACTTCGTCTTAATCGAGTCTTATGTCTAGATTAGATAATCGAGTGCACAACAGGGATCAAATTAGGGTTTGTTTGTGGTTAAGTGTGTAATTTCGTTTGAATGGGACATGTGCATGTTCAAACGAAATTAACTCATGTAATTTCGTTTGAACAGGGATATGTCACATTAAAACGAAATTAGGTCAAGTATAAATAGATGTTGTGTGATCTCATTTCATACGGAATTAAGTGTGTGAGAGCTGAGGTGCTGCCGGATTTTTGTCAGAATTGATTGTAAAAGCTCTGGAAATCAGTAATATATAAAGATTAGAAAGGAACAAGCTGTGTTGACGTCATTTACATTGATTCCGCCTTTGTACTTGATGATGATCTACTCAGATTGACTCGTTAGGGTCACACGACGATCCAACAAGTGGTATTAGAGCTCAGGACGAGGAGTTCATACCAAATTCAGCTTGATTTCATCGGATTCTCTCACTTCTACTCTTTCTTTTCTGATTTGAACAAGTTTTCACGGTTGAAATGGCTTAAAACTCTCACATAGTGTTAACTAATCCTTGAAAGTTTTGGACCAAAATTCGACTTAAAACTGATAAAAACCTATAATTTCATTTGAAAAACTTTGCGAATATGCTGATGTCATACTGATCTCGTTTGAAATACCTGATAATTTTGTTTGAAAACATACAATTGACCTGATTTCGTTTGAAGGATATGGGTTATTTCGTTTGAATGAGGTATCTCATTTGAAAGTATTTGGCTGATTTCGTTTGAGGGTGCATGTTATTGTAATTCCGTTTGAAGTTCACACTTGATAAGTAATCCCGTTTGAAGGAAATGTAGTCTCAAACGAAATTAGACATTTTGTTTGAGTAACATAATTTCGTTTGAAGTTGTAATACCGTTTGAGCAATTCCGCTTGAACAGATTCCGTTTGAATCTGTCGTTTCTCAAAACCAAGAATTTTCTAAGTGTTTGCTGATTATTTCAGGTACGTAAAAGATGGATGATTACACGAATCCGTTCTGTGATATTTTTGCTTTTTCCGGAAATGGTGGGGATGATACTTCAAACGACACGATAAACAACACAAATGACAAAGCTCCAAGTGCGAAAAAGACTATTTCAGATACATTAAGTGTTGAAAGTGCCTATGGAACATACAACAAACCTCCAAAACTGTTGGCCATTGAAGATTATAATATGTGGGCTACAAGATTTGAGTGGCTTCAAGCCTTTGCATATCAAAGATGGAAAAGTTTAAAGATTGGTTACGTTAGAGGAAATCGTTTTGGTGAAAGTCTAACAGATACGGATGATATTGAAAGATATGTTGCTGAACAAAAGTGCATCGCGTTGATTCAACAGTCTGTGAGAGATGATATAATTTCATTGATTGAATATGAAAATTCAAAAGATCTTTGGGAGAAACTGAGGGTAAACTGTGTAGGTTGTGCTGAGATAGTTAAAAACAAAAAGAATCTGTTAAGAAAAGAGTTTGATTTATCTAGGTGTTTGAAGAACGAGTCTGTTTCCAAGATGATTCAAAGATTTGGGCATCTGAAGATGGAGCTTACTAGACATGACATCATTTATACTCAAGAAGAGCTGGTAGACAAGTTGTTTGACGCACTTCCGAATGAGCAAGACTGGCAATATTTTGCATTGATGCTGAAAAATACGATAAAGCCTGCTGATTTGAAAGTGGATCTGCTTATAGAAAGACTGGAAAGCCATGAATTGGAAATCAAGAAATCTAACAAAGTCAACAATACATGTTATCAGTAGAATGTGGAGTTGTACTGCAGAGGAAATCTACCAAAGACTAGGTCTCCAAGATGTTGGTGCATGTTTGTGACAACAGCTTGGATTTGGTCTTTGGATATCTTGTTATTAGTTAAACGATAAACAGTTAGTGGGTTTAGCTTTGTAATAGTTTGATTATAGAGTTTGGGCTAAACAAAACCCAGTTGGGACAAGGGTGGACGAATTGGGCTTTGCCCATGTAGGAAACTCTAGCCCAAATAGCAACCTTGTGTTATATAAACAAGGTTAGGCTTTAGGGTTTAGGTTAATCAGCCAAAACGGTTTGTGAGAGATAGAATTTCGTGAGAGCTAGTCTTGGACGAAATTGTGATTGGTTAGGGTTTAATTGATTGTAATTCTTGTAATCGATAATCTATAGAAACCCAGTTTGAAAGTGTCTTGCTGTTCCTACACGTTTTCTGGTTATTCTGATCAAGAGGATTCCGCACTCTTGATCGGATTGACAATTCTGTGAAGATCCATACGACTCAAGGGGACCTACACAAGAACAACATTTTCTGCAGAGAGTTCAAAGAATGTGAATCAAGAAATTCCTCACAGTGGTTTTCATAGTGGATCTTCTTCAACAAATCCAAACCAATCTTCATCAAAGAATCTGTTCCAATGTAACAGTGCTGTGGATCTGAAGAACGCTCAAAATTTCAGTGAAGAGTCAGCAAAACAGCAAATGGTGTTCTTAGCATCGGTGTTAGAATCATATGAGAGCCTCGTGGCAGGCAAGATTAGAAACACCAACCTGACTAAGGAGGACTATGATCAAATAGATCCTGAAGAGATGGAACTAATTGATATCAGGTGGTGTATGGCCAATGCAGTTCGACGAGCACAACGGTTTATGGAGATTACGGGCAGACATTCTATCGGAGGGCCGTCCACAAAACTTGGCTTTGACAAATCAAAAGTCACGTGCTTCCGATGTAAACAAAAAGGACACTTTAAACGTGAGTGTCGTAATGCTCATACTGATGATACTGCAAATCCATTCCGTGAGGATTACTACAAAAGAGCGATCTATCATCAGAATAAATCAGAACCGCCCAGAATGAAGCAGCTTGAGGATGCCCCCAAAGAAAAATCAAGAGCACTTGCTGTTATTCATGATGATGAAGGTTTTGATTGGAGTGAACTGCTACCAGAGGAAGATGCAGTAGGATATGCTTTCGTAGCAGAAAAGATTATTCCTATCAAAGACACCAGAACTGAAGAACAAAAATACCTCGCAAGTAGGAATCTCTAGCCCAAATAGCAACCTTGTGTTATATAAACAAGGTTAGGCTTTAGGGTTTAGGTTAATCAGCCAAAACAGTTTGTGAGAGATAGAATTTCGTGAGAGCTAGTCTTGGATGAAATTGTGATTGGTTAGGGTTTGATTGATTGTAATTCTTGTAATCGATAATCAATAGAAACCCAGTTTGAAAGTGTCTTGCTGTTCCTACACGTTTTCTGCTTATTCTGATCAAGAGGATTCCGCACTCTTGATCGGATTGACAATTCTGTGAAGATCCATATGACTCAAGGGGACCTACAATTGGTATCAGAGCATTAGGCTCTTGAAGGCTCGGTTCAGAATTGTGTTCTGCAGAAACAGGGAATATTTTCAAAATTTCTTGAAACCTGACAATTAGGGTTTCGAAATTTTGTGTGTCTGATAAAAATTTTTGATTTTTGTTGGCTGTTTTGATCTTCTGTTTTGTTTGTTTGCTGATTTGCAGGTTTACAGGACATTTGTTGGTTGATTGTTTGAAGAATTTTGGCTGAAATTCGAAGATTGTTCTTGGTGCCTTCATCAAGTTCATCGAATTTGGGTGAAAAGGTTACTGATTTTGCTGTTTCGATTCTGCAGAAGTTGTTAGGAGATTCCAGAAAATCATCAAATTTTCGAAAAGATTAAGTTTCCATATTTACCGGTCCAGCGAAATTAGCAGACTAGCGAATTTGTGACCTGATATTTCGGTGACCAGCGAAATAGCTTGACCCGGCGAACTTAAATCCAAAGGCGACTTTGGTAACCGAGTAATCGTCCTCAGCGAGATTATTACGGTTTTTCGGCGAATTTGGCTGTTCAGCGAATTTGATCAGCGAAAATAACCTTGTTAACCAGCGAACTTAACCTACTTGAACTGAGAACTTGTGCAGCGAATTTAACCTTGACTTCCCAGCGAAATTGTTAGAGAAATTAAAAGGTGGAAATTTTTTTTGCAAGCGTAACTAAAAATGCACGTTTTCAGAAATAGAAAGTGAACCGTAACTCATCTGACGAAACCGTCTGCACCATTTAATTCCTGGAAAATCCCGATTTCGGTTTTTGACATTAGATATCATTGGATTCGTCCTTTCGAGACGATTCTAACGGTGTAATTTGGTAACCACTGTTTTCAGAGATATTTTGTATGGTTTTATCAGTCTGCAACGTTTAAAATGTCGAACATGTCTAGTTTGAATGAGCTTTTGAGAATGGAGCATGAGGTTGGCACTACCAACAAACCACCTAAGATGATGAAGGTGGAAAATTACTTGACATGGAAGGATCGTTTTCAATCGTTCATTGAATACCAGGACACTCGCATGTGGATATGCATTGAAGATGGGTACACAAACCCAACACACGACTTTGAGGGCAGACCTCGTAGAACTGCTTATGTGAACATGGAAGATGCTGATAAAAAGATGTATGAGGCTGAAAAGAGAGCCTTGGCTGCAATCAAAATGTCCTTACCTGACAGCATCAAGCATACTTTCAAGAAGTACACAAACTCAAAGGATATGTGGGATGCATTAGAGAAACGATATGCTGGAAATGAAGATGTTAAGAAAAACAAAGTTGATCTACTGAAGAAGCAGTTTGCTGTTTTCAAGTTCATGAAACATGAGTCACTTGAGGACATCATCACTCGATACTATCATCTGATGTCGGAAATGGATAATTATGAGATAGAGTGCTATACTGACGTTGAGAAGAATGACAAGCTGCTCGATGCCTTACCTACCAAGTGGGATATTTACACTCTCATGATTAAGGGAGAGGCAGATTATGAGACAAAGGAGCTGGAAGAAGTAGTAGGAAAGCTGAGAGCTTATGAGCTCAGTATGAAGAAGAAAGACACTGGATATGATCAGGTTCAAGATCCAACGATTTACAATGGGCTTGCACCTTCTTCATCTCACAACGCTTCTAGCGACTCTGCTACTGCTTTTCTTTCGTGTGAGAATGAGCAGGTCACAGTGAATGAAGATGGTGATGTGTGTTTTGTAGCTGCTTCAGGAGGATCAACAGGAGCCAAGAGAACATCAGTTTCTAAGCAGAGTAGTGGTGTTAAGTCGATGCCAATGAGTGTGAAGTCTACTGAAGAGCATCTGGCTCTGCTTGCTTCATTTGTTGCTTCCTATGAGAACTACATTCAGGGGAAGATATCTGATCCTGCTACTTTAGATGAAGATTATGATCAGATTGACCCTGATGATCTTGAAGACATGGATTTGCAGTGGCAAATGGCCATGATTACCAGACGAGTGAAGAGATTTATGAACCGAACGGGAAGGAAGTTTATTGGAAAGACTGTTGGTTTCGATAAGACCAAAGTGAGATGCTTCAACTGTCAAAGTTATGGGCATTTTGCTAGGGAATGTCAAAAACAAAAGCAGGAGAATTCGAGTCAGAGTTCAAACAATAGGAATGCATCAAACAACTCTAACTCGAGAGCGCTGATCTCTACTGCTAGAGAAGGTTCATATGACTGGAGTGTTCACTTGGAAAATGATGACAATGTCACTCAGGCATTCATGGCAGAGATAACTCCAGTTGATGATGGTGAAGCTATTGTGGGAGATGCTGAAGCAAAAGTGGATGCTGAGGCTGAGGTGAAGATAGAGAATAAAGTTGAAGAAAAGAAGGTTGATCAGACACCAGTTGCTGAAGAGGAAAAGCAAAAGTCTGACCAGGAATGGGAAGCTGAAGAAAAGGATGCTAAGTATAAAAGAATGGAAGCTCAGCTTGTGGCTCTAATGGCCAACCTTGATAAACAAACAGGAGAGGTAAAGTCAAATTCTGTGTGTTTAAAATGTCGTGAACTACAGGGTGAGGTAGACAGGTTGTCAACACAAAACCAAAGTCTGGTGAGCGAGATGTCTAACATAAAAGAAGCAAACTTTTTTTGCTAAAAGAAACAAATCGTCATACTTGAAGAAGATAAAAGGTTATGAAAGTAAAATTGACTCATTAACCTGCAAACTAAACGAAAAACTTCAGGTCATAGACTTAGCTCATGAAATGATGGCAAAGAAAACAAAAGAGATTTCTGAAAAATGCAAAGAGTTGTCAGATGCACAACTCAAAATTGTTGAACTTGAAAAGAAATTAGGTCAATTCAGGGACTCTACTTTTGTTATGAAACATATGATGGGTGGCTTGAAGAAAAGTAATGACAAAACCAGTGTGGGATTTCATGGTTTCAATGAAGTTCCACCTCCTGTTAGTCATGACTATTCTTTCTTGCCTGATGAAGATGATCTCATGGACTTTGGGTCAACATCACCAAGTAGTTCCACGTCACGTCAAGGAAATGTTTTTGAGAATGCTGATGCTAAGAAGGATAATAACAGCAAACCTGTTTTGAAAAAGAATACATCACATCCTAAAAATAACAATCCAACTTTCGTTAAAAAGGTTAATTTTATTCAAGGAAGTGACATGAAAAACGAAACAGCTGTTATTGAAAATGAATCTAATATAGAGTTTGCTAAAAGCAAGAACATAGAAAATTCTGAAACTAAGCAAACTGAACCAAATCCTTCTAAGGCATCATCAGAAAAACCAGAATCTAGTTCAAAGGCTTCAGAAAAGAAGTCTTCGAAAAAGAGATCGTGCTTCAAATGTCACACCAAGGGACATGTAGCTAGCTGCTCTCCTAACAAAAAGAGTGAAGCACAAGTTAGTGAGAGGAAGAGAGAGAAGTCACCAGAGACTAGTGGTGATAAACAAGAAAAGGAGTCTAATTCTCCAAAGAAATCTGCTCCTAAGCAACCAGAAAATGTTGATGTTGGTGTAGATAAGGCTGAAAAAGGAACTCCACAAGTTCCTCGTTTTCAAAGAAATCAACCAAGATTTTAGCCTAGATCTCCACCAGGCAGATTTGAGAGACCTAGAAGCAGTTCACCTAGAATGAACAATTTTAATGGAAATTCAAATAATTTCAGAAGTCAAGGTCAATATCAAAATCGATACCAAAATAATGGTGGTCGAACTTTTTATAACAATGGCTTTAGAAATTATCATAATCAAGCTTCTTGGAATCAAAATTTTCAAAGGTCAAATAGTCCAAACACATATAGGAATCCTCAGGACCAAAGACCTAGTGGAAATCAAAATCAAATTCCATCAACAGGTCTTAGATCCAAGACTCCAGTTAGGAGTAATGGATATTGGATGGATGTTCCAGTGGTTGGTGAATTTGGACGACCCAAGACCATTAAGGCTTGGGTCCCCCAATCTAACTAATTTTTGGTTGGTGTGTGCAGGAGCTGCTAAGGAGGATTATCAACTTATGGTATGTTGATAGTGGCTGCTCCAGGCACATGACGGGGGATGCGAGATTGTTGACTGAATTTGAAGATTATGATGGTGGAAATGTGAATTTTGCGGGTGCTAAAGGTGGTAGAATTACAGGACGAGGAAAGGTGACCAATGAGAAGATCACACTGGACAAAGTAAATTATGTTGAGCAGCTTAAACACAATCTGATGAGCGTGTCACAAGTCTGCGACAAGGGTCACTCGGTCCATTTTACCAAGAATGAAGCATTAGTGTTGAAACCAGGTTTGAAGATTCCAGACGACTGGATAGTGATGCGAGCGCCAAGGAGAAATGACACTTATGTAATTGACATGGGTGCTAAGGATCCAAATGCTGTGGTGGCGTGTTTACTATCAAAAGCATCTGAAGCAGAATCGATGTTGTGGCACAGACGCATGGCCCATATTCACTATCGAAAAATGAATTATCTTGTTAAAAATGAGCTAGTGAAAGGGGTTCCAATGTAGAGGTTTCAAGTGGAAGATAAATGTCTTCCATGTCAAAAGGGAAAACATCTCAAGAAACCTCATAAGTCTAAAACAGTAAATTCCATAGATGCTCCTTATGAATTACTTCACATGGATTTATTCGGTCCAGTGAACGTGAGGAGCATAGGTGGAAAGTACTATTGTTTAGTTGTTATAGATGATTACTCACGATATTCATGGGTTTTCTTTTAAGGTACAAAAGATGAGACGACGGAGATGCTGATAGATCTTTTTACGAAATTGGAAAACGTCCATGATGCAAGAATCAAGAGGATAAGGAGTGATAATGGCACGGAGTTCAAGAATCGTATTCTGGATCTCTATTGTCTTCGAAAGGGAATTGAACATCAATATTCTGCTCCTTATACACCTCAACAAAATGGAGTTGCTGAGAGGAAAAATAGGACGTTGATTGAAGCCGCTAGGACGATTCTTTCAGATTCAAAGCTACCAGTTCTTTTCTGGGGAGAAGCTGTGAATACAGCTTACTACGTCCTAAACAAAGTTTTGACTGTTAAATGTTTTAATAAAACTTGTCATGAATTGATGTTTAACAAGAAACCAAACTTAGAAGGCTTTGAACCATTTGGATTACCCTGCACCAGTGTGCGTAATAAAGAGAACCAAAAATTCGGTGAGGTGGCTGATGAAGGCTACTTTCTAGGTTACGTACCTGGCGCACCGAATAAAAGGGTTTTTAATCTAAAAACTGGTAAAATTGAGGTTGTGTTTAATGTGGAAATTACTTCATACAAACCTCAACAATCAACGAGTGGTCCTGCTATATTATATGATTATGAAAGCACTTTTAAATCATTTAATATTCCTGAGTTTCCAAATGCAGATGATTCTCAGTTGATTCAAGCAGTGATTGGTGGAGACGATGAAGGCGAGTTCATGCCTAGATCGAATGTTGATATGACAGATGCTCCAGAAACTTTCAAAGGTGCTGCTGATCCTGATTCAAGTGATAGTGACTCTGAACCCATTGAGGGGGAGGATTTCATTAATCCATTTGCAGATCAGAATATTCAAGGGGAGGTTGGATCAAACCTGGGTGATAACTTAGAAGTGGATACGGTTGCTACTACACGAGCAAATAGAGATCATCCAGTTGACATG
Organism: Helianthus tuberosus; assembly: GCA_030545235.1. Lineage (NCBI taxonomy): Eukaryota > Viridiplantae > Streptophyta > Magnoliopsida > Asterales > Asteraceae > Helianthus > Helianthus tuberosus. The sequence goes on along the minus strand of CM060363.1, from coordinate 199,211,435 downwards.
ATACTTGGAGATCCTAATGCAGGTGTTCAGACGAGAAGAAGCATAGCAGCGAATTCTGGTTTATTTGTGTCGATTGAGAAGACTGGGATTGTGAACGAATGCTTGTATAGTTGCTTTATTTCCCAAGAGGAGCCGAAGAACATTCATATGGCTCTTAAAGACAATTCATGGGTTGAAGCTATGCAAGAGGAATTGGCCCAGTTCGCAAAGTTGAAGGTTTGGGAGTTAGTTGACCTTCCTAAAGGTGAAAGAGAGATTGGCACTAAATGGGTGTTTAAGTGCAAGAAGGATGACAGAGGGATAGTGACGCGAAACAAGGCTCGATTGGTGGTAAAAGGTTTCAATCAGCAAGAAGGGATTGATTACAATGAAGTGTTTGCACCAGTGGCAAGGTTGGAGGCAATTCGGTTGTTTCTAGCTTTCGCAACATTCAAGGGTTTCAAAGTTTATCAACTAGACGTGAAGAGTGCATTTCTTTACGGGAATCTCCAAGAAGTGGTGTATGTCTCACAACCAGATGGGTTCGTTGATCCAGATTATCCAGATCGAGTGTACAAACTAGATAAGGCTTTGTATGGATTACATCAAGCTCCCAGGGCGTGGTACGAGACAGTGTCTACACATCTGATCAAGAATGGTTTTGAAAGAGGTCAGATTGACAGTACACTGTTCATCAAGAGGAAAAAGGAAGATTTTCTGCTGGTACAGGTGTACGTGGATGACATCATCTTTGGGTCATCAGATGAGAGCATCTGTAAAGAGTTCGAGCAGGTGATGAAGAGCAAGTTCGAAATGAGTGCTATGGGTGAGCTGTCTTACTTTCTGGGATTACAAGTTGAACAGAAGGAGGATGGGATGTTTATTGATCAAACAAAGTATGTGTATGACATTTTGAGTCGGTTCAAAATGAATGATTGCTCTACTTTCAATACACCCATTTGCGAACATCACAATCTTGGCCCAGATCATGAAAGTACTGAAGACGTTGATCCTACTCAATACAGGGCAATGATTGGTTCTCTAATGTACTTGACTGCTTCAAGACCTGACATTATGTTTGCAGTATGCTTGTGTGCCAGATATCAGGCTAATCCAAAGGAGTCACACATGAAGGCGGTGAAGCGTATTATTCATTACTTGAGGGGGAGACCTAAACTTGGGTTGTGGTATCGAGCTGATAGTGATATGAATTTTGTTGCTTACACTGACTCAGACTTTGGAGGATGCAAGTCGAACAGAAAGTCTACAACAGGTGGTTGTCAGTTCTTAGGAGGCAGGATCGTGTCTTGGCAATGCAAGAAGCAATCCTGTGTGTCTACATCTACGTGTGAAGCTGAATATATTGCTGCGGGTAGCTACTGCTCTCAGGTTCTCTGGATACAACAGCAGATGCGCGATTACGATTTGGATTTCACTCGTACTCCTATTATGATAGACAATAATGCCACGATTTCTATAACTAATAATCCCGTGAAACACAGTCGCACAAAACATATTGACGTACGTCATCATTTTATACGGGATTTTGCTGAAAAGAGATTAATTGAATTACATCGAGTTGACACACTAGATAACCTGGCAGATCTTTATACTAAAGCTTTTGACAGGGCTCGCTTTGAACATTTAGTCGAACTCAACGGGATGAGGAATCCTGAATAACTGGTTTTTCATAAGAATTTTGTAAATAGTTTACTGCTTTTCTTAAAAATCAAAAAATAAAAAAAAATGAAAAATCAAAAACATAAAAAAAATAGAAAAACAAAAATGAGTTATTACTGTGTGAAAAAGAAGAAATGATAGTACATCAGCGAGTTAGACTATCACACTGAAAATGAGATTAAAAATGCTTAAGTGTGATAGCAGCTTCATCATATGATGTACCAGTAGGCAAAAGCATGAAATAATCAACTTACCAAAGTGATATAAACCTAAATAAACTGAGTATGAGTGGGGAACACATCAGTGGTGTATGGTTTAATGACCTTAAATCTTGAGTTGATAGATTGCCAAAATCTGAAGTTTTAGGTCTTTATACTGTTATTTCATCTAGGGATATCTTGGCTGTCCTTCTGTTCAGAACTAAAATTGTACATGACCCCAGGAAAGAAAGTCACTTGGAATTAGCTCATTTCTATTTGAATGTATGTATGTTGTCCCGATACACACAATTTTGATCTGATTCTGAAATCTTCTAGACAAAAGTCGTGTACCTCCTCTGCTGCATCCAGATATATGCTGACCTGGAGGTGCTAGGCAACGACAGCTTCTGCTGCATCCAGATACATGCTGACTTAGCTGTACGTTGTCGCACTATAGATCTAATACACCCAAAAGAGGCCCTCAAGTGCCCAAAAGAAACCCAAGAAACCTATATCAAACTGAGAAAAACTCATTTGATCTGTATATTATACCATCTCTCCTAAAGATCTATTCTGTTCTCTTCTCAACCTATTCCCAGTTAAGATTTCAGAAATCTGGATTGGACTTGTGAAATATGTGGTAGGGAAGATACTTACATGATAGAGTGTGTTGTTTATATTTCCAGGATTTGATTAGTATTTATTTGGGTGTTCATTGTTAAGCAATCAAAACATGATAAAACAGATTATATGCAGACCTAGACATTGTCAGGATATCTTAAAGGATGACATCAGTATACTCACCTACTACGATGAATCTTTGTGCATACCTTGATCGCGGGGGTATATCCTGAAGTGGGACACACAAGTATTTCAGTAATAATATTACCTTAACGTATCATACGGTAATGGTACTTGAAATGTTCATGCATTTTGTTTAAGTGGACGAACATACTGGTAATCGTCTTTGACTGCTTTTCATGAAAAATTAAATAAAGAATTATGTAATAGTGTGGAAAACAGTTTGATTTTGTTGATATGATCTTCTTACCAGTGATTCTCACAAAAAAAATAGAGTGTTTATTGCTTTTGTATTTACTTGCTTTCAGAAAATATAAAAATCCAAAAATAGTGTCTTTTTCTGTTTAAAATTCTTAACGTACGGAAAACTATTATTCTTGGAGGAATTGTTACTGATAGGGGGAGACAGTGTTAGAAAGTGAGTTCAAAATTTTAAATCATGCGGGTTATAGGGTGTGTGATTAAAAAGTTTTGCGTGTTGGTGATGAAGTTGAAAATGCTTAATCTGTGATACAGTTTAACTATCTCTTGAATAATAATAATTTGTTTAACTTATGTTGAAAAATTCTTATGGTTTCTCAAGATATTTGTTTTATAGTAAACAGATTGAAGCAGTGTGTTGCTGAGAAGTTCCTGTGTTGCTGAGTTGCTGTGAAGATGAGAGTTTGATTGGATGCATGGTAGAACCTCCTTTCTATATTGCAGACAAAGTTCAAGAGTTTGAAGATTGCTATTCAAATGCTGAACTTGAGTTTACTCAAATGCTAAAGTTTTTGAAGATTTGGTGATTGGATGCATCAGCTTAGGGGGGAGTCTGTTGCTGACAGAGCTATTGAAGCTGAACCTATCCAAAGACCAAAGATAGTGCACGACTACATGAAGATTGCAAGAAGACTGAAGACAAAGTTATTTTATGAAGCTATTGTCAAGGGGGAGTTTGTTGGTGCATGTTTGTGACAACAACTTGGATTTGGTCTTTGGATATCTTGTAATTAGTTAAACGATAAACAGTTAGCGGGTTTAGATTTGTAATAGTTTGATTATAGAGTTTGGGCTAAACAAAACCCAGTTGGGACAAGGGTGGATGAATTGGGCTTTGCCCATGTAGGAAACTCTAGCCCAAATAGCAACCTTGTGTTATATAAACAAGGTTAGGCTTTAGGGTTTAGGTTAATCAGCCAAAACAGTTTGTGAGAGATAGAATTTCGTGAGAGCTAGTCTTGGACGAAATTGTGATTGGTTAGGGTTTGATTGATTGTAATTCTTGTAATCGATAATCAATAGAAACCCAGTTTGAAAGTGTCTTGCTGTTCCTACACGTTTTCTACTTATTTTGATCAAGAGGATTCCGCACTCTTGATCGGATTGACAATTCTGTGAAGATCCATACGACTCAAGGGGACCTACACAAGAACATCATTTTCTGCAGAGAGTTCAAAGAATGTGAATCAAGAAATTCCTCACTGTGGTTTTCATAGTGGATCTTCTTCAACAAATCCAAACCAATCTTCATCAAAGAATCTGTTCCAATGTAACAGTGCTGTGGATCTGAAGAACGCTCAAAATTTCAGTGAAGAGTCAGCAAAACAGCAAATGGTGTTCTTAGCATCGGTGTTAGAATCATATTAGAGCCTCGTGGCAGGCAAGATTAGAAACACCAACCTGACTAAGGAGGACTGTGATCAAATAGATCCTGAAGAGATGGAACTAATTGATATCAGGTGGTGTATGGCCAATGCAGTTCGACGAGCACAACGGTTTATGGAGATTACGGGCAGACATTCTATCGGAGAGCCGTCCACAAAACTTGGCTTTGACAAATCAAAAGTCACGTGCTTCCGATGTAAACAAAAAGGAAACTTTAAACGTGAGTGTCGTAATGCTCCTGCTGATGATACTGCAAATCCATTCCGTGAGGATTACTATAAAAGAGCGATCTATCATCAGAATAAATCAGAACTACCCAGAATGAAGCAGCTTGAGGATGCCCCCAAAGAAAAATCAAGAGCACTTGCTGTTATTCATGATGATGAAGGTTTTGATTGGAGTGAACTGCTACCAGAGGAAGATGCAGTAGGATATGCTTTCGTAGCCAGACAGAGAGAATGGTGGGGAGGAGGAGAATCTGATGAGAAAGAAGAAGAGAAAGTTGTAGAGAAAGAAGAAAAAGAAGCAGAGAAGAAACTACAGTCTAAGAAGATTGATGATGGGATTATCGATACTTCACAAGAATTCACAGCTAAAAACTTGGGAAAGATGGCTGACAAAGTGCTTGATGCAAAAGAACTTGAGGTAGACTCTAAGTCTGAAACTGAGTCTAAAAGCAAGGTCAGTTCAAACAGTTCAACAAGTGCGACAGGTAAGAAAGTCAAAGGTGATAGTGACTGTAAAAGTTGCATGAAAAACTGCAAGTTTTGTAGTACACTTACTTACTCTAGTAATGCAAAGGTTGAAGAACTGACAAAAAGAGTCAGAAAGGTTGAAGATCAGATTCTAGACCGTGATAAAATGCTTAAAGCTTCAAATGATCAAGCTAAAAATTTGACTGAGAAAATTGAAAATGATAAAATTGAAGTAGAAAGAATTAGGAAAGAGAATGAAAAGCTAATTCTTGAAAATCATCAGATCTCAGAAAATTTTGACAAACTAAAACGAAGGGTAAAAGATTCTGATGAAAGAAATGGTAAAACCAATAAAGAAAATGAGCATTTAACTGTAGTTCTCAGATACAAAGAAGAGCAAATCAACCAACAACTTGATGAGATTGCTAAATTGAAGCTTTAGTTTGAAGAAGCTAAGATTGAGAATGAGCGTATCAATTTGAAACTGAACAGTTACAGCTCTGCAAGCTTTGTTTTACAACACATTGTTCCCAAACCCATCGGGAAAATCAAAGCAGGTGAAGATGTATACTGTGATGGAACCGGGGTTGGGTTTCACCAAGTTCCACCACCAGTTTTAAAAAATTTCTCAAAAAAGAAATCTGGGTTGGTTAATGATGAAAATGTTCATGAAGTGAAACTTCCAGAGTCAATTGATGTGACATTTTCTTAATCATCATCTAATGATAGTGTTCAAACGGATATTGTTAAAAGCATGGCTGAAAGTGTTTTGAAGTCTGATAGTGATTCAACTGATGATGATGAGTGTTTTCTGGGCAAATACATTCTGAAATCAAAGTCCAAAAACAACTTAAGTGAAGAACCACATCTTGTGATGTACAAGATGGCAGGATCAGATAAGTTGTATTCGGATTGTGATTTTCCGTTGGAGAATGTGAATGTGGACGAATTGAAAAATGTTTTCAAGTTGATCGAAATTGATGTTTCTGAACTTAAAAATCTGAAACGTGCTGAGAGACAATTGAATTTAGAAAAAGATAAAGCTTACTACAAAAAGCCTGTTATACCGCAACGTTTTTCAAACTACAATCAAAACAAATGGTCGGGTGGTTATCAGGGTGGTAAGAATTATCAACGAAGGAATGTTCAAAACAGAAGATTTGCTAAGAAAAAGGTGTTTATTTCGAGTTCAAGTTCACTTTCTGATGAAGAATCTAAGATTTTTTCGAAAACAATGAAGAATTCTTTGAGGAAAAGGCCTCACAGCCTCAGACTGAAGGCAAAAGTCGAGTAGTTGATACTCGTACATGCTTTAGATGCAACAAAGTTGGGCATATTGCACGACAGTGTACCAACTGTAAGCCTAAGTCTGAAGTTGCTGAGAGTTCGAAAAGGAAGGTTGATACAAAAGGTAAAGATCCAATGGTTGTTGAGAAAAAGTTTTTTGAAAAATGACAACACAAAATTCAAAACTGAACCTGTTAAGAAGTTGGAAACTAAAAATAACAAATTTTACAAACGGGTTGCTTCATCTCAACAAACATGGAAGCCAAAAAGTTCTTCAAAACCAAAGGTTTCATAGTCAGAAAAACAGTCGTCTTCTACCACTCCGGTAAAGATGGATGTTCCTTTGGACTATTATGAACAATTGGAGAAACAATCTTCTACTTCATCAGAGAAGAAGAATGTTCAAAAGAAAGATCAACCGACCGGTCAACCTAAGAAATATGAGTTTTTCTTATACAAAAAGATTGAGGCTGGATCAGAAGAAAGCTTGAAGATGAATGATAAAAATTTTCCGCCACTTTACATTGGAAAATCTCACATTAATGTCAAGTTACCTGAGTCAAAAGAGGCTTGGGTGGCATCAAAATCTCACTAAATGTTTTTTGAAATGTGCAGGAGCTTCCAAGATCTGTTTCACGATGGATTATGGATAGTGGAGCTTCTCCGCACATGACGGGGAAAACAGCCCTGCTGTACGATGTTAGAAATTTCAATGGTGGTTATGTAGGTTTCGCAGGAAATCAAGGTGGTAGAATAGTTGGTGAAGGAACGTTATCCAATGGGATTGTAATGTTTGAAAGAGTTAACTACATCGCCAAGCTTGAAAACAATCTTCTGAGTATCTCTCAGATTTGTGATCGCATGTATACAACGCACTTTACAAAAAAAGAATGTTTGATCTTGAAACCAGGATTTGTTATTCCCGAAGAGTGGATTATCATGAGGGCACCTAGAGTGAATGATCTTTACGTGTTGGACATGAGTGTAGCAACTACAACCACGCGTCAAGCTCACTATTTTGTGTCAAGAGCAACTGAGAAGGAATCGTGATTGTGGCACCGAAAGATGGGTCATATACATCTGAGGAAAATGAATCACTTGGTGCATAATGACTTAGTTATTGGTGTTCATGTCAAAGGTTTTCATCTTGAAGGGGAGTGTATTAGCTGCATCAAAGGCAAGCAGAAAAAGAAATCACATCCTAAAAAGAAAGTCAATTTAGTTTCCAGACCTTTAGAGAGACTTCATATGGATCTTTTTGGTCAAGTGAACGTCAAAAGCATTACTGGTGATTACTATTGTTTGGTTGTCACGGATGATTTTTCAAGGTTTTCATGGGTTTCATTTTTGAAGACGAAAGATGAGACGTTTGATAGTTTGATGGCGTTATTCAGAAAAATTGAAAACTTGTACCAAAGGCGTATCAGAAGAATCAGAAGTGATAATGGTACTGAGTTCAAGAACAGAAAAATGGAAGAATATTGTGATGAAAGAGGTATATTGCATGAATTTAGTGCTCCTTACCCTCCGCAACACAATGGAGTAGCTGAAAAAAAAAACAGGACGCTAATTGAAACGGCTAGGACGATGCTTGCTGATTCAAAGTTACCAGTTAATTTTTGGGCAGGAGCAGTATCCGCCGCATGCTATACACTCAATCGGGTTCTCACTGTCAAGAAATTCAATAAGACTTGTTTCGAGCTGATCAATAACCGCAAGCCGAATCTGAAGTATTTAGAACCGTTTGGGTCACCCTGCACTGTTCTAGAGCCTTTTGGAAAGTTTGGTCCAAAGAGCATTGAAGGTATTTTCGTGGGTTACACAAGTCCTCAGAAACGAGTCTTTGTTCCAAGCTTGAAGCGGATTATTGAAGAACACAATGTTGAGTGTCAAGGTTACACAACGCCATCGCAAAATCCTGGAGATTCATGGCGTTTTCATTTTGACACTTTGTGGGATTCATTCGACATGGAAGAAGAAAAGGAAGAAGAAGAAGATTTCTTTGACGAGTTGGATATTCTAAGAGAGTATGAAGAATCACAGGAAAGGTTCCCAGCTGAGTATTCAAGATGACCGTAACAAACTTCAAATGATAATGAAGCAGGTCCGAGCAATGCTGGAGAACATGATGATATTCAACAAAATGAAGTTGCTCATGATAATCAGACGACACAGAATGATAATCAAGAATCTGAGAACATGCCAGTATTTTATCGTGGTGATTTAGATTCTGAGGGGGAGCAAATTCAGATTTCAAGTCAAACAAACCCAGTCAGTGAAGAAGGTGCAAATTAGAATGTAACAAATTTGGAAGGCGAGGTAGATGTTCCAGGCGAGGTGATGCCGAGAACTCTTTCATACCATCCAGAGGAGCTGATCATTGGAGAATTGCAATCAGGCATTCGTACTAGACGTCAAATTGACCAAGGCCTTACTTGTTTTTATTATACAGTAGCACCTTTACAAACTGAGTTTTCACTAAGTTGTTTTATTTCGCAGATCGAACCACGAACATACAAAGAGGCGCTAACTGAAGATTCTTGGGTCAATGCTATGCAAGAAGAATTGAGTCAGTTTGAGAAGTTAGGTGTGTGGAAGTTAGTAGACTTGCCCGATGGTCAAAGGAAGATAAACACCAAGTGGGTGTTCAAGTGCAAGAGAGACGATAGAGGAGTTATTATTCGAAATAAAGCTCGACTCGTAGTCCAGGGTTTCAGTCAGCAGGAGGGTATAGATTTCACTGAAGTATATGCTCCGGTTGCTAGACTAGAAGCAATCAGAATTTTCCTAGCATTTGCATCTTGGAAAAATTTCAAAGTATATCATTTAGATGTAAAATCGGCGTTTCTCTACGGGAAGGTAGAAGAGGAGGTATATGTCGGTCAGCCACCGGGCTTCACCGATCCAATCCACAAAGACAAGGTCTACTTGCTAGATAAAGCGCTGTATGGTTTACACCAGGCCCCGAGAGCTTGGTACGAGACATTGTCTCAACACCTGCTAGCCAACAGCTTCATCCATGGAAAAGTGGATGCCACTCTCTTCACCAAAGAGGTCGACGGACATCTTCTGATAGTTCAGATATACGTGGACGACATCATATTTGGGTCAACGAATGAAAATCTGTGCAAAGATTTTGAAAGAGTTATGAAGTAGAAATTTGAAATGTCATCGATGGGTGAGATGAAATTCTTTTTGGGATTATAGGTTGATCAACTGCCTAAGGGAATTTTCATACATCAAACAAAGTACGTTCATGATATCTTGGAGATGTCACACCCCGACCACGTAGAACATACAAAACGTGGCGGAAATGTCGGGGAGTGTTGTAACAGAATTAATTGTTTCAAATCCATGGTAATTGAAGTTTCGTTTTATTGATTAAAAGTGTTACAATGTCTTAACAAACAAGAAATACAACATATTTAACTAGTCTTGTATCTTTTATTGTCACTAAAGCCCAAGTCTGCCTATGTGTATCTTGATCATCTTATGTAACAGCTCCTGAAAAACACATGTGAAAATAGGTACGTCAGCATAAAAATGCCTGTGAGATACATAGGTTTTGTGAAAATAGGTTTCATGACTTATGTTTGAGAAAATGTTTAGTCATGAACCTTGTTATTTGCTTTGTTTTGTAAATCATTTGAAAATCGATAAGATCAGATGATAAGTATAAATAAATGTAAGGTTAAATGAATAACCAAGTAAAATATGTTTGCATAAGATAAGATGTTTATAAATCAATGTCTTGTGAAAAGTATGTTATTTGTATAAAATGTTCTATGTCTCAAACTGAAATGATTCAAATAACGCTATGATATGTAATACCATACAAACACTTATATATAGGAAGTACCAGCGGCGTATCCACCATGCTTGTATCATATTACACACGCATCGTTACTTAATCATTTAATCAAACCAAACCAACCAATGTAAGAAGTCTATGTTTAAATCAATTGTCAAATGTATTGGGTAATATGTCAAAGTGTTCATGTCAAGATGTAAATCATATCAAAATGTCTATGTCAAATATCCATGTCAAATGTCTATGTCAAATATCCATGTCAAATGTCTATGTCAAATATCCATGTATGGCAAGTGAAATGTCTCAACTAAACCATATGCACAAAAACAAAGTATTGAAGTAAAACTTGGTTTAAATCAAAGTTATGTTTTGTGGGAAATACATGATCAATGTCAATCATGTTAAAATGTCTATGTCGAAATGTCTATGTCAAATGTCTATGTCAAAATGTCATGTAAAACGATGTACTAAGTAATGCACAAAATGGCAATACATAGCATGAAATGTAATGAAATCATGTACTATAATGTACTAACGAACATAGCAGTATATGATGTGAAAACAGGAGAGCAGGAAAGTAACAAGTAGGCACATGTGTTCCACCCCAAAACAGTTTGGAAAACAGTAAAAGAGGGGTCTATGTACTCACTTGAGATTGCTCAGAAGTCCTAGGATAACCACCAAGCAATGCTAGAGATCGCGGAATATCAAACGGCACCTAATATAGGTAACTACATTAATAAACCGGACCTAAATCGGAAGACTGGATAGCATGAGGGTTTGTAAACCAAATGAGTGTAGGAACTCATGTGATATGGTTAATCAAAGCCTACATACTAAATGAAACTTAACCTAAGTGTCTACGACCCATTACGACCCGTTTAGGTAGCTTATGCTACTTTAACGCGTCGTTCGCGTGGAACGCGTTCGGATCGCCTAACTAGTCCTATGACAAGTGTTATATGCCTAAACATGTTACAAAATCAGTTATGTGACAAAAGTTTAGGTTACATATGCTTAATTACCAATTATACATGAAAAGGGTATTCTGGTAATTTACCTAAGGCATATAAACTACCTATCATACAACTACTTAAACGATGTGACCATAGGGTATAACCTCGGAAGGTTATTCCCTACACTATGGTCACCTAATGTATTTGGTCGGATCCTAATGATCGACCAAACTGGGTCGGGTTCGAAGGTATAAGCGATTTATTAGATCGCTTACCCTACGACCCTAGACAACGTGGTAATCAGTAGGCATAGTCCCAAGGGACTATAACCAACGTGATTACACTCACGTTGAGAAGTTCAAACGAACTTCGCATTGACCATTACTGGTCAATGCTGAAAGTCAAACAAAGTTTGACTTTCTGACTCGAAAAGCAGTAAAAATAAGGAAAAGAACGAAGGAATACTTACGAAGGGTCCCCGGATGCTAATCCCGATCCAAGAACTCAGGTATGAAACAATGGTTTCAACTTAGAGCTCTCAAATCAGAATTCTTGTGCAAAATGAGGTTGTGTGGGTTGGGTATTTATAGGAATACCCGAACCGTTAGGATCGTTCCATGGAAAACGTGCCATGAATCCAACTCGTACACTTGTCGGAACCTTATGGTGGCTGGAAATCCATCCTTATCAGATGACTAGATAATTAGGAATGTGTGGTTGTGGTTAATCCAGCTGAAAACAGGCTGTTAAGTACATTGCATCTGGTCTGCAGACCCCTAGCGCACCGCTACGCTAAAAGTGTAGCGCACCGCTAGGCTTAAGTTTGGCAGATTTACACTTTTGGTCCCTGTCATGCATTCAGCCCATTTTCGACACGTTTAAGGCCCGTTAACCCCATTTCAAAGCTCTAAAATGAAGTTAAAGTATAGGGAACTTAAAATGTGTTCAAAAATATCTCGGATGTCGGTTCGTTTGGCCGTACGAACGCGATGTTCGCTTAATTACGACGGAATGCGCACAAGCGCGAAAAACGATCCAAATGACGCGACGAATGGATTTTTCTTAAGGCGAACCATAAAATATAATGTAGTCATGCTTACATAAATTTTTGGATGTCCGGATGTATTCAGAATGTAAGTTATGCGCGAAAATGCAAACTTGTGCACTTTTTGACGCTTTTAGTCCCTGAATGACACAAAAGTTTATTTTAGCATACCGAACACCTCAAAGCCTATTTCTAAGCTATGTAAAGGATATTTATGGTATGCTTAACTTATGGTCATGTTCCGGAAGGTCTGTTACAGTTCAAATTGGCATACTTTCGCAGTTTGTCAACTTTAGTCCCTGTAAGCGATTAAACTTTGATTTCACCACACCAAACCTTTCAAAACTTATATCTAAGTTATGTAAAGGTTATTTAAGGTATGTTAAGCCTATTTCACTATTCCGGAATGTTCGTTGGATTAAACTGGTTATATCTACTCATCAGAGCGCGTATAACCCTCCAGAAAGCGATTTAAAGCTTGAAATCGAACAAGAATTGATATGTGTAAACAATACACATATTTTTACAAATCCCAAGTATGAAATACTATATTTCATTGGTTTGGCATTTGTTTGATGGTTGGAGTGGCACAGGTGTTACAGTCTCCCCTACTTTAGGAAATTTCGTCCCGAAATTAATTCGTAGAAGTCTGTCTATGACTTTGTGTCAAATAGTCATCAAAGATATGTAAAGCATAATCTGATTATTTTCCTCAACGGATATTTTTCAGAAGCGAAAATGAACGAACAGAGTCATTTTCTTCAACGGGTTCTTCGGAAATGGAAAATAAAGGAATTAACTAAACGGATATACATTTCCCTCAACGGATATTCTTCAGAAGTGAGAATGAATGGATAATTCATTCTTTCTCAACGGATTCTTCGTCAGAAATGGGAATGAAGGAATAAACCACGGATATTCATTTCTCTCAACGGATATTCTTCAGAACGAAAATGAACAAACGGGGTCATTTTCCTCAACGGTTTGTTCTTCAGAATTTGAAATGAAAGAAAAATCAACGGATATTCATTTCCTCAACGGATAATCTTCAGAAACGAAAATGAAATAACAGAGTCATTTTCAACGGTTGTTTCCTCAGGTACGGAAATGAAGGACTACACAACGGATATTCATCTCCTCAACGGATAAATCTTCAGATATGAAAATGAACTAACGGAGTCATTTTCAACGGTTATTTCCTCAGAGTTGGAAATGAAGGATTACACAACGGATATTCATCTCCTCAACGGATAAATCTTCAGAAACGAAAATGAACGAACAGAGTCATTTTCAACGGTTATTTCCTCAGAGTTGGAAATGAAGGATTACACAACGGATATTCATCTCCTCAACGGATAAATCTTCAGAAACGAAAATGAACTAACGGAGTCATTTTCAACGGTTATTTCCTCAGAGTTGGAAATGAAAAGATAAACAACGGGTATTCATTTCCTCAACGGATATTCTTCAGAACAAAAATGAATGGATAATTCATTTTTTTTTCAACGGTTATTCTTCAGAATGGAAATGAAAGGATAAACAACTGATATTCATTTCCTCAACGGATATTCTTCAGAATGAAAATGAATGGATAATTCATTTTTCTCAACGGTTATTCTTCAGAATGGAAATGAAAAGATAAACAACGGATATTCATTTCCTCAACGGATATTCTTCAGAAGTGAAAAATGAATAGCTAGTTCATTTTTTCCTCAACGGATGCTTCATCAGAATTGGAAATGAATAGGGTTAACTCTAGATACATGATAGAACTTGCTGTGATTTTCTGTGCACTAAATTCCATAATTATGTATGCATCCATAATTACGTAATTCCTTGCACAGTCCGCACAGTTCGTTTTGTAATGTTGTGGGGAAAGATATCAAACTTGAGATGAGAGTGACTAGACTACCATAGGGTCCTTTTAATTAGATCAACAGAGGATCTTCTTAATTAGGCCACTAAGGAGTCCTTTCAGCTATATCATCACATGATATCCCTAACCAGATTTTTGGATCAATCTGTTTAACTAGACCACTAAAGGGGTCTAATTATGAAGTAGTACATTAAAATCCAAGGGACTTTAACTACAACGTAGAAGTCCATTAAGGATTTTAGGTAGTACCTTTGGGTATCCTACTAGGAATCTCTTGCACAAGGATATGTAAGATTTTACGAGGATTTGGATAACATAATTTGAATTACATGACACATAAAAGGGAACACATAAGCACATAACCACATAATTGTTTAATTGTTATCATCTTGTTATTGATTGCTATTAACTTGGCACCTCGTACTTTGTTTCTCTTGGAAGAAACGGGTACTTAGGATTTTCGTGAAAAACACAAGAGATCATAAAATGGAAGAAATTTGGGGGTAGTCTGTTCTTCAAGGAATGCGGTTCCTTGATTATCGGTATTGTAGAGGATATGTTGTTTATACATACAATCACATAAATACATTGCGATGTAAATAAAAGATTTATTTATAAACAATGATAACAACAACCGTTTCATGGATCGTGACAACAAAAGAAAATAATACATAAGACGTGATTATTTCTAAACGATGTTGTCTTCTGGTTGGTCATATGCTCATCCCTATGCTGGATTTGCATTAGCAAGTCTTGGGAAATTCCTACTAAAATGGCCCATCTCGCCACAGTTGTAGCAAGATCCCGGTGGAAAACGAGCTTGAGCAGGATTGTTGTTAATCTGATTTGGTGCTGCTGCTGTTGGGCAAACCCTCGCTGTATGACCTATAAGTCCGCAAACTTGGCATGTGCGGCACTTCACACCAGCATGATGATGTAGGCCACATTGGTTGCACAAGGGTGCAGTTCCGTTGTAAGGTTTCCTGGCAAGGGGTTGAGCTAGTTGGTTGGGGACGGCTTGATCATTGTGAGCGACCACGGCGAAGTTCTGAGAAGCCTTTCGCTTCTTTGACTTCTTAGAGGATCCAGTCTGTTCATCCATGGTCTTTGATTCCTCGATTGGTTTCGATTCCTCGACCAGTTTCTTGTCACCCTTTCGGAAAAGCTTACGTTTCCTGATCTGCGATTCAGTCAAGGTTGCAGATAGCTCAATGGCCTGCCTAACAGTAGTAGGGTTGCTACCTGTCAAAATGTCTTGTATTGAGTCAGGAAGGCCATCAATGTACTTTTCGATTGCCTTATCCAAAGGCGTGACCATGTTTGGGCATAACAGACTTAACTCTTCATAACGGTCCGTGTAGGCTCGATGCTCACCGCTATCTTGCTTAAGATCATCAAATTCCCTTTCCAAAGCCCTGATCTCGTGACGAGGACAAAACTCCTTCATCATGAGAGCCCTAAGTTCGGCCCATGTCTGAGCTAGAGCAACTTCTGCACCTCGATCTCTCATAACCCCATTCCACCACGTAAGGGCCCTCTTCTGGAACACACTCGTAGAAAACTCGACCTTGCGATTGTCAGGACACTGCACGTGGCGGAAAGTATTCTCAATGCTCTCGAACCATTGAAGAAGCCCAGTCGCTCCCTCAGAACCACTAAACTTGAGTGGTTTCGCCGAGTTAAAACTCTTGAAATTGCATGGACCATTGTTGTTGTTGTTGGCTTGATTCCATTGAGCAAAGAGGTTTGGGAATTGAGCAGCCATTTGCTGCGCAATAATTTCTGCCAGTTCGGCAGTCGCTATCTGGTTTTCGCGTCGAGGAGGCATTCTAAAAGAGGAAACATGAAAGGAAACGAGTGAGAGAATTAGACGAAAAAAATGAGATGAAACAAATCTGAAGAAAGCAAGGATAGTGGTCATTTGTTTGTTACTACAAAGCAACAAACGACACACAGTGACCAATCAAAGTAAATAGGTCAAAAATAATTTATCGCGAAGACATGCTCGCCTATAAGTGAACACTCATCCCAAGAATTCCCAGGTAAGCACAACTGGTCTCGCGTCTGATGAGATGTATACGAAGTGCTTGCCTAGACAGAAAACCCAGAATACAGGCATTCACCCTTCCAGTTTGCACGTGTTCACATTATTTAAAACCCAAAACCTTGACGAGATTTTTGAAAATTCAAAGGGGTTCAAAACCATATAACAGAGGGTTCAAAACCTTACAATAGAGGGTTCAAAACCTTGTAATAAATCATCCTAGAACAGATGATTAGTTTTCAAAGCGGTTTTGAAATTTATGTTCTTGTTGTGGTAGTCGCCTAAGGATAGGTGACGGTATTGTTTTATGACTAAACGCAAGTAAACTCGCGTTAGGGTCCTAAGAAGGTTATAGACTAGGTCAAAGCATTACTAATAACCTAATTCCCTATAACCATTGGCTCTGATACAATCTTTTCTGTCACACCCCGACCACGTAGAACATACAAAACGTGGCGGAAATGTCGGGGAGTGTTGTAACAGAATTAATTGTTTCAAATCCATGGTAATTGAAGTTTCGTTTTATTGATTAAAAGTGTTACAATGTCTTAACAAACAAGAAATACAACATATTTAACTAGTCTTGTATCTTTTATTGTCACTAAAGCCCAAGTCTGCCTATGTGTATCTTGATCATCTTATGTAACAGCTCCTGAAAAACACATGTGAAAATAGGTACGTCAGCATAAAAATGCCTGTGAGATACATAGGTTTTGTGAAAATAGGTTTCATGACTTATGTTTGAGAAAATGTTTAGTCATGAACCTTGTTATTTGCTTTGTTTTGTAAATCATTTGAAAATCGATAAGATCAGATGATAAGTATAAATAAATGTAAGGTTAAATGAATAACCAAGTAAAATATGTTTGCATAAGATAAGATGTTTATAAATCAATGTCTTGTGAAAAGTATGTTATTTGTATAAAATGTTCTATGTCTCAAACTGAAATGATTCAAATAACGCTATGATATGTAATACCATACAAACACTTATATATAGGAAGTACCAGCGGCGTATCCACCATGCTTGTATCATATTACACACGCATCGTTACTTAATCATTTAATCAAACCAAACCAACCAATGTAAGAAGTCTATGTTTAAATCAATTGTCAAATGTATTGGGTAATATGTCAAAGTGTTCATGTCAAGATGTAAATCATATCAAAATGTCTATGTCAAATATCCATGTCAAATGTCTATGTCAAATATCCATGTATGGCAAGTGAAATGTCTCAACTAAACCATATGCACAAAAACAAAGTATTGAAGTAAAACTTGGTTTAAATCAAAGTTATGTTTTGTGGGAAATACATGATCAATGTCAATCATGTTAAAATGTCTATGTCGAAATGTCTATGTCAAATGTCTATGTCAAAATGTCATGTAAAACGATGTACTAAGTAATGCACAAAATGGCAATACATAGCATGAAATGTAATGAAATCATGTACTATAATGTACTAACGAACATAGCAGTATATGATGTGAAAACAGGAGAGCAGGAAAGTAACAAGTAGGCACATGTGTTCCACCCCAAAACAGTTTGGAAAACAGTAAAAGAGGGGTCTATGTACTCACTTGAGATTGCTCAGAAGTCCTAGGATAACCACCAAGCAATGCTAGAGATCGCGGAATATCAAACGGCACCTAATATAGGTAACTACATTAATAAACCGGACCTAAATCGGAAGACTGGATAGCATGAGGGTTTGTAAACCAAATGAGTGTAGGAACTCATGTGATATGGTTAATCAAAGCCTACATACTAAATGAAACTTAACCTAAGTGTCTACGACCCATTACGACCCGTTTAGGTAGCTTATGCTACTTTAACGCGTCGTTCGCGTGGAACGCGTTCGGATCGCCTAACTAGTCCTATGACAAGTGTTATATGCCTAAACATGTTACAAAATCAGTTATGTGACAAAAGTTTAGGTTACATATGCTTAATTACCAATTATACATGAAAAGGGTATTCTGGTAATTTACCTAAGGCATATAAACTACCTATCATACAACTACTTAAACGATGTGACCATAGGGTATAACCTCGGAAGGTTATTCCCTACACTATGGTCACCTAATGTATTTGGTCGGATCCTAATGATCGACCAAACTGGGTCGGGTTCGAAGGTATAAGCGATTTATTAGATCGCTTACCCTACGACCCTAGACAACGTGGTAATCAGTAGGCATAGTCCCAAGGGACTATAACCAACGTGATTACACTCACGTTGCGAAGTTCAAACGAACTTCGCATTGACCATTACTGGTCAATGCTGAAAGTTTGACTTTCTGACTCGAAAAGCAGTAAAAATAAGGAAAAGAACGAAGGAATACTTACGAAGGGTCCCCGAATGCTAATCCCGATCCAAGAACTCAGGTATGAAACAATGGTTTCAACTTAGAGCTCTCAAATCAGAATTCTTGTGCAAAATGAGGTTGTGTGGGTTGGGTATTTATAGGAATACCCGAACCGTTAGGATCGTTCCATGGAAAACGTGCCATGAATCCAACCCGTACACTTGTCGGAACCTTATGGTGGCTGGAAATCCATCCTTATCAGATGACTAGATAATTAGGAATGTGTGGTTGTGGTTAATCCAGCTGAAAACAGGCTGTTAAGTACATTGCATCTGGTCTGCAGACCCCTAGCGCACCGCTACGCTAAAAGTGTAGCGCACCGCTAGGCTTAAGTTTGGCAGATTTACACTTTTGGTCCCTGTCATGCATTCAGCCCATTTTCGACACGTTTAAGGCCCGTTAACCCCATTTCAAAGCTCTAAAATGAAGTTAAAGTATAGGGAACTTAAAATGTGTTCAAAAATATCTCGGATGTCGGTTCGTTTGGCCGTACGAACGCGATGTTCGCTTAATTACGACGGAATGCGCACAAGCGCGAAAAACGATCCAAATGACGCGACGAATGGATTTTTCTTAAGGAGAAGCATAAAATATAATGTAGTCATGCTTACATAAATTTTTGGATGTCCGGATGTATTCAGAATGTAAGTTATGCGCGAAAATGCAAACTTGTGCACTTTTTGACGCTTTTAGTCCCTGAATGACACAAAAGTTTATTTTAGCATACCGAACACCTCAAAGCCTATTTCTAAGCTATGTAAAGGATATTTATGGTATGCTTAACTTATGGTCATGTTCCGGAAGGTCTGTTACAGTTCAAATTGGCATACTTTCGCAGTTTGTCAACTTTAGTCCCTGTAAGCGATTAAACTTTGATTTCACCACACCAAACCTTTCAAAACTTATATCTAAGTTATGTAAAGGTTATTTAAGGTATGTTAAGCCTATTTCACTATTCCGGAGTGTTCGTTGGATTAAACTGGTTATATCTACTCATCAGAGCGCGTATAACCCTCCAGAAAGCGATTTAAAGCTTGAAATCGAACAACAATTGATATGTGTAAACAATACACATATTTTTACAAATCCCAAGTATGAAATACTATATTTCATTGGTTTGGCATTTGTTTGATGGTTGGAGTGGCACAGGTGTTACAGGAGAAATTCGGGTTGTCAGGTTCTACTCCAGCTTCCACCCCATTAGCGACGAACCATGGGATAAACTCTGATCTCACCGGAGAGAAGGTAGATGAAACAATGTATCATTCCATGATCGGATCGCTGATGTATTTGACAGCTTCAAGACCCGATATTATGTACCCAACCTGCCTCGCAGCAAGATTTCAGTCTAATCCTAGAGCTTCGCATATGGTAATTGTGAAAAGGATATTACACTACCTAAAAGGAACTCCATCATTGGGGTTGTGGTATCCTAGAGAAGGTGATTTCACGCTAGAAGGTTATTCCGATTCTGATTTCAGATGCTGCAAAGTCAACGCTAAATCAACAACAGCGGGGTACCAGTTTTTTAGATCACGATTGGTCACCTGGCAATGCAAAAAACAGACCTCTGTGGCTTTATCCACATGTGAAGCGGAGTATGTATCTGCTAGCAGTTGCGGCTCTCAGATCTTGTGGATCCAGCAACAGATGCGCGACTACGGTTTGCAATTTCTAAACACCCCTATCTTTGTTGATAATGAGGCAGCTATTAACATTACTAAAAATCCAGTACATCACGCTAAAACCAAACACATTGAAATTCGTCATCACTTCATTCGCGATTGTTTCGAGAAGAAGTTGATACGAATTGAGAAAATCCACACTGATGAACAAAAAGCTGATTTACATACCAAAGCATTTGATAAAACACGTTTTCAATATTTGCTGAAACTGAACGGTATGAAGCTTTTATCTGC
Organism: Helianthus tuberosus; assembly: GCA_030545235.1. NCBI lineage: Eukaryota > Viridiplantae > Streptophyta > Magnoliopsida > Asterales > Asteraceae > Helianthus > Helianthus tuberosus. Next base: position 199,191,127 of record CM060363.1, on the reverse strand, counting down.
AATGGTTTGTCGATTTTTTACTTGTTTTGGTATTTAGGGGGAGTAGGGTAATATCTTCAGAAAATACAAAAACAGTAAAAAAATTTAAAAATACAAAAACATGAGATATTTCAAAATCCAAAAACAATAGAAAATCTGAAAAAGAGCTTATGTAAAAAGGGAAAATGATAGTAAATCGGCTTGACAGTTACGGTATGCTAAAGAATTGTAATGTTTAAAAGTTTTAAACAGTCTCGCTGATAATGTGCCGATAGGTTTTTACACATTTAGTAGGTTTGTTCGGGATATAAACCTAAATCTTTACTTACTTATTTCGTGGGGAACACTACTTGGATATATAGGTAACCCCTGAAATCTTGTTTGAAAGATCCCTCTTTCTGAGATACTAGGTCTTTATACTCAGTGATATCTGGGGTATTATCCCGGGACTTCTGATTTTGCGGAAGCAATGGCCTAGTCCCCGGAGAATACTTTACCATTTGCTTGAAATATAGCGCCGCCCTCAGCATAAAATGATGAGACAATAAAATTGCTAATCAATGTTGTTGTAAAAAAGATCCTCTAAAGGGGACCCACTAAAGTCGAACCGTCATCTCTCTGCTGAACGGAAGTTCTGACCTGAGCCCTCACGGTTTCGCAATTTAACCCTTTACAGATATCATCTGTGGTATACTCACCTGTAAGACTGAATATTGAGATCTGGATATGGGAGTATATTCAAGAGGTGGGACACACGTATAAGTTTAAGTCTCTAAAACACTAAATTCGTATCCTGGACAGATTGAATTGTGTGTGAGAATTTAAGTGGATCAGTATATCGACAATCTAAGTGAATTGTTTAATTCTAAGTATGAAATTAAAGCTTAACGGTACTTGTGACTTGTCGAATAGCTGATATGATTCCCTAACACGCTCAACCAAAAATATGTTTGTAAATAGTTTACATTCTGCATTTTATTTCTGTAATTCATTTTCTAGTTTAGAAATTTATTCAAAATCCAAAAATATTTTTCATTTCTGCTTTATTTTCCGACAAACCAAAGTGGAGAGTTGATCTTCCGATTCAAATTGAAGTAGATGCAGGAAGTTTCTGGGCTGGAGTATGAGTTTGGAGTTTAACATGATAAGATTGTGAAAGTTGAAAAGTTAAAGCAAGTTCATTAATTTGAAACTTGTAAATTTTCAGAAAATAGTTGAACAAAAAGTCAGTGTGAATTGTCTCAGATCAACCAAGGTCATTAAGTTGGACTTGGTAGATAAATTGAGTAATCAGGGTCATTAGATTGGACCTGAATACTTAAGTGGATTTCTAAACACTGATTAAACTATCGAATGAGTTTGAATGGTAAGTATGGATTGAAACTGTTATTGTCATATATCTTATATTTAGGTAGAGATTGTGCAGGTAACAAGAATCCCCATGGCAATGAAAATGTCAAAGTTTGAACCAGAATTCAAGTCCCAGCTTATCGAGAGGGGGAGTCTGCGAAAGGGGGAGTTCACATTCTGGATCAACATTCAAAGGGGAGATTGAAGAATAAAGTTTGAAGATAAAGATTGATGAAGCTTTTACAATGTCAAGACAATTTGGAAAGAGACAAAGACTAAAGACTCGACGCCGAAGACTTCGTCAACATCCAAGGGGGAGTCTGTTGGTGCATCTATTGTCTGTTAACTTCGTCTTAATCGAGTCTTATGTCTAGATTAGATAATCGAGTGCACAACAGGGATCAAATTAGGGTTTGTTTATGGTTAAGTGTGTAATTTCGTTTGAATGGGACATGTGCATGTTCAAACGAAATTAACTCATGTAATTTCGTTTGAACAGGGATGTGTCACATTCAAACAAAATTAGGTCAAGTATAAACAGATGTTGTGTGATCTCATTTCATACGGAATTAAGTGTGTGAGAGCTGAGGTGCTGCCGGATTTTTGTCAGAATTGATTGTAAAAGCTCTGGAAATCAGTAATAGATAAAGATTATAAAGGAACAAGTTGTGTTGACGTCGTTTACATTGATTCCGCCTTTGTACTTGATGATGAACTACTCAGATTGACTCGTTAGGGTCACACGACGATCCAACAGTTCGTCTTTCTCACTTGTTGCATACATTATATGATTAGTACACAATTGCTTATGACATAACATACGAACACACACTCGTCAATATAGCATGATTGCATGAATTACTTGCTTATTTTATGACTCGTTTCGAAAACCGTGAGGGGCAGACGTTGGGAGCGTGCTGGCTGCCAAAGCGGACAATATGATGGTGCATTGTTAGTATGCCATAGTCTTTGGATTCCTGCGATTTTATTACCTTGACAACCTCCGTTTGACATTTAAGTTTGAAGAACCATTTAACATGAGTTAGGAGGAACTGAGATGAGCATGCAAATCACAATATTATTGTGGGTGCACACATAATAATAATGTGGGGTGCATGCCAGTCCCAGTGAGCCTTAACAAGTGGAAAAGGGGTTCTGTTCCGTTATTCGAACAGTGTGAAAGGTAACAATCTTTAGGAGTCATAGCAGTGATTGTCTCCTACTTGAACGTGATCTTCTCACTCTTTTCTGAATCCTTACGAATCTCGATGCTATCGAGTATTGCCTGTACACCCATCTGAACGCCTAGCAAACTGGGTAGAGTGTTAGGTGCCTGTACGAACATCCCTGAATTGGATGTCGCAGCGTCGAATGATTGGTCGATACCTTTCTCACTTCTCTTTGTTTGTTGGAACTCTATGTAATGACGTCTTAGGTTACGAAGTGCGATCACTTCTGCAACACTCTCGCAACAGACCATGTATTACTCAAACAACTTGCAACATCGATAGACAAGAGGAGGAGCGTAGTACTTTACCGGTTCCAGTATTTGGACAACCCTGATTACCGGCAACGAACACCAGCGAATTGACTACAATTGAACCCTTAATCCTAGTCAGCGACTTATGGGAGTCGATTCTTATGAATCAATCATGACACGGAATGTGTAACTTCCCACGCAGTGAGTAAGGTCTTAGTACGCGACACGGAATGGGACAAGATGGACCCTGTTGTTGAAAGATCGTAGGACCCCGTTTTAAGCAACGACAGTAGAGGCAACGGTCACGGCAACATCAAGGAAACTCGTAATCATAGCTTACAGTATGGAAACGAAGTTGACCTCGACAAGGATTGACTGTGTTAAGTCAAAGTGCCAACATCCAAGGGAACAAAGACGGTACTAGGAATTCTCGCAACGAAAACAACAACACTGGAAATGATGCTTACGGAAGGGCATTTAGGATAGGCGTAGGTGATGCCAGGCATAATAGCAGCATGGTAACCTGTATAAGTAGCCCTGTTTTGGTCAACCCTGATGCTTCTTGAAACCGAACCTGTGGTGGCAGCAACTGATGATAAGTCAAATGAAGCCTCATATGTTCGTTGGGATGTGAACTCGACCTTGTGGGACAAGTGTTCAATGTCAACCTTCTTCCTGTTATCCTCGATAATTTGATGCAGTAGTTGGTATGGATTGTTTATCCATACATCGCGCAGATATACCTTGCGAGAAGAAAGCTTTGCGTACCCCTCTCCCTAGTGGAGAATCGTCATCTATTCCAAAGTACCAGAGTCGTGTAAAGGTTAGCATCAACTCAGCAATGAAAGCCCAGAAGTGTCTATGGAGGGATTACCCCGCTGTTCTAGCAACTGTTTCTAATTGTCAGGCTAAGGAAAATAGGATAGAGGATCCACCAATTTTTCGTGACTCTTCTCGGTGTGCTACTCGAGGAATTTTCAGGTTTACTTTCACAACTGTTAGTCAGAATCTCAGTTGGTATCACGTCAGAGGCAGCTCTGAATACTCGTACATTGTACCATCTTGCACAGGAGGAATTTCAAGAACTGTTTAATCAACTACAGGAAATACTGGACAGGAGTTTGTTAGACCTAGCTTTTCGCTTTGGGGAGCCCCAGTTATATCCGTGAAGATAAGCCTTTTCGTACGTGAACTGGTTATCAACGAAGTCTTGTTTAGTGTAACATGTAGATTCGAGAGATGCATTTTGATCATGTAACCAACGAAATAGGAATACACGTGAACCTTGCTAGGATCCATTTTGTTAGATACTGATCGACACCAAGGATTCCTTCGGGGATGCAGCGATTTCTTGGTTTCGCTGGATACTATCGTAGATTCATCATCGGATTTTCAAAGATCGCGCAGTTTAAATCTCTTTAGCACAGCAGGGTGTTGCGTTCGTGGAAGACAAAACAGGAGAACGTTTTTTTTAGCTTTTGGAATTCAACTCTACGATGCACTGAACGTCGTCTTTACCCGAGCGTGCGGGTGATTCAGTGGTATACCATGACGGTTCGAATCAGAGCCCTAGTTACACGTTGACGCAACACGAAGAAAGTAAATACTTACTCGGTGGGTTTACAAGAAGATTTGCACGCGTCGTAACCTGGGGGTGGAAACCATGGCGTTAGATTTAAGTGGGGGCACTACTTGGACGGTACCAAATGCATTACCTAGACCGATCACAAGGGCCTCATGTGTATTGATGTTCGAAAGAGCTAATGAAACCAATAACACCGCTGGATGAAACTTTGGAATGAGTGCGACTATGAAACCTGAACATGCACGAGCTATGCAGCTCTCTATCGACTTTAACTTACCCGATCAGACTCGCTCTGTTCAAACTGGAGAACTGAAGGAAGAGGATTGTCAATTTGAACCCATGCGGGGCATAGAGAAGCAACCTTCGGCAGGTCGGCCGAAATTCGCTACCTCCTGGAACGAATGTAGATCTCATTATACGGCAACTGTAGGGAATTTATGTTGACCAAAGCACACCGACCTCGATATTCTAGTCATCTGGGTTTTGATGAGAGATATTAGGATCTATAAATCCCGTACTGGTGATCGGGCATGAAGGCCCGCCTGGCAATGTATATGAATTATGTTTGACTTGTGGGAAGGTCAAGGTGGAGTATCAGTAACCAGAAATACCCATATGGAAATGAGAATAGACTGCCATGGATTATGTCGCTAGTCTACTTACAACTCTAAACGGAAGCAATATCACCTGGGGGATCTTTGATGGTCTCATGTAACCAGTACACCCTCTTGCAATCAAGGAAACTGACGAGTCTTCACAGCTTGTAAACATTCCTCTGAGAGAGGCGGCTATTTAGGCACGAGGTGCCAGCTCCTGTATTCCTGAGTTTAATGCATACCTGATTTATGGCAGGCACTACACAACACTCTTGGCGCTCGTCTAGACAAGAGCATTACTTATCACCATAAGACAGACGATCAGAGTAAACGAACCATCCTGACACACGAAGACATGCTGTGAACATGTGCGTGATTGACGTTAGTAAACATTTGGGAATGACACTTATCTTTGGGTGAGCTCTACTGCAGCCGCTACCGTTTTAGTATGTATACAGCTCTGTTTGAGGCATGGCGTGGATGTTAATGCCAACCTCCTTGTTGGATTAAGGTGGATGACAGCCTAATCACGGGACTAGGACCTGCACCCGGTATTGGAAATTGGGTGGCGACAACGCGTGATCGCCAGAAACCCTGATAACTTAAGAAACACCGGAAGTTCGCTGCAGGCGAACATGCCATATTGGAAGTCTCACCCTGGGAGGGTGCGATACGCTATGGGAAACGTGGCAAGTTTAGTCTGCGGTACGCTGGGACAATCGGATTCCTGGAACATATCGGTCATATGACTCACAAACATGAGTTACCTGATGAATTAGGTAACGGTCACAATGCCATTTATGCCTCGAATCTAAAGAAGTGGTTGCTCGACGGAGAAACTAGTGATACCCTTATTAGAACCTAAGGCTGACGACAAGTTGCAGTTGTTGTGGAATCTACTGAAAGCAAGGACAAGGATGTCAGGATTCGTTAGTTTAGTCGAATTCCAATCGTGAGAGTTCGTTGGAACTCAAAACGTGGACCGGAGTTCACATGGGAAAGCAAATATCGGAGTAAACTCTAGTATCCTCAGTTGTTCAAGCGGTTGTATTAAGTTATGATATCATTGGCGAATTTCGGGACGACATTCTCTTTCAAGTTGGGGATGATGTGGTACCCGCGGAAATCCACAGTCACCCTGAGTTAACATCTTGTTGATATGAGTTACTTGTCAAATTTCGGGATGAAATTTCTTTCAAGTTGGGGATGATGTGACAACTCGGAGTTCCAAGGTTCTTTACGTGTGTGTTACCTCTATTAACGTTATGTCAGATGTTGCAATTATGTGTTTATGTGTTTGTTCTAATAAAGGTGTCTGCTATGCTTGACTGTTATGAATGAGTAAATACGATTATTAACCACACCCTATGTCGGGTCGCACACCCCAATCACTCTTGCACACTTTTGGTCCGTGTACACTTGGGCCTAAGGCCACACCCCTCTTATAATAAGTTCGGCCCATGTATTTTAAGCCCAAACCGAGCCGACCCAAACCCCCTTGTATGTTAACATCTCACGTAAATGATTGATGCCTCGCATAACCTCGTTTAATTATACTTCATACAAGAAATAACAAACCCTAGCTCTCCTCCTCCCTCCTTTTTGAGCGACGACAGTTCTTCAAGTCAGAGACCCCCCCTTGATTCTTGTCATCTCCTCTTCCACCGTACATCTCTTGGTCAGTTATTGTCCTTGTTGATTGAGTTTCTTTGTGATGATTGATCATGTTACCACATGTGATTATTTGGATGAATGTTATCTAATAATTAGTGGGTAGGATTATGTGTTGATGTGTTAGAAGTTGTTGATGTTCTGTTATTGATTTTGAATTGCATGATGATGAATAATAGTGGAATGATTATGTTGATTCGATTGGAATTGAATATGGATTAACCTGATAATTGCCATCGATTAATACTTGTAAATATGAAACAAAAACTAATTAAATGATAATAATCTGATTGTAAAAGTTATGAAAATGAAATCGGTCCAATGCATGTGGAGATAAGTGGTTGCTAAGTTTGATAACCTTGAATGAAGAGAAAGTGGCGGCCCATGTGATTTCAATCTTGATAAATATTAAAGATGATGATCGGGATTTCATGTAAATCAATCTCCTTTGTCTCTTGGAAATATTCAAACATTCACTTTACATAAAGTCATTGATACACAACGGATCACGTGAATGGATCTGATTAGTGTCAGCCTATTTCTATTGGGCGGCCCAATCATGTTCGAGATTTGTGAATTGTGTATTAGGATTTCATGTGCTAATAAATGAAATGGCAGCCACTAACTTCATCGGCCCAATGATATTGTGTGCATATAACAATTGTCGGCCACTTATGTTTTGTTTGGTTCTCAATTGTCCAAAACCCGTGTAACGAATGATGTTATGTACATGATTATGCCATAAACTACTTGTTGTTTTGATTAATCCGGAAACTCTTGTCGATGATGTTTACTATGAATTAAGAAGGGTTGATAATGTGAAAATCTTTACTACTAGTTGTATGATAAACGTGACTTCATTGTATGGTTGGGGTTCTTGAATTGATGAAATAATTATGGTAGATAGTTATTAAACGACAATTAAGGGATGAGGGGAGTGTCACACAGTCCATTCAGGCTTAATAAGATAATGGGCCGAGTAATATATGTACTGCATGTTAATAAAAGGTCGCACATTATGTTGGGCCATACACGGAGTCTGGGCCAACGTGACTGGTGAACCGTATAAACCAGAACTAACCACATATTCTCTTGAAATAAATAACTGACTACTATGTGTTGTGTGAAACATGAACTTGTGATGTGGCATGTGACTTGATTACTTTTTATATATTGATACGGATAACTGTGTTGCTTGATTTCTGGATATGACTTGCATGTTTATTTGAACGGGAACCGAACCACTTGATATGTGCTATGGTGTGATATGAACTTGTGTTGTGTGTGTACCTAGGACCCGAACATTTGCTAAGACTTGCGTAATAATATGTGTTTTGCTTGGTTGCAACCTGTGTAATGTGTACGAAGAGCACGTGTTTTGTGTGTACAAAACTAACTGTCTCTGGTAACCACGATAGGATTTGATTGATCAACTGTTTAACAAGTATTTAATCTAACCGAGCAAACCAAAGGTGAGTTCATTACTTTTGAGCATGCATCCCGGTGGTTGGGACAGTCAGTGGGTATCCCGGGGAGGGATAGGTCTTTTGGGTAAAACTGGGATGTTGGATAATATTCTCACCCTATCATTCTTAAGTCCCATCTTTTGTTACCGGGGAGGTAACAGGGTATTAGTTGGTAGCGCTACTTAGGTTTGGCACCCTCACACCGTACCGGGGAGGACGGTTGTGAACTAATGACCCAGTCGGGCCCAGTGTTTTGATAGGAGCACTGGGAACGGGCAAAACATACATCAGGTGCCGTCTTGTTCAGTATCGAGATATTACCAACATTACTTTCGGATTTAAATTCAATGGATTAACTAAACACTTGGTAATCAACGTTTTCGTAAAACTATGAACTCACCAGCGTTGTCTGATACACTTGTTGCATGCTCGCAGGTCGTTAGGTATCTTGGATTTGGGAACTTGCTGTCTGGAGTAGCAGGAGTGGTCATGGGTCGACTGGGTGATTCATGATATTGAAACTTTGATATTATACATTGGTTTTAAATGGTTTAACTTTGGATTACTATTTGCTTCCGCTGAACGTGTTGATTCTTATTTGAACATGATGATGGTATTTTATTAATAATTGAGGATTTTTATTTAGAAACTTGTATGGGTTCAATGTAATTAATGGCTCTTTGTTAGATCGTCACACGCCTACCAGGGACATTCCCTAGGTGGTATTCTGGGGGTGTGACAATATGTATCAATTGCATCATGCAGTTTTTGTAAGGGTGATGGGAATGTTGAAGTGGGTAGTGGTGTGGAAAGAGAAGCATCTCTGGGAGATAGGCTTGAGTAGAGATATTCAAGTGAAATATCTCCCCCTTGATTTTGTCCCCTATGTTTACAGTCTTGGATAGATAAATGGGGACATTTGCGGTGAGAATTTAAAGGTATTTGGATGAATTCATGATGTCGATGATGGAGTGAGAATCTGTGTTCTTGTTGAGTTTTACAAGATACGGTAAGTAGTTGTGAGGGGTTTTCAATTCGAGAGCCATGACGAACTTTGGTTCAAATCTTTTGAAAATCTTTTATATAGATGATATTTCGATTGAAAGCGGAGTTTGATGAAGCAAATTCAGAGTTTTTCTCTTTTGAAATGCTTTTGAATTTATCAATAAGGGATGACAGAACTAAACTTTGTTTCTCATGGGTTTTTATAGGGTTAATGGAACAGGGATGTCAGTGTAGACAGCGCTTACCTTTTAGTCCACATGGTCAGTTGCTATTTGTCATAGCAAACCTCTATTCAGAAAGTAGGTCCTAATGAGGAAACCCTTTGAAGAAGATATGAAAGATCTGTTTTTCAAAATATATGTTTGAAACCTCTGTTGTGCTCAACAGACCTTTCAGCAACAATATCAGTGTTTTGAAACATCTGTTTGACTTTTGATTAACAAAGTTTTGAAAAACCTCTGTTTGAAACCTTTGTTGGGTTAAACAGTGTTTTGAGTGAGAACAATGGTAGATTTTGATGGAGCAGTGGCTTTGTTTGACTTTTAGAGTCAAAAAGTGATTTTGAAAACAATGGTTCTTTTGCATTAGTCAGTGGTTACCCAAAGTTAAAAGACTTTTGAACCACTTAGACAGATGATACATTCCATTGAACAAAGGTTTTTTTTTTTTTTTTTTTTTTTTTTTTTGATGATCTTATCAATCTTTTCTTAATTTTAAAACAAAGGTTTTAGATTTTCTGATTATTAAGAAAACATTTAACAACAACAAACTAACAAAGACAATTTTTTGTGGATTTTCAAAACAGTTTTCTTTCTTTTATTTAGATAGAGATAGATGCACAGGTAACCTCTTTTTAGCACTTACAAAAGCAGATGGTTATGAAAGGGCCAATCTTTTAGATGATGCAAAGCATTGTCTGCTTTGGTTTGGTGTTATCGCCATTGCAATGGTTCCATGGGATTGGTCATTGGTCACAAGGAGTTTTTGTATAATCTCCAATAGATGTTTTTGACCTTCTGCAAGTGCCTGCACATTTGTGTTAATTGGAAGTTGGCCATTCCTAATAAGATGTTGATACCCACGTGGATGTTTGTTTATCCTTGGCTTTTGGGGTTGTGGCACAAGTTCTACATACCCATAAGGCACCATGTTGAATGGTGGTTACCCATAGCCTCTGGGTAGTGTGTTTTGTGGTACAACAGAGGTTTGACCTGACCTCTGTGCAGGATGTTGGTGCAAATTTTATAAGTGAGAAAAATGGTCTGACTCAACTCGTTTAGGAAGTGACTGGGAATTCCTGTTAATAGGCCCATCATCCCTTTTGAAGTTCATTTTCTTTCGTGACCTATTATGATTTACATTATATGGTTTAAATAAAGAACATTGTTGGTAAAGTGGTTGAGTTTTCCACAAATGGTACACCCAGAGTAGATTCAGAAACATCGTTTGTTTGACTAATATCATAGGCTTTTAACTTGAAACAGCCTTTTGGCACTTGATTTTGCTTTCCACATAAATCACACTACAGTGCTGGAACCTTATCTTTCTTTTTACCCTTATCTCTCTTTTCAGAAACATATGTTTTTAACATCTGTTTGAGAGTTGGTAAAAGGAATGACTTTTATCTTGGGTAGGTCAAGATCATTTGGGTTTGTAAAATCGATGGGACTGAAATTTTCTTGAATATCACATTCATCTCACCAAGTAGGTTTGAACTCATAGTTTAGTTTTTCAGCTTGAATGTAACTTAATGGCTTTTCAAGAGTTATTTTCTTGCTACTAGGTTCAGTGATCTTTATTTATTCACCAGTTGATGTGGTTTGTATAACTTCAACCATCTCAGAGTCAATGGAAGCTTTGGTTTCTTGCTCTTGATCTGTTTGTCCAAAAGCATCTCATAACCTTAACATGATTCAACCCGTTTTTCACAGGTGATTTGTGTGGATTCCAACTCCTTTTTACAGTTTTGATATTTTTCTATCATTGATTGGAGTTGGTCCTTGGTTATAGATGCTTCGTGTTTCAGACTGCTTAACTCAATGTCTTTTTCAGCTATTCTTGTTTTAAAATATTTTTTCAATTCTTCAAGAATAAGTTTATAGGTCCCTTAATCCTATGGATCTTTCACAGAGTTGTCTATCTAACCTAGAGTGCGGAATCTTCTAGATCAGATTGTTATAGAAAATAGTAGAAACAAAATTATTTAAACTGTCTTCTATTGAGTATCTAACACAAGTGTTTACAATCAATTCAAGACACAGAAATCTCTCAGCCTCCCTTTGTAGATTTCTCACTCAATATCACTACCTCTCTCTATATAATTGAAATTCTCAAGATCCCCAAAACCCTAATACAAAACAAGTTTATATACTACATGTTTGTATACTGGGCTAGGCCATTCTCCAAGCCCACTACATGTGACAACTGTGCCTACAGTTATCACTAACCAATCTCGAACAATTTCATAAGTAATAAAACCTTGTGTTTTATTTATTGGATTGTGTAATTATCCATGAGATTTGCACATTTTCATTCCTAGTTCAATTTCGAACTCTTAAACATTTTCTGGAAAATTATACGTAAATTTTGCGTAAACGTAATCAGTTTAACGCAACGTACGTTCCGGAAAAATGACATAAGCTAAACATACCTTAAATATCTTTTACATAGCTTAGAAATAAGTTTTGAAGGATTTGGTATGGCAAAAACAAGTTTATTCGATCACATGGACTATTTGCGACAATCTGCAAAAGTCTGCCAATTCCCATAGCGAAGTATACTCCGGAACAATGACATAAACTAAAAATACCTTAAATACCCTTTACATAACTTAGAAATAAGTTTGAGGGGTTCGGTTTGTGAAAAATAAGCTTATTTAGTCACAGGGACTAAAAGCGTCAAAAATGTGAAAGTATGTAAATTCGCGCAAATTCTGCGTTCTGACCATATCCGGACATCCAAAAAAAATTTTAATCATTAAAATATTATATTTTAGTGATGGGAATGCAAAAATACAATTCGTTACGTAATTTGGATCATTTTTGCGTCCGTTCGAGTTTTCATCGTAATTAAGTGTAAAATGCGACCGTACAACCGAATGAACCGACATACATGATATTTCGAAGCATATTTCAAGTCCCCTATGCTTTAACATCCTTGTAGAGCCTTGAAAATGGGTTAACGGGGGTTAAACGTGTCGAAAAAAAAGTTTTGGAGCTGTATGGACCATTTCTGCCAATTTTTGAAAGTTCTGATTTGAGGTAAATGACGGCCCGCGAGAGAATTATCTAACTGGTTCACGGCCCGTGAGAGCCTTCAGACCAGAAGCTTCAAAATAGCTTCCTAAGTTGTTTCCTGCTGTTTTCAAGCCTAGTTTTTTATCTTGTGGGCTATTTTAATTGTTCTCCAAGGCTTTTACTCCTGTCCACACACTTGTAGGGCGATGATCTTTCCTTGGTGACCACACAAACACTTGGCAAGATCTTTTAAATCCTTGAACACTATAAATACATCACCCATTTCATTCTTCCAACTTGCTCATTCCTTCTTTTCTTCATCTCCTGCTCTACTTGGAGGCTACCACCTTATTGGAAGCTTCCTAATTGAGTATTCTTCATCCTAGAACATTTGTAAGTGTTCTTCCTAGTCTTGTTTAGTTATTTTTAGCTATTTCAAGCTAAAAGTCAAACAGTGTTTGACTTTCGGCTTTGACCATTAATTGGTCAAGACAAAGTTCAATTGAACTTTGCAACGTGATCGTAATCACAATGGTTATAATCCTTATCGATTATACCTACTGATTACCACATTTACTAGTTGTAGTGAGGAGTCAAAGTTTCGGTCAAAATGCATATTTATGTGCATTTTACGATAGAACTATTTTCGGGTATCAAAACACTTTGTTTAGTGTTTTGATACCAAAACAGTTTTCCAACTTAGTTAAACATGTTTTAACATGTTTAACTCGTCACTTCTAGTTTAACGCTTATTTAGGGTCATAAGTCAAGCAGTCTTGACAACCGCTTAGACTTTCGAACCCGACCCGTTTGGTCAATCATTAGGATCCGACCAAACACATATTGTGACCATATTTGTATAGGGAATAACCTTCAGAGGTTATACCTTATGGTCACTTTGTTTGGTTAGTTATTTGATAGGTTGTTTATATGCCCTTTAAAAATGACCAAAATGCCCTTTTTGCGTATAAATTCATTTTTAACATATGTAATCAAACTTGTGACATCTAAATTGATATAATAACATTTTTAAACCTGTTTGGGCTTATAGGACTTATCAAGTGACATATATAACCATCCGACCTTATATTTACGCAAACGTCTCGTTAAAGTAGCGTAAACTACCTTAACGAGTCGTAACGGATCACAAGCACTTAGGATTTCATTCTAATCAGAATGTTAAGTTTATTAAATCATGCCATCTGAGTTCCAATACTCATTTGATTTATAGAACTTCATTCTATCCTATCCACTGGTTTAGGATCCGATTATTAACATAGTTATCGATACTAGGTGCCACTTGATTCCTTGATTCCCTGAGCTTTGTAGTTCACTTGATTCAAGGATAGTTTGCAATGCCAAGTGAGTACATAGTCCCCCCTTTTACTCTTTGCAAATATTTTGGTGTGAAACACTTGTGCCTATTTGTTACTTTCATGCTTTTCATGACATATACATGCTATGTTCATCTAGTACACATAGAGTACATGATTTCAATTATGTTTTGCTATGTATGTTGACTTAGCATACTAGCACATTCATATCAAGGATACTTTTGTGGCATATGTTGACTTAGCATATGAGCATATTGATTTACATTACAGTAGGTGGAGCATCTTCCTGAATGCTTTTTCTTACAGGCTTTACAGTAAGGTGTAAAGGTAGAACCTATATTTTTCCCATGGTTGGAATTGCCGTAGCAAAATTCCTGGGTAAGCCTTTGAGCTAGGTTCTTTCTTTGGTTTTCTTCTTGGGTACGTACTAATTCGTCAGTCAAGGTATTTTCTCTTTCTACAGTTTCTTCTATAGTTTGCGGTCTAGCTGCCTTGACTACATGTCTAATTTCACTAATTAATCCCCAGATGTAACGGGAGATTAACACTGGTTCTAGTGATGCTAGGGTTGGCACTATTCTAGCATATTCAAAGAATGTAGTATTGTAACCTTTGCTGTCTACTCCAGACATTCTAAGGTTTAAGAATTTATTAGCTATCTGCTCCTTTTCATTAGGTGGACAGAATTTCCTTTCGACCATATTCTTAAACTCAATCCATTCCATATTATAAACCTTGTCACTTCCCCTAGCCTGGAGAATAGTATTCCACCATTCCAGGGCTGCATTCTTAAATAAATTGGAAGCAAACAAGATTTTGTCTTCTTCTGCACACTTACTTATTTTTAAGACTGCTTCAGTCTTTTCTATCCAGTGTAGAGCTACAATGGCCCCTTCATTGCCAGAGAATTCTATTGGTTTACAGGACCAGGATTCTTTGTAAGAACAACTATAAGACATGGTTCTTCTTCTTTTTGGAATTAGCAATCGAAGTAATGGCCCATTGTTCACACTGTGACTAGGTTCAGTACGTGTTCGCTTACTTCCTCTATCACTTTTATTATTATTTTCCGCTTCCCTAACATTTTGAATGATAGCTGGCATAGCATCTCTAATTCCTTGGGTTACTATGTGTCGAATGGCACTGTTATTTATCTGATTTTCATTATTCTGGTTTTCCCGATTTGCGTCGTTGGCCATTTGGATTATAAACATTTACCAAGTATTAATATCACAGAATAATGTTTAATGCGAACAATCACACAACAACACATTGATTAAAATCGTCGTACATTGCGACATTTACTCTATTTTATATATTATGCGTCTATTACAAACCATAACTGGAAATTAAAATACAATACTAGTATGCATCAGTAGTTAATATATTTTTTTTTCAAATCGAACATATATATATATTATTACTATTACTACTGATAGGGGTTCATCCAATATTGCATATTACGCTCGTCATATTTCCAGACGAGTCTCTCCCCTATCTGTCTCATTCTCTCACTTCCTTCTAATATCTCCTCACCAAAGGTACGGAGTTCTTACACATTCTCGGTGCTCAAGGGTGGGACTGGTGCTGGTATTCGGTCAGGAAACTGTGGCATCGGTTCCTCAGGTGGATAGGGTTCTCTAGAATTTCCCGTATGTATTGATCATTATCAAAATATGGGTCTAGAGGGTCAAGGTTTGGATAGGGTGCTATTGGGTCTGGCATGGGCTCCTCTAGTGGTAGCGTTGTTGGTAATCCCTATGGTCGTCAAACCATGGGTCATAGTCTAGAGGATGGGGTGCTGGGACTCTAGGGATTTCGGCTGGGTCTACGGCAGGTAGTGGGATCTGATCAGCTGGGTCAATTTCTACTTCCATGGTTTGTGTTGGGAACAACGACAGTGGCTGTGGTGCTATGAGTTTTTCTAGGTTTGGGTCTGTAGCTGTGGTAGCTAATATGTGAAAATTAGCTAATCTCCTATTGATTATATCCTGGGTTTGAACATTCATTTCTCTATTGGCCGCTGCTATGGCCCGCTGCTGTTGCAACTTTCTCATTCTTTTTCTACGTTCATGAGCTCCTCTGCTGAACCATCCTCTCTTCTTGGGAGGGAATGGCTCTTCAGATTGTGCTTTGAATACCAAAAATCCCTTCTTCGGTGTCAGCCGAATACCCCAAGGGGGTAGGCTGAGAAGAAGTTCCTTCGTCCCCAGGAGAGCTGGACAATTGACGGTAAGCGTCCGAAGGTCCTTGATCACTCATACTGTAAACTAACAAATTGCCAAATAACACAAAATAATTATCTACACGTATGCACGTAATCTCATTGGTTATTTCCTAACAAAATTGATAATTGCAATGTCAGCAGAACACTTCTTTGGCTGAAATTAGTGGCTGTAGCTCTGATACCACCTTCTGTCGCAACCCCCGACCCCTGCCTAGGGAGGCGGGCGGCCGTGGCCTGCTCAGAGATGGTGGTATCGGTGTTTATCATTATTTTGCAGCGGAAATTTCATCAGAACCGTAGTTTGGAAATATTTTATCAGAGTAAAACACCACATTTTTATAATTATAAACTTATTGGGATAAAACCCAAATTTTCATTACAATCATGTTTGTCACACCCCCAAAATCCACATGCGGAGTACTACCGCTTGGAGGAGTGACTGACCAGGATCCAGCCACCAATTATACTGAGCATTGATTAATAGTAAAAGCATTCACCAACTACCATAGTTAGTAAACACCATATTTTAATTTTCTAAAAGTTTAAGTTCAAATAACAGTTTAAACAAACAGCGGAAGCATAAACCAAACAGTCTCAAACAAGGTTCATAGTTCAGTTTATTTAAAACCCACACACGGGCTAAACGACCACTACACATTCCCAAGCTGCAAGCTCCTGAGTCACTGGGTACCTGCAAAGCATGCAGTAGGGTATCAACAAAGATGTTGGCGAATCCACAAGTTGTCCAGTTTTAGTTACCAAAAACTTGATTCACTAGTTAATTTATCCGTTTATACATGCGATGGGGAGCTACCCCATAAGTAAGCGACTAAACTGTTTTTACAATACCGAATACTATTCATCCGTACGTTTCCGTAGAGTGCCCCGTTTGTCAATGTTCTATCATCATTGACGTTTGCCAGAGTACATTAGTTCACGCCCGATCCCATACGCGGGCACGGTGTGAGGTTGGTGAGACCTAAATAGCGCTATCAACTAATAACCCGTTCGCCTGACCCCGGCGACTAATCGGTATTAAGAAGTGAGGACTTGAGTGATAGAGTTTTGTTTAGTGTTGCTTGTTGCATCCAGTATAAACAGTAATTAACTAAAAGTCCCATTTAAGGAGAGAGAAGTAGGTTTGTATCCCTTACGAGGGGATAGCGTTGTTTAAGTTTCCGTTTCCCAACCACCAGGAACGCATGCTTTATTAGTTATGAACTCACCTTGGGTTGTTCGGCAGTTTGGTTTACTTGGTTAAGTATGCTGGTCACCACGTCCTAAATGGTTACCAGTATAAGTCAGGCTCGGACACAGGTAATCACGTATATCTACACATAGCTAACACATAGCATACAAAACATACGAGGGTATTCGGACCTGCCCTAACACTTTGAACAGTTAATCGATAACACTTAGTCCGGATAAACAGCAACAGGAAAATTATGCAGCCCAAACATTAAGTACGGCCCAATAACGAAAACAAGTAGTCCACTCGAGACAAGGTGGTCTCGAGTCGAGACCGAGAGGTCTCGAGTCGCAACCGAATGGTCTTGGTTTGTAGTGGGGTGGTTTCGAGCCACACAAGCTTGAGTCGCAACCTTAAATGTCTCGGATTTAGTCTCGAGTCGAGATCATGGGTTCTCGAGTCGAGACCTAGATGGTATCGAGTCCTTGGAGTCTGCTTTGAGTACTTGGACATGGTCTCGAGTCGTGGCTGCTGTGGTCTCGAGTTGTATTGAGTTGGTTTCGAGTCGAGACTGGTGGTCTCGACTTGCACACCTGATGACCGAGACCTTCTAGAACTATCCGATTGTACTATCCAATAGAATTTCATATGCATGATCTAGTGTACTATCCAATAGAAATTCCCTAAACATGTTTCTTTGTCTAAATGCAAATCAAAATAGATCAAACAAAGCATATTTCAAATATTTTCATGACATTCATGTTGTTCTTTATTAGGGTTTTCATCATAAACATGTTCATATGGTTCATTATGAGATTCATCCAAGTAGATAACATTTTTCTTGTTCAAAGCATACGCATACATCCTCATTCTTCAATACATATCATGCTACTCGGTTAAAAAGGATCATGTAAACATTTATTCTAAACAATAAACACCCTACACTAACCATCATTCATCATTCAAATATCTTATCACTTTGTTATCATGCAAGAGTTCACATATTTCATCAATCATTTCAATCCATCAAGGCAAATAGCACTATTATACATATAAACACATAGTGAATATCTAAGGTACTAACCGGTTGTGGGAGGGCACCGATTTAAGGAAGAAAGTGAGGAAAGGAAGCGTCCGAGTGGTGATGATGAGCTTGACCGATCCTCCTTGTTGTTGTCGATTGAATCCGAGAGAGAGAGAGAGAGGAGGTGAGCTTGATTGTTAGGGTTTTTAGTGGGAGAGAAAGGAGGAGTGTGTGTGAGGAAAAGTTTGGTGCAAATGGTGGTTAATGAGGTTTTATACTCAACCCAAGTTAGTCGAGTGGGCTTTAGGGGTGCACGGCCCAACCGGCCCAGTTGTTCACTCGAGACCGAGTGGTCTCGAGTCGGGTTCATGGTCTCGGTTCACTTATACGCACAAATATATATATATATATATATATATATATATATATATATATATATATATTACATACACGTACAACTTGATCCAGAATCATATAGCACACTAAGGTGGTTCACCAATTTCATTTAATAAAAATATGTACACATAATGTCAACACAAGATAGTTGCTCGGGAAAATCCAGAGTGTCACATTATCCCCAAGTTTTAAGAACTTTCGTCCCGAAAGTTAAGGCAGCCACTGTCAAGCTAGTATGAGTGAGAACGTTTCAACGGGGTGTCACATCATCCCCCCTTTAGTTTGGAATTTCGTCCCGAAATTCGGTTGTAGCTTCAGTGCTGGGAGTTTCATTTGGGAACAACTGGGGATACTTGCGCTTCATCTGGTCTTCCCGCTCCCAGGTAAACTCTGGGCCACGGCGCGAGTTCCAACGAACTCGTACGAGAGGTATCTGGCTACGTTTGAGGGTTTTGATCTCTCGATCCGTGATCTCGATCGGTTCCTCAGTAAAGTGTAGTTGTTCGTCAATAGTGAGTTCCTTGAAAGGAATGATGAGTGTTTCATCTGACAGACACTTCTTCAGATTAGACACGTGAAAGACGTTGTGCACAGCACTCAGTTCTTCAGGCAGGTTCAATCTGTAGGCGACCTTACCGATCTTTTCGGTAATTTCAAAGGGTCCGACATATCTCGGATTAAGCTTGCCCCGTTTTCCAAAACGAACCACACCCTTCCAGGGTGAGACTTTAAGTAGAGCCCGGTCACCAACCTGGAACTCTTGCGGTTTCCTATCCTTATCAGCGTAGCTCTTCTGACGGTCACGAGCTGCCGCCATGCGTTGCCTAATCTTGGAAATCTTTTCGGTAGTGTCTGCTGACGGTCACCAACCTCCGCCCAGCAGAGAGGCGATCGGCATTTATGACCGTACAATGCCTCAAAGGGTGCTGCCTGAATGCTGGTGTGGTAGCTGTTGTTGTAGGAGAATTCCACTAACGGTAGGTGCTTCTCCCAATTCTTGCCAAAATCGATCACACACGCCCTAAGCATGTCTTCGAGGGTTTGGATGGTGCGTTCCGATTGCCCATCCGTTTGAGGATGATAAGCGGTGCTCATGTCTAAACGTGAGCCAAAAGATTTGTGCATAGCTTGCCACAACTCAGAAGTAAAACGCGCGTCTCGATCGGAAATAATAGAGGTTGGCACTCCGTGCTTCGAAACCACTTCCTTTAAGTATACCTCTGCTAAGGTAGAGAACTTGTCTGTTTCTTTAATAGCCAAAAAGTGGGCAGATTTAGTTAACCGATCCACTATCACCCAAATGGTGTCATTTCCGCGTTGTGACCTAGGCAAGCTGGTAACAAAATCCATGGAAATTTGCTCCCATTTCCACTGCGGGATCTCTGGTTGCTGGAGTAGGCCTGATGGTTTCTGGTACTCCGCCTTGACTCTTGCATAAGTCAAACATTTTCTGACATAGGTTGCTATGTGGGCTTTCATGCCAGGCCACCAGTATGTAGTCCTTAAGTCGTGGTACATCTTATCCGAACCACGATGTACTGAGTAACGGGACTTATGGGCTTCATCCATTACAAGCTCGCGCAAATTCCCATAAAGTGGGACCCATATACGCCCGTTTACGTAGTAAGCACCATCTTCTTTTTGTTCTAGCCGTTTCCTGGATCCTCGCAGGGACTCAGCCCTGACGTTCTCGGCTTTCTATGCTTCGACCTGAGCGTTTCGGATTTGCTTAGGGAGGTTCGAGTGGATGGTGAGTTGCAGGGCACGAACACGCTTAGACTTGGTTTCCTTCCTGCTGAGGGCATCGGCTACCACACTAGCCTTGCCCGGATGGTATTTAATAGCGCACTCGTAGTCGTTTAGAAGCTCGACCCATCGGCGTTGCCGCATATTCAACTCTTTTTGTTCCATTATGTGTTGGAGACTCTTGTGATCAGTGTAAATCGTGCACTTGGTACCGTATAAATAATGTCTCCAAATCTTGAGCGCAAAAACCACAGCTCCAAATTCTAAGTCGTGTGTCGTGTGTCGTGTAGTTCCTTTCGTGGATCTTGAGTTGTCGCGAAGCGTAAGCGATAACCTTCTTGCGTTGCATCAACACGCAACCAAGCCCTTGAATAGAAGCGTTGCAGCAAACAACAAAGTTGTCGGTACCTTCAGGTAAGGAAAGAATAGGAGCACTACAAAGGTTCTTCTTTAGTTCCTGGAAGGCAGATTCCTGAGCATCACTCCATTTGTAAGCAACACCCTTCTGAGTGAGGGTCGTAAGTGGTTGAGGGATCTTAGAAAATCCCTTGATAAATCTTCAATACTATCCTGCCAATCCCAAGAATTGGCGGATTTCAGTCGGAGTCTTAGGCATAGGCCAATTCTTAATGGACTCGATCTTAGCGGGGTCGACATGGATCCCATCCTGATTGACTATGTGCCCAAGGAAATGGACTTCTCTAAGCCAGAAATCACATTTCGAGAATTTGGCGTACAGTTGCTCATTACGAAGGAGTTCGAGAATAAGACGCAGGTGTTGTTCGTGCTCCTCTTGACTCTTCGAGTAGATTAAGATGTCGTCAATAAACACAATTACGAACTTGTCGAGGTAGGGTTTGCACACTCGGTTCATGAGATCCATGAAGATCGCAGGTGCGTTGGTCATCCCGAAAGGCATGACAAGGAATTCGTAGTGACCATAGCGGGTTCTGAAAGCAGTCTTAGAGATGTCCTCATCGCGGACTCTCAGCTGGTGATAACCCGATCGCAGATCGATCTTGGAATAATAGCTCGACCCTTGCAGCTGGTCGAACAGATCATCGATACGGGGAAGTGGATAACGATTCTTGACGGTAACCTTGTTTAGTTCGCGGTAATCAATGCACATTCGGAATGTGCCATCCTTCTTTTTGACAAAGAGCACTGGGGCTCCCCAGGGTGATGAGCTAGGACGGATGAAACCCTTGTCCAGAAGTTCTTGTAGTTGAGTAGAAAGTTCCTTGAGTTCTGCGGGGGCTAGACGATAAGGTGCACGAGCTATAGGCGCTGCTCCGGGGGTTAGCTCGATTTGAAATTCGACCTGACGGTGAGGAGGGAGTCCAGGTAGTTCTTCAGGAAATACCTCAGGATAGTCGCGTACAACAGGAAAATCTTCAATCCTGCTTTCCTTTTTCTGCGTGTCGGCAACAAGTGCTAAGATAGCGGTGTGCCCCTTTCGTAAACACTTCTGGGCTTTTAAGAATGAAATGATGCCTGTGACTTCCCCGCTTTTGTCGCCTTGCACGATAAGGGGTTTGCCAGGAGGACGGGGAATACGAATAGCTTTCTCTTGGCAGAGGATTTCGGCTCGATGCTTGGATAACCAATCCATACCAATGATGACGTCGAAGCTTCCGAGAATGATGGGGAAGAGATCGATACAAAAGGTCTGACCAGACAACTCTAACTTACAGTTACGAATTACGTGTGAAGCCTCGAGGTTTCTACCATTAGCTATTTCAATGATGTGCTTAGAACTTAAAGGCGTAAGAGTGGACTTAAGTTTCTTGCTAATACGTAGGGATACATAACTAGCATCTGCTCCGGAATCAAATAGTATGGAAACATAACGATCATTAAGTTGGAACTTACCCGCTACAACGTTGGGGTCATTCCTTGCTTCTCCAGCTCCAATCACAAAAGCCCTTCCTCTTGCACCATTCCTAGCATTGTTGTTATTGTTCCCAGTACCCTGATTGTTGTTGTTTTGATTCAGTTCAGGGCAATCCTTTCGCATGTGCCCCGTTGCTCCACACTTGAAGCATCCACGGTTGTTTCCTTGTTGCTGTTGTGGTTGTTGTTGATTCTGCCTAGCTGGAAGCGGGCTCCTGCAGTCTTTGGCTTCATGCCCCATCTTGTTGCATCGCTGTCACTGACTTTTGCCACATGGCCCACTGTGGTGTCGGTTACATTTGTTACACTTGGGGTGGTTTCCTCGATAGCCACCCTGTTGCTGAGGGCCCTTGTTGCTTTCAGTCTTCCTTTGTTGAACTGGGGCCTGAGTGGGGTTAGCATCCTTTCCCTGACTTCCATCCCACTTTCGTTTGTTATCGCTAGAAGTTCCAGCGGTAGCACTGATCCTCTTGGGCAACTTGCCCTCCTCCACAGCCTGATTGGTGAGTTTGTGAGCAAGACGAACCACGGGCTGTATGGTATTGAGGTTGGCTGAGGTCACATGGCTCCGGATTTCTGGGACCAAGCCTTTGATGTACAATTCGATCCTTCGATACATAGGTCGGGACATGTTTGGGCAAAGGGCAGCATAGTCGTTGTAATGCTTGGTGTAGGTCTCAATCTCTGACCCAGCCATCTTGAGCTCATAGTACTCGTTCTCGAGTTTGTGGATGTCATCCCTGTGACAGTATTCCTCTTTGATCATGTCCTTGAAATCTTCCCACGCAGTAGCATTAGCAGTTTCCAGACCAAGCATCTGAATCTGTGCTTTCCACCATGAAAGCGCGTTTCCTTCAAGCGTACCAGTCGCGAACTTTACCCAGTTAGCAGGGGGACACTCACAGACAACAAAGACAGCTTCGACCTTTTCAATCCAGTGTAGAAGGCCTATGGCACCCTCAGTGTCGTTGAAAGGGAGAGGCTTGCCATCCATGAAGGTTTTGAAAGTACAAACACGTGGCTGTGCAGGCGCAGGCTGACCTGTTGTGAGAAGTGAAGCGAATAGGTTTAGAGGTGATAAAGACGATGTGGGGGTAGGATCTAAACCTCCTAAAGTAACGAGTTTACCTCCAGGGTGAGCTGCGAAAGCTGCGGCCACCGTGTTGAGCAAGTTGGTGAACTGAGCCTGAGTCATGTTAACGTTTCCTCTTCCGCGTCCACTCATTGTCTTCATAACCAGAAAAAACAGTATGAGTGTGATGTCGTAATGTAGCGAGAATGAGATAGAAGAGGGATGCGTATCTAACTAATTAGGCACACTAGTATGTATAGTAAAGCAGTCAACATAAGATAAATAAGCAAGTAAACACAAGTCCGAGCTATGAGGTCTAATATACTGAGTCTTGCCCTTGGAGTGTAGTGTCGTTGCGAGTCACGGGTTATAGTCTGGTTTTTCTCAAAAAGACTTTCTTCTTTTTAAAACCAAGTTCACTATAACCAATGGCTCTGATACCAATCTGTCACACCCCCAAAATCCACATGCGAAGTACTACCACTTGGAGGCGTGACTGACCAGGATCCAGCCACCAATTATACTGAGCATTGATTAATAGTAAAAGCATTCACCAACTACCATAGTTAGTAAACACCATATTTTAATTTCTAAAAGTTTAAGTTCAAATAACAGTTTAAACAAACAGTGGAAGCATAAACCAAACAGTCTCAAACAAGGTTCATAGTTCAGTTTATTTAAAACCCACACACGGGCTAAACGACCACTACACATTCCCAAGCTGCAAGCTCCTGAGTCACTGGGTACCTGCAAAGCATGCAGTAGGGTATCAACAAAGATGTTGGCGAGTCCACGAGTTGTCCAGTTTTAGTTACCAAAAACTGGATTCACTAGTTAATTTATCCGTTTATACATGCGATGGGGAGCTACCCCATAAGTAAACGACTAAACTGTTTTTACAATACCGAATACTATTCATCCGTACGTTTCCGTAGAGTGCCCCGTTTGTCAATGTTCTTTCATCATTGACGGTTTCCAGAGTACATTAGTTCACGCCCGATCCCATACGCGGGCACGGTGTGAGGTTGGTGAGACCTAAATAGCGCTATCAACTAATAACCCGTTCGCCTGACCCCGGCGACTAATCGGTATTAAGAAATGAGGACTTGAGTGATAGAGTTTTGTTTAGTGTTGCTTGTTGCATCCAGTATAAACAGTAATTAACTAAAAGTCCCATTTAAGGGGAGAGAAGTAGGTTTGTATCCCTTACGAGGGGATAGCGTTGTTTAAGTTTCCGTTTCCCAACCACCGGGAACGCATGCTTTATTAGTTATGAACTCACCTTGGGTTGCTCGGCAGTTTGGTTTACTTGGTTAAGTATGCTGGTCACCACGTCCTAAATGGTTACCAGTATAAGTCAGGCTCGGACACAGGTAATCACGTATATCTACACATGGCTAACACATAGCATACAAAACATACGAGGGTATTCGGACCTGCCCTAACACTTTGAACAGTTAATCGGTAACACTTAGTCCGGATAAACAACAACAGGAAAATTATGCAGCCCAAACATTAAGTACGGCCCAATAACGAAAACAAGTAGTCCACTCGAGACAAGGTGGTCTCGAGTCGAGACCGAGAGGTCTCGAGTCGCAACCGAATGGTCTTGGTTTGTAGTGGGGTGGTTTCGAGCCACACAAGCTTGAGTCGCAACCTTAAATGTCTCGGATTTAGTCTCGAGTCGAGATCATGGGTTCTCGAGTCGAGACCTAGATGGTCTCGAGTCCTTGGAGTCTGCTTTGAGTACTTGGACATGGTCTCGAGTCGTGGCTGCTGTGGTCTCGAGTTGTCATGAGTTGGTTTCGAGTCGAGACTGGTGGTCTCGACTTGCACACCTGATGACCGAGACCTTCTAGAACTATCCGATTGTACTATCCAATAGAATTTCATATGCATGATCTAGTGTACTATCCAATAGAAATTCCCTAAACATGTTTCTTTGTCTAAATGCAAATCAAAATAGATCAAACAAAGCATATTTCAAATATTTTCATGACATTCATGTTGTTCTTTATTAGGGTTTTCATCATAAACATGTTCATGTGGTTCATCATGAGATTCATCCAAGTAGATAACATTTTTCTTGTTCAAAGCATACACATACATCCTCATTCTTCAATACATATCATGCTACTCGGTTAAAAAGGATCATGTAAACATTTATTCTAAACAATAAACACCCTACACTAACCATCATTCATCATTCAAATATCTTATCACTTTGTTATCATGCAAGAGTTCACATATTTCATCCATCATTTCAATCCTTCAAGGCAAATAGCACTATTATACATATAAACACATAGTGAATATCTAAGGTACTAACCGGTTGTGGGAGGGCACCGATTTAAGGAAGAAAGTGAGGAAAGGAAGCGTTCGAGTGGTGATGATGAGCTTGACCGATCCTCCTTGTTGTTGTCGATTGAATCCGAGAGAGAGGAGGTGAGCTTGATTGTTAGGGTTTTTAGTGGGAGAGAAAGGAGGAGTGTGTGTGAGGAAAAGTTTGGTGCAAATGGTGGTTAATGAGGTTTTATACTCAACCCAAGTTAGTCGAGTGGGCTTTAGGGGTGCACGGCCCAACCGGCCCAGTTATTCACTCGAGACCGAGTGGTCTCGAGTCAGGTTCATGGTCTCGGTTCACTTATACGCACAAATATATATATATATATTACATACACATACAACTTGATCAAGAATCATATAGCACACTAAGGTGGTTCACCAATTTCATTTAATAAAAATATGTACACATAATGTCAACACAAGATAGTTGCTCGGGAAAATCCAGAGTGTCACAATGTTTATAGGAATAAATCCTATTTTATTGAATAAAACATATTTCTTTATTTAGGTAACTTTTATAGCCACATTTTTCCAAGCCTTCAGTGCTCTCCAGCTGGCTTCTATTTGGCTTTCACATTTTGTTAGCTGAAACGCGTTTAAAAACATTTTGTCAGTGGGAAATACTGGTGAGTGAATCCCAATTTTTTCAAGACATGTTTTTTTCATTGTACAATATTGAGGGCAATCCAGCAATTACATTTGTTTACCATTCTACTTTAATTTCTACCCCCGTTACTGTCGACTCGACTTGTGGTCATGTTACTACTCACAGTGTAGTAAGAAATTTTGTATACAAAACCCCAACATACCGACGATAATTGTAGGATTTACAAATACTCAATCACTGTTAATCATAATATAAAATATTTTAGGTTTTGTAAAAAGAGTTTGCAAAAAGGTTTGCACAAAAAGGAGATTACTCACTTTGTTATCTTAGGTAATTTCCTGTGGCTTCCTGGTTTATAATATATATATTTTAAATAATGCACACGCGTTAGTATAATAACCCAATATTTACATTAGTTATACCCTCCCCGAGACAGAACTCCAACGACTACGTTGGGCAGAACCTCGACAGCCGTTACAGAGCACTAGACCAATCGGGCAGCGTATCTAATACGTAACCGGGGGTTAAAATACTTACAACGAGGCAGAATTTCGTTATTTTAGTGGGTATAATGCCCGGGTATAATTTTAGCTTTAAATAAATTTGAGATTGAAAGAGAATTCGATGTTTCTGAACGATTTCAAAATGAAAGTGTCACAACCCCCGACCCCTCCCCAGGAGCGGAAGCCGTGAGACTCAGAGCAGATGGTATCGGTGTTTATTAATTTGGCAGCGGGAATTTTCATCAGGACCGTAGTTAGGAAATATTTTATCAGAGTTAAACACCAAAATTTCTAAAATAAATAAATGGGATAAAACCCAAGTTTTTCTGATAACATTTTTATAATAAGAAGTGGGACAAAACCCGATTTCCATTTATTTTACATTTATAGGGAATAACCCTAATTATTGAAAATAATTCTCCTTTTTAAATAGGTAACTTTTATGGCCACTTTTCTAAGCCTTCAGTGCTCTCCAGCTGGCTTTTATTAGCTTCACACTAAGTTACCTGAAACACGTGTTTAAAACATTTTATCAGCAAGAAATACTGGTGAGTGAATCCCAGTTTAATCAAAACAGGTTTTATCATTTTACAGCATTGAGGGAGGTCGCGTAATTACATTTTTTTTCATCTACCTTAATTACCACCCACGGTACTGTCAATCAATGACCGGATGTCACTACTCACAATGTAGTAACAAATTATGTATACAAAACCCCAACATACCAACGATAATTGTAGAATACAAATACTCAATCACTGTTTAATATAACGTTAATCATATGAGGTTTTGTAAAAACAATTTAGGAAAAGAGGATAAACTCACATTGCTATACTGGGTATTTCCTTTGTGGCTTCCTGGTTATAATCTAATAAATTAAACAATGCACACCCCCGACCCCTCCCTAGGAGCGGAAGCCGTGAGACTCAGAGCAGATGGTATCGGTGTTTATTAATTTGGCAACGGGAATTTTCATCAGGACCGTAGTTAGGAAATATTTTATCAGAGTTAAACACCAAAATTTCTAAAATAAATAAATGGGATAAAACCCAAGTTTTTCTGATAACATTTTTATAATAAGAAGTGGGACAAAACCCGATTTCCATTTATTTTACATTTATAGGGAATAACCCTAATTATTGAAAATAATTCTCCTTTTTAAATAGGTAACTTTTAAGGCCACTTTTCTAAGCCTTCAGTGCTCTCCAGCTGGCTTTTATTAGCTTCACACTAAGTTACCTGAAACACGTGTTTAAAACATTTTATCAGCAAGAAATACTGGTGAGTGAATCCCAGTTTAATCAAAACAGGTTTTATCATTTTACAGCATTGAGGGAGGTCGCGTAATTACATTTTTTTTCCTCTACCTTAATTACCACCCACGGTACTGTTAATCAATGACCGGATGTCACTACTCACAATGTAGTAACAAATTATGTATACAAAACCCCAACATACCAACGATAATTGTAGAATACAAATACTCAATCACTGTTTAATATAACGTTAATCTTATGAGGTTTTGTAAAAACAATTTAGGAAAAGAGGATAAACTCACATTGCTATACTGGGTATTTCCTTTGTGGCTTCCTGGTTATAATCTAATAAATTAAACAATGCACACGCGTTAATATAATAACCCAATTTACATTAGTTATGCCCTTCCCGAGACAGAACTCCAACGACTACGTCGGGCAGAGCCTCAACAGTCGTTACGGAGCACTAGATCAATCGGGCAGCGTATCTAATACGTAACGGGGGGTTATGATACTTACATTGAGGCAGAGCTTTGCTAATTAGGGGGGTATAATACCCGAGAATTATTTTAGCTATTAGAGATTGAGAGAGAAATTAGAATTGTGAACAAATTGGAATGAATGCTCGATCGTCCAATTTATAGGGCCTGATCTGGGGTCTCTCGCGCCCCGCGAGAGAAACAACAAAGGTCGTCGCGCCCCGCCAGAGACCTAGAGGCGGCGGCGGTGTTGCTGAGTCACCGGAGATGTCGACGCGTGTCCTGCCACGTAGCGGGCTGTGCTTTCGCCGTCTGTTGCTCGGTCGCGCCCCGCGACAGCCTTTTATTTTTGTTTTTATTTATTTTTTAATAAAATAAAGGTATTTCGGGGCCGGTTTTCGTATACGGGGTGTATTTAGGAGCGTTTAGCATTGTTCTAAACAATTCAGGAGGGTTGTTATATTCTGGGTATAACTCCTGAACTATTTAAAATAAATGATGTATCGTATTAAGTACAGTAACCCAATTAAATTTTATCCCAACGTCACGAGACAGAACCCTAACGTACTTAGTCGGGCAGAGCATTGACATGTGTTGGTAGGTCCTAAATCAATCGAACAGGGTATTGACTCAGTGGTCAGGGTTTACAATACTTAAAACGGGGCAGGGCTTTATTATTATTATTATTATTATTATTATTATTATTACGAGGTGAAAGTAAAATAAACATTAGAAATTAAGAGAGAGAGAAACAGCGAGATGTAGAGGGAGGGAGTGAATTGTGAAGAAAACAATGTTGCTATTTATACTATTTGTTTCCAAGATTCTTAGAAACTATGATGCCTGCACGTATCATGCAATATTTAATGCATGCATACACGTATCATGCAATATTAATGCATGCATACGTACAACATGACATATTGATTCAAATGTTTGAGTTTTTTTTTTTTTTTTAATATTTTATTATTATAATTAATTCAGTTGCTTTACTTATTTGGCGCACATAACTTCTAAAATATGACGTTTTATAAAACAATGAATATGTCATTAGAACGAGAATATTTGTGTCTACATTTTGACCAAGTATCATTAAAAACGGAGTAGGTTTAAATATAATGTATTTTTTATAATTTAATTATTAAATGATTCCTTGGCCCGTCTAGGTACTTCATAGTTCTAACAGTCAACTTACCCATGATCTATTTGTGTAATAACTTTATTTTAAATTTAAAAATTTTGGGAATGTTACATCCTCCCCACCTTGTTTTAAATCTCGTCCTCGAGATTTGGGTTATGATATCTCCTTGGAGTTATGTCACGTTTCTAAGTTAGTAAAAATAGTATATCAAGGTGTCTGAGATAGAATCAAGACACGAATATATAAAAAGATCATAGGATAATTGGAATCCAGTGGCTCTAGTTAGTTTCAGGAATCGATGTTAACTGAACGAGATGAAATGATACAATCATCAAGGTGACTAAGTTTCAAAATTTTAAAGAGAGATCTGATAGGCATATAATTCGAAATGCAATGACTTTTAGAAACAATAGGTTTCAAGGTCAAAAGAGAACTTACTTTGATCGTCAATTGAGGTAGACTAACAATATCAAATGAGAATAGAAGTATGAAAAATGATTTGTCAACAACAAAAATCAGTGACATTTATTTAAATGGCAGAGATACAACAAAAACACAATAGAATTTAGTGTATCATTGTCTTAATACATAATTGTATCAAGACTACTTGAATGACGAGTCAAACAAATGACGTATGAATTGATATGATTAGGGTTTAATATTAGTATAGGCTACAAATTTATACAGACACCGCAAGGTGTTGTAGCGATTGAAAGAATTCAGTGATTGACTGAATGAATTTACCGTTTTCAAAATTAACTGGAAGTTTCAATGAATGAATCTGGATATTTAAAAGATAGGATGTTCAAATGAAGTAAGAAATGAATATTGTAGGATTAATTCAAAGATGAAAGAAATGTTGGAGGTACTTTGGAATAGGATTTTAGGTATCTTTATCTTAACACAAAATGGTACTAAGACTGGTTTTAGGATAATGAATCAATAAATAAATAAATAAATTCGTACCTCAAGTGTGAAAATGAAATGGGTCCAAGTTTCAAAGAAATCGTCACCACAAGCTGTCGTGTTTTAACAAATGATACATCGAAATTGAAGACTTTAAACAAGTTTACTATGATTCAAACAATGAGATTACCTCGAATATGATGATTTCAATTTATCATATGGGATTTTGGATTAAATGTATATTGTGAACAAGTTCAAACAATTGAGCTTGGTTTGGACATATTCACATAATGGATATATGTTTTTGGCAAGAAATGGTTTTAATGAAATTCTGGTAAGTATCTTTGAAAAAAAAAAGGAGTTTTCCAAGAAATCTGTTGACTTGATTATCAAAAGTCAATATTATGTAATCATATAGATTATCAGAGTGAGTATAACGAAATATTTATTAGAACTCATGAATAAATAATCTTTTGAAGTGAATTCACATGCATGACAAGCAATGCTCGTGCAACATAGGAATTTGTCAAGAGATGAGACAAATGAGAGTTGGCTCTATAAAATAAAGACCTCTTGTTGATGAAGTTTGGATCGGAATCAAAAGTCAACTAATATTTAAGTACGAACAAAACATAAGGGTGCTTTATTTTAAACGTTGGCTGTTGTCTCCGGTGTTGTAAACGTTTATGCGTTTTCCTTAGCTTCATCCGGGTTCCTATTCTCGTCGTCGGATGCCTTAGATAGGTTTAGGCAGTAGAGACGGATGTGACCTGGATCTCCGCATTTGTAACATACATTAGTTTCCCTTCTCTTTCTACATTTTTCCTCTGTATGCCCAGCCTTCCTTCAGAAGTTACAGCGATGTGTCTTCTTAA
Source organism: Helianthus tuberosus (assembly GCA_030545235.1). NCBI lineage: Eukaryota > Viridiplantae > Streptophyta > Magnoliopsida > Asterales > Asteraceae > Helianthus > Helianthus tuberosus. The sequence goes on along the minus strand of CM060363.1, from coordinate 199,159,765 downwards.
AATGGTGTTTTCTTGCGTTCTTCTTGTTATTTTTGTTGCAGATAGGTCGCGTGATTGCTGGTTCCATTTCTTTGTCCTTACATGATTTTTCGGAGCGGAATTCCTTATAAGAGTAGCTATAGGTTGTGGTTTTCTCTCGTTTGGAAGATGAAGTTTTGACACGAGTATCATGACCTCCATTGATACTAGGGTTAGATTTGAAGTGATGGGTATGCTTACAGTGTATAGTGGGATTCTCGTTTGTAGGCACAGAAATCTTAATAACTTCAATAATCGAAAGTATAGCATTTGCTATTCCTTGAGCTATTATATTTTCTATAGTATTTCTATCCAAAGAGTTTTCATTACTAGCCTGAATTTCTTGATCACATGCTATTTCCTTTGACATCTGAATTACAAACATGTTCAGATATAATTATCACAAAACTAAGCAATTATACAGGCATATTTTGTTTAGCACAATTATAGTCATAGCTATCAGTATTATGCGTTGATAATTATATATTTTAAGGTATACATATATACATGTTATATCTTAACATTTGATCTTATTATATATCTTATCAAAATATAAGGAAAATGTATATTTTATATGTGTTGTTCCTTCCTTTGGTGTAATAGCTTTTCTCTATATTGTTTTAATTTAATTATATTTCCAGAACTCATGACTGGATAGGTAAAATAAAGGTAAAAGCTTTATATGAAATTCTGAGATTTTCTATCATTCACCCATTATTGTTCTTTAAGAGGTGGTGCTAGTACGGATATCGTTAAGGTATCTTTTAAATTAAAGATGGGTATCAAAATAGATTTTAAGTAAACATGTACGTTTGTTTCTTCTTTTATATAAAAGCTTGTCCTTCTACAGAAGATATTTGATTATTATCCATACTACTAAGAAAATGGTATCTTGCATATATATATATACATATAAATATAAAGTTTTTAAAATTTCTTGTAATATGTATATATATATAATACCGATTCATAAGAATCCAATTACATAACTAATTGTATTAGTTATCTTATTTATTCTCATAACTTTGTTTATTCCTTTAAATTAACAAAATAAATTTCTATCAGATTTATTGAACATAATATTTTGGAATAAAAAGGAAAGTCACCAAAAGAAATAAATTTAATAAAGATATAAATCTTCTGAATTCTTTTAGAACAATTTAATCTTGACAGGTTAACTCAATTTTGGTCATAACATATTTAGGATTTGAATCTTAATTTATCATATTTATTTATTAAAGAATTATAACAGAGAATACAAAGTTTAGTGTTTCTAAAATTGATTCTTAAGATATTAAGTAATGAAGCATTATTCTCATATCAGAATATATATACATATGACTTATATATAGTTTAAGGAATGAATTTAACTTATCAAATGGTAAAAATTGTTTTCTCTTGAGATATATGTACATATATTTTAAACCATGTAGTTATATCGTACTAAATGTTTTTGTACATATTTTTTACTTTATGGATGAAATATTATTTATAATATTGATACAAGCTGTATATATAAAATATACATACATTTGACTTACATATAATTTGAGAAATTAGTTTTAAGCTATTTCCTGTTGATATATAAGTATTATGTATTAAAATCATTCAATTAGACAGTACTAAGTTGTTGTGCATATTTCTGTTTATAGATATAGTTTTGTAAACTATTTTATATCTTCCATTGTATACTTATATATGTTTAAATTTTAGAATCATCGAACTGTAATAATTCTTGTTTATTAATTGTATAGATTAAATTAAGAATTATGTCTTATAAAATTCTTTTAACATTACTTTATTCAGGAGCCAAATATTTTATACTTACAAAAATATTATTATTATTAGTTTTACTTTAAAACATAATTTAATAAGATTTAATTTAGTGTATTATATTAATAATAATGATGATGAATAATAACAGTATATGTTAAAGACTTTTCTTAGAGAGCGTTTGCGTATTAAAAATTTCTCTCGCATGTTAATTATCATCAATATTGACTATACGTATAATTTCTGAATATTGCGTAACTTATCAAATTTTGACGAATAATCTACATATTTAATATTTAATAATACGATAAAGAGTCATAAAGTGATTTTCAAAGTATTTTAATTATGGTATCTAAACAATGCTGAAACATTATATTTTAACAAAATTAGTATAATTATATGTTTTATCAAAACTTTTGACAACTACATATTTTTAAATTGAGTAAAACTTTTTGGATTATATCATATAAAATATACTGCTTTTATTGAATAATATTTTATATTATGATATTTCGGTGATATCATAGCAAAGAGTGTTATTTTATACATTTGATTAAGATATTAATATCATAATATTATTATAAATTATTTTGAATTGTATTCACATAAATATGTGGATACAGAATTGAATATTATATTTTGAATATATTCCCTTTTATATCCTAACATATTGTAAGATACAATAGGAGTTACATAACCTGAACATTTAAATGTCATAAAATCATTTATGTGTATTACGTACTATCTTAATATTTATATTATGATATTTTCAAAGTATCATATCTGAATTGCATTTTTCTTATATTAATATTAAAATATTAATATTAACATTGTATTATGTTATAAAATTTGTATTGCATTATGTTCCTACATATACATATAGATATGATAGATATATAAGATATCACAAAATTTAATAAGACATGATATTATTAATATATATCACTTCTATATAATATAGCATAACTGTAAGATACAGATATGGGTAACACATATTGGGAATTCAAAATTCGTTAAATGGCATAAAAATCATAATAAACATATTAAGATTTTATGTTCACAGGATATCACATAAGATATTAATTTCCTAACACAAATGGTTAAGGGTTTAGATGTTGGAAGAACACCTAAAGGGCTTAAACTAGTGGCATAGCTCTGATTCCACCTTCTGTCACAACCCCCGACCCCTCCCCGGGAGCGGAAGCCGTGAGATTCAGAGCAGATGGTATTGGTGTTTATTAATTTGGCAGTGGAAATTTTCATTAGGACCGTAGTTAGGAAATATTTTATCAGAGTTAAACACCAAAATGTCTAAAATAAAAAAATGGGATAAAACCCAAGTTTTTCTGATAACATTTTTATAATAACAAGTGGGACAAAACCCTATTTCCATTTATTTTACATTTATAGGGAATAACCCTAATTATTGAAACTAATTCTCCTTTTTAATTAGGTAACTTTTATGGCCACTTTTCTAAGCCTTCAGTGCTCTCCAGCTGGCTTTTATTGGCTTCACGTTAAGTTACCTGAAACACGTGTTTAAAACATTTTATCAGCAAGAAATACTGGTGAGTGAATCCCAGTTTAATCAAAGCAGGTTTTATCATTTTACAGCATTGAGGGCGGTCGCGCAATTACATTTGTTTCCATCTACCTTAATTACCACCCACAGTACTCTCAATCAATGACTGGTGGTCATGTTACTACTCACAATGTAGTAACAAATTTTGTATACAAAACCCCAACATACCGACGATAATTGTAGAATACAAATACTCAATCACTGTTTAATATAATGTTAATCATATGGGGTTTTGTAAAAACAATTTAGGAAAAAATGATAAACTCACATTGCTATTCTAGGTATTTCCTTTGTGGCTTTCTGGTTATAATCTAATAAATTAAACAATGCACACACGTTAGTATAATAACCCAATTTACATTAGTTATACCCTTCCCGAGACAGAACTCCAACGACTACGTCGGGCAGAGCCTCAACAGCCGTTACGGAGCACTAGATCAATCGGGCAACGTATCTAATATATAACCCGGGGTTATGATACTTACAACGAGGCAGAGCTTTGCTAATTAGGGGGGTATAATACCCAGGAATTATTTTAGCTATCAGAGATTGAGAGAGAAATTAGAATTGTGAACAAATTGGAATGAATGCTCAATCGTCCAATTTATAGGGCCTGATCAGGGGTCTCTCGCGCCACGCGAGAGAAACAACAGGGGCCGTCGCACCCCGCCAGAGACCTAGAGGTGGCGGAGGTGTTGCTGAGTCACCGGAGATGTCGACGCGTGTCCTGCCACATGGCGGGCTATGCTTTCACCGTCTGTTTTTTTCAGTCCCGCCCCACGACAGAATAAGAGGGGTCTGTCGCGCCCCGCGACAGCCTCTAATTTTTGTTTTCATTTATTTTTTAACAAAATAAAGGTATTTCGGGGCCGGTTTTCGTATATGGGGTGTATTTAGGAGCGTTTAGGGTTGTTCTAAACATTTCAGGAGGGTTGTTATATTCTGGGTATAACTCCTGAACTATTTAAAATAAATGATGTATTCATATTAAGTACAGTAACCCAATTAAATTTTATCCCTACGTCATGAGACAGAACCCTAACGTACTTAGTCGGGTAGAGCCTCGACATGCGTTGGTAGGTCCTAAATCAATCGGACAGGGTATTGACTCAGCGGTCAGGGGCTACAATACTTAAAACGGGGCAGGCCTTTATTATTATTATTATGAGGTGAAAGTAAAATAAACATTAGAAATTTAGAGAGAGAGAAAAAGCGAGATGTAGAGGGAGGGAGTGAACTGTGAAGAAAACAATGGTGCTATTTATACTATTTCTTTCCAAGATCCTTAGAAACTATGATGCCTACACGTATCATGCAATATTTAATGCATGCATACACGTATCATGCAATATTAATGCATGCATACGTACAACATGACATATTGATTCAAATGTTTTAATTTTTTGATTTTTAATATTTTATTATTATAATTAATTCAGCTGCTTCACTTATTTGGCGCACATAACTTCTAAAATATGACGTTTTATAAAACAATGAATATGTCATTAGAACGAGAATATTTGTGTCTACATTTTGACCCAATTTACATTAAAAACGGAGTAGGTTCAAATATAATATATTTTTTTATAATTTAATTATTAAATGATTCCTAGGCCCGTCTAGGTACTTCATATTTCTAACAGTCAACTTACCCATGATCTATTTGTGTAATAACTTTATTTTAAATTTAAAAATTTTGGGAATGTTACAGAAAGCTGAAGATCCAAATTTATAGTTTTGATCGGCCAGCTTGTCGCACCCCGCGTAAGCCGAAGGCAAGTCCTTCGCGGCCCGCGACCTAGCTTGGGCCGGTCACCACTATAGGCTCGACACGCGTATGACACGTGGCACCTTAGTGTGCAGCCTGATCTCCCAGCTGTCGCGCCCCGCGAACGAGATCTAAAGGGTCTTCGCGGCCCGCTAGCGCCTTTTAGATCTTGATTTTATTTAATTTTCATAAAAATAAAGGTATTTAGGGCCATTTTACTTATACGGGGTGTATTTTAGGGCATATAGGGATGTTCTAAATATTTTTAGAGGTATCGGAAATATTTTAGGAGGGTTGTTATAGTATGTATGGTTTAGCATAGGTTTAATAAACCTCATTCCCGCTTCCTAGTTTGTTTGGAAGTATCCATCTGGGGAATGACAGAACCCGATGAACATAGATAAACCTTTATCTTTATAAGGGTTTATCCGACAGACGACAAGGCTTGAATGTATTCGTTAACAAACCTGATAAACGTCATAACAATAAAAGCAATGGTTTTCAAAACATAACTTTTGAATTAAACCTTTGTTTATTCAAAGACATTGTTTTGTACATGACATTTGGTTACACAAGACATTCGGTTATACATAACATTATTACATGTGGTTTGAGTAAAGACTATTTACTTGCCATACAAGACATTGGTTGTTACCTGATATTTGTTATATTAGATATGATTTATACATGACATTAGAAATTGTTATACATGACATTTGACATTGGTTTAAACAAGACATTTTTGGTGGTTTATTGGTAAGTAATTTAAATAACGATACGTGTGTAATATGATAAAAGCATGGTGGATACGCCGCTGGTACTTCCTATATATAAGTGCTTTTATTACATTACATACCGTGGCGTTATTTAAACAACTTCGACAAAGACAAGACAAGACATGACATTTCTAGATAGGACATGACATTTCTAGATAGGACATGACATTTTTATACAAGACACGACATCTTTTACACAATACATGATACTTTATTTCAAGACATGACATATTTTACACAATTCATTTTCATTTGGTTATTTATTTAACCATGCATTATTTCTTTTAAATCATTTGATTTTCGAATTGATTTTCATATGATTATACAAAAGAAAACATTTTTACAAAGGTTCATGGCTACTTTTTAGTTAAACAATTCTTTTAAAAAATCAAAGCCATGAATCCTCATCACAAAACCTATGTTACTCACATGCATTTTTATGCTGACGTACCTATTTTCACATGTGTTTCATGTGCTTATGTTTGACTTTGAGCATGCTTCACATAGGGCAGACTTGGGGCTTAGTGACTTTAAAACCTACAAGACAATTGTTGTGTATTAATTGTATTCTCCAAAACAATGAATACTATTAACTCAATAAAACAAACTTTATGAGCCATGTGTTATGAAACAATTTGTAACGTGACTCTCCAATGTTTTCATCCGCGTGTTGTTGCATTACGCGATTGGGGTGTTACACTACAACTCTAAACAAGCTAAACACAAATGCTAAGCCCAATGAAAAATATCTAAAGACTAAACTATTAAACTATTAAGTTGTTATCAAAGAATATGCACCAACAGACTCCCCCTTGACAATAGCTTCATAGTATAACTTTGTCTTCAAACATCATGCGGTATTTTGGTCTTTGGATAGCTTCAGTTACACAGAGTTTCTGACATCAACAGACTCCCCCTTAGCTTATGCTTCCAATCTCCAAAACTTCCATTCGTTGTAGATCAGTGAACTAGCATTCTCTGGTTAAGCAAGTAAGCTCCAACTCTTCCATATCTCTCTCTACAATGTAGTAGAAGGATCCTACTATGCATCTTCATACATCTTCACTTCACTCTCAATCTGCACTTTACTTTTATTCTGCACTTCATTTTGATAACTGCAACAATCTGTTTAGAAACACAAATTAGCCTTTTTCACATTAAAGATATACCAATATTTATCTTAGTTTGCAAAAACAACTTGTGAGTTCAAAATGGGAGACCTTTTAAAAAGAAAATATTTTTGGTATTTTTAATATTTTTCAAAATAAACTAGACGAATTGAAAAATATTTACAAAGTATCTTTTTGTGAGAATCATGTGCAAGAAGATCATATTAGCAGAATCAAACTGTTTTCACACAATTAGATAATTCTTTATATAATTTTCGTGAAAAGCAGTCCAAGACGATTACCAGTATTGTTTATCCAATGAAACATTAACACATGAACATTTCAAGTACCTTTACCTGATGATACTTTAAGGTAATATTATACTGATGTACTAGTGTGTCCCACTTCATGACATACCCCCGCGATCAAGGTATGCACAAACTTTCCTCGTAGTAGTTAAGTATACCGAATTCATCCGTTGTGTTTTACAACGTTAGATAATTGGTGATCATGTCAGTACTTCCGTACAACAAAGCGACCAATATCCAACGAGGGTTTGGCAAATACCAAGAATTTGTACGATTTATGCATTTTGCATATTTGAATAACTTTCTAGGAGAGCTTCTTCAATTTCTAGGTTTTTGGCATTTTTAGCTCTTATAAGATATCTTGGTTGCGCCTAGGTCAGCATATATCTGGATGTAATAGAAGGACAACCCTGATATGCCCGGATGAAATAACAGTATAAAGACCTAAAACCTCAGAATTTGGCAATCTATCAACGCAAGATTTAAGGTTATAAAACCATACGCCACTAATATGTTACCCACTCATACACAGTTCATTGGGTTTATATCACCATGGTAAGTTCATTATTTCATGTTTCTTGCTTAATGGTATATCATATGATGCTATCACACTTAAGCAATTTAATTTCAGTTCTAGTGTGACAGTCTAACTCGCTGATGTACTATCATCTCTTCTTTTTCACACCATGAAAAAAATTCAATTTTTAATTTTTTTATGTTTTTAATTTTTCAATGTTTTTGGATTTTTAAAATTTTTTAACTTATTCCCCCTAAGCACAAGTACTAACTAAATCTTTTTGGCTTAGGGAAATTTCTCCCCCTAAATTATTGTTTTTATGGAGCAAGTTTGAAAAACATAAATTTAAACACAAACAAACTCCCACTTTAACCTGACAATAAGTTTTTCAATTTTGAAGTTTAGAATAATCATAACAGTCACTAAAGTAAATACTTAGTTACCAATTTTAACCTACTATTCACCTCAGATGCTTTACAAGAACAACCACTATTGAATACATCAACAGTCCTTCTTGGTCATCCTGCATACACTCAACAACTCCGTTAGACTTAAGAACCCAAACCTTACCAGTTTTTGGTTGGCCATAAACATCCACATAAGATAATTATGTCCATATCCATCACACCCTACTAGTGTCTTGGATGTCCTCCCTATTGTTGAACATGATTTATAATTTCCACTTGATCTTTGATCGCGAGAGTTTCAATAAACTCTCGGATTTTCCAACCTATGAAAATTATTATCTCGAAACCTTCTTCTCCCATTATCATAACCTGTATTTGGAAAATTTTTGGATTGTTTTGAACATTTGAGTTACTAAAACCGCTATATTCGTTTTTTCTTTGAAAATTCTAATTGCTAGAAGTCTGGTATAGATTTTGATGTCCAAAATTTCTATTTTGAGACTGATTTGGTTGACCATTAAAATGATATGTTTTTGTAGAATTGCTTCTTGGTCTATCAAATCTTCCCGATGTTGAAGATTTAGGTTGAAATCTAGGTTGATTTGTCTGACGACTTGGCTTTACATTATTATTTAAATCAACCTGATTCCCATCGTTAACCTCATCAACTTTTTGCTTACCTTTCTTCAAATGACAACAACTCGCCACATGTCCTTTGTTGTGACATTTAAAACAATAACTTTTCTTAAAAACTTTCTTTTTGTTTGATCCCTTTTTAAATGTTTTGACCTCTTTATCTTCAGTCCTCATCCACTTTATGAGGTGTACTATTAGATCCAACAAATCTTTCAAAGAAACTGGACTATTAGGCACATCCACAGTTATCAGATCCAGTATTTCTTGTGCAGTAGGTACAAAATCAGTTACCTCATTTTCATTTGGTAAAAAGGAGTAGTCTTGATCCTCAGAGGGTGAAGCCTTAACAAACCCCGCTCTTGTCTTATCATTACTCTTTTTCAATTTTTCTTGAATGTGAGTCCTGACTAACAAAGATTTTCCAAATTTGTCCAGCTTTCCATGTAATTCAACAATTTTGGCTTGTGCATTAGCCAATTCTGTGCACTTTTCTGAAAGCTCGTTAGTCTTATCCTTCACAGTTTCACAAGCCAAATCAATGACCTGTAACAGTTCATTGACTTTGCTTGTTAAACTGCTAATGTCTTGTTCATTTAATTTGAGTTTATTTAAACAATTTGATTCCTTTTTACTCAAAAGAACATTTGACTCTTTTAATTTTTCTAATTCATCTAACAGAATTTTGTTTTGCTCCGATAGTGTGTCAAGTTCAGTGCAATTATGACATGTATGACTTAAATGTTCTAATTGTACTTATACCCTTTTGTATGCTTATCTGCATCATCCATGCATGCTGTAACTTCTGTGTCCTTGACTTCCATTGTCTCCTCGTCAGCTTCTTTCTTCTCTTCTACCACAGCATCTGCTTCTGCATCTGAAGCACGATATCCTACACTCCGTCTTGAAGAACTCTGATAACGTTTTTCTAAAGCTTCCCATAGTTCTCTAGACGTCACATACTTACGAAAACTATAACTAATTTCCACTGGTAAGGATTTCTTTATCAATGTTAGAGCTTGCTTTTCAGCATCAAACACCCGTTTTTTCAGATTCATCCTTCTTTTCATATGAAATCACTTGAATTCTCTTGTTAACTCGTCGTGTGGGAGCAATGTATCCATCAATCATACAGCTCCACATTCTAGCATCTTCATTTTTAACAAATGCCTCAAACTTCTTCTTCCAGTCAGCATATTGTTTAACGTTTATCAGCTTTGGCTAATTATTAACAGTGTCACTTACCTTGTCCATTCCGACCATGTTTAACACACAACTTAAAAGTTTAAATGGATTTTGGTATACCTGTGTTAAAATCCAAATCCAGCTTCTCTACTGGTCCTTGTCGAGTTTTTTTTACCGTAACCATACCGTAAAAAAAACATTCAAAAATTGTCTGAAAACTGACTTTACCAAATTATACCGTTAGAATCATCTCGAAATTATGAATCCAATGATATATAATGTCCAAACCCTTTTTCGAAATTCTCATGCCTTTTTTTGTATCAACCGAATCTAACCGTGCATTGGGTTTGCTGAGATTGTTTGTAGATCAAATTCTACACTTAAATACGTTTAATACTGAATACGTCAACTGGTTAAAGTTCAACCTTTTCGAAAACAGTCAATTCGAAATATCAATTCAGAACAGTAATCCAAAACAGTAATCCAAAATGGTAATCTGAAACAGCAATCCAAAATGGTACTCCGAAACAGCAATCTGAAATGCTTATCTGAAATAGTAATTCGAAACAGTAATTCGAAATCTTTGAAGAAGCTTTTATCTGAAATCAACATATATGATCCGAAATCGATGAAAGATGATCTGAAATCCACACTGATGATCCGAAATCGATGAATGATGTTCCGAAATCCACACCGATGATCCGAAATAGTAGCAGACAATATGAAACAATCTTCAAAATCCCTAAATTCGAAACCCTAGAAAAACCTCCAAAATACAAACATTCTACAAAAACCCTAGTTTCTACAACAAACAATTTTGAACCGTGCTAATCAAGAGACTAATGCTTTGATACCAATTGTAGGTCCCTTAATCCTATGGATCTTTCACAGAATCGTCTATCTAACCTAGAGTGTGGAACGCTCTAGATCAGATTATCACAAAAAGGTGTAGAAACAGAATTATATTAAACCGTCTTCTATTGATTATCCAACATAAGTGTTTACAATCAATTCAAGACGCACACAATCTCACAGCCTATGTCTATGATCTTGCCTCTCTCTCTCTCTCTCTAACCTCTCTTGTTGCTGTTGTTTTTAAATCATTTGTTGCTGTTGTTTTTAAATCCTAATCACAAAACATGTTTATATACCACATGTCTGTGAACTGGGCTTCTAACTGGTCTAGGCCATTCTCTAAGCCCATTACAATAATTAACTCTCTAACCAATAATGCTAAGCCCATTATAAAATATCCAAAGACTAAATACTTAAATTATTAAGCTGTTATCACAGAATATGCACCAACAAAGTTCACTGATCTACACCTTTTCTCTAATGTGATCATTCACTTCTTTTATGTTAGCAAAAGCTATGATGCATTTATCTGATCACAACTCTTTAAGAGTTTGAGGTGATACCTTAGAAGCAGCCATTTCAATTTGATCCACACTGAAGCTATCAATTGAACTTTTGGGATTGCTTTCATCCATCCTTCCTATATACTCCTGGTTAACAACAGATGCTTGACATGAGCTTTCAGCAGGTTCACCAATAATCTCTTCACCAACAACAGTTTGAACTAGATCTTCTTCACCTGAAACATGCTCAATTAAAGCAAACTTTTCATTTGTTAAATTCTCTAGAAAACTACTCAAGTCAACAGAGCCTTGGGTAGAGAAGCTCTATGGACTAGGCTCTGCAGGTGCAGGAGTAGCTGGTTGTGCTTGAACATGTGCAGTTGGCATTTGGGCATACTGAACCTAAGGGACTTGTGGTTCATGAACATAGTGCATAGGTACATGATTCAGATTTTGTGCAAAGTGGGTTGTGTTTTGCACATTTGGACAAGGGGTATTTTGGGGATAAAAACGATGTTGTGTATTAGACTGAGATCTTTGATTAGGATATGTGATCATTGGTGCAGAGATATTTGTTTGACTCTTACACTCTCTAGTAAAGTGTCCCAACCTATTACACTTAAAACATTTGATCATTGATTTATCCAACCCCACTTTGGACCTCCCACTTTATCGTGGGTAACTACTGCCAGTCCTTTTGTAAAAATTGTTAGCTCTTAGACTGAGTAAGGCTACCTGGGGTAATATATATATCCATCTCCTCCAAGTCAGTTGGATCTATGTGCTTAAGATTATCGATTATAAATGAGAGATTATTAGTGACATAAGTATCATCATATGCTGCAAAAGCATAGCTCGTGGAATGTTGATCAGAGTTGATTCCAGTTGATATGTCAATAAAATGATCAAAACTCTGATCATTTCCCATTCTAGAGTATGATCCCTCCTGACTCAAAAGTGTTGTGTTACAAAAAACGTAACTAGCAGAAACCTTTCCAGTTTCCTGGAGCCTTTTCTTTTGGACAGGCTCCCTCTCAAAGGTTAGGAGCTTTCCATGAAGCTGGGTCAGGCTCATGTCCTTGAAATCTAGGGATGTTCTCATCACTTAGATTGGTTTTTGTGAATTATTTATTAACCAACTTTAATTCACTAATAAGACATGAAAATCGTTCAAACTACTGTGACAACCAGAACTCTCGAGGTTTGTGTTACCTGATTTCAAGGTTTGTACGGTTATGTTCTATGTCCCACTATATATTAATCCAGTGTACGATACGTAAACATGTCAGGGTATTATGTAATAGTGTTGCGAGAAGGTATCTAGTTATGTTTTGATAAGTTGTTATAGCCTACTCGAGGGTCCACTAAATCCAGTCGCACACTACCTCATGTTTTGAAGCCCACCATGTTAAGGCCCAACATCAGGCCCGGTTCGATTAGGGGCACATATAGTTTTTCGTCAATGTCAAGCTCGACGAAATATAGTTTTTTGTCATCACTTCTTTCGATGAAGCTTGGTCTTTCGTCAGTAAGGTCTTTCGCCAGCTTGGTGTTTCGTCGCCGAATAAGGGGCCCTCGGCCTAGGTGGGTGAACATGGACCATAGGATTATGTGTGGTTCTTATATTCCGCAAACACTAAAGATTTTAAAACTCTAAACTCTCTCCCACTCATGAACGTCGGCAGCCCTTCTCCTGATCATTCGAAGCCCTCTCGTTCGAAGTGACAACTCTTTCTCAGCCTAGCAATCAGTTGGTATGCTATTATTTTTTATTATTTCTGGTTATGCGTTTATGTGTTGAGTGTATGTGCGTGTGTAGGATATTGTTGTGATTTCTAATGATAAACTATTGTCATGAACTTGGAACACGTATAATCTTGAATCGATGGACTAGGGCTTTGTGACGTGATATGTTGATTATTCGTGTGGTTTCATATTCGTGAATCTGATTGAATGTGTTTCGTGATGAATTGTGATTATATGAAGATTTAGGGTTATATACGGTCTGACGGCCGCAGGATAATATATGAAAACTGTGATTTTGCATGATATTGGTGTTTGATGGTTTTGGGTGTATGGATGTTTACAGATGTGTGTGCATAATTAGAAGATGATGTGTATCCATTGAGTTAATTGTGTTAATTCCTAATTAACGATTGAAATAATGATTAGGGTTCATGTCAAGCTTGAATATTTAACCAAATTGATTGTATAACTGTTTTGATGATTGAGTGGTAATTCAGGTTGGATAGAATGTATGCAATAACCGTTGTTTGACCTTGAGATCCTACAGAAAATGTGTAACTGTTAACTGGTGTTATGTGAGCAAGGCTTTGTAACTGACCTCGACGAAACTCTGTGAGGCTTCGTCACACATATAACTCGACAAAACATAGGTATTTCGCCGAACACCAATACGACGAAAGATGGGTATTTTGTCGGGGTTGTTTATGACGAAAGATATGGGTCTTCGTCATAAGGAAAACGGATTGGGCTTAGGTTTGGGTGAAAAGCCCACTTAATTATTAAATGTAATCGTATGTATGCATGGGATGTGGACACGTGTATGAATTGGGTATATGTTATGTGATGTACATTTGTACTTGTGATGAATGTGATCTCTGAAATACGTGACTTACTATGTACAGATATGTGACTTGATTGGTTATGTATCTAATGTTGATTGGTAACCACGGTAGGGTATGGTTGACCAACTCGGAACGGGTAAAGTAATGTAACATACCGAGCAATCTAAGGCGAGTTCATTTCACTTGAGCATGCGTCCCGGTGGTTGGGACAGTCATTGGGTATCCGTTAGAGGGATTGGTTTTTGGGTAAATCAATTGAGTATTCCTGAGAGGAATACGTCTTGTGGGTAAAATCGGGAATGTTGGATAATATACTCATCCTATCACCTTTAAGTCCCATCTTGTTTGTTACCTGAGAGGTAACGGAGTATTAGTTGGTAGCGCTATCTAGGTTTGGCACCCACACCCCGTACCTGAGGGGACGGGTGTGAACTAATGACTCAGTCATGCCCAATGCTTTAATAGGAGCATTGGGGAACGGGCAAAATAAATCTGGAGCCGTCTTGTATTCGGGGTATTATCAACATTGTAATCAATGAATGGAACTAAACACTTGGTAACTAACTTTTTTTGTAAAACTATGAACTCACCAGCGGTGTCTGATACACGTGTGTGCATGCTCGCAGGTTATTGATACGTGTGGATGTGGAACTTGCTGTCTGAGATCCTGGAGTGGTCATTGGTCGGGGAACATGGAAACTTGAAACGAGGCTAAATGATTTCATACACTTGGGTTTTAGATAAACATGTATTATGCTTCCGCTGAACACGATGAATTACATTTAATGTTTTGTAACACTTTATGTTAATGAAAGATTTTTATTTCAAATTTGTTATGAGTTCAATATGATTGGTGGCTAGATCCTGGTACGTCACACGCCTTGCGGGGGTTTCCACTTGTGGTATTTTGGGGATGTGACAGTTTGGTATCAGAGCCACTAGTTATAGTGAAATTGGTTTTAAAAATGTTTTTATAAAACCAGACTATAACCGAACAGTTCTGAATACGTGAATACGACCATGACACTCAGCTCCAGATTGCAAGGTTCATCTTTTTCACCTGTTGCATACATTACATGACTAATACACATTTGTTTATGATGTAACATATGAACACACACTCGTCACTATGGCATGATGGCATGGATTGCTTGTTTACTTATGATGCGTAGATAGTATGCCATAGTCCTTGGATTTTTGTGATCTTATTACTTTGACAACCCCCATAGATATCTGGGTTTGAAGAACCATTTGACATGAGTTAGGAGGAACTGAGACGAGCATGCAAATCACAATATTATTGTGGGTGCACACATAATAATAATGTGGGGTGCATGTGAGTCCCAGGGAGGCCTAACAAGTGAAAAAGGGGTTTTGTTCTGTTATTTAATCAGTAAGAAACGTAACCAAATCTATAGGAGTCCTAGCAATGATTGCCTCCTACTTGAACGTTATCTTCTCACTCCTCTCTGAATCCTTAAAAATCTCGATGCTATCGAGTATTACCTGAACACCCATCTGAACGCCTAGCAAACTGGGTAGAAAGTTAGGTGCTTGTACGAATGTCCCTGAGTTGGATGTCGCAGCGTCGAATGATTGGTCGATACCTTTCTCACTCCTCTTCATTGGTTGGAACTCTGTGTATTGACGCCTTAGATTTCGTAAGTGTGATCACTTCTGCAACACCCTAGCAACATATCGTGTATTACTCAATCAACTTGCAAGATCGATGGACAAGAGGATGACCGCAACATCGTACCGACTTCAGTATTAGGACGACCCTGATTACCGGCAACGAACACCAGCAAATTGACTTCAATCGAATCCTTAACCCTAGTCAGCGACTTATGGGAGTCAACTCTTACAAATCAATCGGGACATAATCGATGACAATTGACTAAAGCGTGGAACGTGTAACTGCCCGCACCATGAATAGTGCCTTATGACGTGACACGGAATATGAAAAGATGGACCCTATTGGTGAAAGGTCGCAGGACACCGTTACAAGCAACGACATTAGAGGCAACAGTCGCGGCAACATCAAGGTACTCATAATCATAGTCTACAGCATGGAAACGAAGGTGACGTCGACAAGGATTGACTGTTAATATGTCAAGACGTCAACAATCAAGGGAGTAATGACAGTATTGGGAATCTTCGTAACCGTAACAACAACACCGGTAGTGGTGCTTGTGGAAGGGCATTTAGGACTGGCATAGGCGACGCCAGAAGTATAGCAACATGGTGGCCTGCACGTTCTTGGTAACTAATCGCTTCGTTTCTGTTCTGTTTAACCCTGATGCTTCTTGAAACCGAACCTGTTGTGGAATCGACTGATGGCAAGTCAAATGAAGCCTCATATGTTCGTGGGGATGCAAACTCGACCTTGTGGGACAAGTGTTCGACCTTGACCTTTCTTCTGCTATCCTTGATAGTTTCGATGCAGTAGTTAGTATGGATTTGGTTATCCAGATGTTGCACAGATATACCTTGTGAGGAAAGGATTTCGCGTATCCCTCTCCTTAGTGGAGAATCGTTATCTGTTCTAAAGCATCAGAGTGGCGTAAAGGTTAGCATCATTCAGCAATGAGAGCCCAGAAGTGTCTACAGAGGGAAAAAAGGATCGAGGATCCACCGATTGTTCGTGACCCCTCTCAGTGTGCTACCTGAGGAACTTTCAGGTCTACTTCTACAACTGATTGGGTAGAATCCCAGTTTGATCTCACGCCAAAAGTAACCCTGATTACTCGTACACTTTATCGTCTTGCACCAGGAGGGTTGCAAGATCCGTCTAACCCACTTCCAAAACTACGAGATGGGAGTTTTTTCGATCTAGCTCCTCGTCTTGGGGAGCCCGAGCCCTAGTGTGGAAATGAAGGGCGAGTCCTTTCATATGTGTATAGACTACTACGAGGTGGCAATCATAGACCATCACCCACCATCTCGCATCGACGACCTGCTTGACCAGTTGCAATGTATCGGACTGTCGTTTGACGGAAAACTCAGGGGAGGATGACTCCTAACACGGCGTTACAGGTATAGTACAGCCACTACGAATTTCTATTCAAGTTGTTTAAGATATCCAACACACCAGCAACCTCAGGGATCACATGGGTAGTATGTGTCAACCTCGTCTCGCCAGATTTATCAACCGTGTTTACCTATGACGATTTAAATCATTTACAGGAGAAAGGAACATCATGGACGGCATTTGTATCTTATTTTAGAGTTCCTATGGGAGGAACCACTCCACGCGAAGTCTTGTTAAATGTAACTTCTGGATTCGGGAGGTACATTTTTGGTCATGTAATCAATGAAGTGGGAATGCACGTGGACCTCGCTAAGATCCATTTTTTTAGAAACTGACCGACACCAAAGGTTCCTTCGGGGATACAGCAATTCCTTGGTTTCGCTAGATACTATCACAGATTCATCGCGGGATTTTCAAAGATTGCGCAGCTTCAACCTCTTTAGCACAGTGGGATGATGTGTATTCATGGGAGACAAAACAGAAGAATGTCTTTTCAGCTTTTGAAATCCAACTCTACAATGCACTGAGCATCGTCTCTACCCGAGGGTATGGGTGATCTAGTGGTATACCATGATGGTTCAAATCAAAGTCCCAATTACACGCCGATGCAACACAAGAAGGTGATGACTTACGTAGTGGATCTACGAAGGGGAATTACACGAGTCGCAACCAGTGGTGGAAACCATGGTCTTTGGATTTAAGTTGGAGGCATTACTTGGATGGTACCAAATGCATTCCCTAGACCAATCACAAGGGCCCCCCCATGTACCATAGTTTTGAAAGAGCTAAACATGTGATAGCATCACTGGATGGAACTCTCGAGCGATTACGACTATGGAACCTAAACATGTATGAGCATGCAGCTCACCATCGACTCTAGCCTACCTGATCAGATTCGCCATGATCAAACCGAAGCACTGAAGGAAGAGAATTTTCTAGTTGGGTCCATGAGGGGCATGGAGGAGCAACTTTTGGCAAGTTGGACAATATTCGCTACTTCATGGAACGAATACGGATCCCACCAATGGCAACCGTATGGAACTTGTGTTGAGCAAAGCACACCAGCCTCGTTATTCTAGTCGTCTGAATTTTGATAGGAGATATTAGGATCTATAAATTTGGTACTGGCAACTGGGTATGAAGGTCCATATAACAATGTATGTGAACGATGTTTGACTTGTGCGAAAGTCAAGGTGGAATATCAAGAACCATCTAGTTTGTGTCAGCAACCAGAAACACCCATTCGGAAATGAGAACAGACTGCCATGGATTTCATCACTGGACTACCTAAAACTCAGAACGGAAACAATATCACCTGGGTGATCGTTGATTGTCACATGCAACCTATATACACTCTTGCAATCAAGGAAACTAACGAGTCTTCACAAGCTTGTGAATATTCCCCTAAGAGAGGTGGCTTTTAGGCAGGAGGTGCCAACTTCTATTACCCCTGATTTTGATCTATACCTGATTTATGGCAGACAAAACACAGCACCCTCGACTCACGTCTAGACATGAGCATTGCTTATCACCGTAGGACAAACGGTCTGAGTAAACGAACCATCCTGACACTCGAAGACATGCTGCGAGCATGTGTATGATTAGGAAGGACGTTTACCTTTAGATGAGTCCTACTGTAGCAGTTACCATCCTAGTACTCAGACAGATCTGTTTGGGGCATTGCATGGACGATAAAGCCGATCTCTTTGTTGAACAAAGGTGGGTGACAACCTAATCACAGGTCCAGGACTTGTACTCGAAACTCTTGGGAAGATTGTTTGGATCGGGAATCGTTTGGCGGCAACGCGTGGCCGTCAGGAAAACCGATAAGCTTAGGAGTTCGCTGTAGGCACTCGTTTCATGTTGAAAGTCTCACCCTGGGAGGGTGTGGTACGCTTGGGAAGCGTGTCGAGTTTAAATTACGTTACGGTGGGCCATTCAAAACCCTGGAAAGAGTCGATAACATGGTCTACATACTAGAGTACCTAAAGAAGTGGGTAACGTACACGATGTCATTTATGTCTCGAATCTCAGGCCGGGTTGTCTGATGAAACACTTGTGATAGCTTTACTAGAGCCTAAGGTCGATTACAGGTTGCGATTGTCGAGGAATCTATCGAAAACATGGATCAGGAAGTCAAGGTTCGTTGTCATAGTCGAATTCCTATCGCGAGAGTTCGTTGGAACTCAAGACGTGGACCGGAATTCACGTGAGAAAGTAAAGATCTGTTAAAGCTCTTGTATCCTCAATTGTTCAGGTGGTTGAATCAACTGTTGCTGTCATTGGCGAATTTCGGGACGAAATTCCCTTTCAAGTTGGGGATGATGTGGTACCCGGGGAAAATCCACAGCCATCCTGATCTAACATTTTGCTGCTTTGGATTACTTATCAAATTTCGGGACGAAATTTCTTTCAAGTTGGGGATGATGTGACATGTAACGCCCGGCTCTTTTGTACCTTCCATTTATAGAAAGTTTTGTTCGTATTTCTATCTTTGGAAACTTTGCATTCTTGTAATCGTTCTTTTTTTGTAATCATTGTAAAACCGAGACTTGGATCATTAATGAAACTCGTGCTTTGTTACAAATATGTTATACACACTCTATATATGCTCGTATGTTTGATTTTGTAAATCAATTGATGATTAATCATTATTCTTGGGAAACTAAGTGCTAAACTTGCAATTATTTAAACTCGTGTTATACATACTCTATACATGTTTGTACGCTTAAATTGAGAAACAATTTGGTGTTTATTTGAGATGTTTGCAAACTTATGATAAACTATTACACTCGTGACATTTATGTTTTATACGAAACTTATACTTAATCATATTCAATTGGACACTTACATAACTTTTGGAACATGTTACTTATACCTTAGAACCTTAAAATAATCCCATAACCCGTAAATTTTAACTTGGGGACGAGTTACAAATTGAAATAACAAAAAAATAAAATTTTGTGCTTCTGACCATGGCTTACGGACCGTAAGCCACCACCCTTACGGTCCGTAAGGATGTCTGGGCGGGCAGAAAACACACCAGCTCGCGAAAATGCACGAAATCCCATGTTTTCTTCTTCCCCAATCAGCTCTAATCCACCTCCAATCATCCCTAACCTCTTCCCCTATAAATACACACCTCCACCAAGCATTTTTACACTTTCACAACTCTCTAATCTTCTCTAAATCATTCTCAAGGCTCTTGCAATTCAGGATTTTGGG
Source organism: Helianthus tuberosus (assembly GCA_030545235.1). Classification (NCBI taxonomy): domain Eukaryota; kingdom Viridiplantae; phylum Streptophyta; class Magnoliopsida; order Asterales; family Asteraceae; genus Helianthus; species Helianthus tuberosus. Next base: position 199,139,487 of record CM060363.1, on the reverse strand, counting down.
CAGATTCATACTCTTCCACTAAAGTGAGTATAACTTGCTCATTTCTCAACCAAATCACTTGGTTCTTCTTCCTAATTCTTTGGATAACCTTGGGGTTCGATTCCTTGGTTTCTCCTTGGAGAAATCAGACCTGGAATTGCCCTAAATATGTCTGTAAACTTTCTGTTTTGTTTATACTCTTTTAAAACTTATTTAAACTTATCAAAACTCATCTCAAACTTATGTACTAATGCTTACAACCTATCCCATGGTTGATTAAGTGTTAGAAACATGATTGAGACATACAAATCAGAGGTTAAACCTCAAATATTCTCTGTTTTGTTTAGGGTATTTTACCCACAACTCATGTTCAAGCTTAGATCTTGATCTAGAGTGATTGTGGAACAACTTGGGTTGTTCTAACATAAAATTCTCACATGATTTGATGATTTCTCTTAGTTTAGATTACTTACATACTTATACTAATCATAGTTCGTGACCCTCCTTGGTTGTTCTTACATCAAGTGAAGTGGTGAACATACAAGGGGTTCCTAAACGGAAGCTTGTTCCTCCTACCCCATACATGACTTCCATGATAACTCGAGGTGCCTGAATGAAGATCCTAATCTTCTACCTCCTACATGAATTATGGGACTAAATAATCTGTAACCTAGATATATATATATACTTATTCGAACCTTTAATGTTGAACTTGTGTTGATATGTTAAAGTAGTAGAATATCATCTAAGACTTTAAAACCTTGATATGATTCTAATGGGTGTACTACCCATGAAATACAATATAACCCTAGTGGTTACATAGTGTCATATAAGTGTTATAAGTTAAAGATGATTATTTTAATATTATACTTTATGTTATACTGAAATTCGAAACTTTAATCTTCCGTTAAACGCCAAACTCACACACCTATGTTTCCTCGTGTAGAAGGACTAGGTGCTCCAAACTAATCCTTCCACCAACTCACTCGCGGGATTTCAAGTAGGAAAGCTTGCAACCACCGTGAGTATACTCGATCCCTTTTTCCCCTTTACACTTTGGGATGCAACATGTATAGCTATGCAAACAACTTTTAAACTCAATTAAACTTACTCTATCCATGATTAAATATGAAACTAATGTGACTTACTTGTTATTCTCGTATGCTATGTGAACGATTTGGAACGTTATATGCTCATTAACTTTGCTCGCCCACCTTAACAATTATAGCGCTATAGGATTAATGCCCCACCCGTTATACTCTTGGGTATTGTTAAGTTAAACATTACCACCCCGCTAAACTTTTGGGATTAGGCTCTTTTATGCGTTGTGTTCTCGGGTTTGATCATATTGTACGCCAAAATTGAATACTAGTAATCACATATTATGAATCATGTTGGACTTGAGTTTTTATTCTATTATGCTATGTAAACAAACTTGTATACTTGCCTTTGCTTTTGCATTGAAACTCTATTTTAATACATCTTGCAGGTTAAATTGTTGAAGTATGATGAAAGATGAAACAAGAATAGGGTGGACTAGATACACACCTATAAATCATTTATCTTTTAATGTTATGTTATTTGTTGAAACAATGTTGTATTTTGTTTTGATTATTTTACGACAATTTAGCAATCGCAATGTTGTCTCTTACAATCTATACACACTTCGTCTCATCCCGATGTTTCCGCCATCGGTTGGGGTGTGACATGCAACCCAAACTCTCGAGGTTTGTGTTACCTGATTTCAAGGTTTGTACGGTTATGTTCAATGTCCCACTATATATTAATCCAGTGTACGATACGTAAACATGTGAGGGTATTATGTAATAGTGTTGTGAGAAGGTATCTAGTTATGTTTTGATAAGTTGTTATAACCTACTCGAGGGTCCGCTAAATCGAGTCACACACTACCTCATGATTCTCAGCCCAGCTCCCTTGAAGCCCACCATGTTAAGGCCCAAGATCAGGCCTGGTTTGTGACACATGTGCCTCTGCAACCATCAAACAAATACCAAACTTATTAAATATTGTGTTTCATACTTGGGAATTGTAAAAATATGTGGATCGTTTACACATATCAATTCATGTTCGATTTCAAGCTTTAAATCGCTTTCTGGAAGGTTATACGCTCACTAATGCGTAAATATAACCAGTTTAATGAAACGAACACTCCGGAATAGTGAAATAGGCTTAGCATACCTTAAATAACCTTTACATAAATTAGAAATAAGTTTTGGAGGGTTTGGTGTGGTGAAATCAAGTTTATTCGCTTACAGGGATTAATTTCGACAAACTGCGAAAGTATGCCGATTTGTACTGTAACAAACATTCTGGAACTTGATCATAAGTTAAAAATACCCTAAATATCCTTTACATAGCTTATAAATAGGCTTTGAGGGGTTCGGTATGCTAAAATAAACTTTTTGGTCATTCAGGAACTAAAAGTGCATAAGTTTGCATTTTCGCGCATAACTTACGTTCTGAATACATCCGGACATCCAAAACTTTATGTAATCATTAAAATATTTTATTTTAGTGATTGGCATGATAAAATTCCATTTGTCGCGTAATTTGGATCGTTTTTCGCATTCATTCGTGTTTCGTCGTAATTAACCGAACAACGCAACCGTACGACCAAACAAACCGACATCCAAGATAATTTTTGAGCGTGTTTCATGTTCCCTATACTATAACATCATTTTAGAGCCTTGAAATGGGATTAACGGGGCTTAAACGTGTCAAAAATGCATCAAAAAACATGTTTTGCACATTCAGGGACCAAAATTGACAATCTGCCATAGTTATCTTAGGAAGGGACCAAAATTGAAAATCTGAATTCCAGCTTGTTCCAGCTGTTCCCCTAAGTTTCAAATGGTTTTAATGAAACTAGGGGCTTGTTTTGGGGTACCCATGGTATTCTAAAACCATGGGCACACATGTAAGGTCCAGATTTAAGCTCAGTTTTCGATGAACGATCCTAACGGTTGTAAGAAAACTATAAATACCCTACCCCCCTTCACTCAAAACTCACATGTTGATCTGATTGCTCTCTAAGTTGAAGTGATTTCACTTCATACCTGAGAGTAACCGGGTCAAACTTCCGTTCTTGGACCTTTTGTAAGTCCTCTTTCGTTCTTTTACGCGTTTTTTGCGTGAAAGTCAAACTTTGTTTGACTTTCTGCATTGAACAGTTTATGGTCAACACGAAGTTCGTTTGAACTTCATAATGTGAGCGTAATCACGATGGTTATAGTCCCTTGTGACTATACCTACTGATTACCACGTTATCTAGGCTTAGTGAAGAGTCGTAGTTTCGGCCAAAATGCGTATTCTTGCGTATTTTGTAACCAAACTACTTTTAGGTATGAAAACCGTTTGTTTTGATACCAAACCTGTTTTCTAAATTCGGTAAACATGTTTTAACATGTTTAGCTCGTCACTTTAGGTTTAGTGCTAATATAGGGTCGTAAGGTAAGCGGTCTAAACAACCGCTTAGACTTTCGAACCCGACCCGTTTGGTCGTTCTTTAGGATCCGACCAAACACATTAGGTGACCATAGTTTTATTGGGAATAACCCTCCGAGGTTATACCTTATGGTCACATCGTTTAGTTAGTTGTATGATAGGTAGTTTATATGCCATAGGAAAATTACCAAAATGCCCCTTTTACGCCAAAATTCGTTTAAGCATATGTAACATAATTTTTGACAACTAAGCTGATTAGGCAACAATATTAGATATGTTAAGGCATATTTTACCTGTCATAGGACTAGTTAGGCGGTCCGAACACGTTTTACGCAAACAACGCGTTAAAGTAGCGTTAGCTACCTAAACGAGTCGTAATGGGTCGTAAGCACTTAGAATAGGTTCCGTTTTAGAATGTAGGCTTTGTTAAACCATATTACATGAGTTCCTTTACTCATTTGGTTTACGAAACCACATTTTATCTGATCTTTTGATTTAGGTCCGTTTATTTACGTAGTTACCTATATTAGGTGTCGTTTGATTCCGTGATCTTTCTAGCATTGCTTGGTGGTTATCTAAAGACTATTGAGCAATCTCAAGTGAGTACATAGTTCCCCTCTTTTACTGTTTTTCAAACATTTTGGGGTGAAACACATGTGCTTACATGTTACTTTCGTGCTTTCCATGTTTTCATATCATATACTTGCTATGTTCATTAGTACACTATTAGTACATGATTTCATTATGTTTTTGCTATGTATGTCCTTTTAGTGCATACTTAGTACATCATTTTACATTATATTTCACGCTATGTATGTTCATTTGTTGCATATGCTTATCCAGTATATGGACACATTATTTTATATATTTTTAAACCAATTGAAGCTGATTGATTTATGTGAAACACTTGTAACCCTTAAATAGGGTACCAAAGGGTATTTCCGTAAATCCTAAATTATTGTGTACCTTAATTCGAATATTATGTTTCTTTGAAACAAAATCGAATTTTTGGAAGATCATCCTATCTTCATAGATAGATTCTTGAAAATGATTAAAGTGCCAAATGAAATCCACGGATTGGATTCCTGGTGTGCTTTAAGTATCCATGTCCAAAGATAACAAATTAAAGGTCAAATTAAACAATTATGTGATTATGTGTTCCCTTTTATGTTTTTGTGTGATCCAAATTTTTGTTATCCAAATCCTCGTAGAATCTTCCATATCTTCGTATAAGGGATTCATAGTAGGATATCCAAAGGTACTATCATAAATCCATAATGGGCTTCTACGTAATAGTTAAGACCCTTGGATTATAAAGTACTATTCCATGATTAGACCCCTTGAATGGTCTAGTTAAACAGATTGATCCAAAAATCTGGTTAGGAATATCATGTGATGATATAGCTGAAAAGACTCCTTGGTGGTCTAATTAAGGAAATCATTTGTCGATCTAATTAAAAGGACCCTATGGTAGTCTTGTCACACTCATCACAGGTTTGATATTCTATCCCCTTGACATTACAAAACAAACTGTGCGGACTGTGCAAGAAATTACGTAATTATGGATGCATACATAATTATGGAATTCAGTGCACAGAAACCACAACAAGTTTTTTCATTTGTCTAGAGTTGACTCAATTCATTTCCATTTCTGAAGAATATCCATTGAGGAAAATGACTCATTCCGTTCATTTTCGTTTCTGAAGAATATCCATCGAGGGAAATGAATATCCTTGATTCTTCCTTCATTTCCATTTCTGAAGAATACCCATTGAGGAAAATGACTCAATCCGTTCATTTTCGTTTCTGAAGAATATCCGTCGAGAGAAATGAATATCCTTGATTCTTCCTTTATTTCCATTTCTGAAGAATACCCATTGAGGAAAATGACTCATTCCGTTCATTTTCATTTCTGAAGAAATTCCATTGAGGGAAATGAATATCCTTGATTCTTCCTTCATTTCCATTTCTGAAGAATACCCATTGAGGAAAATGACTCATTCCGTTCATTTTCGTTTCTGAAGAATATCCATCGAGGGAATTGAATATCCTTGATTCTTCCTTCATTTTCATTTCTGAAGAATACCCATTGAGGAAAATGACTCATTCCGTTCATTTTCGTTTCTGAAGAATATCCATCGAGAGAAATGAATATCCTTGATTCTTCCTTCATTTCCCTTTCTGAAGAATACCCATTGAGGAAAATGACTCATTCCGTTCATTTTTGTTTCTGAAGAATATCCATCGAGGGAAAAGAATATCCTTGATTCTTCCTTTATTTCTATTTCTGAAGAATACCCATTGAGGAAAATGACTCATTCTGTTCATTTTCGTTTCTGAAGAATATCCATCGAGGGAAATGAATATCGTTGATTCTTCGTTCATTTCCATTTCTGAAGAATACCCATTTAGGAAAATGACTAATTCCGTTCACTTTCGTTTCTGAAGAATATCCATCGAGGGAAATGAATATCCTTGATTCTTCATTTACTTCCATTTCTGAAGAATACCCATTGAGGAAAATGACTCATTCCGTTCATTTTCGTTTCTGAAGAATATCCATCGAGGGATATGAATATCCTTGATTCTTCCTTCATTTCCATTTCTGAAGAATACCCATTGAGGAAAATGACTCATTCCGTTCATTTTTGTTTCTGAAAAATGTCCATTGAGAGAAATAATAGGATTTTTCCTTGCATATCTTTGATGGGTTTTTCAACTCAAATAGATAAAAACCCTAGATTCCATGCAAGAGAATTATTTAACACAGCATCACAGACAGACTCCGACGTATAAAATTCGGGACGAAATTTCCTAAAGTAGGGGAGACTGTGACACTTGTGCCTCTGCAACCATCAAACAAATACCACAATTATTAAATATTGTGTTTCATACTTGGGAATTGTAAAAATATGTGTATCGTTTTCACATATCAATTCATGTTCGATTTCAAGCTTTAAATCGCTTTCTGGAAGGTTATACGCGCACTAATGCGTAAATATAACCAGTTTAATGCAACGAACACTCTGGAATAGTGAAATAGGCTTAGAATACCTTAAATAACATTTACATAACTTAGAAATAAGTTTTGGAGGGTTTGGTGTGGCGAAATCAAGTTTATTCGCTTACAGGGACTAATTTCGACAAACTGCGAAAGTATGCCGATTTGTACTGTAACGAACATTCTGGAACTTGATCATAAGTTAAACATACCCTAAATATCCTTTACATAGCTTATAAATAGGCTTTGAGGGGTTCGGTGTGCTAAAATAAACTTTTTGGTCATTCATTTACTTAAAGCGTCAAAAAGTGCATAAGTTTGCATTTTCGCGCATAACTTACGTTCTGAATACATCCGGACATCCAAAACTTTATGTAAACATTAAAATATTTTATTTTAGTGATTGGCATGATAAAATTCCATTTGTCGCGTAATTTGGATCGTTTTTCGCATTCGTTCGTGTTTCGTCGTAATTAACCGAACAACGCAACCGTACGACCAAACGAACAGACATCCGAGATATTTTTGAGCGTGTTTCATGTTTCCTATACTTTAACATCATTTTAGAGCCTTGAAATGGGATTAAGGGGGCTTAAACGTGTCAAAAATAAATCAAAAAACATGTTTTGCACATTCAGGGACCAAAATTGACAATCTGCCATAGTTATCTTAGGAAGGGACCAAAATTGAAAATCTGAATTCCAGCTTGTTCCAGCTGTTCCCCTCATTTTCAAATGGTTTTAATGAAACTAGGGGCTTGTTTTGGGGTACCCATGGTATTCTAAAACCATGGGCACACATGTAAGGTCCAGATTTAAGCTCGGTTTTCGATGAACGATCCTAACGGTTGTAAGAAAACTATAAATACCCTACCCCCCCCCTTCACTCAAAACTCACATGTTGATCTGATTGCTCTCTAAGTTGAAGTGATTTCACTTCATACTTGAGAGTAATCGGGTCAAACTTCCGTTCTTGGACCTTTTGTAAGTCCTCTTTCGTTCTTTTACGCGTTTTTAGCGTGAAAGTCAAACTTTGTTTGACTTTCTGCATTGACCAATTTATGGTCAACACGAAGTTCGTTTGAACTTCATAATGTGAGCGTAATCACGATGGTTATAGTCCCTTGTGACTATACCTACTGATTACCACGTTATCTAGGCTTAGTGACGAGTCGTAGTTTCGGCCAAAATGCGTATTCTTGCGTATTTTGTAACCAAACTACTTTTAGGTATGAAAACCGTTTGTTTTGATACCAAACCTGTTTTCTAAATTTGTTAAACATGTTTTAACATGTTTAGCTCGTCACTTTAGGTTTAGTGCTTATATAGGGTCGTAAGGTAAGCGGTCTAAACAACCGCTTAGACTTTCGAACCCGACCCGTTTGGGCGTTCTTTAGGATCCGACCAAACACATTAGGTGACCATAGTTTTATTGGGAATAACCTTCCGAGTTTATACCTTATGGTCACATCGTTTAGTTAGTTGTATGATAGGTAGTTTATATGCCTTAGGAAAATTACCAAAATGCCCCTTTTACGCCAAAATTCGTTTAAGCGTATGTAACATAATTTTTGACATCTAAACTGATTAGGCAACAATATTAGATATGTTAAGGCATATTTTACCTGTCATAGGACTAGTTAGGCGGTCCGAACACGTTTTACGCAAACAACGCGTTAAAGTAGCGTTAGCTACCTAAACGAGTCGTAATGGGTCGTAAGCACTTAGAATAGGTTCCGTTTTAGAATGTAGGCTTTGTTAAACCATATTACATGAGTTCCTTTACTCATTTGGTTTACGAAACCACATTTTATCCGATCTTTTGATTTAGGTCAGTTTATTTACGTAGTTACCTATATTAGGTGTCGTTTGATTCCGTGATCTTTCTAGCATTGCTTAGTGGTTATCTAAAGACTATTGAGCAATCTCAAGTGAGTACATAGTTCCCCTCTTTTACAGTTTTTCAAACATTTTGGGGTGAAACACATATGCCTACTTGTTACCTTCGTGCTTTCCATGTTTTCATATCATATACTTGCTATGTTCATTAGTACACTATTAGTACATGATTTCATTATGTTTTTGCTATGTATGTCCTTTTAGTGCATACTTAGTACATCGTTTTACATTATATTTCACGCTATGTATGTTCATTTGTTGCATATGCTTATCCAGTATATGGACACATTATTTTATATATTTTTAAACCAATTGAAGCTGATTGATTTATGTGAAACACTTGTAACCCTTAAATAGGGTACCTAAGGGTATTTCCGTAAATCCTAAATTATTGTGTACCTTAATTAGAATATTATGTTTCTTTGAAACAAAATCGATTTTTTGGAAGATCATCCTATCTTCATAGATAGATTCTTGAAAATGATTAAAGTGCCAAATGAAATCCACGGATTGGATTCCTGGTGTGCTTTAAGTATCCGTGTCCAAAGATAACAAATTAAAGGTCAAATTAAACAATTATGTGATTATGTGCTTATGTGTTCCCTTTTATGTTTTTGTGTAATCCAAATTTTTGTTATCCAAATCCTCGTAGAATCTTCCATATCTTCGTATATGGGATTCATAGTAGGATATCCAAAGGTACTATCTTAAATCCTTAGTGGGCTTCTACATAATAGTTAAGACCCTTGGATTATAAAGTACTATTCCATGATTAGACCCCTTGAGTGGTCTAGTTAAACAGATTGATCCAAAAATCTGGTTAGGAATATCATGTGATGATATAGCTGAAAAGACTCCTTGGTGGTCTAATTAAGGAAATCATTTGTCGATCTTATTAAAAGGACCCTATGGTAGTCTTGTCACACTCATCACAGGTTTGATATTCTATCCCCTTCACATTACAAAACAAACTGTGCGGATTGTGCAAGGAATTACGTAATTATGGATGCATACATAATTATGGAATTCAGTGCACAGAAACCACAACAAGTTTTTTCATTTGTCTAGAGTTGACGCAATTCATTTCCATTTCTGAAGAATATACATTGAGGAAAATGACTCATTCCGTTCATTTTCGTTTCTGAAGAATATCCATCGAGGGAAATGAATACCCTTGATTCTTCCTTCATTTCCATTTCTGAAGAATACCCATTGAGGAAAATGACTCATTCCGTTCATTTTCGTTTCTGAAGAATATCCGTCGAGAGAAATGAATATCCTTGATTCTTCCTTTATTTCCATTTCTGAAGAATACCCATTGAGGAAAATGACTCATTCCGTTCATTTTCGTTTCTGAAGAAATTCCATCGAGGGAAATGAATATCCTTGATTCTTCCTTCATTTCCATTTCTGAAGAATACCCATTGAGGAAAATGACTCATTCCGTTCATTTTCGTTTCTGAAGAATATCCGTCGAGAGAAATGAATATCCTTGATTCTTCCTTTATTTCCATTTCTGAAGAATACCCATTGAGGAAAATGACTCATTCGGTTCATTTTCATTTCTGAAGAAATTCCATTGAGGGAAATGAATATCCTTGATTCTTCCTTCATTTCCATTTCTGAAGAATACCCATTGAGGAAAATGACTCATTCCGTTCATTTTCGTTTCTGAAGAATATCCATCGAGGGAATTGAATATCCTTGATTCTTCCTTCATTTCCATTTCTGAAGAATACTCATTGAGGAAAATGACTCATTCCGTTCATTTTCGTTTCTGAAGAATATACATCGAGAGAAATGAATATCCTTGATTCTTCCTTCATTTCCCTTTCTGAAGAATACCCATTGAGGAAAATGACTCATTCCGTTCATTTTTGTTTCTGAAGAATATCCATCGAGGGAAAAGAATATCCTTGATTCTTCCTTCATTTCTATTTCTGAGGAATACCCATTGAGGAAAATGACTCATTCTGTTCATTTTCGTTTCTGAAGAATATCCATCGAGGGAAATGAATATCAGTGATTCTTCATTCATTTCCATTTCTGAAGAATACCCATTTAGGAAAATGACTAATTCCGTTCACTTTCGTTTCTGAAGAATATCCATCGAGGGAAATGAATATCCTTGATTCTTCATTCACTTCCATTTCTGAAGAATACCCATTGAGGAAAATGACTCATTCCGTTCATTTTCGTTTCTGAAGAATATCCATCGAGGGAAATGAATATCCTTGATTCTTCCTTCATTTCCATTTCTGAAGAATACCCATTGAGGAAAATGACTCATTCCGTTCATTTTTGTTTCTGAAAAATGTCCGTTGAGAGAAATAACAGGATTTTTCCTTGCATATCTTTGATGGGTTTTTCAACTCAAATAGATAAAAACCCTAGATTCCATGCAAGAGAATTATTTAACACAGCATCACAGACAGACTCCTACGAATAAAATTCGGGACGAAATTTCCTAAAGTAGGGGAGACTGTGACACTTGTGCCTCTACAACCATCAAAAAAATACCAAAATTATTAAATATTGTGTTTCATACTTGGGAATTGTAAAAATATGTGTATCGTTTGCACATATCAATTCATGTTCGATTTCAAGCTTTAAATCGCTTTCTTGAAGGTTATACGCGCACTAATGCGTAAATATAACCAGTTTAATGCAACGAACACTCTGGAATAGTGAAATAGGCTTAGCATACCCAAAATAACATTTACATAACTTAGAAATAAGTTTTTGAGGGTTTGGTGTGGCGAAATCAAGTTTATTCGCTTACAGGGACTAATTTCGACAAACTGCGAAAGTATGCCGATTAGTACTGTAACGAACATTCTGGAACTTGATCATAAGTTAAACATACCCTAAATATCCTTTACATAGCTTATAAATAGGCATTGAGGGGTTCGGTGTGCTAAAATAAACTTTTTGGTCATTCAGGGACTAAAAGCGTCAAAAAGTGCATAAGTTTGCATTTTCGCGCATAACTTACGTTCTGAATACATCCGGACATCCAAAACTTTATGTAATCATTAAAATATTTTATTTTAGTGATTGGCATGATAAAATTCCATTTGTCGCGTAATTTGGATCGTTTTTCGCATTCGTTCGTGTTTCGTCGTAATTAACCGAACAACGCAACCGTACGACCAAACGAACAGACATACGAGATATTTTTGAGCGTGTTTCATGTTACCTATACTTTAACGTCATTTTAGAGCCTTGAAATGGGATTAATGGGGCTTAAACGTGTCAAAAATGCATCAAAAAACATGTTTTGCACATTCAGGGACCAAAATTGACAATCTGCCATAGTTATCTTAGGAAGGGACCAAAATTGAAAATCTGAATTCCAGCTTGTTCCAGCTGTTCCCCTCATTTTCAAATGGTTTTAATGAAACTAGGGGCTTGTTTTGGGGTACCCATGGTATTCTAAAACCATGGGCACACATGTAAGGTCCAGATTTAAGCTCGGTTTTCGATGAACGATCCTAACGGTTGTAAGAAAACTATAAATACCCTACCCCCCCCTTCACTCAAAACTCACATGTTGATCTGATTGCTCTCTAAGTTGAAGTGATTTCACTTCATACCTGAGAGTAATCGGGTCAAACTTCCGTTCTTGGACCTTTTGTAAGTCCTCTTTCGTTCTTTTACGCGTTTTTAGCGTGAAAGTCAAACTTTGTTTGACTTTCTGCATTGACCAATTTATGGTCAACACGAATTTCGTTTGAACTTCATAATGTGAGCGTAATCACGATGGTTATAGTCCCTTGTGACTATACCTACTGATTACCACGTTATCTAGGCTTAGTGACGAGTCGTAGTTTCGGCCAAAATGCGTATTCTTGCGTATTTTGTAACCAAACTACTTTTAGGTATGAAAACCGTTTGTTTTGATACCAAACCTGTTTTCTAAATTTGTTAAACATGTTTTAACATGTTTAGCTCGTCACTTTAGGTTTAGTGCTTATATAGGGTCGTAAGGTAAGCGGTCTAAACAACCGCTTAGACTTTCGAACCCGACCCGTTTGGGCGTTCTTTAGGATCCGACCAAACACATTAGGTGACCATAGTTTTATTGGGAATAACCTTCCGAGTTTATACCTTATGGTCACATCGTTTAGTTAGTTGTATGATAGGTAGTTTATATGCCTTAGGAAAATTACCAAAATGCCCCTTTTACGCCAAAATTCGTTTAAGCTTATGTAACATAATTTTTGACATCTAAACTGATTAGGCAACAATATTAGATATGTTAAGGCATATTTTACCTGTCATAGGACTAGTTAGGCAGTCCGAACACGTTTTACGCAAACAACGCGTTAAAGTAGCGTTAGCTACCTAAACGAGTCGTAATGGGTCGTAAGCACTTAGAATAGGTTCTGTTTTAGAATGTAGGCTTTGTTAAACCATATTACATGAGTTCCTTTACTCATTTGGTTTACGAAACCACATTTTATCCGATCTTTTGATTTAGGTCCGTTTATTTACGTAGTTACCTATATTAGGTGTCGTTTGATTCCGTGATCTTTCTAGCATTGCTTGGTGGTTATCTAAAGACTATTGAGTAATCTCAAGTGAGTACATAGTTCCCCTCTTTTACTGTTTTTCAAACATTTTGGGGTGAAACACATGTGCCTACTTGTTACCTTCGTTCTTTCCATGTTTTTATATCATATACTTGTTATGTTCATTAGTACACTATTAGTACTTGATTTCATTATGTTTTTGCTATGTATGTCCTTTTAGTGCATACTTAGTACATCGTTTTACATTATATTTCACGCTATGTATGTTCATTTGTTGCATATGCTTATCCAGTATATGGACACATTATTTTATATATTTTTAAACCAATTGAAGCTGATTGATTTATGTGAAACACTTGTAACCCTTAAATAGGGTACCTAAGGGTATTTCCGTAAATCCTAAATTATTGTGTACCTTAATTAGAATATTATGTTTCTTTGAAACAAAATCGAATTTTTGGAAGATCATCCTATCTTCATAGATAGATTCTTGAAAATGATTAAAGTGCCAAATGAAATCCACGGATTGGATTCCTGGTGTGCTTTAAGTATCCGTGTCCAAAGATAACAAATTAAAGGTCAAATTAAACAATTATGTGCTTATGTGTTCCCTTTTATGTTTTTGTGTGATCCAAATTTTTGTTATCCAAATCCTCGTAGAATCTTCCATATCTTCGTATATGGGATTCATAGTAGGATATCCAAAGGTACTATCTTAAATCCTTAATGGGCTTCTACATAATAGTTAAGACCCTTGGATTATAAAGTACTATTCCATGATTAGACCCCTTGAGTGGTCTAGTTAAACAGATTGATCCAAAAATCTGGTTAGGAATATCATGTGATGATATAGCTGAAAAGACTCCTTGGTGGTCTAATTAAGGAAATCATTTGTCGATCTAATTAAAAGGACCCTATGGTAGTCTTGTCACACTCATCACAGGTTTGATATTCTATCCCCTTCACATTACAAAACAAACTGTGCGGATTGTGCAAGGAATTACGTAATTATGGATGCATACATAATTATGGAATTCAGTGCACAGAAACCACAACAAGTTTTTTCATTTGTCTAGAGTTGACGCAATTCATTTCCATTTCTGAAGAATATCCATTGAGGAAAATGACTCATTCCGTTCATTTTCGTTTCTGAAGAATATCCATCGAGGGAAATGAATACCCTTGATTCTTCCTTCATTTCCATTTCTGAAGAATACCCATTGAGGAAAATGACTCATTCCGTTCATTTTCGTTTCTGAAGAATATCCGTCGAGAGAAATGAATATCCTTGATTCTTCCTTTATTTCCATTTCTGAAGAATACCCATTGAGGAAAATGACTCATTCCGTTCATTTTCGTTTCTGAAGAAATTCCATCGAGGGAAATGAATATCCTTGATTCTTCCTTCATTTCCATTTCTGAAGAATACCCATTGAGGAAAATGACTCATTCCGTTCATTTTCGTTTCTGAAGAATATCCATCGAGGGAAATGAATATCCTTGATTCTTCCTTCATTTCCATTTCTGAAGAATACCAATTGAGGAAAATGACTCATTCCGTTCATTTTCGTTTCTGAAGAATATCTATCGAGAGAAATGAATATCCTTGATTCTTCTTTCATTTCCCTTTCTGAAGAATACCCATTGAGGAAAATGACTCATTCCGTTCATTTTTGTTTCTGAAGAATACCCATCGAGGGAAAAGAAAATCCTTTATTCTTCCTTCATTTCTATTTCTGAAGAATACCCAGTGAGGAAAATGACTCATTCTGTACATTTTCGTTTCTGAAGAATATCCATCGAGGGAAATGAATATCCTTGATTCTTCGTTCATTTCCATTTCTGAAGAATACCCATTTAGGAAAATGACTCATTCCGTTCACTTTCGTTTCTGAAGAATATCCATCGAGGGAAATGAATATCCTTGATTCTTCATTCACTTCCATTTCTGAAGAATACCCATTGAGGAAAATGACTCATTCTGTTCATTTTCGTTTCTGAAGAATATCCATCGAGGGAAATGAATATCCTTGATTCTTCCTTCATTTCCATTTCTGAAGAATACCCATTGAGGAAAATGACTCATTCCGTTCATTTTTGTTTCTGAAAAATGTCCGTTGAGAGAAATAACAGGATTTTGCCTTGCATATCTTTGATGGGTTTTTCAACTCAAATAGCTAAAAACCCTAGATTCCATGCAAGACAATTATTTAACACAGCATCACAGACAGACTCCTACGAATAAAATTCGGGACGAAATTTCCTAAAGTAGGGGAGACTGTGACACTTGTGTCGCTGCAACCATCAAAAAAAAATACCAAAATTATGAAATATTGAGTTTCATACTTGGGAATTGTAAAAATATGTGTATCGTTTGCACATATCAATTCATGTTCGATTTCAAGCTTTAAATCTCTTTCTGGAAGGTTATACGCGCACTAATGCGTAAATATAACCAGTTTATTGCAATGAACACTCTGGAATAGTGAAATAGGCTTATCATACCTTAAGTAACATTTACATAACTTAGAAATAAGTTTTGGAGGGTTTGGTGTGGCGAAATCAAGTTTATTCGCTTACAGGGACTAATTTCGACAAACTACGAAAGTATGCCGATTTGTACTGTAACGAACATTCTGGAATTTGATCATAAGTTAAACATACCCTAAATATCCTTTACATAGCTTATAAATAGGCTTTGAGGGGTTCGGTGTGCTAAAATAAACTTTTTGGTCATTCAGGGACTAAAAGCGTCAAAAAGTGCATAAGTTTGCATTTTCGCGCATAACTTACGTTTTGAATACATCCGGACATCCAAAACTGTATGTAATCATTAAAATACTTTATTTTAGTGATTGACATGATAAAATTCCATTCATCGCGTAATTTGGATCGTTTTTCGCATTCGTTCGTGTTTCGTCGTAATTAACCGAACAACGCAACCGTACGACCAAACGAACCGACATCCGAGATATTTTTGAGCATGTTTCATGTTCCCTATACTTTAACTTCATTTTAGAGCCTTGAAATGGGATTAATGGGGCTTAAACGTGTCAAAAATGCATTAAAAACCATGTTTTGCACATTCAGGGACCAAAATTGACAATCTGCCATATTTATCTTAGGAAGGGACCAAAATTGAAAATCTGAATTCCAGCTTGTTCCAGCTGTTCCTCTCATTTTCACATGGTTTTAATGAAACTAGGGGCTTGTTTTGGGGTACCCCTGGTATTCTAAAACCATGGGCACACACATAAGGTCCAGATTTAAGCTCGGTTTTTTATGAACGATCCTAACGTTGTAAGAAAACTATAAATACCCTACCCCCCTTCACTCAAACCTCACACCTTGATCTGATTTCTCTCTAAGTTGAAGTGATTTCACTTCATACCTGAGAATAATCGGGTCAAACTTCCGTTCTTGGACCTTTTGTAAGTCCTCTTTCGTTCTTTTACGCGTTTTTAGCGTGAAAGTCAAACTTTGTTTGACCTTCTGCATTGACCAGTTTATGGTCAACACGAAGTTCGTTTGAACTTCATAATGTGAGCGTAATCACGATGGTTATAGTCCCTTGTGACTATACCTACTGATTACCACGTTATCTAGGCTTAGTGACGAGTCGTAGTTTCGGCCAAAATGCGTATTCTTGCGTATTTTGTAACCAAACTACTTTTAGGTATCAAAAATGTTTGTTTTGATACCAAACCCGCTTTCTAAATTCGTTAAACATGTTTTAACATGTTTAGCTCGTCACTTTAGGTTTAGTGCTTATATAGGGTCGTAAGGTAAGCGGTCTAAACAACCGCTTAGACTTTCGAACCCGACCCGTTTGGTCGATCTTTAGGATCCGACCAAACACATTAGGTGACCATAGTTGTATATGGAATAACCTTCCGAGGTTATACCTTAGGGTCACATCGTTTAGTTAGTTGTATGATAGGTAGTTTATATGCCTTAGAAAAATTACCAAAATGCCCTTTTTACGCCAAAATTCATTTTAAGCATATGTAACATAATTTTTGACATCTAAACTGATTAGGCAACAATATTAGACATGTTAAGGCATATTTTACCTGTCATAGGACTAGTTAGGCGGTCCGAACGCGTTTTACGCAAACAACGCGTTAAAGTAGCGTTAGCTACCTAAACGAGTCGTAATGGGTTGTAAGCGCTTAGAATAGGTTCCGTTTTAGAATGTAGACTTTGTTAAACCATATTACATGATTTCCTATACTCATTTGGTTTACGAAACCACATTTTATCCGATCTTTCGATTTAGGTCCGTTTATTTACGTAGTTACCTATATTAGGTGCCGTTTTATTCCGTGATCTTTCAAGCATTGCTTGGTGGTTATCTAAAGACTATTGAGCAATCTCAATTGAGTACATAGTTCCGCTCTTTTACTGTTTTTCAAACGTTTTGGGGTGAAACACATGTGCCTACTTGTTACTTTCGTGCTTTCCATGTTTTCATATCATATACTTGCTATGTTCATTAGTACACTATTAGTACATGATTTCATTATGTTTTTGCTATGTATGTCCTTTTAGTGCATACTTAGTACATCATTCTACATTACATTTCACGCTATGTATGTTCATTTGTTGCATATGCTTATCCAGTATATGGACACATTGTTTTATATCTTTTTAAACCATTTAAAGTTGATTGATTTATTTGAACCACTTGTAACCTGTTGATTTATATGAACCATTTGTTACTATTTGAACCATTGGGATTAGGGAAGTGATTAGGTAACGGGGCGGGTATAATGTGTTAAAAGCATGGTGGATACGCCGCTGGTACTTCCTATATATAAGAGCTTTTAACACATTATATATCGTTGCGTTATCTAGATCACTTGGGCAAGGTTATCAAAACAAAGTTATATTACAAGGTTTTTCTGATAATATAAACCACATGAGTTTTATTAACTAGTTTTTACGAGATGTTTAGAAATTTTGGTTTTCTTAAACAAATGTTTTGGGTTAAGAATCATGGCTATGAGATTTTATAAAGTATAACCAACTTGATTTGAGTTGGTTAGTTATGATGCAATGCTATAATTTTCAAAACAAGGTTTTTTTAATAAGGTATTGCAACATGTAAACTAGCCATGGATCTGCCACTCATATAAAACCAATGTACTCGCCGGCATTTTTATGCTGACGTATTTTCACATGTGTTTCAGGTACCATAGTTGATGATGTTTGATGATGATGTTTGTGTACGCTCACATAGGAATGGACGAGGCCTTACTGACTTAATAACAATGAATGTCTATTTGTTCATGTTTTGTTTCTAATTCCAATGTAATGTAATACATTTAATTCAATAAAACAAAACTGTTTAATCCATGGTTGTGAAACAATGATTCTTTTACAACATTCCCCGACGTTTCCGCCACGTTTTGTTGTTTTACGTGGTCGGGGTGTGACACGGTTCGATTAGGGGCACATATAGTTTTTCATCAATGTCGAGCTCGACGAAATATAGTTTTTCGTCATCACTCCTTTCGACGAAGCTTGGTCTTTCGTCAGTAAGGTCTTTCGTCAGCTTGGTCTTTCGTCGCCGAATAAGGGGCCCTCGGCCCAGGTGGGTGAACATGGCCCATAGGATTATGTGTGGTTCTTATATTCCGCAAACACTAAAGATTATCAAACCCTAAACTCTCTCCCACTCGTGAACGTCGGCAGCTGATGCGTGTGAAGTGTGTATATGAATTTAGGTATATTTTAAGCCCTTTTACACTTTC
This sequence comes from Helianthus tuberosus, assembly GCA_030545235.1. Lineage (NCBI taxonomy): Eukaryota > Viridiplantae > Streptophyta > Magnoliopsida > Asterales > Asteraceae > Helianthus > Helianthus tuberosus. Next base: position 199,120,853 of record CM060363.1, on the reverse strand, counting down.
TTTAGCCAAGTTTTAAATTTATAAAACACGATATTTACTAACACTAAACACACATATGGGTAAGTGCACCCATCGTGAGCGTAGTATAGTGTTCGTAAGATACCGAGGTCGTCCAAGGACACAAGAGCTTTTAGTACCGGTTTATCCTCAACGTCTAATCAATTCAAAAAGTTTAGAAAAATGGTTTTAAACTAAGAAAAAGAAAAACTAACTAAAATGCTGAAAATAAAAATAAAAACAGATAGACAAGATGAATCACTTGGTTCCGACTCGTGTATAGTGTAACCTTTGATTATTTTCGCACTTTTGCACTTATTTAAGAGATTATCTTAGTTATTGTAGTAGGCCCCTCTTTTGAAGGTGACGTTACCCTCAACCTAGTAGTTTGAGTCAGCAAGGATACAATCCTAAAGGGTCGGATTATTGAAAGATAATGAATTAAGTTATTAATGCAAATTATGGTAGGCCCCTCTTTTGGAGGTGACGTTACCCTCGACTAAGTAGTCTGAGTTAGTAGGGATACAGTCCTAAATATCCAGGTTATAGTATTAATAGTAGTTTAACTTATGAGGGGATCAAAGAGTTTGGACCCCCGCCATCCAATACCGTTAAGTATTGAAGGAGGTCCTACTAAATTTGACCCAGGTCCATTGCAGGACCTCTAAACGCTGAACAATGGCAAGACTCTTACCAAACCGTTCCCTTCACCCCCGACCAGGTAGCCAACATACCTCCATATAGACCGTGGAGATATGAATGGTGAAACTCTTTTATTTTATATAGACAGTAAAATAATGTCAAGTCACCATGGACAACGATAAGGAAGAATCACCTTCAACATAAGAAACTAGTTATTAAAGTCATTAATACAAAACCAAGTAAAAAGTGCGAAAAGATTAGAAATAAAAAGTATTACACTAGACACTTTGTCTTCACCAAGTGATGTAAGAGACTTAGGTAAACATGGCCTTGATTGTCAAGAACTCTTACGATCAATCTTGGATCCCAAGACGACTCACACACTCTATGATGGACAATGGATGATGGTGGTGGATGATGGTGTTATGGTGGTGGTGGGTGGTGGGTGAAGTGTGAGAGAGGTGGTGTGCCAAGGGATGGTTTGAGCTTGAGCCAAGCACTCCTATTTATAGGCTGAAAAGAAGCTCGGGTACGGCCCCGTGTCCAGTGGGCACGGCCCCGTGTCCACATCCTCTCTTTCTTCATTTAATGCATCTTGTCTTTATTAGTTGACCACGCCCCCGTGTCCGCTGAGCACAACCCCGTGTGCAGAAGAATCTTTGTACTATGAAGATTTGCCTAGATTATGCGAATCTTATAGTTGACCACGGCTCCGTGTCCGCTGAGCACGGCCCCGTGGTGGGCAATAGAAGCTTCTACCACTTTGTCTTTTCTGCTAACACTTGGGCCCGCCCCCGTGCTGGATGAGCACGGGGCGTGTTCAGTCTTCTGTCTTCTTGTTTTGCTTGGGAAGATGCTGTCGTGAGGTCGGGCATGTCACGTCTTGTTCCTTTTCTTGTATTTATGTTAGATTTTGATGTCTTTTTGCTTCTCTTGTTAATTTGAGCTCATTTAATCCTGAAAATACAAAAGGAAGACAAAAGCACACTTTTTCCAACATTAGTACTAAAAAAGGGTTAGTTTTATGCCACAATTGATGTAATTTATATGTTACATTTTGCACACATCAAATACCCCCACACTTGAATCTTTGCTTGTCCTCAAGCAAAACTCTTTATAATGTGGCTTTACACTCCCAAATGGAATGGGTAGAAGAGAATGTTTTTGGGCTTGTCATAGAGTGTCGGGATTTCCAAGATTCTTTATTTAGTTTTATTTTTATTTATTTACAATCATATTCGTCATGATTTATTTAAAACTTTTCATAAGATAAATTACTTATTAGGGCATAACATGTCTCTTTAAAATTTTATTTATATACAAGTTCACATACCTCACGGGGATCACTCAACACTCGGCCGAATATGTATTTTTGTGGATCACTCGAGAGCGGCATGGAACTTACTCCTACCATATGCTTGCCAAGCAATCAATCCTACTCCTTTTTAACTTATATACCTTTGTAAATATTAAGAGGACTTTTTGGGTGAAGGGTTAGGCTGGGGTTAAGGTAGGTGGTTGGGTTAGTGGTTAGTAGAAAAAGGGCGAAAAGCGTAACAAGCGTCGGTTTTCGTAAGACTTTCTATTTTTGTAACTTTTATTTTGATGAAGCTATTATTCAAACAAAGTTATTTTTGATAAACGTGTTTGTTTATTTTCTTTTTGCTTCATCATCAACATATATATTTTTTTAATTTGAAAGGTCATACGAAAAACCAAGCTAGTTACTAAAACAAATGGTTAAAAATGAAAAAGGTTTTGGTGGGTAAAAGGGTGTTTGGTTTGGGTTATGAAATGAAAAGGTTTAGGCTCAAAGGGGCTAACTAGGGGGATTTTGGGTAGTTGGTAAAAAAAATAATGGTGTAGAAATAAAAAGGGTTTAGTCCTAATGTCTCCATCATTTACTTACTCGGGTTGAAGTTGTTAAGGACCGGGAATGTATTGTCATGGCAAGTTCTAGAGTCGCAAGAACCAAGCGGCTATTCACACAAGAAACGAAAAATGAGCATTTAATTTAAAGATATATATTTGTATGCTCAATAAAGGCTCAAAACTCACTTTTGTGGGAATGGGTTTTTATGTGATCAAGTATATATAATTAAATTTTAACTAAGTTTGTCATGCCTTTTCATAATTTTCTTATGTTGGTTCTTTTTATCATGACGCTATCGGTTGTAAATTCGTAAAAATATAACCTTTTTAGAACTTGAAATTCCCAAGTTAAACCTAGACAAGTAAAAAAAAATGAAAAATTTTTTTGAAAAAAAAAATTTGGGGTGATTAGCGGTTCCAATAGAGTTTTGTGTAAGGCTTGTATTTAGGACTTGCAAGATTCAAGGTTTTAGCATCCCCCCCCCCCCCACACTTAAATTACACATTGTCCTTAATGTGTCCCAAAAATAAGTTTTTAGGTTGATTGAATGTGTAAAAGGTGTGATTTAAACAATAATTTTGTGTTACTGGGCGCTGAACACGGCCCCGTGTTGTCCGGGCACGGCCCCGTGTTCAAGTGCCAGTAACAAAATTAAATCAAGAGAAACAGAAGCCAGGACACGGGGGCGTGTTGGGTGAACACGGCCCGTGTCCAGTTACCTGAACTGGGTATTTTCTGCAGACTGTGCAGCACAGGGCCGTGTTGGGCGGACACGGCCCGTGCCGAACCTACTGTAAACGAAGAAATTTTGTCGGATGGTCCTGTTTTCCTGCATGGGGTGCTGGTTCAAGCTTCCCTTGTATCCTTTGCCATCTCAAGTGTTTTTTATTCCTGAAAATTAAAACTAACTAGGAAACATAAAAATTAATCTAAACTAAACTAAGGATAGTTCCGCGGAATGCCTCCGTGGTGCGCCACGTTTATAAGGGTCCTTGGCTAGACCCAAAGCCTGGTCATATGTCACTCAAGTGGGATGTTTCGCATCCCATGTTGCACCGTCGGAGAGCGTCATCCAAGCTTGAGTCTATGACCTTCATGGAGTTGACCGGGTTTTCTTCTTCTACTCTCTTTCCACGTTCAAACTTCACTTCCTTGTCCCCAAACTTCAATGTTAGTGTTCCGTCATTCATATCCACCACTGCTTGGGCGGTGGTGAGAAATGGCCTCCCGAGGATGAGAGGGACATCGGTGTCTTCCTTCATGTCTAGGAAGACAAAGTCGGTTGGGAAAACGAAATTGTCAACTTTGACCAATAGATTTTCAGCGACACCTTGTGGAAATTTGACGGATCTGTCGGCGAGTTGTATGCTCATCTTTGTAGGGCTCATTGTTCCTAGGCCGAGTCGTTTGAACATCGATGTGGGCATGAGGTTAATGCTAGCCCCAAGATCGGCTAATGCATTACAAACGGGGGATTCCCCGATCGTGCAAGGAATCGTGAAGCTTCTGGGATCAATTTTCTTTTGTGGGAGTTTGTTGAGTACTAAGGCGGAGCATTCTTCGCCTAAGTTAACTAATTGCAATGATTCAATTTTCCTTTTGTGAGTGAGGAAATCCCTCATGAATTTTGCATATTTAGGCCTTTGGGTTAGGACTTCAATAAAAGGAATATTAACATGCAATTGTTATAGTAAATTTTCGAACTTTGCGAATTGCTCATCGGTCTTTTGACTATTTAACCGACCGGGGTATGGAACTGGAGGAGTCTTGGTGGGCTCTTGATTTGGTGGAGAAGCCTTTTCTGGTTGAGGTGTGGGTGAAGTCGTGCTTTGGCTGAGTTGACTTCCTTCAACCGGTGGTAATGGGGCATCCTCGGGACCCACGCTTCAGTTTCTCAATGTGATGAGATGTACTTTTGCCCTTGGGTTGGTTTCGGTATTACTCGGTAACGCGCCTTGTGGTCTCTCGGGGAAATTTTGAGCTATTTGATTTAATTGTTTTTCAATGTTTTGAATGCTAGCTTGTTGATTTCTAAAATTCGATTCCAATTGTTGAAATCGATCCGAGTTTTTCTTTTCGGTGTCGGAGATGAGGCGAGATACAGTATCTTCAAGCCTTTCTCTTCCACCTTGTTGTTGAGAAAAAAATTGTGGTTGTTGAAAGTTAGTTCGCTGGTTTTGTTGGTTACTACTATTGTCGGGATCTCTCCAACCAAGGTTTGGGTGGTTACGCCATCCTTGGTTGTAGGTACCCGTTGGAGGACCCGACGGCCTAGGTCTGTTATCAATGTAGTTTACCGTTTCTGTTTGTTCATCTAATTCTTTCATACAACTCCAATTTTCATGTGGCCCACCACACCCTTCACAAGCCATAACCGATGCCGTTTTTGTCAAATCTAGCTTTTTGATTTTCGAAAAGAGGGCCTCGATTTGGGCTTGTAAAGAAGTGCTTTCATCAACCTTATGGGTGCCCGGGGCAATAGATTTATTACCTCAGGGAGTGTGCCATTGAAAATTGGTTTGAGCAATTTCCTCAATTTGATTATATATTTCATTTGGGCGACGATTACCTAAAAGTCCCCCGGAGCTAGAATCAAGTGTTTGTCTTGTGTGTGGCAACAACCCATTGTAGAAAGTGGATACTTCTTGCCATACCGCAAGACCGTGATGAGGACACTTTCTTAATAGCTCCTTGAACCTTTCCCAAGTTTCATATAAGGATTCCCCATCCTCTTGTGAAAATGTATTAATTTCAGTCATTAATTTAGCCGTTTTAGCAGGAGGGAAATACTTATATAGAAACTTTTGGGCCAGTTCATCCCCGGTGTTTACCGAGCCAATCGGGAGGGTGTTAAGCCAAGCCTTAGCTCTGTCTTTTAGTGAAAATGGAAACATTCGAAGGCGGATGGCGTCATTTGATGCTCCATTGATCCGAAAGGTATCACATATTTCTAAGAAATTAGTAATATGTAGATGGGGATCCTCGTCCGCAAGCCCATGAAAAGTTGCAGAGTTTTGAAGCATTTGTATCAAATGCGGTCGAAGTTCGAAGTTATTGGCTTCGACATTCGGTGCATTGATAGCGGCACCGAGATTACCTACGGTGGGCCGTAGGTAATCCATGAGGGTACGTTGATCCGCCATTGGAAGTGGGTCCCCCGAAACTTTCTCTTGATTTTTAGCTTTAAGTCTTTTTCTGAGAAAGCGTTCGGGTTCTTCTAGAGGTTCTTTTATGTCTCTACTAGAACTGGAGCTCATGCACTACGTAGGAAGTTCAAATGTGGCGCCAAGGTTCCAAGTCCTGTGATAAAAATAGAAAAGAATGTTGGTCAGAAAGTTCACCACGGCCCCGTGCTCAGTGAACACGACCCGTGGTCAAAATTACAGTAATTGTTCTCCGGATCCCTGTTACTGGGAGTTGGACACGGCCCCGTGTTGCACCGACACGGCCCCATGCTCAGCTCTATGTAACTCGGAAAATAAAAACTGCCAGTGATAATGCTGGGCACGGCCCGTATCCGACCAGGCACGGCCCGTGCTGAGCTCTGCAGAAAATGAAAAACTAAGAAAAATCCTAAAAAAATGAAAAATAAGAAAAAACGATTAGGTCGTTGATTCCTAACTTTCTTAAAATCCTTGTGTCCCCGGCAACGGCGCCAAAAAACTTGATGCGTGTGAATTGTGTATATGAATTTAGGTATATTTTAAGCCCTTTTACACTTTCTTTAGCCAAGTTTTAAATTTATAAAACAAGATATTTACTAACACTAAACACACATATGGGCAAGTGAACCCATCATGAGCGTAGTATAGTGTTGGTAAGATACCGAGGTCGTCCAAGGAGACAAGAGCTTTTAGTACCGGTTTATCCTCAACGTCTAATCAAATCAAAAAGTTTAGAAAAATGGTTTTAAACTAAGAAAAATAAAAACTAACTAAAATGCTGAAAATAAAAATAAAAACAGATAGACAAGATGAATCACTTGGTTCCGACTCGTGTATAGTGTAACCTTTGATTATTTCTGCACTTTTGCACTTATTTAAGAGATTATCTTAGTTATTATAGTAGGCCCCTCTTTTGAAGGTGACGTTACCCTCAACCCAGTAGGTTGAGTCAGCAAGGATACAATCCTAAAGGGTCGGATTATTGAAAGATAATGAATTAAGTTATTAATGCAAATTATGGTAGGCCCCTCTTTTGGAGGTGACGTTACCCTCGACTAAGTAGTCTGAGTCAGCAGGGATACAGTCCTAAATAGCCGGGTTATAGTATTAATAGTAGTTTAGCTTATGAGGGGATCAAAGAGTTTGGACCCCCGCCATCCAATACCGTTAAGTATTGAAGGAGGTCCTACTAAATTTGACCCAGGTCCATTGCAGAACCTCTAAACGCTGAACAATGGCAAGAGTCTTACCAAACCGTTCCCTTAACCCCCGACCAGGTAGCCAACATACCTCCATATAGACAGTGGAGATATGAATGGTGAAAATCTTTTATTTTATATAGACAATAAAATAATGTCAAGACACCACGGACAAACGATAAGGAAGAATCACCTTCAACATAAGAAAGTAGTTATTAAAGTCATTAATACAAAACCAAGTAAAAAGTGCGAAAAGATTAGGAAAAAAAGTATTACACTAGACACTTTGTCTTCACCAAGTGATGTAAGAGACTTAGGCAAACATGGCCTTGATTGTCAAGAACTCTTACGATCAATCTTGGATCGCGAGACGACTCACACACTCTATGATGGACAATGGATGATGGTGGTGGATGATGGTGTTATGGTGGTGGTGGGTGGTGGGTGAAGTGTGAGAGAGGTGGTGTGCCAATGGATTGTTTGAGCTTGAGCCAAGCACTCCTATTTATAGGCTGAACAGAAGCTCGGGCACGGCCCCGTGTCCACATCCTCTCTTTCTACATTTAATGCATCTTGTCTTTATTAGTTGACCATGCCCCCGTGTCCGCTGAGCACGACCCCGTGTGCAGAAGAATCTTTTTACTATGAAGATTTGCCTAGATTGTGTGAATCTTATAGTTGACCACGGCCCCGTGTCTGCTGAGCACGGCCCCGTGGTGGGCAATAGAAGCTTCTACCACTTTGTCTTTTCTGCTGACACTTGGGCACGCCCCCGTGCTGGATGAGCATGGGGCGTGTTCAGTCTTCTGTCTTCTTGTTTTGCTTGGGAAGATGCTTTCGTGGGGTTGGGCATGTCACGTCTTGTTCCTTTTCTTGTATTTATGTTAGATTTTGATGTCTTTTGGCTTCTTTTGTTAATTTGAGCTCATTTAATCCTGAAAATACAAAAGGAAGACAAAAGCACACTTTTTCCAACATTAGTACTAAAAAAGGGTTAGTTTTATGCCACAATTGATGTAATTTATATGTTGCATTTTGCACACATCAGCAGCCCTTCTCCTGATCAATCGAAGCCCTCTCCTTCGAAGTGACAACTCTTTCTCAGCCTAGCAATCAGTTGGTATGCTATTATTTTTTATTATTTCTGGTTATGCGTTTATGTGTTGAGTGTATGTGCGTGTGTAGGGTAATGTTGTGATTTCTAATGATAAACTGTTGTCATGAACTTGGAACACGCATATCGTTGAATCGATGGACTAGGGCTGTATGACGTGATATGTTGATTGTTCATGTAGTTTGATATTCGTGAATCTGATTGAATGTGTTTCGTGATGAATTTTGATTATATGAAGATTTAGGGTTATATACGAGTATGACGGCCGCAGGATAATATATGAAAACTGTGATTTTGCATTATATTGGTGTTTGATGGTTTTGGGTGTATGGATGTTTACAGATGTGTATGCATAACTAGAAGATGATGTGTATCCATTGAATTAATTGTGTTAATTCCTAGTTAACGATTGAAATAATGATTAGGGTTCATGTCAAGCTTGAATATGTAACCAATTTGATTGTATAACTGTTTTGATGATTGAGTGGTAATTCGGGTTGGATAGAATGTATTCAATAACCGTCGTTTGACCTTGAGATCCTACAGAAAATGTGTAACTGTTAACTGGTGTTATATGAGCAAGGCTTTGTAAATGATCTCGACGAAACTCTGTGATGCTTCGTCACACATATAACTCGACGAAACATAGGAATTTCGCCGAACACCAATATAACGAAAGATAGGTATTTCGTCGGGGTTGTTTATGACGAAAGATAGGGGTCTCGTCATAAGGAAAATGGACTGGGCTTAGGTTTGGGTGAAAAGCCCACTTAATTATTAAATGTAAACGTATGTATGCATGGGATATGGACACGTGTATGAATTGAGTATATGTTATGTGATGTACGTTAGTACTTGTGATAAATGTGATCTCTGAAATACGTGACTTACTATGTACAAATATACGACTTGATTGGTTATGTATCTAATGTTGATTGGTAACCACGGTAGGGTATGGTTGACCAACTCGTAATGGGTAAAGTAATGTAACATACCGAGCAATCTAAGGTGAGTTCATTTCTATTGAGCATGCGTCCCGGTGGTTGGGACAGTCATTGGGTATCCCTGAGAGGGATAGGTTTTTGGGTAAATCAATTGGGTATTCCTGAGAGGAATACGTCTTGTTGGTAAAATCGGGAATGTTGGATAATACACTCATCCTATCACCTTTAAGTCCCATCTTGTTTGTTACCTGAGAGGTAACGGAGTATTAGTTGGTAGTGCTATCTAGGTTTGGCACCCTCACCCCGTACCTGAGAGGACGGGTGTGAACTAATGACTTAGTCATGCCCAATGCTTTGATAGGAGCATTGGGGAACGGGCAAAATAAATCTGGAGCCGTCTTGTATTCGGGGTATTATCAACATTGTAATCAATGAACGGAACTAAACACTTGGTAACTAACTTTTTTCGTAAAACTATGAACTCACCAGCGGTGTCTGATACACGTGTGTGCATGCTCGCAGGTTATTGATACGTGTGGATGTGGAACTTGCTGTCTGAGATGCTGGAGTGGTCATGGGTCGAGGAACGTGGAAACTTTAAACGAGGCTAGATGATTTCATACACTTGGGTTTTAGTTAAACATGTATTATGCTTCCGCTGAACATGATGAATTAAATTTAATGTTTTTGTAACACTTTATGTTAATGAAAGATTTTTATTTCAAATTTATTATGAGTTCAATATGATTGGTGGGTAGATCCTGGTACGTCACACGCCTCGCAGGGGTTTCTCCTTGTGGTATTTTGGGGATGTGACAACTACTGTCTCAGGGTCTCTCCTTTGACATGAGTGAAGGTTTCATATTGTTGGTTAAAGATTTCTCGAGTGTTCATGATAACATCCTTCGTCCCACCATAATGTTCCTTCAGTGCATCCCACAACTCCTTGGCACTGTTACAATGCAACAGGCCAGTATAGATATCATTCGACAGAGCCATAGCTACGATTCTGAAGGCTTTCAAATCTAGCTAGAAATTTTGATAATCTTGCTTAGAATAATTCTCAGGCTTTTTTGGCTCGAATACATTTGGGTTTTTGGCACTTGGTACAATTGGAACACGAGGTCCGAAGACGACAGACTTCCAACACCCTGTATTTTGATGAGCTAGTATATGCCCCATCTTACGTTACCAGATGTTGTATTCTGATCTGACAAGCATAGGTGGTTTATTACTGAAGTCGGTGTTGTGTGGATCATTTTGTACCATTTTCTCTAGTTCTTTGTTCAGAAAAAACAGAGTATGTGAAAGTCACTTAATTAGTTCTTAACGATACAACTCTAAGCTACAAACTGTTATTGGATCTTTGTTGAGCTGATCTTTGATTGTTAAACTGATTGTGAAATCGAGTTTAATGTGACCAAGCTCTGATACCAATTGTTAGAACTGAGTTTGATATTTGCGAACAAATATTGATTATTACAATACAATTCACAAACAAAGAGTCACCATCAATGATTGTTTTTCATAAATCAGAATGGATTCAAATGTATAACAAATCAATTGAGTCTACAGACTCCCCTTCAGATGATCATGTAACAAAACCGTTCATACAAGAGAAAAGATGATGTGTGTGATAATAGATCACTAATAGATAGGAATGGCAATGGGCCGGGCTTGGGCCGGGTATTGGTAATCCCAGGCCCATACCCGGTTGTAATTCTTTGTCCCATACCCGGCCTGTTACCCGTTGGGTATTTATCGGGTAATTACCCGTCGGGTATCGGGCATACCCGCGGGTATTCGGTATACCCATTAATTTCATAAAAATACCCGTTAGGACAAATGTGCAATTTTTACTTTGATGTTTATATAATTTACTATTTTAATGACTATAACAAATGAAAATATAATTAATAACTTACATATCATATTCAGACCAAATATACCAAACTAAATCAAAACGATTACTTAATTAAGTAATTGTATCAGAACCACCTAATTACATAAACATCCACATAATAAAGGTGATAGCTTTCGTATCCAATATACATGCTCGAAAATAAGTTATTTGTTCACTAAGCACCTGCCAAATACATATCCACATATGACTATAGTGAAGGTAATAAATACATGTGCTAAGTCTATATATATGGAAATCTATAATATGATACTTTCGGATATTATTCGGGTAAATGGGCCGGGTATTGGGCGGGTATCACTAAATCCCATACCCGTACCCAATTTTTTTCTTTTTCTAAGCCCGTACCCGGCCCATACCCATTGGGCTTCGGGTATACCCGGCCGTATGTTTCGGGTTTCGGGTATACCCATCGGGCTTGGTCTTTTTTGCCATCCCTACTAATAAGTGTGATCTATTTATACTAAGTACGAAAGCTTTGTTCAGTGATTGGCTGACATCACCTTGATAGTGGCATCAAACATTCCTAACAAAAAAGATTCCACAGATGTTGCAAACATCAGTGCAAATCCTATCATCTGTTCTAATTAGTCTAAACACTGTTACAAGATAAATATTGTTACATTGAGAAACCACTGTTTAAGCAATCTTCTGTTGCAATTATCCAAACATCTGTTTGGCCATACAGATGTTTGGTCTTCTTCATCAGACATTTGACTTCGTCAGTGCTTTGGTCTTCAATATTCTTTAGCCTTCAACGGATGTTGTTTCCTCTTGAACAGCGGTTCCAAGACTTGACGAGATGCTTGCTATGTTTTTGAATAGATGTTCTGATTAGGTGTTAAAGATTCACTATATTTAGGGAGAGACTAGTTCAATATTTTTGCTTATTTCTTGATAAGTGGATCATGCTTTGACTTTTAGATATCATCTGTTCTTTTGTAGGTCTAACAATTACTATTAAAGCATTGATTCTTCAACCGGTCATTGTGATTTTCTGTACCTTCTTCAAGATTACATATTACATTATATTTCCTAAGAGACATTTTAATGTTAGAAAATGACTGAAGTTGTTATATAAGCATTTGATACTAATCAAAAGTTCAAAAATACTGCTAAATACCCCCTCCGTCCAATTAAAAGTGTCATATTTTGAATTTTCAAAGTCTTTATTTATAAACTTTGACTTTAATTATATATTTTTTGTGTTATATAAAACTTGATGAAAATTAACGTGATAAAAACACTAGTAAAACACACTCAAATCATATAACTTTCATCAAGTATTATTTAACGCAAACAAAATTATTTAAAGTCAAAGTTTATAAATAAAGACTTTGAAAATTCAAAATATGACACTTTTAATGGGACGGTGGGAGTAATGACCAAAGAGAGGATAGCAGTTCTCAATTAAATCAAATCCATATATGCAGGGGCGAAGGATAAGAGGGGTGGGGAGGGGCACTCGCCCCCCCCCCCCCCCCCCCGAATTTTTCGCTCAGTAGTGTTATATATGTAGTTTTCGTATAGAAATTTGTGGGTATATACGTTTTCGCCCCCCCCCCCCCCCCCCCCCGGGCCGAAAAATTCAAGCTTCGCCACTGCATATATGATTCAATCTGATGGTCGTGGGGATTTAAGAGACCTTAATTAGCTCTTTTTTTTTTTGTCAAATAAGAGATGTTACAGTTAAAGACTTGCAGTTACAGACTTACAACTATGGAGATTGCTGCGATTTCATGGGACATCATTGGATTAATGTTCTCTACAAAACCTTAATTTTCAGTTAGTATTATTTATTGGTGGTAGTCTTGTCAATGATATTGGTACCTCATAATTATGACCAGAGATTTGCCAAACAACAACTTAGGGGTCATGTCTCGAAGTTTTTAGCAAGTACATTCAAGTATGCATGTGTAAATCTTAAGAACAAGATTGTATCTTTATTTTATTTTATTGCGACTAAAAACGATTGCACGTTTATGTGTTTCTTGATCAGTATGACCTTTTGAAGAATTTAATTCTCTTTCTCTCTCTAAATCTCGTTTCTCTCTTTAAAAACTGGAAGTAGAAAAAGGTAGCAATTGCTCTTGGGATCCACAAGCAATGCATTCTTGATATTAATTACATGTGTGAATTTGTTGTCTTACTATTAAGGTTAAACGGACTCTATTTTGTTATGGATAATTCTATTATTTATGGGAGTTATGCTAATGAAGTTGATTTGGGTCAACTTTGCTTTGTAAAATTTCATTCGCTTTTTGTCTCTAAATCAAGTTTCTCAATCTAAAATTGGAAGTTTTTAGGGACTAGCAAGTTGAAAAAAGGTAGGGCTGACAATAGATATCTGTATAAAATACGATTAGACCTGTTTACTCAAAAAGTACACAACGTGATTTTTGTACTTTTTAAAAATAAATATAATTATGATGTTAGGATCCATCATTTCTTCTTCTTGGTACATAAAATGTAAAACTGTATTATAAACATGAGATATAAAGTAGTTAAACGAGTTGTATTCATGTTTAATACTTGTATTACATGCGTCGTTAGATACCTGTTAAACCCGATAAGACACTAGCCCTAAAAAAAGATAGCAATTGTTCTCAACTTCCAACTGTCATGTTAAGGTAACCAATTATGAAACCACCTTTTAGCTAAATGTCGAACAACATATGCCCATGCCCATGATTATCATATTAATTCCATCTTTAATAACATGTGTGCTCCATTATTTTATCACTAAACATTTCTGTTTGCTTATGACTTCGTATAAACCTTTGGAACTTGGAAATTAGTAGTTAGAGTTGTAAAACTGTTGACACGAAGCCTGCAAACATGAAGGATTTAACTGGTAGATCTGTATTTATAATGATTTTTTTTTTAATTTGATAAAAAAACACAATCGATAGTAGTTTGAGGAGCAAGATAGTCTATTATAAGATTGAAGACGCCACAATCTTGCCATGAAGACCTTTCAATAACCCTAATGGCTTGAGTTTATCTGGTCGCGTTCTTTAGTTCCAAATTGGACCTGGAAATAAATCTTGTGGGAAAGTAATTAATCTATAGTTTTGTGTAAGTTTTGATAAGTTATATATATATATATATATATATATATATATATATATATATATATATATATATATATATATATTGCTTTGCTATCTCAGGTTGAATATGTAAACATAGTCATTTGAAATCATTAATTTAGGGTAATTTGATAGAAAGATTAAAGAGCAATTTCCTTGACCTAAAGCGCAATTACCTCGTCTCTCTTGGAAAATGGGCCTAGGCTCTATGGCCGTCTCCGAAAATCACAAAAAAAAATTTGTCCCTGTTCGAGATAAAAAAATTGGGCCCTATTCGCAAATCTTATATAATATAAACTCATCAATCATTCAATCAAATATATAAACACTAAAAACTCATAATACTACCATAATTGTTATGAAACAAATAAAACAAATTAACAAAAATAGTGTAGCAAAAATGATCAAATTATCGAATCTACTTGCTAAGCGAACAATGTGGTTCTTCATCTACGTTCACATCTTCTTCACCCACATCATCGTCACCCAAGTTAGAACTAGAATTTTCATTTTCTTTTGAAAAAAAAAACTTGTGTATTCGGTTTTGTTTTACTTCGTCCCCCTTTCTTTTCTCTTCCTCTAGCTTCCTCTTCATACGTTTTTTTGATAGCCGGGTAGGTGTTTGTATTTAGGAACGGGAGGCAAAATTTCTAAATATTAACCAAAAACATTCATTCAATCAATCACATGAAGTTTTATAGTATATGAAATCAGAATCAAACATATTAATATATTATGAAATAAAAAACGTATGACATCAAAAACATATGAAATCAAAAAGACAAAAACATATGAAATCACTATCAAACATCCGACATCAGTTAAACTGTTAAAGTTTTATACCTCCGAATACCAAAAGTCAACAGGCCCTGCGTACGTCTGATACTCTCCTCACTGTTGTCGTGCTGTGATTAAATCACTTAAAGTCTGAATCACTGCGAAATTGCGAAATTCCCAGATCTGATCGAATGATGATCGACGTTTTGTTTTCCAGTTTTCCTCGTCCCAATTCCCTGTGCGATATACTATACTGCCTGCGACAGTGCGACGTTTTGTTTCCTTTCCCTGATCTAGCAGACCCTTATTTTTTGTTTAGACTAGTCACTTGGTCTTGTTAATCGGGTCGTTTTTTAAAAACTTTTAAACATGCCCTTATTTAAAAAATTTTGGATCTTTTAGTAGGCCCTTATTTATACAAACATCCAGATTTTTTTTTAAATATATTGATTTGGGCCCTGATCGCAGGCACCTCCTGCACCCCTTAATAGAGGGCCCTGCTAGACTTAAGCGGTGATGACTTTTAGCAACTATGGTTGCTATATGGCATAATGTGGGATGCCTTTTTCTTGTGTTTTGTAGGTAGAAATGGTCAAGCCTTACATTTTTCTTGGTTTATTAGGAGTTGGAGGTGTTTTCATGAGCATGTATGTATCTTTTTCTTTTATGTTGTGCTTAGTAGTTTAGTCTACTATAACTTATTAAATATATGTTACATCCGTTTATCAGTCATATCTTTTACTTGAAGACACAGGTCCTTAAATATATTTATGTTAGTATAGCAATAAAATAACTGGCTACCAAAGGAGTATAAAACTAGGAACTTAAGAAAATAGGTGTGAGGTTTGAAGAGAGGATGTATATTGATGAATGCCACAAGCCAGGTTTGTTTATTTTAATATAGAGTATTACCCCTATATTAATTTGCAAGTTAATTCTCACACTCATGTTTACTATTTAATTTTGTATATTATTTTATGCTCTATATCCTACTACTAAATGCGTAATCATTTGTCTCTACCTTATCACCAATGTGTTGACCTACTCATTGGGCCCCTCGCTTTTTGCTAGAAAATTTTGTATTTTTTTTCATGTGGAGCCCACATATTTTATACCCCTTTCCCTCTGATTTAAAATGCACTACCATCATTTAGAAATTACATTCATTTCATTTTATTATCTTAGTTTGTTAATTTCTTATGTAAAATATAATATTATGAAGTTTTAAAATGATGTATAAATTGGTTCGAATGTTATAAAAAGTGGATAATATCCTATTACATAGGTTAATGTAGTTTATCTAAATTACGTATATGATTACGGGTCTGTCACAATACGTGAATCCTCAATATTGTTTTACTTTCTTATGTAAAATATATGATGATAAACTTCTAAAATAACGTATAAGTTGACTCAGATGTCATAAAAGTGTATTAATTGTTTTTTAGTTTTTGATTTTTGCTTTTAGGGTGAAGGGAGTGGGCGGCAAAAGGGTCGGCAAACTCCCTTTGCCGCGCGGTAACACCGCCCCCACCCCACTTTCACCGATCGGCAAACATATTGTGCGGCATACCCACACCGATCGACAAACATATATATATGAAATTGATGTGTGTGTATTGTTGACTTTAACACATATATATATTTTTTTTAAATGAAAAAAAAAAAAAGTTTACCACTTTCAAGTGTTTAACCAATGCCAACACTTTTCATCAAAGTTTAAACTCTTCACACCTGCTGACATGGCACACTCTGATTGGTCCATTTTAAAGTTTGCCACTTTCAAGTGTCTAACCACTCCCTTCACCCTTATTGAACCAATGACCATGTCTAAGAAACTCTCATGTAATCATTTCTTCCATCTTTCATGTCAATATAAGTTGCTATATCGTTATGTTAAAGATTAAATATGTTGAGTTGGCATATGTTGATACCAGGTTAGACCAAGGTCTAAGCGAAAACTATTTCGTTTTTTTCACTGCATATGTCATACACAAGATCGGGACCAGAATCAGCGAGTTGGGTTGGCTAGGGTTAGATCAGTGGTTTAGATCCATCTACCACTATAAAACATGCGAGTGTGGGAAGAGTCTAGAAGATGATGAGACATCTTGCGGCTGTTGGTGAAACTTATGCCCAAACTGCCTTTGAAATTTTTTTCATGGAACATCTGGCTTGTAAGTCCATCTTTAGCTAGCGCATCTACTTCAAACAACCCTTCTACTAGTGGTACTTTTTTCGGGCTCGCTTTTTTAAGGTTTTTATTGGGAGGTCAATGTATATATGTATGAACCTGGGAAGATTAAAATATTTAAGTTCTAATGTATACTTTCTCGAACCTAGGGCAATTTAACTATTTGTTCTATGTCATCCAACTATTAGTGTAAATGTGTGTTCAATCTTTATGAATTTTGAACATATTTGGTCTAATGGTTATATATTTGTGTTCATGATAAGATTATTTAGAACTATATCCGCAAGGGCGATTGACGACCTGAGTTCTCACATGATTTTTGGTAATTTCGTCGAGTGTAGGGCAGCCAGAAAGAGCCATTGTGAGCTCAAGTTCATCCTTCAACATTTCAATCACTATTCTACCATACATTCATTAAGGCTTTTAATTTGTTTGATATGGTTTTAAGACCAGCTAAATAAACAAGTATAGTTAATCATGGTTTCTAATAAGAATTGTTAAATTCTCAAACAATCTTATTTCACACTAGCTTTCGAAAATCTGCTACAAATTATTCATATCATTTTAGACTTCATACGTATTTTCAATATATAATTTTTAGGAACAATGATTTTAATAAAAAGTTTGAATTTAGAAAAACGAGATGCTATGCGGGTAAAAATAGAACAAATATAGCATTTGAAAATGGAACTGGTCAAAGAAGCAAAGTATAGCAAGCTAATAAGAAAGTGTTAAAATATAGAATTTGAACAAACACGGAAATATATAGAACTAGTTTTTGCCCGTCGCGTTGCGGGACACTAACCTGAATATATCTTTCTCGTAACATATACGTTTCAGTTACTTGTACATACTACACAAAACACGATCTCAAAAAAAAATTAAATCGAGTCAACCAATTAAAACAAAATACTTAGTACTTTTTCTAAAAAAAACTAAAACAATGGAAAAACTACCGCTTGGCACGACAAAAAAAAATTATATCGAGCCAACTAATTAAAACAAAACACTACCAAAGTTTTGTAAAAAAAAAACTAAGACGAATTTTACACTGGAGACAAAATCGTAATTTGACAGAAAAAGAACTATGGCAAAGCTATAAATTTGAGGTGAAGGCAAAATGGTAATTTGCTAGGAGAAGAAAAAAACAAAACCAAGGGTAACACTGTAAGTTTAAACGGGGCAAAATCGTAGTTTGGCTGGATCAATGAGGTAGTGTCAGGCAGCTGTCTGACACTATTTCGTTCCTTGTTCATGTTAGTGTATATTTCTCTCTCATATCATATACGTCTATGTTTTAGTTACTTTTACATACTATTCATAACACGATCTAAAAAAAAAAATACATCGAGTCAGCCAATTAAAACAAAAAATACAGAATTTTCCTAAAAAAACTAAAACAATGGAAAACTACCGCTTGGCATGACATGAAATTACATCGAGCCAACCAATTAAAACAAAAACTACCATAGTTTTGTAATAAAAACACTAAAACGAATTTTACATTGCGGACAAAATCGTAATTTGACAGGAAAAAAAAACCAAAACAATGGCAAAATTATAAATTTAAGCTGAGGGCAAAATTGTAATTTGGCTAGAAGAAAAAAAAAACAAAATCAATGATAAAACTGAAAATTTAAAAGGGGCAAAATCGCAATTTGGCTGGATAATTGGGAAAGTGTCCGACAACTTTCTGACACTATTCCCTTACATGTTCATTGTAGTGTATATGAATATGAATATAAATATAAATTAATGTTAAGTCGGTCAAAATATAGGGCTTTATAATAGAATGGGTGAAATATTAAACGATTAAACAATTCAATATGCAATAATTTAACCCACTAAGACTTTTTGGTTATGATTTGGCACCAAACCAATGATACATTGGTTATTTTGTTTACTTTAGTTTGTTTGATATGGTTTTAAGATCAGGTAGATGAACAAGTATAGTTAATCATGGCTTCTAACAAAAATTGTTAATTCTCAAACAATCTTCTTTCACACTAGCTTTCGAAAATCTGCTACAACTTAATCAAGTCGTTTTAGACTTCATACATATTTTTAATATATAATTTTTAGGAACAATGATTTTAATAAAAAGTTTGAATTTAGGAAAACGAGATGTTATGTGGCTCAACATAGAAGAAATATAGCATTTTGAAAATGGAGGTCAAAGAAGGAAAGTATAGCAAGCTAATAAGAAAGGTGTTAAAATATAGAATTTGAACAAACACGGCAATATATAGAATTAGTTTTTGCCTCCGCGTTGTGGGGCACTATGTAAGATTAAATATATTATGTTTTAATATTTAATCTAGTAGCCATTATAATTATTTACATTATATAGATCAAAATATATAACAAACTATTAAAAATTAGTTGGTAATTGTTGATGGACCATATTACCCTTATTAACTAATTAGGTTTCCTCTTGAGTGCTTATATAAGGAGACTTATGTAGAGGTTAAAAGGTTACACACTTAGACAGATAACCTAATTAGCATAACATCATAATCGATCTCCTCTCCATAACCGAATTCCCTATTCGGTTTCATTATCACCATCATTAGTTTGCACCCTAAGGAGGAACCAGATCACACTGACAAATATGTCGAACTCCATGGCATCATCTCTCACTGGATTCTCCTCTGCACTGTCTGCGGTGACAGATATGTTTTCATGTTTTCCATCATGTTTAGAACAGAACTGATCCAACATGTGGTATCAGAGCATATGTTGATTAGTCAGTTCTGTTTTCGTATCCATTGTTTTGGGATTGAAATCTGGAAAACAGAGATTTTAAAAGCCTAATATAATTCATAGCATGGTTTCGAGTCCCTTATGAAGTCATCGATATCAGTGTTTTGAAAATTTAATTGGTTTATTATATGACTCGAAACCAATATGGTTAAAGTTCATGTCCGAAATTCGTTTAGAAGCCTTAATTTTCAGGTTTCGGGTTCCAGAATTATGTTTTATTTTTTTAGGGTTCATCATATGTTCTTAGGAAAATTCGAAAATTCCTTTATGTTTTGGAATGTAATTAGGATTATTGAGTGTTTTCCTGTTTTAATCAAATTTTATCTTTTAAATTTATTCGAAAACTGTTTATTGATAATCAGATAAATATTTTGATAAAATTAGATCATCAATAAAACAGGAAACCATATCTCAAATCCCTAAGAATTCAAATTTTCAGTTATGCTTTCACATTAACAGCTGTAACAGGAGTTTCGAGATCAATTTTTAACGACCCGAGACCAAGATCTCGACTCGAGACCACAAGATCTTGACTCGAAATCATAAGTGTTCTCAAATCTTTACAACTCGAGACAACGATTTCGACTCGAGACCACTAAGGTTTCGACTAAGGGCTTCAATCTTCACAACTCGAGACCATGGTTGCGACTCGAGACCTCATTGTGGAGTTGAGATCTCATTAAAACACAATAGTCGAGACCATGATTACGACTCGAGACGCTGAGGTTGCGACTCGAGACCTTAATGGGTCGAGACCTCATAATGTTACAAGATGAGTCGAGACTGGACTCGAGATCTCACTCGAGACCTCATAACTGAGTCGAGATCTTACTCGAAACCTCATTATTTTAGGCTGTTTAATGTGAGTTCGATCCGCGCTAACAGGTGGTTTGCTATTAAATAATTGGTTTTTGTAAATACTTAGTTAATTAATCAGAATCAGATAATGTTTTACAAAACTAAAATAGCTTAACTTGAATGAGCTTTTGATGTATCATTTCTGGCCAAAGCTGATTTGATACATCTACTTATCATTCAAGTATTACGAAAGCTATGTTAAGTGCGCATTACAAGCGTGAATGTTTTAATATCTAGCCAAAGCTGATTTAATTCATTCATATATAGCATACTTAACAAGTGCATAACTAAAGTGATTGTTTCATTTCTGGCCAAAGCTGCTTTGTCACAACCACTCTGCACACATGCTTAAATGATTACACTTCTGGCCAAAGCTGATTTGTCTTCATTTAAGTAGAATTTTAACTAAGTATATTATTTTGATGTTAGTAATAGACAATATCACATGTTCATAATTAAAATGGTCATTATTTATGCATGTCTTAGTTTAACATGCCCTTAGATCACATTAGGACTTATTCCTTAGTATCATAACTTGCTCATCTTATTTCCACTATCAGCACCCAATTGCGGGATTCCACCTTTGACTGGTGATAACTTTGCTGCATGGAAGGATGCTCTCATGCTTACACTTGGATTGCTGGACTTTGACTATGCTCTAAGAGAGAATAAGCCAGCAGCCCTTAATCCACAAAGTATTGCTGCTGAGCAGTTGACACATGAGAAATGGACTAGGTGAACCTCATATCTCTCATGTTCATGAAGCAGTCCATAAGCAATGCAATCATGGGAGCCATTCCTGATTCTGAAGATGCTAAAACCTACTTGGCTTCTGTGGAGGCGCAGTTCAAGGGGACGTCTAAAGCACAAGCTAGTACCCTTATCCTCAAGCTGGTGATAACTAAGTATGATGGGAGGAGCAGCATTCGCGAGCACATCATGATGATGAATGACATGGCCAATAAGCTGAAGGGGCTGGAAATGGAGATCAGTGATGGTTTTCTTGTTCACTTCATCATTACTTCGCTTCCTTCGTCCTTTGAAGCATTCAAGATCAATTACAACACTCAGAAGGACAAATGGACGATGAGTGAGCTGGTCGCTATGTGCGTACAGGAGGAAGAGTGTATGAGGATGGATCGCACTACTGATGTTGCTAACTTCACCACCTCCAACTCTAAGAAAAGGAAGAACAATCATCAGAGAAAGGATGCTTTTAAAGTCCAAAGGCCAAATCCCAATACAAGTGCACCTTCCAGCTCTAAGAACTCCTTAGGCAGAATCCACTACAAGTTCTGTAAAAAGGCAGGACATATGCAGAAGGAATGCCCTGACTTTAAGGAGTGGCTGGCTAAGAAAGGTAACGATTATTTTATGATACTTGAGTCCTATAATTTAAATGTTCTTGCTAATTCTTGGTGGTTTGATTCTGGTTCTATGGTTCATGTTACCAATTCAACTCAGGGATTCCTTACAATCAAGAAGCTGGAAAGAAACCAAAGAACGCTTAAGGTTGGGGATGATCGAGAATTAGAAGTGAAGGCCATTGGAACATTACAATTATTTATGAAAACTAGTTTATGTATTAAATTTTATGATACCTTATATGTTCCTGAGGTAACTCGGAACCTTGTATCAGGACCAAAGTTAGACATGGATGGTTTTATTGTTTCCCATGGTCATCGCAAACTCTTTATCCTCTATGATTCTTGTGACAACCCGCACTAAACCAGGTATCCGTACGACTTAATTAATGATTAATTACTGCTAAATTACGGTGCTTAACTGAAATTTGCTGATAAACTGCTACCTGCATACTGATACATGCACTTACTTGCATCATACTTTAATTGCTGTCACTACATTATTTACATGCTGAACCCTAGTGGCAAACTTGATGCACAAAAAGCACAGTAGCACTAAACGGATACACATTGAACATGCTGATATAACCAGCATCAGGCAAACACTGCCTCTAAGGCCTGTTAAGAGCCTCAAATATTTGGCTACACTGGTAGTGAGTGTAGGGTTATAAGGGTTGTGGAACTGCGTCTCTAGGAATAAGATACACTGATTGGATGTGCCAAAAACGTACTTTAAATACAAAATTCTGCGCTTTATTATAGAACTCAGCATTTTAAATTGCTAATACAGTGCAAAAACACTTCAGAACGGTCCCGTGTATTTTCCTAAGTACCGGGAATAATTTATGTCACAAAAATATACATAAAGGACCTTTGTCGACATAATTAAACATTTTAACGGAACGGTATTTAATCATATAACCGGACATTACCCGGGACACTAAATTTTTGGCAGACACTTTGTTTTACTATTTATGGCTACTAATGATCCCCGTATGCCATAACACCCGCTAAAAATAAAACCTACTAACTTACCATCCCACACTTGAGTTATAACTTATGGTTAGACTTTAGTTGAAAATTTTCAACTATACCCCCCCCCCCCCAACGACATTAGTTCCCAAGTGGGACCCCACATATCATCTTACCATACCTTGTGGATTTGTTGATTAAAATATGAGATATGTTGCTTGTCAATCTAACCAAGATAAGTGATATGATTATAAGTAGCATGGTTCCATAAGATATTCATCATTTCCACTAAGATTACACATTTCACTTCATCTCTCTCTCTCTATTCGGTTCTACCACAACCGAATCCACCACCACACTCCAACATTCATCATCTTCTTCATTTACACATACCATTCAAGCCTTGAAGATCAACCATGGAAGGTGCAACTTGAAGGCATTGCAAGGGAGCATTGTTCTTGCTTGATTCTACATCTTTTCTCATCATTTTGACACAAGATTCTTCCCTAGCTAGAGGCTAGTAGTAAGTTTCTTCATGCTTGATCTCATCTTGTTCGAAATTTATGGCATTTAACATGTAGTGTTGTTGTTTAAATCACTAAATCACAAGAATATAAGAAAAATGTGAAAACATAAGTTATGAACATTAAATCTACATAAAAGTTTACTTGTGTATGATTTATGAAGTGGAATCTTGTCGGTTTAAGGGTTGGTTAACACATACTTGATATTTAAAAGTCGTTTTCTTGTTTAACCCGCTAATCGGACACTTATGACGCGATTTAATAACATCGAAATCACAAAACAGCATGCTGAGTCACTGTTTCAGCCGCCTTTAACAGGCTGTAAACATGCCTTAAAAACTCGAAAAACAGAATTTCAAAAGCCTAAATCGTGTCATTTCGAAAAACGAAGAAAATGGCGCTGGAATCATATTTTTCTGATGTCGGTTACTATTTTAAAAATCTGTTTCCGTGACAGCAGCTAGGGCTGTTTGTTACTGCAGAAAATTGGGCTGTGTATTTTCAATCACAACCTAAAACCTGAACCGAACCAGCCCCTGAAACTTTTATCAAAGATGAACACAGATGTATTTGTGACCCTCAAACTGGATTTTCGATAAACGGACTTACGGGGAATTTTCGGCGAATTTTTCCGTAAACTGTGATCAGAATGTGACAAATCTGACCACAGTTCGGTAAACGATTTTCTGTAAATTTTTGGTAATGAACTGGACCCCGAAATTTTTACACAATAATTTGTGGGTCGTTTATGACGTTCCACAAAAATCTGGGAATTTTTGGAAAGGGTTAAGTATTTTATTTAATCGCCCGAAAACGGTCTAGTTTTCACATATTTAAACTGAAAATAACAATGGTAGTATTTTGCGTGTTAAAACGTAAAGGTTGATTGATGATGATCATGAGTTGATTTCAAAAAGAAAATGATACGCTTGAAAGCGTGGCCACCTCCAGTTACAGAGGAAACTCTGGCGAAATTTTCTAAAAACCTAACACTTAGAATTATTTACACAACAAGTGTTAGAACTATTTTCGAAACATAAATTTCGCCATGACATTATTTACTAAATATTCGGAGGTGGGGTTTTCACAAAGATTAACGTGATAAATATATTTGTCACAGCACTGTTTATGATTATTTTGTGAAATACATAAATATTATTTTAGAGTGGAAATAATATTTACAAGCGTTAATGATTCCAAAACTTTACGAACGCTTCCATAACTATATAAGTTACACTGGTAATTACATTACCACACGATTGATAAAACGTAACTTACGCACATGTGTTGTATCCCCCATCCTTGGGAAGGAGTTTAACTACCAAGTATATACAAAAAGTAAACACGAAATAGTTGTCTAACTATTTCCCAAAAACATAAACTATAAAGCTAAGGCACGGCCGTCCGTCTAATAGAATTAGCACTTGTAGGTCGTCGCGCAGCTTTCTGATTCAGGGATACTTGGTAGAGACGCCTCACTGTGAGTTCATGTCCCCCTTTTCTCTAACTGTTTTCAGTTTACTTAACTGCGGGGGTGAAATACATGTTACTATGATTTACGAGTACTTTACAACGGTATGTTTAACGTAAGGAGGTGTTATACGATCATGTGAGTGGATAGGAACAACATGGGGCCATTAGTCCTCATGGAGGGACCGAGGGACAGGAGCGGTAGATCTATCTGGGTGTAGCGAGCCCAGCCCCCGGCCAAACTAGAAACGGACCGTGGGGTGACTTTGTCCACATACCTTGCCGTGGCGAAATCTGCTAGGTTTGAGTCTCCCTATTTGCACTTCACATATGTCAGTGGCCTTGCAAACCATTGGTGATCACAAGTCCTCTTACACTGCTACATACCACAACTATTTTTATACTCACAAGTGTTTTACATACTCACTTACACATGAACTCGCTCAACATTATTGTTGATTTTTCAACTCACATGTATTTCAGGAAATTAAAACGGATTTGGCACGGTATGGAACGTTTTCCGCTGCACTTGTCATGGAGTCATCAGGGTTTAGGGGATGTGTCTCTTCCCTGGACAAGACACAGTCCTTAAACCACGTTTATGTTATGTTATAAGTTGTAATGTCTACTGAACAAGGTTATGGTTGTATGTTAAAACAATGGTACTGTATGTTGTTTTCAAAACTTAATGGATGACTTGCATGGTTTTTATTTCATATAGCTTTGTTATGATTAAGCTATGGTATTAAGAAGTCACACCAAAAGTTAACCACGCTTCCGCAAAGCCAGGGTGTGACAGCTTGGTATCAGAGCTCTGATCATAGCGAACTAGGATTCTCTCTCGAGTCTAGACTATGATCACTAGGGCTCTCACGAAAACATTTTACTGCATACCACTTAAGTCCAGATCCACAACTTTTTACAAACAAATGTTGAGCACATTTTATCCATTATTCTAGGCTCAGTCTGGGAGGCTGAGGTTCGGGCTAGTGGGACTAGGAGTGTTGGCTAGTGGGACTAGGAGTGTTGGCTAGTGGGACTAGGAGTGTTGGCTAGTGGGACTAGGAAGTGTTGGTTTGAATGCTTGCTTGATGACTTATGTGACTATTTGATTATATGATTGACAATTTGTACATGTTTGTGTATATGTTACAGACACATGGATTCTACAGGCACTGGTGGTTCAGGCACCACAGGCCCTAGGCCTATCGTTTCAGACGACATTGAGTCATCGGAGCACGAGGTTTATACGTCAGACTTCACCAGCACGGATGATGATGACTTTCAGCCATTCGCCTTACCCGACGGCGTTGATGAGCTCCCAGTTGATCTTCCAGCTGGGGATCTACCACTCGTTGTGATCCCTGCTCCAGTACCCCTTGCATCATACCCTGTTTTACCCATCGACGACGAGGAGGGCGACGTCGATATGTTTGAGGAGGAGCCTTTGGAGGATGCTCAGGGCGAGGCCCTACCTGTTGTTGCTCCCTTATTTGATCCCGTTCCCCTAGAGCCCGGACATGCACTGTTCGCGGCACATATGGATCCACCGGACGAGCCTGCACAGCACGGGTGGATACCGGCTGATGAGGACGTTCCACCGTTACACCCACAGATCCCAGACACTCGGCACGTTGACTTTTCGTTTCAGGTTCCCATGTATATACCTCTAGCGGGGCCTGGAGAGGGCTCGTCAGCCCACCCATCAGGGCATGTACCGATGCCCATGCCTTTCATGCCTCAGATGCCGTTTGTTCCACCTACTACAGCTCCTTTTGGTGTGGCACCCTTTGACCCCACTAGCGAGCCATTTCTTTGGGCACCTGGCTCTGGTATGCCACCCACTGACCCCTATCATGCTTTTCACAGGGGTTACACTATCGAGGACGTCTTGATGTCCTTTGTCGCACAGCATGAGTCCCACACACAGCGTATACAGGAGCTCGAGAGAGCTCGGTTGACACCTTGTCAGTGCCATGGACAGGCACCCTCTCCGTTACAGCCGTTTCAACCTTTACCCCCTGACTATGCTGCTCGTCTCACTACTTTAGAGCAGCAGATTGCTTCCATTATTCGCACACAGCAGGCGATGGAGGCAGACTGGTTACAGTTGCGCCGTTTGTTTTATACCTGTTTTCCTCCTCCACCACCATCTGCTTAGAGCTCATCGGTGCCACTTGGGTAGGCGAGGTGAGAAGGCGGCGATTGCTTTTTGACTGCACAGCATTTTGGGGAGACTACGTTATGATTTGACTTTTGTTATGTACTTGATGTTGTATTGATACTGGTGTAGCTTTTGACAGGGGTGATGTAGCCCCTAGTGATTGATGATTGTATGTATACACTTACGATGTGGTCTCATTTATATGGCAATCACAGTTTTCTCACCATATTTGGATTCACTTGATTACTTGTTTATATTTTAAGACATGGGATGTTGTGTGATTGATATTTGTGATGTGTGATAACATGAGATGTTATGTGATTATACTATTACTACCGTTATATACGTACACTATATTACGAACTGATTTACGTATTATAACAACGGAGCCTTACTATGGCCTAACCAACTTAAACCATCTTTTAGAAGATGCCGCCCAGACGCGAGACGCGCATGCCCACTAACGAGGCAGAACTGCAACAAATCATTGCCGCTGCCATAGCACAGTATGCAGCATCTCAGCCCGGAACGAGCGGAAGTATTAACCAGGGCAACAATAATCCACCACACGGTAATATTTAAGTCATTAAGACATACCATGACCTAAACGGATTTCCTTAGCAAGAAGGCTAATATCTATCACATGTTGCAATGAATGTGCAGGGTGCACATACAAGCAGTTCTTAGACTGCAAGCCCACCAACTTCGATGGCACCGGAGGCGCTATCGCTTTTACTCGTTGGGCCGAGAAGACTGATTCCACCATCCGCATGAGCAAATGTGCGCTCGACCAGCAGGTCACTTACATCTCAGGGCTGTTTCTAGACGGAGCCCTATCTTGGTGGAACTTACAAGTCCAGACGCTAGGCGAAGCTGCCGCCTACGCACTGACCTGGGCAGAGCTGAAAGAGCTTATGCGCAAGAAGTACTGTTCCCGCGCAGAAATTCAAAGGTTGGAGACTGAATTTTGGCACCTAAAGATGGATGGACCAAAGGTTGCAGAATACGTCCAGAGGTTTCACGACTTATCTCAAGTGGTTCCTTACATGGTTACGCCAGAATACAAGCGAATCGAGCGCTTCATTTGGGGTTTGGCTCCCCAAATAATAAGCATGGTAACCTCCTCCAAACCAGCAACTATCACGGAAGCCATTGATTTGAGCGTGGCTCTCACCGAGGAGGCAATTCGTTTAAACAAGTTTGATGAAGTCAAGGCGAAGAAGACAGAGACTCACGTTGAGTCCTCAGGAGATAACAAAAGGAAGTTTTCAAACTTCAAACAAGGCGTCAGTATGGCAGTAAAGAAAGGAAAATCAGCTGGCAGTACCAAGAAAGGAAAAGGGTACCAGGGCACCCAGCCCAAATGCAACAACTGCCAACGCCACCATACTGGCCATTGTAACGTGAGAGTTTGTGAATCTTGTGGAAAACCGGGCCACTCAAAGGAATCGTGCTGGGCTAGTGCGGGCCAGGGAGGCCAGGAAGGATATATGAATAGAAACGATAATCGTGGTGGTTTGAGAAATCGCCCACAAGGGAATAATCGAGGCTACAATGCGAATCAAGCCGGAACTGCCAATCAAAACAACCCGCCAGTTGGGGATGGTGCGGGAAGTGGAAAAAGATTAGGATGTTTTCATTGCGGTGACGTTGGGCACTTCAAGAAGGATTGCCCGGGATTGAACCAAGCCCGTGGAAGGGTGTTCCAGATCGGTGCACGGGAAGCACGCCAGGATCCCAACGTTGTCACTGGTACGTTCCCTGTAAATCAACGCTATGCATCTGTCCTGTTTGATACTGGTGCCGACTATAGCTTCGTATCACTAGAATTTAAGAATATACTTGGGCTAGCCGCTAATAAGTTAGACATTCCCTACGCAATCGAATTGGCTAATGGAAAGTTGGTAGAAGCCAATGATGTTATCAGAGGCTGTGTGATTGAATTAGGAGAACGTGAGTTTGCTTTGGATCTACTACCAGTCCAATTGGGAAGTTTCGACGTGGTAGTAGGAATGGATTGGTTATCGGGCAATAAAGCTGAGATAGTTTGTCACGAAAAGGTTGTTCGTATTCCAACCGAGGATGGTGAGACCATTGTTGTTCATGGAGAGAAGCGTGAGACGCCGTTGCGGATTATCAGCTGTTTGAAAGCAAGGAAGTGTTTGCAGAAGGGATGTGTTGCTTTTCTGGCGCACATCGTGGACAAGAAGGCTGCCGAGCCAAGGATCGAAGACATCCCTGTCGTAAGGGAGTATCCCGAAGTCTTCCCAGAAGACTTACCTGGACTGCCACCTCAAAGGCAAGTGGAGTTTCACATTGACTTAGTTCCAGGCGCCGCGCCTGTGGCTAAGGCACCGTACAGACTTGCTCCGTCTGAAATGCAGGAATTGGCGACGCAACTTCAAGAGTTGTTAGACAAGGGTTTTATCCGACCAAGCTTCTCGCCCTGGGGAGCTCCGGTCTTGTTCGTCAAGAAAAAGGACGGGAGTTTCCGCATGTGTATTGACTACAGAGAATTGAACAAGCTGACGATCAAGAACAGGTATCCTCTGCCAAGAATTGATGATCTGTTCGACCAACTTCAAGGTTCAAGCTGTTACTCTAAGATCGATCTTCGATCTGGATACCATCAATTAAGGATACAGGAGGAAAGTATCCCGAAAACAGCCTTCCGAACTCGCTATGGACACTACGAGTTCCTCGTTATGCCATTTGGTTTGACGAACGCGCCTGCGGTATTCATGGATCTAATGAATAGGGTTTGCAAGCCATACCTGGACAAGTTCGTGATTATATTCATCGACGACATCCTGATTTACTCAAAGACGAAGGCTGAACACGAACAACATCTTAGCACCATACTGGAGCTGCTAAAGAAGGAACAGCTGTACGCCAAATTCTCCAAGTGCGAGTTTTGGCTACGCGAAGTCCAGTTTCTCGGACATGTGGTTAATGGGGATGGAATTCATGTTGATCCCACAAAGATCGAGGCAATCAAGAATTGGGAAACGCCTACAACGCCAACCGAGATTCGACAATTCTTGGGTTTGGCTGGCTACTATCGAAGGTTCATCGAGGATTTCTTGAAAATCGCTCAACCTTTGACGCTCCTCACGCAGAAGGACAAGACGTTTGATTGGGGAATCAAACAGGATGAAGCGTTTCAGATATTAAAGGGTAAGCTTTGTAACGCGCCAATCCTAGCTCTACCAGAAGGTACCGACGATTTTGTGGTATACTGCGACGCATCGCGTCAAGGATTGGGTTGTGTGTTGATGCAACGCCAAAAGGTCATTGCTTACGCATCACGCCAACTGAAAGTGCACGAAAAGAATTATACCACACATGATTTAGAGCTTGGCGCAGTGGTTTTTGCTTTAAAGATCTGGAGACACTACCTGTATGGTACGAAGTGCACAATCTTCACGGATCACAAAAGCCTACAGCACATATTCAACCAGAAGGAGTTGAATATGAGGCAAAGACGATGGGTTGAATTATTGAACGATTACGACTGCGAGATAAAGTATCACCCAGGGAAGGCGAATGTAGTCGCCGATGCCCTAAGTCGTAAAGAAAGAATCAAGCCTATAAGGGTTAGAGCTTTGGAAATGATTATACGAACCGACCTTTCCTTGCGCATTCGTGCTGCACAAAAGGAAGCTCTCAAGGAGGGAAACCTTGAGGAAGAATATCTCCGTGGAATGGAGAAGCTTTTGGTACCAAACGAGGAAGGAACGTTATGTTTTGAGAAAAGGATTTGGGTTCCTCTGTTTGGTGGATTAAGGGAAGTTATTTTCGACGAAGCGCACAAGTCACGGTACTCTATCCACCCTGGATCGGATAAGATGTATCAAGATCTCAAGGATTACTATTGGTGGCCTAGGATGAAAGGCGACGTTGCTGTCTACGTGAGCAAATGTTTAACTTGCGCGAAGGTTAAGGCGGAATACCATAAGCCCTCGGGGCTGCTGCAACAACCTGAGATTCCCAAGTGGAAATGGGAACAAATCTCAATGGATTTTGTTACGAAATTGCCAAGAACGCCAAGAGGCCATGATATGATTTGGGTGATAGTTGACCGCCTAACAAAATCCGCACACTTTCTGCCAATCAAAGAGAAAGATAGCACGAGCAAACTTGCGGAAATTTACATGAGAGAGATCGTCGCACGTCACGGAGTGCCTCTCTCGATCATCTCTGATAGAGACGGAAGGTTTGTGTCAAGGATATGGCAATCCTTCCAAGAAGCCTTTGGCTCACAGTTGAATCTGAGCACTGCGTTTCATCCGCAAACTGACGGCCAGAGCGAGCGAACGATACAGACTTTGGAAGACATGCTGAGAGCATGTGCTATGGATTTGGGCGGTAGCTGGGATAAACATTTACCTATGGTCGAATTTTCATACAACAACAGCTACCACACCAGTATTGGTGTCGCGCCATTCGAAGCCCTTTACGGACGCAAGTGCCGATCACCCTTATGTTGGGCTGACGCAGGTGATAGGCAGCTTGCTGGTCCCGAAATCGTCCAAGAGACGACAGACAAGATCGCGCAAATTCTTAAACGCATCGAAGCAGCTCGCCACAGACAAAAGGCCTATGCGGATCCAAACCGAAAACATGTGGATTTTCAAGTTGGAGAAATGGTTTTACTGAAGGTATCACCCTGGAAAGGGGTGGCACGCTTTGGAAAGCGTGGGAAGTTAAATCCACGCTACATTGGTCCCTTTAGAATTCTAGAAAGAATTGGGACGGTAGCATACAAGTTGGACCTACCTGCTGAACTAAATGGCGTTCACGATACATTCCATGTATCCAATCTAAAGAAAAGTCCAACTCAAATTGACATTGCCATTCCCATCGACGAGATTCATATTGACGACACGCTCCACTTCGTTGAAGAACCTGTTGAGGTCACGGATTGGAAAGTTAACAAGACCCGCCGGAGCAGTGTCAAACTCGTCAAAGTCCGTTGGAATGCCAGACATGGTCCTGAATTCACCTGGGAACGTGAGGACCGGATGAAAGAGAAATACCCCCACTTATTTCCTAAGAATTCTGCATCTACAAGCAGAACTTAAATTTCGGGACGAAATTTATTTAACGGGGGGAGAATGTGACAACCCGCACTAAACCAGGTATCCGTACGACTTAATTAATGATTAATTACTGCTAAATTACGGTGCTTAACTGAAATTTGCTGATAAACTGCTACCTGCATACTGATACATGCACTTACTTGCATCATACTTTAATTGCTGTCACTACATTATTTACATGCTGAACCCTAGTGGCAAACTTGATGCACAAAAAGCACAGTAGCACTAAACGGATACACATTGAACATGCTGATATAACCAGCATCAGGCAAACACTGCCTCTAAGGCCTGTTAAGAGCCTCAAATATTTGGCTACACTGGTAGTGAGTGTAGGGTTATAAGGGTTGTGGAACTGCGTCTCTAGGAATAAGATACACTGATTGGATGTGCCAAAAACGTACTTTAAATACAAAATTCTGCGCTTTATTATAGAACTCAGCATTTTAAATTGCTAATACAGTGCAAAAACACTTCAGAACGGTCCCGTATATTTTCCTAAGTACCGGGAATAATTTATGTCACAAAAATATACATAAAGGACCTTTGTCGACATAATTAAACATTTTAACGGAACGGTATTTAATCATATAACCGGACATTACCCGGGACACTAAATTTTTGGCAGACATTTTGTTTTACTATTTATGGCTACTAATGATCCCCGTATGCCATAACACCCGCTAAAAATAAAACCTACTAACTTACCATCCCACACTTGAGTTATAACTTATGGTTAGACTTTAGTTGAAAATTTTCAACTATACCCCCCCCCCCCCCCCAACGACATTAGTTCCCAAGTGGGACCCCACATATCATCTTACCATACCTTGTGGATTTGTTGATTAAAATATGAGATATGTTGCTTGTCAATCTAACCAAGATAAGTGATATGATTATAAGTAGCATGGTTCCATAAGATATTCATCATTTCCACTAAGATTACACATTTCACTTCATCTCTCTCTCTCTATTCGGTTCTACCACAACCGAATCCACCACCACACTCCAACATTCATCATCTTCTTCATTTACACATACCATTCAAGCCTTGAAGATCAACCATGGAAGGTGCAACTTGAAGGCATTGCAAGGGAGCATTGTTCTTGCTTGATTCTACATCTTTTCTCATCATTTTGACACAAGATTCTTCCCTAGCTAGAGGCTAGTAGTAAGTTTCTTCATGCTTGATCTCATCTTGTTCGAAATTTATGGCATTTAACATGTAGTGTTGTTGTTTAAATCACTAAATCACAAGAATATAAGAAAAATGTGAAAACATAAGTTATGAACATTAAATCTACATAAAAGTTTACTTGTGTATGATTTATGAAGTGGAATCTTGTCGGTTTAAGGGTTGGTTAACACATACTTGATATTTAAAAGTCGTTTTCTTGTTTAACCCGCTAATCGGACACTTATGACGCGATTTAATAACATCGAAATCACAAAACAGCATGCTGAGTCACTGTTTCAGCCGCCTTTAACAGGCTGTAAACATGCCTTAAAAACTCGAAAAACAGAATTTCAAAAGCCTAAATCGTGTCATTTCGAAAAACGAAGAAAATGGCGCTGGAATCATATTTTTCTGATGTCGGTTACTATTTTAAAAATCTGTTTCCGTGACAGCAGCTAGGGCTGTTTGTTACTGCAGAAAATTGGGCTGTGTATTTTCAATCACAACCTAAAACCTGAACCGAACCAGCCCCTGAAACTTTTATCAAAGATGAACACAGATGTATTTGTGACCCTCAAACTGGATTTTCGATAAACGGACTTACGGGGAATTTTCGGCGAATTTTTCCGTAAACTGTGATCAGAATGTGACAAATCTGACCACAGTTCGGTAAACGATTTTCTGTAAATTTTTGGTAATGAACTGGACCCCGAAATTTTTACACAATAATTTGTGGGTCGTTTATGACGTTCCACAAAAATCTGGGAATTTTTGGAAAGGGTTAAGTATTTTATTTAATCGCCCGAAAACGGTCTAGTTTTCACATATTTAAACTGAAAATAACAATGGTAGTATTTTGCGTGTTAAAACGTAAAGGTTGATTGATGATGATCATGAGTTGATTTCAAAAAGAAAATGATACGCTTGAAAGCGTGGCCACCTCCAGTTACAGAGGAAACTCTGGCGAAATTTTCTAAAAACCTAACACTTAGAATTATTTACACAACAAGTGTTAGAACTATTTTCGAAACATAAATTTCGCCATGACATTATTTACTAAATATTCGGAGGTGGGGTTTTCACAAAGATTAACGTGATAAATATATTTGTCACAGCACTGTTTATGATTATTTTGTGAAATACATAAATATTATTTTAGAGTGGAAATAATATTTACAAGCGTTAATGATTCCAAAACTTTACGAACGCTTCCATAACTATATAAGTTACACTGGTAATTACATTACCACACGATTGATAAAACGTAACTTACGCACATGTGTTGTATCCCCCATCCTTGGGAAGGAGTTTAACTACCAAGTATATACAAAAAGTAAACACGAAATAGTTGTCTAACTATTTCCCAAAAACATAAACTATAAAGCTAAGGCACGGCCGTCCGTCTAATAGAATTAGCACTTGTAGGTCGTCGCGCAGCTTTCTGATTCAGGGATACTTGGTAGAGACGCCTCACTGTGAGTTCATGTCCCCCTTTTCTCTAACTGTTTTCAGTTTACTTAACTGCGGGGGTGAAATACATGTTACTATGATTTACGAGTACTTTACAACGGTATGTTTAACGTAAGGAGGTGTTATACGATCATGTGAGTGGATAGGAACAACATGGGGCCATTAGTCCTCATGGAGGGACCGAGGGACAGGAGCGGTAGATCTATCTGGGTGTAGCGAGCCCAGCCCCCGGCCAAACTAGAAACGGACCGTGGGGTGACTTTGTCCACATACCTTGCCGTGGCGAAATCTGCTAGGTTTGAGTCTCCCTATTTGCACTTCACATATGTCAGTGGCCTTGCAAACCATTGGTGATCACAAGTCCTCTTACACTGCTACATACCACAACTATTTTTATACTCACAAGTGTTTTACATACTCACTTACACATGAACTCGCTCAACATTATTGTTGATTTTTCAACTCACATGTATTTCAGGAAATTAAAACGGATTTGGCACGGTATGGAACGTTTTCCGCTGCACTTGTCATGGAGTCATCAGGGTTTAGGGGATGTGTCTCTTCCCTGGACAAGACACAGTCCTTAAACCACGTTTATGTTATGTTATAAGTTGTAATGTCTACTGAACAAGGTTATGGTTGTATGTTAAAACAATGGTACTGTATGTTGTTTTCAAAACTTAATGGATGACTTGCATGGTTTTTATTTCATATAGCTTTGTTATGATTAAGCTATGGTATTAAGAAGTCACACCAAAAGTTAACCACGCTTCCGCAAAGCCAGGGTGTGACAATTCTGTTCTTTATGGTACTGGTATTCTGGATGGTGGTCCCTATAGATTAGAACTAGATGATAATTTTTCCAAATCTTTGTTGTCATATAACATTAATGAATCACTCACAAAGATGAAAGAGAAACGAGACTTAGTGACTTCGTCTATGTTGTGGCATCAACGTTTAGGCCACATCTCAAGAGAACGATTAAATCGTCTCGTAAAGGATGAAGTCTTACCTCCTCTTGATTTCTCTGATTTTGGAACATGTGTCAAATGTCTTAAAGGTAAAATGACATTAGCGAATAAGAAAGTTACCACTAGGAGCTCTAATTTATTAGAACTCATTCATACTGACATTAGTGGTCCCTACCAAATAGCTGGCATAACAGGACATACTTCATTTATCACTTTTATTGATGATTATTCTCGTTACATGTACTTGTATCTAATTAAGGAAAAGTCTGAATCTCTTACAACTTTTAAAGATTATAAGGCTGAAGTTGAAAAGCAATTAGATCGTCAGATTAAAGTTGTGAGATCAGATAGAGGCGGCGGATATTATGGAAGACATACTGATGTGGGTCAAGCTCCTGGTCCATTTTATGAGTTTTGTAAGGGCCAGGGGATTGTGAACCAATACACCATGCCGGGTACACCTCAGCAGAACGCTGTCGCTGAAAGAAGAAACCGTACCCTTATGAACATGGTGCGCAGTATGTTAGCCAACACTAATTTACCATTGTTCCTCTGGACTGAAGCGTTAAAAGCAACTTTTCATATACTCAATAGAGTTCCTTCTAAGTCTGTCCCTAAAATGAATTTTATACTACGGAAAAAATCGTAATTTGACAGGAAAAAAGACAAAAACAAAAGCAAAACTATAAATTTAAGTTGAGGGCAAAATCGTAAATTGGCTAGGAGAAGAAAAAAAAACAAAATCAATGATAAAACATAAAATTTAAACGGGGCAAAATCGTAATTTGGCTGCATAAATGAGGAAGTTCCCGCAGCTGCCCGGCACTATTCCCTTCCATGTTCATTGCGATGTATATAAATATAAATATAAATTAATGTTAAGTCGGTCAAAATATAGGGATTTAAAATAGAATGGGTGAAAAAGCCTGAAGTAATATTGAAACGATTAAACAATTCAAAATGTAAAAATTTAACCCACTAAAACTTTTTGGTTATGATTTGGCACCAAAGAAATGATACATTGGTTATTTTGTTTACTTTAGTTTGTTTCATATGGTTTTAAGACCAGCTAGATAAACAAGTATAGTTAATCATGGTTTCTAACAAGAATTGTTAATTCTCAAACAATCTTGTTTCACACTAGCTTTCGAAAATCTGCTACAACTTAATCAAGTCATTTTAGACTTCATACATATTTTCAATATATAATTTTTAGGAACAATGATTTTAATAAAAAAGTTTGAATTTAGGAAAACGAGATGTTATGTGGGTCAAAATAGAAGAAATATAGCATTTTGAAAATGGAGGTCAAAGAAGGAAGGTATAGCAAGCTAATAAGAAAGGTGTTAAAATATAGAATTTGAACAAACACGGCAATATATAGAACTAGTTTTTGTACGTCCGCGTTGCGGAGCACTAACCCGAATATATCTTTCTTGTAACATGTACGTTTCAGTTACTTGTACATACTACTCAAAACACGATCTAAAAAAAAATTAAATCGAGTCAACCAATTAAAACAAAATACAAAAGACTTTTTCTAAAAAAAACTAAAACAATGGAAAAACTACCGCTCGGCATGACAAAAAATTACATTGAGCCAACCATTTAATACAAAACACTACCATAGTTTTGTAAAAAAAAAAAAAAACACTAAGACGAATTTTACACTGGGACAAAATCGTACTTTGACAGGAAAAAATATAATGGCAAAGCTATAAATTTGAACTGAAGGCAAAATCGTAATTTGGCTAGGAGAATAAAAAAACAAAACCAATGATAAAACTTTAAATTTAAACGTGGTAAAATGGTAATTTGGCTGGATTAAAGAGTAAATGTCAGGCAGCCACTATTCACTTCCATGTTCATGTTAGTGTATATTTATCTCTCATAACATGTACGTTAGTGTTTCGGTTACTTGTACATACTACTCATAACATGACCTCAAAAGAAAATATATCGAGTCAACCAATTAAAACAAAATACTACATACTTTTCCTAAAAAAAACTAAAGCAATGGAAAAACTACCGCTTGCCACGACATGAAATTACACCGGGGTAAACATGTAATTTGGCTGGATAAATGGGGAAGTGTCCGGTAGCTGCCTGACACTATTCCCTTCCATGTTCATTGTGGTGTATATAAATATAAATTAATGTTAAGTCAAACAAAATATAGGGCTTTAAAATAGAATGGATGAAACAAGCCTGAAGTACTATTAAACGATTAAGAATTTAAAATTGAATGGGTGAAAAAGCCTGAAGTAATATTAACAATTCAAAATGTAAGAATTTAACCCACTAACACTTTTTGGTTATGATTTAACACCATCAAATGATACATAGTTCTCAAACAATCTTGTTTCACACTAGCTTTCGAAAATCTGCTACAACTTAATCAATTCATTTTAGACTTCATACATATTTTCAATATGTAATATAATTTTTAGGAACAATAATTCTAATAAAAAAGTTTGAATTTAGGAAAAGGTGATGTTATGTGGGTCAAAATAGAAGAAATATAGCATTTTGGAAATGGAGGTCAAAGAAGGAAAATAAGAAAGGTGTTAAAATATAGAATTTGAACAAACATGGCAATATATAGAACTAGTTTTTGCCCACTTGTGTTTCGAGGCACTAACCTGAATATAACTTTCTCGTAATATGTACATTTCGGTTACTTGTACATACTACTCAAAACACGATTTTAAAAAAAATTAAATCGAGTCAACCAATTAAACAAAATACTACGTACTTTTTTCTAAAAAAAACTAAAACAATGGAAAAACTACCGCTTGGCATGACAAAATATTACATCAAGCCAACCAGTTAAAACAAAATACTACCATAGTTTTGTAAAAAAAAACACTAAGACGAATTTTACACCGGGACAAAATCGTAATATGACAGGAAAAAATATAATGGCAAAGCTATAAATTTGAGGTGAAGGTAAAATCGTAATTTGGGTAGGAGAATAAAAAAACAAAACCAATGATAAAACTGTAAATTTAAACGTGGTAAAATCGTAATTTGGCTGGATCAATGGGAAAGTGTCAGGCAACCACTATTCCCTTCCATGTTCATGTTAATTTATATTTATCTCTCATAACATGTACTTCAGTGTTTCGCTTACTTGTACATACTACTCATAACACGATATCAAAATAAATTACATCGAGTCAACCAATTAAAACAAAATACTGCATACTTTTTCTAAAAATCAAAACTAAAATAATGGAAAAACTACCACTTGGCATGACAAAAATTACATGGAGCTAACCAATTAAAACAAAACACTACCATAGTTTAAAAAAACACTAAAGCGAATTTGACACGGAGAACAAAATCGTAATTTGACAGAAAAAAACAAAAATAATGGCAAAACTATATATTTAAGCTGAGGCCAAAATCGTAATTTGGCTAGGAAAATTAAAACAACAAAACCAATAATAAAATTGTAAATTTAAACGGGACAAAATTGTAGTTTGATTAGATAAATAGGGAAGTGCACATTAGTTGCATGGCACTATTACCTTCAATGTTCATTGTAGTGTATATAAATATAAACTAGTGGGAAACCCGCGCGTTGCGGCGGAGTCGATAATTTACATCATTATACTCGTCTATTAGTTTATAAATTGTTCCGCTTTATGTTAAGTTATGAATGACAATCACACCATCGATAATGTACATCATTATATCCTATCCGAACCCGAAAATTTACACGAACCCAAACTCGACCCGAACCCGAAAATCGTATCATACATTTGAACCCGAACACAAACCGAGATTTCGTGGGTTGATCCGAACATGACCCATTCAACCCAGTGGGTGGTCATCTGCAGTAAAATAAACAAAAAATTACATCATAAATCCAAGAGTAAATAGCCATAAGCGTCTATTACGCGTTTTTTACTCTAGTTATGTGTATCCGGGCTGGGACACGTGCGTAACCCAGCCTGGTAAGCACTGAAGCAGCACTCGACACGAAATCGGCTTTACACGAGTAAGCAGTGCCAGATACATGTGTTTAATTCCTGTTACGCGCATTTCGGCGTCGTTTCATGCGTTTAGGTGTCGGTTATGCGCGCAGTGTTGGTTACGTGTTATTAAATGCAGGTTAGGCGTACCGGGGCGGGTAAACTGACTACTAAACAATATCTACCTACAATTTTACTATTATACCTTTTTAACACAAACATCTTAACCTTATGTAAACACACTTTAAAATCCAAGAAAAACGCCCGGGGGGGGGGGGGGGCGACTCGGGCGTTGTTTTGCTTTTTCGGGCAAAAAACGCCCCGTTTTTCTACGACTACGCTTGGTCTTAAAAGCTTTGCCTTTGCGAATGGGTCACAACCACCACCCCTTTGGTTTATGATATGGCTTTATTTAGAAAATAATAATGTATATACAACTTTTGAGTTAAAAAGTAATAATAACAGAGGTAAATGTAATGAAAAAACATTAATAGTAAACTACCCCTTCCACTCTCTTGGTTCGTCCTATACTTCTCTCTCTATGTATTTAGAATTTTAAAGAACAATATAATTTTAAAAAACAATTACCTAAGATTTGGTAGAATCACCAGATATCTCAATAAGTCTTTACTAAATCTCCCACTACTCAAATCTTGCAAAATCACCAGATATCACTCCAAGATGAACATAGTACTATAAAACAAATTCAACTTACAATTCAGCAATGTGACAAGAAATAAATAAAATATTCAAGACATCAAAAGGAATACCAAAAGCATATGAACAACATCAGCAGCTCATTATTTAAGTTAGCCTGTATAAAAAATAGTTAGCCTTCCTTTAATCATATTACCCCCTTTTAGTTGTATAAAAATGAAGACACAAAGCATCAGCTACATTTTAAGTTAGCCTTCATTTTGTTTTTAACTGTGGTTACACAAACTGCAGGACGGGTCAGTTTCAGCGAACCCATTTAGGTTAAAAACTAAAAGGGGGGTAAATGAAGACACAAAGCATCAGCATCAGCTACATTTTACCTGTATAAAAATGAAGACACAAAGCATCAGCTGCATCACAGTTGCTCATTATTTAAGTTAGCCTTCCTTTCAGCCGCTATAACTCATCAACTGAGTCACTGCAACATTGTAATTCAGGTTAGGTGTTTAAAAACTTGAAAGCAAAATTTAACTAAAGTTTTCGAATATGTGCCGTGGCCAGGTAATAAACCTCTAGATAAATGAGTTATGCCTTCAATGCTGAGAAAGAGTAATTATACTGTTGGCTTGACCCATAATGGTTTTATCCAAATTTAAAAAAAAAATGTTTGTTTTGACCCATTACCCGGCACACTAACTCAGAGGGGTGTATTTAAGCACCTTCTATATTCAACTTCTATATTACTTTCATAAAATAAACATGGCATTATTTTTAGCAAGCTCTAGAAAAAAACTGCCCAATCTTTTCAGCTCTAGCAGTGTCTTTTGCATAATCTTTTGGGTTAGTTCCTCCTTATTTCTCAAACAAGAGTGATACACATAGGCTCCCATCGGAATATTTGACATCTGCCCATATTTTTGTTGCCAAATGAAAGAAGTACATAATTTGATTCCACAACGAATTTGTTCAACCAACCACACATTCAGTCGCCTCCACTTGAATCTAGGAACTAATTAAAGTAATAGGCCTCATCATCTGCAAGAATGTAAAATAAGATTTAAAACAAAAATCAAGAGCTACATTCTCACACCCCAAAAATCAAGAGAGATCATAAACTTTATTCTATTTTTTACGTTTTCACAGAAAATATGAGAAGAGTCATAAGTGGCTGATGGTTGGAGAAGGAAATGGAACTGAATTTTCATTATTATAGCTCTCCATACAAGAAAAAACATGATGGAATGCAAGAACGACAATACATTATGTTATCATTCACCAATCACATTCTGAATGAAAACAATGATAGTTTTCATATGCAACCCAATTTTAGAAAGTAAACAAATATAAATTGGTTGATAAAACATTGGTTCGGTGTCTGCTAATATCACTACAAGAAATTAGGGTGTTTACCCACACATAATTTACCTACACATGTAAATGTGTGGCTAATGGTTGATAATATGTTTTCATAATGATTAACACTTAATATGTGTTGGTAATGGATTTTAGCCACACTTGTGTTGGTGGGAAAATTTCCCCCCAAAATTGGCAATCAATTAAATATTTAATTACCTACACATGTGGCAAATTTTCTTCATGTGTAGGTAAATTATCTACACATATGTAAAAAACTAATATATGTGTAGGTAAATAACCTATGTTTGCCCACACATAATTTTTTTTTTTTTTAAATGTAGATAAACTAAGTTGATATGGATTTATTCTATTTTTTTTAAATGACGTGGCAAATTAAATGCCTACAATGTACAATGTGTAGATATTAGATATATATAAAATAAGTAAATATATATTTTTTGATGACGTATTAAAACAAATATCTACACATATTTAGAAATGTACAATATGTGGAGATATTGAATGCATGTAAAATACCTACACTAGTACACAAGTAACCATTAGACGGGGTTCAATTTTGTTTTTAGACGCGGTAATGCCCATAACCCCGTCTAAATATACACACACAATCTCATGATATGGATAGAGATAAAATGCCATGTTTTCTAGTTGGAGTAAGTTTGTAATTAATTAGGATAGTAGCTTAGGTTTATAAATATGCAAGGTTGAGTTTTGAATAAGAAAAAAAGTTTGTTTCCTTTTGGTGCTATAACGTTTATTTTCTTTGATCAAAGGCTGTAAGCAAGAGTATTAATTAGAGTTGTGCGTTCTTGGTTCACTTGTGTAAACGACCTCAGGTTTAACAATCATCTCCATCACACTAATAGAAAAAATACCTTTAATGACACAAGAACAATGACACACACTAAATTTATGACACACAAATGCTTGTGTCATAGAAAAAATGTCATCATTGGTAAAATCTGAATGTTTTATGACACTTATTCTTGTGTGTCATCGTTTAAATGTCATTTTTAAAGAAATAAAACACATTAAAATATGTGTGTCATGGTTTTGTGTCATGTTCTAACTTTTAATAGTTAAACAAAACGTGTGTGTCATCGCTGTGTGTCATCAATATGTGTGTTATTATTTTGTGTCATTGTTTAATTTTTAATTAATTTAATCATCCATCTATCTAAATTTTGGCGCCTTTTAAAAACTTATCAAAAAGTTGAACAATATTTCATTTCCCCAAAATTCCCTATCAAAAACCCAAACCCTCAGACGCTTCATCATCCCAAATCCCTCACAAAATTCTACACACCAAATTCCCAATTCCCTCTCAAAAACCCAAACCCTCAGCCGCTTCATCATCCCAAATCCAAATAAGTTTCCTGCTGATCATCTCCTTCCAGGTAACAAACCTCTTCCAATAATCTATTAACAAAGCATCTTAAATTCTAGGGTTTATGTATCCGATAATCTGCTGAACATCTACTTTCAGGGTTGAAATTTAGTTATACTTCATGAAATATCAATGTTATTTTATGTTTTTTTTTACTTTACTGTATGTATTAATGTATCAGCATAGTGAATTACACATATGTATCAATGTTATTTTATGTTTTTTTTTACTTTACTGTATGTATTAATGTTTAGCTAAACGGGTTCGCGGGTTCAACCTGAAATTGACCCGAACCTGTTTAGATTAAACCTAAACCCACGAATTTCGTGTTAGGTTAGTGTCGTGTCAGAAATTCACACCCCTAATAAATAGTGAGGTTAATATTTTTGGAGTTGGGTTTTGGCAGCCTTTTGGAGTGAGGTTAAGACTAAATCGATGTTTTGTAATTACATTATATATAAACGTTACGTCATTATGTAGAATACAATATTTTTAATTCTATAATTAAAATTATGTTTTTTCTTTTGTTTTTGAGAAATTGAAATAAATATATATTTTTTTGTTTTTTAATTATATAACTAAAATTTATAAGGATAGATGCTCCATGTTTTGACTTTTGAGTGTACTGAATATAACTAAATCAAGTTTTATATGAAATCTCCTTCAATCCGTGTCCAACCTTTAAAATAGATCATTGGCCGTTCGATCATCACACAATCCGACGGTTGAACTTATAGTAAAGCATAAAGGCTATCAAAACCTTTGGCGGGCTAGACACTTCTTCGTTCCCCCCAAATCACACACCAGTTGCCTCCCCAGATCCTCGATTGACGCCGCCTCCTCTCCCCAGATCCAATTTCAGCGTGTAGGCGCAGATCGAAACCAAACCAGAGGTGAACAACAATGGTATCAGGATCGGGAATCTGCGCGAAGGAGGTGGTGGTGGACGCTCGCCACCACATGCTGGGCCGATTATCGTCAATTTTAGCCAAAGAACTACTCAACGGCCAGCGAGTAACCGTCGTCCGCTGCGAAGAGATCTGCCTCTCCGGCGGTATCGTCCGTCAGAAGATTAAGTACCTCCGGTTTCTTCGCAAGCGTATGAACACTAAACCTTCTCATGGTCCCATTCATTTCCGTGCTCCTTCGAAGATCCTCTGGCGTACCATTCGAGGGTAAGCTATTACGCCTTTATGTTAATGTTAGATATATGTATATTATATGTGTGTATACATGTTAATCTGTACGAATGCACACAATTGTTATGAATGCTTGAGTAGATATTGTTTCTCAGTTTGTATCGATAATTTGATACAAGTGTTGTTTCTGTTAAAAATAGATTTAAGGTGTAGATAAAACATTAAAGGATTTTATTAATATTTTTAGGAAGTTAGTGGAAATATGGGTTAATGTAGTTAAATGTAACAAATGAATTAGAAGATTTGTGGTAAATGAGGCTTTTGAAAAGGTGAAATAAGTTACTTTATTGAAAATTGAACTGTATTATGCATCAAACTTAATTTGGCTGTGAGGTTTCTTTGATAAACTTGTTTTGTTTATGGTTGTTCATGAATGAATTACTGGCTAAAGTGCAAGTGATTGTTGTTTTTTGTTGGATAGTTTTGCGGTGTATTGGTAGCGACGAGTGATTGTTATTTGAGTTGTATCATGTGTTGTAGTGTTTTTAGTAAGCATATTAGATATTGAACAATGTAGCATGATATTATGCATCCAACTAAATTTGACAGTGCTGTTTCGCTTGAAAGAGACGTACTTTTGATGGCTGTTTGTGAATGAACTACTGGTCAAATTTACAAGT
Organism: Helianthus tuberosus; assembly: GCA_030545235.1. NCBI lineage: Eukaryota > Viridiplantae > Streptophyta > Magnoliopsida > Asterales > Asteraceae > Helianthus > Helianthus tuberosus. The sequence goes on along the minus strand of CM060363.1, from coordinate 199,075,884 downwards.
GATTGTTGTTTATGTTGGTTAGTTTGTGGCATATTAGTGGCAACAAGTGATTGTCATTTTAACTGTATCATTTGTTTTAGTGTTATTTATTGCCTTTTTAGATAGTTATTTATTGAGGCTTACAGCTGGACACAAGTACTGCTTGTTGGGCCGGTTATCTTCCGAGGTTGGATGGAATCACTATGAAACCATCAAGGTAAGGCGTGTGGTCTTTTTCACCACATATGATTTTGGGTTATTGTTTGCCACACATTGTTATCAAAGTAAGGCATGGGCGCTTGATACAACATTGTTTGATAACATTCTCAAAAAACTGAAAGGGTAAGTTCTTTTTTCTATCCCAGTATAAGAGTCGCTTATTTCTCATTTTTTTCATGGGTTTTATCAGTAACTTTTGATACAAAAGAAAGAAGAGCTTTATCAGCATTATCACAGACCTGCTATTTCTTATCTTTATCTTGAAGCCCACATCAGAATTAGTTTGAATAATGCTGCATTAAATCTGGCTAACTTTGAGCTCATTATACTTTTGCTGTATATAAGGTTTTTTTTTTAATATTTTGCAGAGAAATGTTATATATTATAGAGATTTATCCAATGCTTTGGGTACCATTAGCAGGCAAGAAGGCATATTTGCCCTCTGAAAAGGAAAGGCGTAATGTAGTTTATTCTCTTGGTTGATCACAAACGGAGCTGGTCTAGCTTCGTACCCGATTGACACAGTGCGAAGGAGAATGATGATGACATCTGGGGAAGCCGTCAAAGTACAAGAACACATTTGACGCGTTCAACCAAATCGTGAAAAAGGAGGGTGTCAAATCATTGTTCAAGGGTGGAGGTGCTAACATCCTCAGAGCTGTGGCTGGTGCAGGTGTGCTTGCCGGTTGACAATAGTCAAGATCCAACTCTTGATTCTCTTGTTAAGTTGACAAGCGTTTATGATTTTACTGCCTTGTAGTTTACATTTGTTTCATGTATTAATCGAATTGGCACTTTGTTTCATGTATTAATCAATGGTGACGTTTGTGACATTATGTATGATTTTACTGCCTTTTAGTTTACATTTGTCAACACATATTAAGATCAATACAAACACATCTTCAACATTTACCTACACATAATATTACTTTTACCTACATATAAGAATACTTTTACCTACACATATATTCACGCCACGTCATCCGCCACGTCGGATGCCACGTCACCTGCCACGTCAAATACCTTTTAAACAAATTGTTGTACTTTTAACCACACATATAAATGCCTTTTAGCTACACATATATGTGTAGGTATAACTTGCTATATACCTACACATAACTTATGTGTGGGTAATGACCTATATCCACAGTCACGAGCCTACACATCATTACACTTAATTTATGTGTAGGTAAAGACAACTACCAACACACTATATGCTTTTTCCCACACATACTTTGTGTTGGTAAAGCACCAAATTTCTTGTAGTGTATCTTTATTTATCTTCCGGTATGCAAATCGATACAACAATATGCTTCCCCATGTCAAACGCCGCCGACCTACCATCATCAACATATAGAAATATCAGCCGCAATTAGCCAAAACACAAGACATCTAGAGCATTAAAAATGGATAATCCAACATGTAACTTGAAACATCTTACCTGAATAACTCGCAGTCGCCGGTACCCTGTCCGCCATTGCCCGGAGGCGGCGGCTAGGGCTTCTATCATCTCCCTTCGTCTGATATCATCGTGGCCATACCAATATAAAGAAGCAGAAGATTAAATGGATTGGATTTAATGGGTGGCGGTTGATGTCTCACTTGCTTCTGGTTTGCGTCGTAGGGTTAAAGGGAGGAAGATAATGCGCCAGATGAAGAAAGAAACGGACTCTGGATGTTAAATGCTGATTGCTAGAAACGGATGGGACAATTGAAGCAAAAACGGTTGAATTGCATTGATGGCTGAATTGTTCCAAGAAACTGATACATCGAACAATCATTAAAACTTCATTGAAGAAGGGCAAATTTGGGAGGGAAGGAAGAAAATTAGGGAAATAAGCAATGACGTTTCAACTGACGTCTTAAAAAATGTGGCGGAAATTACAATTTTGGACATGGGAAATGCTTATATATAGTATATAGATATATAGATAAAAATGAATGTTAAGTCGTTCAAAATATTGGGCTTTAAAATAGAATGGGTGAAACAAGCCTGAAGTAATATTAAACAAATCAAAATTTTAGAATTTTACCCACTATGACTTTTGGTTATGATTTGGCACCAAACCAATGATATATTAGGTGTTTTATTTAGTGTAAATTGCTATTTTAGTCCCTGAGATTTGTTTAAATATGTTATTTTAGTCCAAATTTTTCTTTTCTGGGTCTCTGACTTTTCCTATTTCTTGCCATTTTCATCCAACTCATTAACTCAATCAAAAAATCTCAATTAACTCAGGGGTATTTGGGTCACTTTATTCAAAATTCTTTTCTTATTCCCATTTTCATCAAAAATTCTTTTTATATTTATGTTTTTAATCATTTGTATTTATAATAATAATAATAATAATAATAATAATAATAATAATAATAATAATAATAATTTAACATGTATTATGCTCATATCCCCAAGTCCGTCAACCACCCACCGCCATCACCCACCTTTACCCTCCTCTATCACCGACACCCGCTCCACTACCGCCACCCACAACCACAACCACAACCACCACCAACACCCACCTCCGCCACCCACACCCCCACAACGGCCATCTTCAAGAAACCCACCGGAACATCCTCCACAACGTCCCCGTCATATAAGCCATTGGTTATCTGCATTGGATTCTCCAACTCATCCCTAATTCAGTTATGTACGCAAGAAAAAATGTTGCTACAAAACCCAATTTTCCATTCAACCCCAAAATCCATCCCCCAAATTAATCCACAACCTCAATCGGCAAATATTGAAACTTACATAATCAAACTTAACTGTCACACCCTCAAATTCCATGTGCAGGGTTTTACCGCGAGGCGTGCGACTGACATGGATCCAACCATTAATCATGTTGAACCAATTATGTAAGTTGTAAAATCCTCACAATCAACACGATTAGTGGTCAGTGTTTAAAAGTCCAAATTACAGTTTAAGTTAGCAACGGAAAAATAAAGTGAACCCATCTTAAACCTAAAACCATAAGTTTAATAAATATATGTAACATAAAGCTTTACGAACCACACACTCCAGCCGATTGCAACGCCTGTACTATCACATCCCTTTCTAAGGCGGAAGCACGAGGTGTGATCCTAAAAGGTTCTCATTGCATACGAGTGGTAAACATACTACATGCTTGTAAAATAACTCCAAACGCCATTGATAATAAACATTCAAAACATAGTTAAATTTAGAGTTTACATCACAAGATAAATATTGTCTGAAAAGTTTACAACTTTATTTAAAAGATAGACATCCAGATTTTGGTTCTTATATCACCACACAGGGTGGAATATAGTAACCAAATCCCACAAAATAGGCATAGGAGTCTAACATGACTAAAACACAAGCGACATCCTTGAGCAAGTGTAAGACCGCACGTACATCCACTTTAGTTACCTGAAATACATGTAAGTTTTGGAAAATCGTCAACATAATGTTGGTGTGAATTCATGCAGTTTTGTGTAAAACATTTAAGCATTCGTTGCAGAAAACATGGTATGTAATTGTACTGAAATAAGTACTTCTGTAAATGTAAGGATCGAGATCGCTAATGGTTTGCAAGGCCATTAACATGTGACACGACATAGGAAGCATCCAAATCATATGCATTTTTACTTGTCGATTCACGACTAGAGACACAAAAGCACTGCTTGGTAAAAGTATGGCCAAGAGTGTGGTTGCCTGAAACCCATTAGATCTAACCTTTTGTTCCGCGGTCTTGGTATGTAACTGATTAATGGTGCTTATGGCACCCTATACGTGACATGATCTAAAGTATCATTCCTTAGTTTTTGTATTCAACATACCATAACACATGTATTTTCCCCAAGTTTAGAAAAACAAGTAAAAGTTTAAAATGGGGACATGAACTCACAACTTTGCGTATCCTGCGCCGTAAACTTCACCGGTTGGTTTCGTAGCGCCGTGACCTATACGTGTTCTATTAACGTTAGTCACTAGACTTGTATCTGTTAGTGCACTACGTCTATTGACTTCGTCTTGTATCATGTAATAGGATAGAATAGGATATTCAGTGCACGAGGTTTGAGAAACTGAGAAATGAGGTTAAAATGAAGATTTCGCTTGAAGTGAAATTGTGACAAGTTCAAGCGAAATCACACATAACAGATTTCGCTTCAACTGGTTCGCTTCAAGTGGTTCGCTTCAACTAGTTTAGGTTACCTTCAAGCGAAATCTTAGTCTCTATATATAGGTGCACTTGGTTATTCATTTGTAACTTTCGGATCTGAGTAGCGAAGCTCTGCCGGATCGTCTCTAGGTTGTAAATCAGTTTCATATCAATATAAGAGACATTATAATTACATCGAGTGTCCGTATCTTTGATTCCGCCTCTGATTCGGATTACAAACTCTTCTGAACGACTCAGTCGGGTCAAACAACGATCCAACAAGTGGTATCAGAGCTCAGGAGGAAGAGTTTAGCTCGATTGCAATTAGATTTTGACTTCTACTCCTTTTTCAATCTGGACGAGATTTTATGGTCAAAATGGATTGAACTTCTCACCGTACATGCAAAACAACAGTTTAACAAAGCCTTGAAAGTTTGAGACCGAAATTCGCATTAAAAGTGACTGAATTGGACCGAAAACTGGATTTCGCTTGAGTTAGTTCGTAGATTAGAGTTGATTTCGCTTCAAAATCAGCTTTATTGGACAATTTCGCTTGAAATTTCAAGCAACACTTAACATTTCGCTTCAAACAGGATTTGTTTTCGCTTGAAAGATTTCGCTTCAGTATTTCGCTTCAGAAAGTGGTTACTTGAAAGTCTCGCTTGAACAGAATAGTTTTGATTTCGCTTCAAGAAATCAATAGTTGATTTCGCTTCAAGAGGAAAACAGTTGATTTCGCTTCAACTGTTCAACAAGTGATTTCGATTGAAGTTCTTATTTCGCTTAAAAAGTGAAATTTCGTGTCGAGATTATTTCACATCAACTGTATATCAGTCTGTTTCAGGATATTATTGTGTATACTGATTGTTTGTTTGTTTGTTTGCAGGTGATTCGAGGTGATTTACACGGCACAAATACTAAGAATTCAAAATGTTTGATGAACTAGAAAACACTAAATTTGAAAGAATGAACAATTGGACTTGTTGTTCTTCTTCTGAGAAAAAGGAGGTTTTAGTTGAAAGATTTGAATATTTCATGTGTCGAAAGGATGAAACGTTGGATGAGTTGGAAATACGGTTTAAAAAAATATTGGACAGTTTGAGAAACAAGAATATTAGAATATCAAATGATGAACAGATATCGAAATTGGCAAATGCATTACCTGCTAAATGGGATAAATTTTTGGCTGAGTTAAAAAGGGAAGATTTTTTTCAAGAACTTTATCCAAAACAGTTCTTTAATGAGGTTAATGGAGAGTTTCGTAATGAAAATAGGAAAAAGAAGGAAATTTTGACTGAAATGGAAAAGAATTTACAAAAATTGGAATTGGATGTTATTACTGAAATTGATAATAGAATTCGTGTGTGTCTTGCAACAAAGAGTATTCTAAAATATGATATGAAAAGGAAATGTTATATTGATGAAAATATGAATCCTTTTGATTTTGTTAAACTCTTTTGTGCAGGAACATATAAGATGGAAACAAAGGATATTCCAAAGAACAAAGAATCTTTGAAGCTTGGATCTTCAAGTTCAGAATCAGTGTGCTCTAAATGTGACAACTTTAAGGCTGAAAATGACAAACTTTTGAGTGAAGCAGAAAGTTTGACATTGGAAGTCAAGAAGTTGAGAGATGAGAAGCAAGCTGATGATAACCAGATTCTTATGTTGCAGGGAATTTGTGAAAATTTGAAGTCTGAAAATGTCAAACTGCTTAGTGATGTGAACAGTTTGACAGCAGAAAACAAAATTTTAAAAGAAAAAATTGAAAATTTTGAACATGAAAAATTAAAATTTGAAAATGATTTCAAAAGTCAGTTAAAGATTTTAGAAGATGAGAGAAATGTTTTTGGTAAAGATAATCTTGAAAAACAAATTGAAATCAATTCTCATCTTGCTAAAATCATTCAGCTTGAAAAAGAAGCTGAAAAAGCTCGGATGAAAATCAAAGAGCTTGAAGTGAAATTGACAGGTTTTGTGACTTCTACATCACATGTTTGTTCAAAACCAATCAATTTCAAAATTAAAAATGTCAAAGTTGAAGATTGTGATGAGATATCTGATGATGAAAAAGAGAAGAATAGAAAAATATTTTTAGAAAAATTTCAAAATACTGTTCTGCAATCTACTGAAACAGGTGAATGTTCTAAACAAAAACCTGTTAAGAAGAATGTAGAACAGAAACAAAAAGATAGAAATTTGAAAAATTCTAAAATTGAATTTAAAAGCTCATCAGATAAATCATCCAATCATTATCAAAAATCACAAAAAGTTAAAAATGAAAACTCACAAAATGTTGGTAATAAGTGGTGCAGGTTTGACCCCAGTGCTCAAAAGACAAATCCATCATTGAAGAGGAGAAATGATTATAACCAAGCCAAACAATGTTATGATCTGAAGGTTTGGACTGACCAAAGTGGATGGTACGATAACAGAGTGTGTTACACCTGTGGTGTGAAAGGACACATTGCTGTTAACTGCCAGAATTGGAATTATAAAACGAGAAGATGCTATAATTGCCATATCAGAGGTCATATTGCTAGAGATTGCCCAAGGAGATCTATGGGAAGATCGAGGGTTGAATCTCAAAGAACGGTAAAGAAGCCAGTCAAAGTCAAGCCCCATGAACAGAAGGTTCTAAAACCTAAAGTTCAGGATCAGATAATTCAAGAAAAGAAAGTTAAACTTTCACAGGGGCAGAAAGACAGACTACGAAAGAAAAGGAAGAAGGCGAGAGAGTATCTTGAGAAAATTTTGTCTTCGGGTTCACCAGTTGGTTCGAATAAAAGTTCTGATGAATCGATTCACTCGACAGCAAAGTCAAGCAAATCGAATTCTTCAGATACAAATCTGAGGACAAAAGAGAAAAAGGAAAAGAAGAAAATGGTCGGCGATGAATCTGATATTTCAAAGTCAGACAAGCCACCATCAGGCGATGAATCTGACTCATCTAAGTCAGATAAGTCAAGATCGTGCAATGAATCTGATTCCACAAAATCAGAGGAGCCACAAGTTGAGGTAAAGAAGGAAGAAAATGTTCTTTTGATGAATGATGAAAAATTTCCTCCATTACAAGCCACAAACACAAAATCAAAAGGTGTTGATGCTGGAAAAATGTTTAATAGCAATGTTAAACATATTTTTAGTAAGATGGTTGATGGTAAGGATAAAGGAGTGAAAAAGTTTTATGAAGAAAAGAGAAAAGCTCAAAATACACCCAAGGACAGTCAGTCTTGGGTGAAACTTTTCAAATAGAAAAATCTGACTTGCCGGAGCTTCCAGGTTGGTAAGTGTGAAGCAGGTATCGGCATCATTCTTGAGAAATTCACAGGATGGTAACTGTGATATTTCGTCTTACAAGTGGTTAATCAAGGACATTAAGTTGTACTTGATTTTCTACAAGTGATTTTGGTGTTTGATCTTATATTGTTAACATCTGTACAAAATGGGTTAAAAGAGATCAAGGTGATGTGATAACCCCGAACTCATAAGTGATGGGTAAACAAATTAATTTTTCCGGAAAAACCATTCTGATTAAAACAAACTTAAGTGTTTTGAAATCATTATGGGAAAATAGTTTGTTGTAAGGGGGAGTTGTGATTGAATATGCCGAAACCCTCACGGCTGAACAAACATGATTACTTTCATCAGATTGAAAAACGGTTTTCAAACTGTTAAGATCAATGGGTTGTATATCATGGGGGTACTTTATGTTAGATTTTCTGCAAAACAGAGCATGAGATGCAGAAAATGGATGGCGAGACAAAGCTATCAGTGTTGGTTGTCAAATTTTCTTTATATGATTTTGCATTTTAGGGGGAGTAATATTGTTAGAAAATACAAAAACATGTGAAAAATTTGAAAAAACCAAAAACATGATAAAATTCAAAAATTGAGTTTTTGTGTAAAAAGAGGAAATGATAGTACATCAGTAGACAGTTACAGTGTGCTAAAGAAATGGAAAGTTTAAATGTGTTAAACGATCTCACCGTGGATGTGTCGGTAGGTTTTTGTACATTTAGTAGATTTATTTGGGATATAAACCTAAATTCAAACTGGTGAATTTCGTGGGGAACACTACGTGGATATTAGGTAACCCCTGAAATCTCGTTTGAAAGGTCTCTTAATCTGATATACTAGGTCTTTATACTCAATGATGTCTGGGGTATTATTCCGGGACTTCTGCTGAACGGTAGTTCTGACCTAGTCCCTGGCTAATACTTGCTGCAATGCTTGAAACACAGCATTAAACCCTCAGCATGCTGAAACAATTAAATTGATAGTCGCTGCTGTTGTAAGCAAAAAGATCCTCTAAAGGGGACATATCTTTAAAGTCGAAGCTGATATCTCTCTGCGTATACGGAAGTATCGAACTGAGATCCCTCGGCCCTCGCATACCTAATTTATATACAGATATCATTGTAGTATACTCACCTGTAAGACTGATTATTGGGATTCTGGATACGGGAGTATATTCAAGAGGTGGGACACATGAATGAGTTTAAGTTCTTAAAACACCTAATTCGTATCCTGAATCAGTTGAACTTTGTGTGAAAATTTAAGTGGAAAAGTATATCGACAATCTAAGTGAATTGTTTAATTCTTAATGTGTAATTAAGCTCAACGGTACTTGTGATTTGTCATAAACTGATATGATCCTCTGTCGCATACTCAAAACAAAAATATTGTTTGTAAATATGTTTGTACATATTTCGTTATTGCTTTATATTTTCAGAAAATACAAAAAGATTTTGATTTCTGCTTTATTTTCGACGACCGATGTCTGAGTGCTAAGTTTCAAAATCTAAGTAAGCTGATTGTGTTTCTGAAAATAAAACAAGTTCATTAATTTGAAACTTGATTTAAATTCAAAAAATTCAAAAACAGTTTGTGATATCTCCAAGGTCATTAACTTGAACTTGGATGATTAACTGTGAGGGAGTTGGATTCTTTAATACTGCTAAATCTATACAGTTTGTTGATAGGGGGAGTGGATTAGAGAATTTGATTGGAATTGCCAGGTTACGATTCCTGGATAGTTGAAATTTAAAATGTTGTTACTTATAAATGCATGAGTGATTGCAGATAGTCCAGACTACGATCCCGGAAGCAAAGTCTAAGGGGGAGTCTGAAGACAAGCTTGAAGCAAAGAGAAGCTTGTAGATGGAAAGATAGGTGTCGATCCCAAAGCACGGAAGCTTGATGAAAGGGGGAGCCTGAAGCTGATAGAAGAAGATAATATTGGATGCTTACAATGTTACAATCTAAGTGAGGATGCAGAATGATCAAGACTGAAGATGTGTTATATTGAAGAATAGTCACTGAAGACTGCGTCAATATCCGAGGGGGAGTCTGTTAGTGCACTACGTCTATTGACTTCGTCTTGTATCATGTAATAGGATAGAATAGGATATTCAGTGCACGAGGTTTGAGAAACTGAGAAATGAGGTTAAAATGAAGATTTCGCTTGAAGTGAAATTGTGACAAGTTCAAGCGAAATCACACATAACAGATTTCGCTTCAACTGGTTCGCTTCAAGTGGTTCGCTTCAACTAGTTTAGGTTACCTTCAAGCGAAATCTTAGTCTCTATATATAGGTGCACTTGGTTATTCATTTGTAACTTTCGGATCTGAGTAGCGAAGCTCTGCCGGATCGTCTCTAGGTTGTAAATCAGTTTCATATCAATATAAGAGACATTATAATTACATCGAGTGTCCGTATCTTTGATTCCGCCTCTGATTCGGATTACAAACTCTTCTGAACGACTCAGTCGGGTCAAACAACGATCCAACAGTATCACACAAGTACAAGTCACCATCTTTTGTTTATGTATATGTTCTTTGTATGTTCATTCTTAGTGAGGGTCATGCCCTTGTTTGTCGGGTCTTCCCCGTTGAGTATATATTGTTTATTTGCAAATATACATTTCATTCTTAAAATATATATTTGCTTATAAGCCTTTTTGTCAAGGTAATAAGTTGTTTAAAATAATTTATATTTTTAACTTTTCATGTAAGTTACTTATATTATTTATCCAAAAATAAATATAAGTATAATAATATTTTCAATATTATTTTTGTACAAGTATTCTTAGGAAAGTATACTTGTATTTTAAGTAAATACTTGCGTATTTTGTATTTTTCACCAAAAATCAATACCTTGATTTTTATTACTTTTCGGAATTAAATTTCTTAAAAATAATATATTTTAAGACTTGTATGAAATATATATATATTTTGTCATGTTATAAAATATATATATTTGGTTAGTCTTGTTATCCACCCAATTTTGTATAAATTCCAATATTTGGTATAGGTTATATATTTGTCCACGTATTTCCTTGTGAGGAATTTTGTACACTTGTATACTTATGTATTTTCATGTATTTGTATGTGTATTTTTGTATTCATACTCCTTGGGAGTATTTAGTGTATTTTCAAGTCCCTAATACACTACTACATATAATACACATAATATACACTTAGCACAAAACTTGGTGACCAATGTATATATATATATATATATATATATATATATATATATATATATATTTTCCCTAAAAATATACCTACTTAATATTAATTTTAATTTGAAGAAATCATCATTTCCTTAACTTGCAATTTCTCACAAAAATTAGGGAAACCTTGGTAAATATTTTTAGGTGAATTTTTAGGGAATAAGTTTCACAAAAACTTATATTTTTCTAAGTGTCAAAATTTTATAAATTTTTTTACATAGTTTCCCCTAAAAATGGAGGTTTCCCATGTTTTCAAAACATGTGTTTATTTTCTTTTCAATCACCAAAACAATTTCCAACAAAAATCATCAACAACATACACCAATTTCTTCATATGAAACATCATGGTGAACTTGATTTTCGTTAAAAATGTGTAGTCTTTTAGATCTACACTTAACATGTAATGATCTTTCCAAAAATAAGTGTTCTTGAGTATTTTAAACAACTTTTAGGAAACTTTATTTCATCAACCAACTCATGCAAGAGTTTAATGGTCTTTAAGTTTGTAAATCGTGTTCTAAAACCATTTTTATGTCCATTACAAAGATCATTATTTTTAACATCATGTTTTACCATGGATCTTTCAAGATCCATGCTTAATAACTTTAGATCTTTCAAAAACAAGCTTTATGTTAAATTTTTAACAAACTTTCCATGAGTTTTAGTTTCAAAAATTAGTTCTACACACACCTCATTACTTCAAGATTACAAGTTTATGCATAAAAATTCTTTTTTCATGTTCACATAATGCTTCATATGTTTATCTTCAAGTTTAACCATGGATACTTCAAGATCCATGCTTAAACTTGTTAGATCTAATCTTTAACATACTTGATCTAAACATAAACACAAGATATATCATCAACAACTTCATTACATACACTAAAAATTCATGTAATCACTTGTTTTCTTCATAAATATGTTAGATCTTCTTATTTTTAGCATTAAAAGTTAAGTTGTTTAGATGGTGAAACTTGTACATAACATAAACATGACTTATATTAGTGATCAAGAAGCTTACTACTAGCTCTAATGGCTAGGGAAGTGGCACAAAAATGAAGAAGATGATCAAGGAAGAAAATGAGAGGTTAAAAGCTCCAAAGTGGTCCTTCCACTTCTAGCACCTTATACCTTCTTAGATAAGCTTCTTACACCTCCTAGTGGCCTTGGATTATGAGTTGGAAGCTTGAAAATGGTGGTGGTATTGTGGTGATGGTGAGGCGAGACCAAGGGAGCAAGGGGGAAGAAGATGAAGGTTTTTAGATGTAGGTGATTATGAAGAAGGATCCTTTGGTTTAAATAAACTTACTTCCAACACTTCAATCTTTTAAAGATCTCATGTGCACCAATTTAGGGAACAAGCTTAAATTAAATATTCAAAAGGTGTGTGGGGCCTATAGGTGCCGGCCATGGGTGAAGGGGGGGGGTAAAGTGTAACATTTTGGTACTTGGGGGTTTAAAGTGCAAACGAGGGGGGTTAAGTTAGTTTAAGTGTGTTGATGGGTTTTTATGATTTTTAAGGTGTTCTAGCATCAATACTAGTTTAATATCACAAAAACATTACTTGTAGTCAAATTTTGATGTCCCGGTTATTGTCCGGTTGTTTGGTTCGTTACGGTTCGTTAAAGTGCTGAATTGCGAAGTTTCACTAGGTAGGGAGCACATTTTGTGGCTGTTTCAATTCCTGACACTTTGTAAGTTATACTAGACAATAAAACATAAATTCTACATGATATTAATGTGTTAAAAAGCTGATTATAGCTGAATTGGTGCTGATTTATGCAAAATTCAGCATTTAAATTGCGTTTCGGGTGCTTTTTAGTGCGTAGTTTAGCTTCCAGAAAGTTTATATTTTAACCCTTGTATCCACACTTGGGTTTTAATGTATGTTAGATGTTGGACCTATTCCTAGGCCCTAATTCTAATATCTAACTGCTTCTTGCAGATTTGCTGACACAGTGTGTCATACCGGCGAGTTTACTAGTCTTTCTGACGTAACGCTTAAAGTAATGCATAAAGCTATATTTGAAGTATAAAACGTGCATGAATTCACATGTATAGTGAGAAATCAGACAATGTTGACATTTAAGCACATAATTGTAGATAATAAATGATAATTAAAACTGTACGGAAATTAACAGTTTTGTGCCAGTTGTCACAGTCTCCCCCCCCCGTTAAAAGAATTTTGTCCCGAAATTCAGGCTGAGTTATCTCCCGCAGGAGCTTTCTCGAACAAATGGGGGTACTTGGCTTTCAACTGGTCTTCGCGTTCCCATGTATACTCAGGTCCGTGCTTAGAGTTCCAACGTACTTTGATAAGCTTAATGTGACTCCTCCTTGTTTTGTGGATCTCCCAATCCGTCACCTCAACAGGTTGTTCTATAAATCGGAGTGTGTCGTCGATATGCACCTCATCCGCAGGGACGATAACTGTTTCTAGGGTTTGACTCTTTTTAAGGTTTGACACATGGAACGTATCATGTACACCATTAAGTTCTTCCGGTAACTCCAGCTTGTACGCCACGGTACCAATTCTTTCCAAGATCTTGAATGGTCCAATATATCATGGATTCAACTTTCCACATTTTCCGAATCTTGCTACACCTTTCCAAGGTGAGACCTTCAATAAAACTTTGTCTCCCACCTCGAATTCTAAGGGTTTTCGTCTACGATCGGCGTAGCTCTTTTGTCGATCACGAGCCGCCTTAATGCGCTCTCGGATCTGCACGATCTTGTCTGTCGTCTCTTGAACAAGTTCAGGACGAATCAGCTATTTGTCTCCAGCGTCTGCCCAACACAAAGGTGAACGACACTTGCGGCCATATAGAGCTTTGAACGGTGCGGCTTTTATGCTCGTATGGTAGTTGTTGTTGTAGGAAAACTCAACTAAAGGTAGATGAGTATCCCAGCTACCGCCTAGGTCCATAACACATGCGCAAAGCATATCCTCAAGCGTTTGTATGGTCCGTTCGCTCTGGCCGTCTGTTTGCGGATGGAAGGTCGTGCTTAGATCTTGCTGAGATCCAAAGACCTCCTGGAAGTATTTCCAGATCCTTGATACGAACTGCCCATCTCTGTCTGAAATAATAGAAATAGGCACTCCATGACGTGCCACGATTTCCTTAAGATACAGCTCAGCAAGCTTCCTGGTACTATCCTTCTCTCGGATTGGTAGGAAATGTGTAGACTTCATTAATCGATCAACTATTACCCATATCATATCATGCCCTCTAGGGGTCCTGGGTAATTTGGTTATGAAGTCCATCGAGATTTGCTCCCACTTCCACATGGGTATCTCGGGTTGTTGCAGTAGGCCAGACGGTTTCTGATATTCGGCCTTAACCTTAGCACAGGTTAGGCACTTTCCAACGTAAACAACAACATCGCTTTTAAACTTCGGCCACCAGTAGTATTCTTTCAAGTCTTGATACATCTTATCCAATCCTGGGTGGATCGAGTATCTCGACTTGTGAGCTTCATCAAAGATGACTTCTCGAATACCGCCATAGAGCGGATATGCGTCCCATAAAGTATAAGGTTCCCTCTTCATTTTGCACCAATTTCTTCTCCATAGCTCGGAGATATTCAGCTCTAAGATTCTCCCTCTTAAGGGCTTCTCGTTGGGCGTCATGAATGCGTGCAGTGAGATTCGTTAGCTTAACGGTGCTAGTGATTTGTCTCATCTTGTTGGACCGTGTTCCGACCCTGAAAAGTCAGTCAAGGCAGTTCATCTTTGTGTACAAAGGCGGAATCAGTGTATACAAAGTAACAACAGCTTTTCCTTTCAATTTCTTCTCTATTGATGCTTTTTTATTACAATTTGACAGAGTTTCGACACCACAAGCATGACAAGGTTCCGTTCCAACGTCCCATGAATGATCACACATGAGGGTATTTATAGAGTGACTGATTTCGCTTATATGTCATGACATATAAGCGAAACCCCATGTGACAAATAAGCTAAACCCCCAGTGACATATAAGCGGAACCACTTCTAACCTATGTACATAAAAACGAAACCTCTCTAAGCCTATGTACACATAAGCTAAATGTAACACCCGTATAATTTAACTTGATTTTAGTAATAGTTTATACCATTTAAAATAAAGTATTGTTTGACTAACATGACTTTCATTACAAAAATTGATAAGTAACATCAAGCTTAGTCATCTAATGACTAAGTTAAAACATTTTAAAAGTTGTTTAAACAAGTGTCTACAACCCATACACAAAAGTACTAAAGGTTTAAAACGTTGCGGAAGCTTCAAAATGTAGTGTTCGGTTCTTCATCCTATGCTTGATCGCCATCAGTAAGTTCCCCAACATGACCTAATGTCAAAACCACATCAAAAGTTAGTTTTGACAATAATATAACATGTATAATCGAAATCTAGAATCAAAACAATTGAAAACAAATGAAAAATTCGAATTCAGCTCGCTCGCGCCCCGCGAGAGGTTCTACGCGGGCCGCGAGGATCTCCCGCGTGTCGCGGAGTGATTCGAGTGGCCTTCCGCGTGGCGCGGGGGGTCACGTTTTCCAGCAGCTCCAGTTTTGTGAGCTGCATTTGCTGCCAGCTCCGGAAAATCCAGTTTTTAACTTCGTTTGGCCATATCTTTTGACTCGTAAGTCCGTTTTAAGTGATTTTTCTTCCTATATGTCTGTAAATTCATTACTGACATAACTATTATAAATTTGATACTCAAAATTTAATTTATGGACCGAAAGACCACATGTCACAATGTAATTATTCGACCCATTCTAACCTTACACATTTTACAATCATTTAACTAATGAACCTATGGCGCCTTATGCCCAACATCTGGGGCTTATTATCACCCGCATTTCTTACCAACTTCTTGGTTTAATGCCTTTGTGATTATTATCGCCATTGTCGACTACTAGAACGTTTAAAACTACAATTTTTCAAACTAATAGATCAATTGGCTCATCTTGTGGAACTATCCACTTATGATGACTACCAATTAGGTTCGTTTACTATACTAAGTCTATCAAATTCATATTCCAACCATAATCGATATAAATTCTATCAATAACGCATAGTTTATCAATATTTCAACGAATGTAACGGATCAAGTTACATACCTTAGTGTACGTCCTTCAACCGCAAATCACCACCGGCTTGTCCACTCGACGTTCCGGTATCCTTTCCTATAGAGTTCAATTCAAGACATGTTTAGAACTCTCTTTAAACCTCACTTCGCATAATATACCGAAACATCATAATTATGCGTTAAAGCTTTAAATTTCTATTTTAAGCCTTCTTTAAGGCGCCAATGATCTCTAGATCAAGTGGTGGAGGGCTTGCATTTCTCTTGAGAGATGCATGTTCGACTCCCACTTGGTGCAGAGTGAGGCACTGGTGGGCAATGATAGGCGACCCATGGAAACCTGGGTTGGATCCTTGAGCCAAACGGGTTTTACCGGTAATTTTACCGTCGTGCCTACGGGCGGGTGGATTATCGGGTTTTCCCCGGAATTGGTGGTGGACTCGGGTTACTCTTGGAGTACTCCGTTTGTCCAGTGGGTGCCCCGAGAGTGCTCGGGATTGAGTTTGTTGGCCGTTCAAAAAAAAAAGCCTTCTTTGAGGCATTTTCACAAACACCTTAAAGGCAGATTTTTCACAAGATTATATGACAAGTTTCTAGCTTATCATTTAGCCCTAATTTCACTTCAATCAACATTTTACATGATTGTTAGCTTCTAGATTTCTGAAATCACTTCCAAATTGTCAAATTACACAAAATTAACACCCAATATCCTAGTATTCATCAATTTACTCTAACCCATTAATCACATACAATGGTGTTCATGGATTCACCAAAATTTCCTATGATTTCAACTTCTATTGGTCTAGGGTTTGTTCCTAGACACTATAGTTGTTCCTTAATCATCATAACATATACATGCAACCCTAAATTCAGATTTTTCCCAATTTCATGAGAATTTCAAGTTAAGAGTTTTCACTAAATTTTACATACCTTGTAATCCTCTTGCGATGAGGATCACGATTCTAAGCTCGGATTTTCGTTTGGACCAGATTTGCTCCTCCAATTTGAGAGTTTTAGTAGAATTCTAGGGTTTTTTTGAAGGTGGGTGTCGCCCCCTTGTTGTTCTGATCGACCAGACCCCTAAAATGGGGTGTTTGGTTTGTATTTTATTTGTTTAATAAAATTCAAGTTTCAATTTTAACAACCTAAACCCCTCCACTATGATCAACATGAAATTTGGTTGCTTTTTAACCTACTATAGATTATTTCTAGACTATTAACTAACTAGGTTAAAATTCCTAGTTAGTAAATTCTTGTTTATTTATACTTTATAATTCTAATATAAAGTTTTTATATTTTTCGGAGTGTTACAAGTCCACCCCCCTTAAAAGGGGTTTCGTCCCCGAAACCGTAGTACGTACCAAATAATGTAGGGTAGAGCCGACGCATCTCTTCCCCGGTCTCCCACGTGGTGTCCGAGCCTTTTCTATGCTCCCATTTGACTTTGACTTGATCGATTTGTCTATTTCGTAAGTGTTTGACCTTTCGATCTAAAATCTCCAACGGTCTCACAGCGTAATTCAGACTATTATCCACTTCGATATCATCATAATGGATATAGGCTGTTTCGTCCGCTAGGCACTTTCGTAATTGTGACACGTGAAACATGCCATGAATCCCACTTAGTTCCTCCGGTAGCTCAAGGCGGTAAGCTACCTTGCCAACTCTCCCGATAATTTTGAATGGCCCAATAAACCTCGGGCTTAGTTTCCCCCTTTTTCTGAATCTAATAACGCCCTTCCATGGGGAAACCTTTAGCATGACCATGTCACCAACTTGGAATTCGATTGGCCTCTTCCTTTTATCAGCATACGCCTTTTGCCTGTCTTGAGCTGCTTTCAAGTGTGCCCGAACTTTTTCAATCTTTTCATTCGTGGATCGTACTATATCTTGGTGGGCGAGTTCACGTGGACCTACTTCACCCCAACATACCGGGGTTCGACACTTCCTACCGTAAAGCATTTCGTACGGTGCCATCTTAATACTAGATTAGTAACTGTTGTTATACGAAAACTCGACTAACGGTAGGTGAACATCCCAACTGCCTCCAAAGTCGATTATACATGCCCGTAGCATGTCCCCCAATGTTTGTATCGTTCTTTCACTTTGTCCATCCGTTTGAGGATGGTACGCAGTGCTAATGAACAATTTGGTTCCCATTTGCTCTTGGAAATCTCGCCAGAAATTCGAAGTAAACCGGGTATCCCTATCAGACACGATGGACACCGGCACCCCATGACGTGCTATTATTTCATTGGTGTAAACTTCTGACATCTTTTTTGACGTATAAGTCTCACGAATCGGAATGAAGTGAGCATTTTTCGTCAATCTATCCACCACTACCCATATGGCATCGAAACCACGATTCGTCTTAGGCAACTTGGTTAATAGGTCCATTGTAATATGTTCCCATTTCCAAACCGGAATTTCTAAAGGTTGGAGTTTGCCATATGGTTTCTGGTGCTCCGCCTTGACTTGTAAACATGTGAGGCATTTTTCCACATATTTCGCCACATCCCTCTTCATTCCGAGCCACCAATAATTTTGTTTCAAATCATTGTACATCTTGGTCGCACCCGGATGAATTGAATAACGGGATTTATGAGCTTCATTAAGTAGAAGCGCCTTCACTCCACAAGTATGTGGGACCCATATCCTTCCGGGTCGAGTCTTCAACCCGTTATTCCCATCCGACAAATCTTTCAACTGACCGATTATTCTTTCTTTCTTCCAATTCTCTTCTTTCATTGCTTCTAATTGCGCCTCTCGAATACGTTCAAGTATACCCGAGGTCACCACGAGTTACATCGATCTTACTCGTATTGGGACATAATCCGCTTTTCTGCTCAAAGCATCCGCCACCACATTAGCCTTTCCGGGGTGAGAATATATTTCACAATCGTAGTCTTTCACCGTTTCCAGCCATCGCCTTTGTCGCATATTTAACTCCTTCTGATCGAAGAAGTATTTCAAGCTCTTGTGGTCGGTGAATATGGTGCACTTTACCCCATACAAGTAGTGCCTCCATATTTTAAATCAAATACCACCGCAGCCAACTCGAGATCGTGCGTGGGATATTTCTTCTCGTGTATCTTCAATTGTCTCGAGGCATAGGCTATTACCTTGCCCCGTTGCATCAACACGCAACCGAGTCCCGATAGTGAAGCATCCGAATAAACCACCATGTCTTCGACTCCGTCCGACAATGTCAGTACCGGAGCTTGAGTTAACTTTTCTTTTAGCGTTTGAAACGCTTTTTCTTGATCGACACCCCAAATAAACTTTTCTTTCTTTTGGGTTAGGTTTGTTAGTGGTGACGCAATCTTGGAGAAATCTTGAATGAATCTCCTATAGTATCCCGCAAGCCCCAAAAAGCTTCTAATTTCTGAAGGGTTCTTCGGGGGATTCCATTTTGACACAGCCTCTATCTTTGACGGATCCACCAAAACTCCGTCGGCACTTATGACATGGCCAAGAAATTGTACCTCTCGTAACCAAAAGGCACATTTAGAGAATTTTGCATATAACTTCTCTCGTCTAAGTGTCTCTAACACTTCTTGTAAGTGGTGTGCGTGTTCAGCTTCACTTTTCGAATACACCAAGATATCATCGATAAACACGATGACCGACTTATCCAACATTGGCTTGCAAACCCGTTCATGAGGTCCATGAAAGCCGCGGGTGCGTTTGTTAGCCCAAATGACATCACGAGGAATTCGTAATGTACGTATCTCGTGCGGAAAGCCGTCTTCGGCAGATCTTCTTCTTTGACCTTTAGTTGGTGATATCCCGATCTAAGGTCAATTTTTGAAAACCAGTTCGCACCTTGTAGTTGGTCGAATAAATCATCTATCCTCGGGAGCGGGTATCGGTTCTTTACCGTGAGTTTGTTTAACTCCCGGTAATCGATACACATGCGCATGCTCCCGTCTTTCTTTCTCACGAACAACACCAGTGCGCCCCAAGGAGACACACTCGGCCTTATGAATCCCTTGTCAAGCAGGTCTTGGATTTGGGACATCAACTCTTGTAATTCCGACGGTGCAAGTCGGTACGGGGCTTTTGCTACGGGTTTCGCGCCCGGAATCAATTCGATCCCGAACTCTATTTCCCGTTCAGGCGGTATTCCCGGTAAATCCTTCGGAAACACATCTTCATAATCTCGTACTACCGGTACATCTCCAATCTTTCGTGATTCTTTTTCGGGCTCATTAGCGTATATCATGAATGCCTTGCATCCTCGCTTCATAAGCTTGTGAGCTTTCAACATTGAGCATACTATGGGGTTGCCTCCTTTTTCGCCATAAATGGTGACGTGTTTCCCGCTCGGAGATGTTAGTTTTATCTCTTTACGAAAACACACGACCTTTGCATGGTGTTGAGATAGCCAATCCATCCCAACGACTACTTGAAATTCTCCCATTGACATCGGAATTAGGTTTATCAAATATTCTTCATCATTAATGCTCAGTTTACAGTTTTAAGATACATCACAAACCATAAAGCTCTTGTTATTACCTATCTCTACTTCTAAGGGCACAGGTAATTTTGTTAGAACAAATGAAGGATGTCGAATAAATCCATATGAAACAAAGGATTTATTCGCACCCGTATCAAATAACACGCGTGCAGGAATCGAATTTACAACAAATATACCTGAGACCAGGTCAGGTTCAACCTTCGCTTCTGCGGCGGTTAGTTGAAAAGATCTTGCCTTTGCTTTTGGGGCTTCACCTTTCGGGTCCTGCCCATCCTTCTTTCCAACCAGTTCCGGGCATTCCGACTTTTTGTGACCCGTTCGATAACAATTGTAACAAACCGTCACTTTCTCCGGGCACGATATAGCCATGTGTCCCATTTTTTTGCATATGGGACAAGGCTTATCCTTGTAACGGCATTCGCCTTTATGACCCTTTCCGCAGATTCTGTAACTTGGCGACCCGCCTTTCGTATCAAATTTCTTTGCGGTTTCATTTGTTCGTGCCTTCTTAGCAGGGCTTGGGTTTACATCTTATGCTTTCCGTTCACCCCTTTCAATGCTCTTTTTCAGTTCGATCTCCCTTTCCCGAGCAGCATTTATGATCTCGGTAAGGGTCTCGTATTTGGAAGGGGTGATAAATTCCCTATACTCAGCACTCAACATGTTATGGTAGTAGTATATCTTTTGTTCTTCATTCGTCACTAGATCATCGCAAAACTTCATCTTATCCATAAACGTTGCCGTAATCTTGTCTATGGTCTCACTCTTGTGCCTAAGTTGCATGAACTCCTCCTTGATTTTATTCATAACCGCCTTGGGGCTATGATGCTTAAGAAATGGTGTCTTGAATTCTTCCCAAGTCATGACCTTAGCAGCTTCAATACCGATCTCTCTCTTTTTGTTATCCCACCAATCTTTCGCTTGACTCCTTAGTTGACCCGTACCATAGGCTACGTAGTCATCTTCGTCACAATGGGTCCTCTCGAATACCCCTTCGATATCACTTAGCCATCGTTGGCACACTATTGGGTCAACCTCCCCATTATATATTGGTGGTTTACAGGCCATGAATTCCTTGTATGAACAAGGCTTTCGTCCTCCATGCTTTTCCTTTGCTAAATTTGAATCATCTTCCAATTTCTTGATTCTCTCTTCTACTATTGATAAAACTGTGTTTTGAATTTTATCAATAAAGCCCGACAAACTGTTTTCGATCGCCTTTCCAACCCCTTCGGCAATCACTTCCCTCATTTGTTCGGTGACTCTTGGCACCGCATCATCATTACCTCCATCTGCCATCTCTATTTCTGAAATGTTTACATAGGTTGTTAAACATTCCATTTATAACACATGTTTTACTTGTTTTGATTCAATCAAGTTCATAACTTGATTTAATTGTTCTTGTTTTGATTCAATCAAGTTCATAACTTGATTTAATCGTTCTTGTTTTGATTCAATCAAGTTCATAACTTGATTTAATCGTTCTTGTTTTGATTCAATCAAGTTCATAACTTGATTTAATCGTTCTTGTTTCATGCATTTCTTGTATTTGAGTGAGCTTACACACTCTTTTCATGCATATTTGTTCGTTTCTCATTCTTTACATAATACATAATTTATTAACAAAATAAGTTAATTCTTACCGGACGATCGATCAAGCTTGAACCAAACACTTTGTTGACAACCCTAAGCTCTGATTACCAACTTGTAACACCCGTCTAACTTAACTTGATTTTAGTAATAGTTTATACCATTTAAAATAAAGTATTGTTTGACTAACATGACTTTCATTACAAAAATTGATAAGTAACATCAAGCTTAGTCATCTAATGACTAAGTTAAAACATTTTAAAAGTTGTTTAAACAAGTGTCTACAACCCATACACAAAAGTACTAAAGGTTTAAAACGTTGCGGAAGCTTCAAAATGTAGTGTTCGGTTCTTCATCCTATACTTGATCGCCATCCGTAAGTTCCCCAACATGACCTAATGTCAAAACCACATCAAAAGTTAGTTTTGACAATAATATAACATGTATAATCGAAATCTAGAATCAAAACAATTGAAAACAAATGAAAAATTCGAATTCAGCTCGCTCGCGCCCCGCGAGAGATTCTACGCGGGCCGCGAGGATCTCCCGCGTGTCGCGGAGTGATTCGAGTGGCCTTCCACGTGGCGCGGGGGGTCACGTTTTCCAGCAGCTCCAGTTTTGTGAGCTGCATTTGCTGCCAGCTCCGAAAAATCCAGTTTTTAACTTCGTTTGGCCATATCTTTTGACTCGTAAGTCCGTTTTAAGTGATTTTTCTTCCTATATGTCTGTAAATTCATTACCGACATAACTATTATAAATTTGAAACTCAAAATTTAATTTACGGACCGAAAGACCACACGTCACAATGTAATTATTCGACCCATTCTAACCTTACACATTTTACAATCATTTAACTAATGAACCTATGGCGCCTTATGCCCAACATCCGGGGCTTATTATCACCCGCATTTCTTACCAACTTCTTGGTTTAATGCCTTTGTGATTATTATCGCCATTGTCGACTACTAGAACGTTTAAAACTACAATTTTTCAAACTAATAGATCAATTGGCTCATCTTGTGGAACTATCCACTTATGATGACTACCAATTAGGTTCGTTTACTATACTAAGTCTATCAAATTCATATTCCAACCATAATCGATATAAATTCTATTAATAACGCATAGTTTATCCATATTTCAACGAATGTAACGGATCAAGTTACATACCTTAGTGTACGCCCTTCAACCGCAAATCACCACCGGCTTGTCCACTCGACGTTCCGGTATCCTTTCCTATAGAGTTCAATTCAAGACATGTTTAGAACTCTCTTTAAACCTCACTTCGCATAATATACCAAAACCTCATAATTATGCGTTAAAGCTTTAAATTTCTATTTTAAGCCTTCTTTGAGGCATTTTCACAAACACCTTAAAGGCATATTTTTCACAAGATTATATGACAAGTTTCTAGCTTATCATTTAGCCCTAATTTCACTTCAATCAACATTTTACATGATTGTTAGCTTCTAGATTTCTGAAATCACTTCCAAATTGTCAAATTACACAAAATTAACACCCAATATCCTCGTATTCATCAATTTACTCATAACCCATTAATCACATACAATGGTGTTCATGGATTCACCAAAATTTCCTATGATTTCGACTTCTATTGGTCTAGGGTTTGTTCCTAGACACTATAGTTGTTCCTTAATCATCATAACATATACATGCAACCCTAAATTCAGATTTTTCCCAATTTCATGAGAATTTCAAGTTAAGAGTTTTCACTAAATTTTACATACCTTGTAATCCTCTTGCGATGAGGATCACGATTCTAAGCTCGGATTTTCGTTTGGACCAGATTTGCTCCTCCAATTTGAGAGTTTTAGTAGAATTCTAGGGTTTTTTTGAAGGTGGGTGTCGCCCCCTTGTTGTTCTGATCGACCAGACCCCCAAAATGGGGTGTTTGGTTTGTATTTTATTTGTTTAATAAAATTCAAGTTTCAATTTTAACAACCTAAACCCCTCCACTATGATCAACATGAAATTTGGTTGCTTTTTAACCTACTATAGATTATTTCTAGACTATTAACTAACTAGGTTAAAATTCCTAGTTAGTAAATTCTTGTTTATTTATACTTTATAATTCTAATATAAAGTTTTTATATTTTTCGGGGTGTTACACTAAACCTCCTAATTTGACTCTCAAGCTCCAATCTTGACCTAAGACTTAATGCAGACGAAGTCAACAGACATTTTGTGCACCAACAGACTCCCCCTTGGATGTTGACGAAGTCTTCAGCTCCGAGTCTTCAGTCTTGGTCTTTTCTCCAACTCTCTGTCTTCTCATCATAAGCACTCTATCTTCACAGGTTCAGGATCTTGTCCTAGCTCCATCTTCAGACTTCCCTTTTAACTGTTGATCCAGATTCCCCCTTTCACAGACTCCCCTTCTCGATATACTGGAATCTGAGGTCTTGATCTGGTTCAAGCTTTAACATTTAGCTTCCGTGGGAATAATGAAGTCCAAAACCTGTTTAATCTGCACTTCCTCTACCTCAACATAAGTTTCACAAATTTATAACAGTTGAATTTAATAAACTTACTGGTAGACATCATTTATTCATCAAACTGTATAGTTACATCAAGTTCAAATGAATGACTTTGATTAACTAAACACACATTCTTTCAAAACATTTGTATATGACATTCAAAGTTTTCAACATATTCTCCCAACCCTCTAGTTCATCAAGTTTAGCACTTGGAATTTTGAAAATCAACTCTTCAACATCAGTTGTCGAAAATCTTTTTAATTTTTCAAAATTTTTATGCTAAAACACACTAAAATCTTTTTGGATTTTGAGTTTTTTTTTAAATGAAATACAGTAAAGAAATATCTACAAACAATATTTTTGGTGAGTTTGTGTAAGAGGATCATATCAGTTTATGAGACAAATCACAAGCACCATTAAGCTTTAATCATTTTAAGTTCTAACCGATTCACCTTGATTGTCAGTATACTGGTCCACTTAAATTTTCACACAAAGTTCAACTGCTTCGAGATACGAGTTTAATGTCTTAGATACTTAAACTTAATCACGTGTCCCACCTCAGAATATACTCCCGTATCCAGATCCCAATATTCAGTCTTACAGGCAATTATAACACAAATGATATCTGTAAGGGGTAATAAATTATGAAGAATCATGAGAGCTCATGTCAGAACCATCGTTCAGCAGAGAGATCATGACTCAACTTGTGGTTGTGTTCCCTTTAGAGGATCTTTTTTACAATAGCATTGCTAAGCAATTTTATTGTCTTGTCATATATGCTGAGGGTGATGCTATGTTTCAAGCATTTGCGGAAAGTATTATTCGGGGACTAGGTCAGAACAACCGTTCAGCAGAAGTCCTGGAATAATACCCCAGATATCACTGAGTATAAAGACCTAGTATATCAGAAAAAGGAATCTTTCAAACGAGATTTCGGGGGTTACCCACATATCCGAGAGATGTTACCCACGATATAAGAAAGTTTGAATTTAGGTTTATATCTCGTCACAATCTACTGAATGTGAAAAAACTTACTGGCATATCATTAGTGAGACCGTTTATCACATTTGACATTTCATATCTTTAGCATGCTGTGATAGTTCACTGATTTACTATCATTTCCTCTTTTTCACAACAAAACTCATTTTTGCTTTTTCAATGTTTAGAAATTTTCAAATTTTTTTTTCAAATTTTTCTTCCCCTAAAATCAAAATATGTTTCAATTTTGATTTTCTGGGAAAATTTGAAAACCAACTTTACAAGAAACTTGACAAACTGATATTAAATCGCTTCAATTCGCCATCCACTTGGCATAAACAATCAGAACTCCCCCTGACAACAAACTAATTTCCCATTTAGATTTCAAAACACTTAAGTTTGTTTTAATCAAAATGGTTTTTCCGGAAAATTAGTTTTGTTGAATTAACAAACCACTTGTTGGTTAGGGGATTACTTCATCACTTTGTTCTCCTTTAACCATTTTGAAAGATTTAACAGTTCAAGATTCTATCAACACAAACACTTGTAGGAAATCAAGTACAACTTAATGTCCCAGATTTACCACATGTAAGGCGAAAAATCACCAGAGTGAAATTTCTCAAGAAATGTGCCGATTCATGTTCCACGCTTAGCAACCTGGGAACTCCAGCAAGTCAGGTTTTTCTACTTGAATAGTTTCACCCAAGCCTGACTGTCCTTGGATGATTTTGAATTCTTGTTCAACAATGGTGGAAAATTTGCATCATCCATTGTTAAACCTGAATTCTCAGATTTTACCTCAACAACAGGCTCTTCTGGCTTTGACGAACCAGAATCATTTCCTGCACATGGCTTGTCTGACTTTGATCTGTCAGATTCATTTCCTGATGGTGGCTTGTATGACTTTGACACATCAGATTCATCGCCGACCATTTTCTTCTTCTTCTTTTCTTCTTTCATCCTCAGACTTGTATCCGATGAATTCGTCTTGCTTGACTTTGCAATCGAGTTAGTTGATTCATCAGAACTCTTATTCAATCTGTCTGGTGAACCCGAATACAAAATTTTCTCCAGATATTCTCTTGACTTCTTCCTCTTCTTCCTCAGTCTGTCTTTCTGCCCCTGAGAAAGCTTCACTTTCTTTTCTTGAACTTTAGGTTCTTGAACCTTCTGTTCTTTGGGCTTGACGTTGACTGGTTTCTTTGCCATTCTTTGAGATTCAACCCTCGATCTTCCCATTAATCTCCTTGGGCAATCTCTGGCAATATGTCCTCTGATATGACAATTATAGCATCTTCTTGTTTCATAATTCCAATTCTGACAGTTAACAGCAATGTGTCCTCTTACACCACAGGTGTAGCACACTCTGTTATCGTACCATCCACTTCTGTCAGTCCAAACCTTCAGATGATAACATTGTTTGGCTTGGTTATATTCATTTCTCCCCTTCAATGCTGGATTTGGCTTTTGAGCACTGTGGTCAAACCTGCACCACTTATTACCAACATTTTGTGAGTTTTCATTTACAAATTTTTGTGATTTTTTATACTGATTGGATAACTTATCTGATGAGCTTTTATTTTCATTTTTAGAATTTTTTCAAATTTTTATCTTTTTGTTTCTGTTCTACATTCTTCTTAACAGGTTTTTTCTTTGAGCATTCACCTATTTCAGTAGATTGCAAAACAGTATTTTGAAATTTTTCTTGTAAATCTAAAAATATTTTTCTTTTCTTTTCTTTTTCTTTTTCATCATCAGATATTTCATCACAATTTTCAATTTTGACTTTGTCAAAATTTGTGACATTGTCACTTATGGGAACAGAATTGATCGGTTTTGGACAAACATGTGATGTAGAATTCACAAAACCTTTCAATTTATTCTCAAGCTCGTTAATTTTATTTCGAGCAATTTCAGCTTCATTTTCAAGCCGAATGATTTTCTGAAGATGAGAATTTATCTCAATCTGTTTTTCAAGATTATTCTGAAAAATAACAGATTTTTCATCTTCTAAAACCTTTATTTGACTTTGAAAATCTTTTTCAATCTTTAATTTTTCATTTTCAAAAACATTTTCTTTTTCTTTAAAACTTTTCTTTTCTAATGATAAACTCTCAACATTCTTCAAAAGTTTGTCGTTTTCAGATTTTAGTTTTTCGCAGTTCAAGCGCAACTGCAAAATCTGTTCATCATCAGCTTTCTTTTCAGCTTTCAAAGTTTGAATATCTTCAGCCTGTTTCTTCTCCTTCTGAACAATCTCACAGACTGATGTATCTTCTGCAACCTCTTTCTTAATCACTGGTTCAGATTTTTCAGATACAGACTTTTCAGATTGTTCTTTCTTTGAAATTACTTCTTCAAAAACCTGCTGTTTTTCAGTAACAGCTTCTTTCTCTTTCTCAGTTTTTACTGCTTCCACTTTGACTTCCTCTAAAGCTTTCTTCTTCAAATCTTCAACCATCTTTTTCAATTCTTCTTCTTTTCGCTTCTTCATTTCTACCACCTTCGGTAGACTTGCTTCACAAACCTTACTTATCTTTTTCTCCAAATCAGGCAGATACGCTTTATCAGATAACCTTCGTGTGTTGAAAGTAGCCTGCCTTGGAATCAAATTTGTTACAGCTTTAAAATCCACTTTTGATGGGTCAGCTACTGGATTACCCCGTGGATCCATGTAACATTCCAACTCATCATTCCATCGTTTGGCTCTCTGGGCTTCTTTGAATGGTTCGTTTAATTTTCCAATTTCCCATCTTGCATAATCTGCTTTCCACCATCTATCAGGATCAGTATCTCCTGACATTTTAAATCTTCTTCTTGATATTTGCCCCTTGTAAATCTTTTAATCTCCTGCAAACAAACAAACAAACTAAATCAGTTTATGTGACTGAAAAGTGAAACCAGTCTGAAAGTGACAGATAAGTGAAATATCAGTGTCACAAAAACGAAAACACCAATTTGTCACAATAAACGAAATCAGTCAATGATTGATAAGCGAAATCAATAGAATGTGACAGATAAGCGAAATCAGTTATTGTGACTGATAAGCGAAATATTATGTTCAGATAAGCAAAATCACATATGTCCAAATAAGCGAAATAGGCAATGTCCGAATAAGTGGAACTATCAGTGTCCGAATAAGTGGAACTATCAGTGTACAAATAAGTGGAACTACAATGTACGAATGAGTGGAACTACAATGTACGAATGAGCGGAACTAACTTGTTCGAATAAGCGGAACTAACTTGTTCGAATAAGCGAAACTATCTTGTTCGAATAAGCGGAACTAACTTGTTCAAATAAGCGGAACTAACTTGTTCGAATAAGCGAAACTATCTTGTTCGAATAAGCGGAACTAACTTGTTCGAATAAGCGAAACCTGGTTTTTACCCAATTTTTACCATTTTTAAGCCGTGTTTTAACCTGAATCTTTCTAGGGTTTGTTAATTGTATGTTTTACACGTTATACTCGAAAATCAGGTCATTTCAACCGTAGAAACTAGTTCAAATCAAAAAATCATGAGAAAAAGTGAGTAGAAATGAGAGAATTCTGTCGAATCAGCTGTAGTAGTATGAACTCCTCGTCCTGAAGCTCTGATACCACTTGTTGGACCGTGTTCCGACCCTGAAAAGTCAGTCAAGGCAGTTCATCTTTGGGTACAAAGGCGGAATCAGTGTATACAAAGTAACAACAGCTTTTCCTTTCAATTTCTTCTCTATTGATGCTTTTTTATTACAATTTGACAGAGTTTCGACACCACAAGCATGACAAGGTTCCGCTCCAACGTCCCATGAATAATCACACATGAGGGTATTTATAGAGTGACTGATTTCGCTTATATGTCATGACATATAAGCGAAACCCCATGTGACGAATAAGCTAAACCCCCTGTGACATATAAGCGGAACCACTTCTAACCTATGTACATAAAAACGAAACCTCCTCTAAACCTATGTACACATAAGCTAAACCTCCTAATTTGACTCTCAAGCTCCAATCTTGACCTAACTTGACCTAAGACTTAATGCAGACGAAGTCAACAGACATTTTGTGCACCAACAGAATGGTCATTTCCAATGCTCGAACCCTTAGGGTCTTAACCCTTTCTTTTCGACTTAACGCTTCTGCTACTACGTTAGCTTTTCCATGATGGTACATAATCTCACAATCATAATCGTTCAGCAACTCAACCCATCATCGCTGACGCATGTTTAATTCCTTCTGATCAAATATGTTCTGTAAGCTTTTGTGATCTATGAATATTGTACACCGAGTACCATATAAATAATGTCGCAAGATCTTCAAGGCGAACACCACCGAGCCTAGCTACAGGTCATGTGTGGTGTAGTTCTTCTCGTGTACTTTCAACTGTCTTGAAGCGTAAGCGATGACCTTTTGGCGTTGCATAAGCACGCAACCCAAACCTTGACGCGAAGCGTCACAGTATACCATGAAGTCCTTAGTGCCTTCGGGTAAAGATAGTATTGGTGCATCGCATAGCTTGCTTTTGAGAAGTTGGAAGGCTTCTTCATGCTTATCACCCCATTCGTACTTCTTGTCCTTCTGCGTAAGGGATGTCAGCGGTTGGGCTATCTTGGAGAAATTCTCGATAAATTTGCGGTAGTAGCCCGCCAATCCCAAAAATTGTCGAACTTCTGTTGGTGTCTTGGGGGCTTCCCAATTTTTTATTGCTTCAATCTTTGCTGGGTCTACATGAATGCCCTTCTCGTTCACAACATGACCAAGGAACTATACTTCGCGAATCCAGATTCGCACTTTGAAAACTTTGCATAAAGTTTTTCTTTCTTCAGTAGTTCCAGTATGGTACTGAGGTGTTGCTCGTGCTCTTCTTCCATTCGTGAATAAATCAGAATATCGTCGATAAATACAATCACGAAGTTATCGAGATATGGTTTACAAACACGATTCATTAGATCCATAAACACTGCTGGCGAGTTCGTCAATCCAAATGGCATCACAAGGAACTCGTAATGCCCATAACGCGTCCTGAATGCAGTCTTCAGTATGCTCTCTTCTTGGATCCTTTATTGATGATATCCAGACCGAAGGTCGATCTTTGAGTAGTAACTCGATCCTTGCAACTGATCAAATAAGTCGTCAATCCTCGGTAGTGGATACCGATTCTTGACAGTGAGCTTATTCAGTTCTCTATAATCGATACATATCCGCAGGGTTCCATCCTTCTTCTTCACGAACAAAACTGGAGCTCCCCAAGGCGAGAAGCTTGGCCATATGAATCCTTTATCCAACAACTCCTGGAGTTGTGTAGATAATTCTTGCATCTCGGATGGAGCAAGTCGATAGGCTGCCTTGGCTACAGGAGCGGCTCCTGGAACCAAGTCAATATGGAATTTGACTTGTCTTTGCGGAGGTAGTGCTGGCAGATCTTCGGGAAAAACATCAGGAAATTCCCTCACCACAGGAATGTCTTCGAGTTTCGGCTCCTCAGCCTTCTTATCTACAACGTGCGCCAGGAATGCAACATATCCTTTCCTTAAGCACTTCTACGCCTTCATACAATTGATGATTCGTAGAGGTGTATCTCTTTTCTCTCCATGCATGATGAGAGTTTCATCATTCGCAAGAGGGATGCGAATAATTTTCTCATGGCAAACAAATTCTGCCTCATTCTTGGACAACCACTGCCTTATTCTTGGACAACCAGTCCATTCCGACCACCACATCTAAGCTGCCCAATTGAACAGGTAAGAGGTTGATACTAAATCTCAGCTCACCAAGTTCTAATGTACGGTCCCTAACAACTTCGCCCTATTCAACAAGTTTACCATCCGCTAGTTCTATGGAATAAGGAATATCTAATCTACTAGATTCTATTCCAAGCATACGTTTAAATTCCACAGACATGAAACTATAATCGGCACCAATGTCAAATAGTATGGATGCAAAGTGATTTTTAATGAGAAATGTACCGGTGACCACATTAGGGTCCTCGCGTGCGTTCCTTGCTCCAATCACAAATGCTCGAGCTTGAGCATTGTTTTCCCTTGGGCAATCCTTATTGAAATGCTCATTGCTTCCATATCCAAAGCATCCTTGATGCTACGTAGTTCCATTACCATTTCGGTTACCGTTACCATTGCCACTTCCATTCCCATTATCAGCACCGTTTCTATTTCCATTCCCGTTCCTATTACCACTTCCATTCCCTTTTCCCCAACAGTTCTCGGTGCAGTGACCCAATTATCCACACTTGTCACATTTTGGAATGCGACAAACTCCTTCATGATGACGCTTGCACTGATTGCATTTGGGCAGAGTGCCCTGATACCCTCTGGTAGGAGCGTCATTCATAGCTACAAGGGTTTTCGTTTCCTTGGGTGGGTTGGGGTCACATTTCTTATTGCTGGAACCCTTGTTGTTATGCGTCACTTGGCTCAGATTCGAATGCTTCCACTTCTTATCACCAGATGACTCAGCATACGTCTCGGTTTTCTGAGTAGGGTTCAGCGATAACTTCTTCATACGGATAGCGTCTTCAGTAAGGCTGACAGCTAGAGTTACAGCCTGAGTGATCGTTGTGGGTTTAGCCACACTTACCATGCTGCGAAATTCCAGAGACAATCCCCAGATGTAGCGCTCAATGCGCTTGAATTCGGGAGTCACCAGATAGGGGATCACTCTTGACAGATCATGGAACCTTCGAGTATAACCAACAATGTCTGCACCTTTCATGGACAAGTTCCAAAACTCAGTCTCTAACCTTTGGAGTTCAACACGAGAGCAATACTTCTCACTCATTCTTTCCTTCAACTCATCCCAAGTCATACCATATGCAGCATCATCTCCCAGAGTTTGGACTTGCAAATTCCACCAAGTCAAAGCCTCATCAACAAACAGCCCAGTAACAAAAGTGACTTGCTGGTCCGCGGTACACTTGCTCATGCGGATAGTGGAATCAGTCTTCTCCGTCCAGCGCACAAAAGCCACTGCACCTCCAGTGCCGTCATAATTCAGTGGCTTGCAGTCGAGAAACTGCTTGAAGGTGCAGCCTGGAATTGATCCAACTAATTCACACGTGAGCAATCAATGAAACAATGAAACAAAGACCGTTCATAAATTTCACCACGTTTAGTAAATCATCCTAAGGTTACCTTGAGTTGTGTTTCCTCCAGATGAGTCTCCATGTCCATTACGTCTAGTACCGCTTGGTCCTCCACTGTGTTCAGTACGGTTCGCCTCATACTGGGCGATAGCTTCGGAGATCCTTTCTTCCAACAGGGAGTTCAGTTCTTCGGCAGTCCTCGGCAGAAGAGGAGGAGGTGTGAGGGGGATATGAGGTGTGAGTGGGTGTAGTTGGGACCGTAGAGGAGACATCATCAGTAGGATATGCCTCTAGGCCAACGGCCAAGGGTCGGAATCAAAAGGGGTATCGACAACTAGCACAACAGTCTAACCAACCCCCAAAATGGCAACGTGAGTGGGAGTAGGGGAAGGGGAAG
The DNA here is from genome assembly GCA_030545235.1 of Helianthus tuberosus. Taxonomy (NCBI): domain Eukaryota; kingdom Viridiplantae; phylum Streptophyta; class Magnoliopsida; order Asterales; family Asteraceae; genus Helianthus; species Helianthus tuberosus. The sequence goes on along the minus strand of CM060363.1, from coordinate 199,042,949 downwards.
GTGTGGAGACACGAGTAGGAGTGGATGGCGCAACAGACATAGTGTCATTATCATCACTAGTCGGATAAACTCTCAGTCCAGCGGTGAAAAGAGCCAAAGATATCACTAAATTGAAGGAATCGGCATCAGACTCAAGGTCAGAATCGGAAGGAATATCGATAACGAACATAACAGGAGAGGCCACACTATTATCCAGGTCGTCACTGAGTGACCAGTCCTCAGCAGGGATGGCGGCAAAAGGAATAGCATGAATAGGAATAGGCTTAACGAGATGTCCACCATTAGGATGTCCGATGATTAGCTGGCCATGGAGGGGTAAAGGTAAAGCTAAGACGTCGTCGAGATCATCATCGTCGGTTATCATCTCAGGGTCAGTCTCGAGTCAGACGTGAATGTCTCCTGTGCTGAAGCAACTTCGTTGTCAGAGACAGTCATCATCGGGCCACTTCCTTCAGATAGGCCGCTACTTCCTGACGAAGACACGTGTACCTGTGATATTTTATTCATGGTATATATATATATATATATATATATATATATTAATCAGAACTTACTTAATTAATATACAAACAATTATACACATTGTTGCAAGTAATTCTTAGTCAAAGGCAAGTGCTACTCCAGTGCACCCTAAGTCTCGTAGTGTCCTTACTTGACTCTTTGAAATCAGCTTCAGGTAGTGGATGTCGCAGAAAGTTTTATGCAATGAAAACTTTTGTAAAAATTGTTTTTGTGAGAGGATCCTAAAGATTGTAGTCTAGACTCGATAAGGAATCCTGTTTCACTACAATCACAGCTCTGATACCAATTTGTCACAACCCTTTCTAAGGTGGAAGCACGAGGTGTGATCATGAAAGGTTCTCATTGCATACGAGTGGTAAACATACTACATGCTTGTAAAATAACTCCAAACGCCATTGATAATAATCATTCAAAACATAGTTAAATTTAGAGTTTACATCACAAGATAAATATTGTCTGAAAAGTTTACAACTTTATTTAAAAGATAGACATCTAGGTTTTGGTTCTTATATCGCCACACAGAGTGGAATATAGTAACCAAATCCCACAAAATAGGCATAGGAGTCTTGACACGACATGGCTAAAACACGTACATCCACTTTAGTTACCTGAAATACATGTAAGTTTTGGAAAATCGTCAACATAATGTTGGTGTGAATTCATGCAGTTTTGTGTAAAACATTTAAGCATTCGTTGTAGAAAACATGGCATGTAATTGTACTGAAATAAGTACTTCTATAAATGTAAGGAAATCGAGATCGCTAATGGTTTGCAAGGCCATTAACATGTGACACGACATAGGAAGCATCCAAACCATAGGCATTTTTACTTGTCGATTCACGACTAGAGACACAAAAGCACTGCTTGGTAAAAGTGTGGCCAAGAGTGTGGTTACCTGAAACCCATTAGATCTAACCTTTTGTTCAGTGGTCTTGGTATGTAACTGATTAATGGTGCTTATGGCACCCTATACGTGACATGATCTAAAGTATCATTCCTTAGTTTTTGTATTCTTAGTGAGGGACATGCCCTTGTTTGTCGGGTCTTTCCCGTTGAGTATATATTGTTTATTTGTAAATATACATTTCATTCTTAAAATATATATTTGTTTATAAGCCTTTTGTCAATGTAATAAGTTGTTAAAAATAATTTATATTTTTAACTTTTCATGTAAGTTACTTATATTATTTATCCAAAAATAAATATAAGTATTTTGTGAAATAAGATTTTCAATATTATTTTTGTACAAGTATTCTTTGGAAAGTATACTTGTATTTTAAGTAAATACTTGTGTATTTTGTATTTTTCACCAAAAATCAATACCTTGATTTTTATTACTTTTCGGAATTAAATTTCTTAAAAATAATATATTTTAAGACTTGTATGAAATATATATATATATATATATATATATTTTGTCATGTTATAATATATATATATATATATATATATATATATATGGTTAGTCTTGTTATCCACCCGATTTTGTATAAATTCCAATACTTGATATAGGTTATATATTTGTCCATGTATTTCCTTGTGAGGAATTTTGAACACTTGTATACTTATGTATTTTCATGTATTTGTATGTGTATTTTTGTATTCATCCTTCTTGGGAGTATTTATTGTATTTTCAAGTCCCTAATACGCTACTACAAATAATACACATAATATACACTTAGCACAAAATTTGGTGATCACTAAATATATATATTTTCCCTAAAAATATACCTACTTAATACTAATTTTAACTTGAAGAAACATGATTTCCTTAACTTGTAATTACTCACAAAAATTAGGGAAACCTTGGTAAATATTTTTTGGTGAATTTTTAGGGAATAAGTTTCACCAAAACTTATATTTTTCTAAGTGTCAAAATTTTATAAAAAATTTGACATAGTTTCCCCTGAAAATGGAGGTTTCCCTTGTTTTCAAAACATGTGTTTATATTCTTTTCAATCACCAAAACAATTTCCAACAAAAATCATCAACAACATACACCAATTTCTTCATATGAAACATCATGGTGAATTTGATTTTTGTTAAAAATGTGTAGTCTTTTAGATCTACACTTAACATGTAATGATCTTTCCAAAAATAAGTGTTCTTGAGTATTTTAAACAAATTTTATGAAACTTTATTTCATTAACCAACTCATCCATGAGTTTAATGGTCTTTAAGTTTGTAAATCAGGTTCTAAAACCATTTTTATGTCCATTAGAAAGATCATTATTTTTAACATCATGTTTTACCATGGATCTTTCAAGATCCATGCTTAATAACTTTAGATCTTTCAAAAACAAGCTTTATGTTAAATTTTTAACAAACTTTACATGAGTTTGAGTTTCAAAAATTAGTTCTACACACGCTTCATTACTTCAAGATTACAAGTTTATGCATAAAAAATCATTTTTCATGTTCATATAATGCTTCATATGTTCATCTTCAAGTTTAACCATGGATCCTTCAAGATCCATGCTTAAACTTGTTAGATCTAAGCTTTAACATACTTGATCTAAACATAAACACAAGATATATCATCAACAACTTCATTACATACACTAAAAATTCATGTAATCACTTGTTTTCTTCATAAATATGTTAGATCTTCTTATTTTTAGCATTAAAAGTTAAGTTGTTTAGATAGTGAAACTTGTACATAACATAAACATGACTTATATTAGTGATCAAGAAGCTTACTACTAGCTCTAATGGCTAGGAAAGTGGCACAAAAATGAAGAAGATGATCAAGGAAGAAAATGAGAGGTTAAAAGCTCCAAAGTGAGGTCCTTCCACTTCTAGCACCTTATACCTTCTTAGATAAGCTTCTTATACCTACTAGTTGCCTTGGATTGTGAGTTGGAAGCTTGAAAATGGTGGTGGTACTGTGGTGATGGTGAGCCGAGACCAAGGGAGCAAGTGGGGAAGAATATGAAGGTTTTTAGATGTAGGTGATTATGAAGAAGAATCCTTTGGTTTAAATAAACTTACTTCCAACACTTCAATCTTTTAAAGATCTCATGTGCACCAATTTAGGGAACAAGCGTAAATAAAATATTCAAAAGGTGTGTGGGCCTCGTAGGGGCCGGCCATGGGTGAAGGGGGGGAGGGGTAAAGTGTAAAATTTTGGTACTTGGGAGTTTAAAGTGCAAACGAGGGGGGTTAAGTTAGTTTAAGTGTGTTTAGGGGTTTTTATGATTTTTAAGGTGTTCTATCATCAATACTAGTTTAATATCATAAAAACATTACTTCTAGTCAAATTTTGATGTCCTGGTTATTGTCCGGTTGTTCGGTTCGGTTCGTTAAAGTGCTGAATTGCGCAGTTTCACTAGGTATGGAACACCTTTTGTGGAAGTTTCAATTCCCGACACTTTGTAAGTTATACTAGACAATAAAACATAAATTCTACATGATATTAATGTGTTAAAAAGCTGATTATAGCTGAATTGGTCCTGATTTATGCAAAATTCTGCATTTAAAGTGCGTTTCGGGTGCTTTTTAGTGCATAGTTTAGCTTCCAGAAAGTTTATATGTTAACCCTTGTATCCACATTTGGGTTTAAATGTATTTTAGATGTTGGACCTATTCCTAGGCCCTAATTCTAATATCTGACTGCTTCCTGCAGATTTGCTGACACATTGTCTTACCGGCGAGTTTACTATCCTTTCTAACGCTACGCTTAAAGTAATGCATAAAGCAATATTTGAAGTATAAAACATGCATGAATTCACATGTATAGCAAGAAATCAGATAATGTTGACATTTAAGCACATAATTGAAGATAATAAATAATAATTAAAATTGTATGGAAATTACCGGTTTTGTTCCAGTTGTCACACGTACATAGCTGTACATATCAACCTGCAAAGCATGCAGTAGGCTGTCAACATAAAGTTGGCGAGTTCAGAGTTTATTAGTGTTGTTTCAAAAACGTAAGTTGTTAAATTACTCTGTTTTTATAAAACATGTCATGGGGAGCTACCCCACCTTTTTAAGCTACTAAACCCGTTGCCATACCGACTACTAATTCTGGTTATGTTTAGTGCCCCGTGTCAATGTCTATCGTCATTGACTAGTTCCCAAGTATATTAGTCCATGTCCGTCCTCTGCGGCACGATGTGAGGCTTGTTAGACCTAATAGCGCTATTCAACTAATAACCCGTTCGCCATTGGCCCAGCGATTAATCGGTATAAAATGTGTAGGGACTTTCAGATAGAGTTTCCGTCTTGTACGGTTAAGACATGTAGTATAATAGTAAATTAACATGTTATCCCACCCAAGGGGGACAAGGTTTCCCGTATTCTACCCAAGGAGAATATGTAATGGTATCCCACACAAGGAGTTGTTTATTCCGTTCCAAAACCACCGGGAATACATGCTTTTATAAAAAGTGTGAACTCACCTTAGCTTAGCTTAGCTTAGCTCGGCAGATAAATGTCACTTGAGCTAATGTGGTCAACCATGTCCTATTATGCTTACCATATTAGTCAGCTTCATATTCAAGTAATACACGTATTGTTCTACACGTATTCTAACAAGTTGCATACAAGCATGGTCGTCACATAACACGTATAGCATAACAGTTACAACATACGTTCACATCAAAGCCCAAAGTATACGGTTTAGGCCCAACTGGTGTGCGATCCAGACTCTTAACCCGTTTAATGTGATAGTGCGGCCCATAACATATAACAGTTCAATACAAGTGTGCGGCCCACTATAGTGTGTGACACACATAGAAGTGTGCGGCCATTCAATGTGCGATGCACCATTTATACAATCATCAAGTATGTACAAGTACCAAATATAGCGGATTCGACACTTTATGAACTTACAAACATGCATAACTCAATTTACTGAAAATGGACTTTTTAGGGGTGTCTGTTTTACCATACTTACGAGTCTAAAAAAATTACGATCTTTTTATGTGACGTGCCCTTCGAAGGGGTTGGTTTTGTGTTAAATTTTTACAGCCTGACTATTTATTTAAAATTTATAAAATTCATTTACTAAGTTGTAATCAGATTCGTCACTTTCTGACTGCAGCTCATGGAAAAATCCATTTAAAAATCTTCGATTATCCAGTTGACGAAATTCCAGTTGGAGATTTTTGGAATCACCTGAAGTTACCTACAGTAAAAATTTGAGATCATAAATCAATTCCTAAATTGAGTTTTGACATTCGTAATGGGCTGCAAATTCTGCCAGAAAACACAGCCTGAACCTTTGATACCGAAAAATTCTTATAACATTCAATTTTCGTCGAAAATATGCAATTCTAGTGGGGTTTTAAAGATATTTCCTGGAATTACATTTTAGACTCAAGAAACACATGTTTTTTTTCAGGTTTTGTCCACATTACAGCCAATACAAATTGGTTGTAAATTCTGATCAAGTTCTGTTTGGATTCAACTTTCAATTATAATATGTTTATGACACTATAAACCCTATTTTCAGCAATCAAAACCCCAACAACACCACATACACGAATTTAGCATCAAGTTTCATCATCAACAACAATCATAATCCAAACCCTAACATGCATACATGATCATCAAGTTACTATACTATTAAGAATCATTACATAGACATCAAAATACATGTTTTTTTAGCAAACCCTAACACGTATAAGATCATGTTTTCATGCATCAAGAATTAAAGCGAGATCAAGATTTCAAATCACACACATGTAAATGCAATATAACAACCAAGATGTTGTGAACGCGTTGTAGGACCGTGTTTAACTCCCAAACGATTGCGAAGGGACACGTGCGACGGGCGGAATCCGTGCACGTGCATGGACCGAACACAAGAACGTATATAAACTGTGATTCTATTGAAGATGTGACAGAATATAAGCACCGTGAATCACCTTTTCTACTTTCTCTCTCTAGAATCTCTCTCTAAGGTTCAATACTCCAAAGTTGCAAAAGTCTCAAAAAAATTCTAAACTAATACCCTAAGCCTCCTATTTATAGGCACGACTAAAAGCAAAGATCTAAGTAATTACAAGTTTGCCACTTTGACTTTTCCCTCTATATTTTACAATATAAGACCTTGACTTGTTCAGTTTTCTGCTACGATTTGGATTGACGGAGGCGATAGACATTCGTGCACTCACAGACTCCCCCTTGGATATTGTCGTAGTCAATCTCGTGGCATCTTGTCTTTTCTCTCTCTCTGAGTCTTTATGAAGTTTTAACATCTTCAGCTACCACAGACTCCCTCTTTAATCTAATAGACTCCCCGTGGATTTTTCTTCAGCTTCAGTTGCTCCCCCTTTCGTTTAGACTCTTCCTTCAGGCTCCCCCTTTCGTAATGCTTCCGTGCTTTTGGGACCGACACCTGGTTTCCGATTACTGGCCCCCCTTGATTCGAGCTTCTCTTCAGACTCCCCCTTAGTCTCGGCTATCGGGATCGTAATCTGGCACTTTCATCTGCAAATCTCAAACATTTATAAGAAATTTGACAATATAAGATTGAAAACCTAACTCTCAGCATAAGCTGGAGCATTTCAAAGATGTAACAGTGAAAGCTTTTTCGGTTTTCTAGGAATAACTTGGCTCACTCCCCCTATCAAACAACTATGGATTTGACAGTTTAAGAATCCAAAACCTCACGAATAATCTTCCAAGTTCAAATTAATGACCTTGGAGATATTACAAACTGTTTTTTATTTTTCATTTTAAAACTTCAAGTTTCAAATTAATGAACTTGTTTATTTTCTGAAACATGTTCAGCATACTTAGATTTTGAAACTCAGCATTCAGACATCGGTTGTCGAAAATAAATTTGAATCAAAATCTTTTTGTATTTTTCTGAAATATAAAGCAGTAAAGAAATATTTATAGACAATATTTTTGTTTGAGTTCGCGTCAGAGGATCATATCAGTTTATGACAAATCACTAGCACCGTTGAGCTTTAAACACTTTAAGTTCTAAACGATTCACTTAGATTGTTAGTATACTGATCCACTTAATTTTTCACACAAAGTTCAACTAATTCGAGATACGAGTTAATGTTTTGAGGACTTTAACTTATTCGCGTGTCCCACCTCAGAATATACTCTCGTACCAAAATTCCCTAGATTCAGTCTTACAGGTGAATATACTAGATTGATATCTGTACTCTGGATTAATGCGAGACCTTGAGAGCTCAGGTATGAACTACCATTTAATCAAAGAGATGAAGGCTCAACTTTAAGGTGTGTTCCCTTTAGGAATCTTCTTTACACCTGCATTTGATTCATATCTTTCGATATTTTTCAATTTTTATGCAGAGGGTAAGCTATAAGTGCGTAAAGTATTATACGAGGTCTAGGCCATTGCTTCCGCAATATCAGAAGACCAGGTATAATACCCCAGATATCAAACAGTATAAAGACCTAGTATCTCAGAATCTGGCAATCTCTCAAACAAGATTTTGTGGGTTACCCATATATCCGAGAGATGTTCCCCACGAGATAAGTAAGTATTTGTCGCAACCCCCGTCCCCTAACAACCCGGGAACGGGCGGCTGCGGCCAGTTTCGGTGGTACCATTGTTTTATCATTTTGGCAGCGGAAATTTCATCAGGACCTTAGTTAGGAAATATTTTATCAGAGTAAAATACCACGCTTTATAATATTAAAAAATTCCCAAGTTTCAAGTACACACATTTTCATAGGGATAAACCCTATTTTATTTAAATAAAAAATCTCTTTATTTAGATAACTTTTATTGCCACTTTTCCAAGCCTTCACTGCTGTCCAGCTGGCTTCTATTTGGCTTTCATATTTTGTTACCTGAAACGTGTTTAAAACATTTTGTCAGTGGGAAATACTGGTGAGTGAATCCCAGTTTAATCAAAACAGGTTTTATCAGTCTACAGCATTGAGGGCGGTCGCGCAATTACATTTGTTTCCATCTACTTTAATTACCACCCACGGTACTGTCAACCCGACTTGTGGTCATGTTACTACTCACAATGTAGTAACAAATTTTGTATACAAAACCCAGAGGCGTCTCTGAGAATTCACGTACTCTGTTCAAGATTGAAAAAATGTGCCCTTCTGTTATGTTTTGTTATTATTTAAAAAAGATCAAATCAGTATTGGGCTTAATAAACCTAATTTCAAGTGAGCTAAATTCTAAACCATAAAAAATGATTTGTAAATGGGCCTATATTGAAAGTGGTATGTGTTTACTATTTAAAAAAATAACATATACGTATCGATTTTTTTTAAATCGCATGCCCCTTGAAATCGTGGGCCTTGTGCGGAGGTCCTCCCCGCACACCATCAAAGCCTCCCATGACAAAACCCCAACATACCGATGATAATTTGTTGAATACAAATACTCAATCACTGTTTAATATAATGTTGATTATATGAGGTTTTGTAAAAAAAACATTTTGCAAAAAGGTTTACAAAAAGAAGATTACTCACCTTGCAGTCTTAGGGTTTTCCTTAAGGATTTCCTGGTGATTATCTAATAATTACACAAATGCACACCCGTTAGTATCATAACCCAATATTTACATTAGTAATACCCTCCCGGAGACGACATTCCAACGACTACGTCGGGCAGAACCACGACAGCCGTTACGGAACCACGGATCAATCGGGCAGCGTATCTAATATGTAACCAGGGGTTATAATACTTACAACGAGGCAGAACTTCGTTATTTAGGGGGTATAATGCCCGAAAATTATGTTTACTATGCAGAAATTCGAGAGAGAAAGAAAAGACTGAACGATTTGGACTGAAGGCCTCTCGACTCAATTTATAGGGTTGACACAGGGGGCCCTCGCGCCCTACGTAGACCACACAGGGGTCCTTCGCGCCCCGCGAGGCCAGCTAGGGTAGGCCCTAGCTGTGCTAATTCGGCCACTAGGCTTGACACGAGGCTACCACGTGGTGGCCTGGGGGCTCGCCCTGACTACGAGCTGTCGTGGCCCGCGTAGATCAACACCAACTCGTTCGCGGCCCGCGATCGAGGACTAGATCTTGTTTTTATTTTATTCTTAATGATATATGGTATTTAGGATCCTGTTTTCGCATACGGGGTGCATTTTAAGACATATAGGGATATTTTAAATATATTAGGGTGTCAAAAATTATGTTGGAGGGTTGTTATATCCTCCTCACCTTGTTTTATAACTCGTCCTCGAGGTCTACTGGAATAAGTGTGGGTATTTCCTTTGCATCTCTGATTCAAGCTCCCATGTGTACTTTGGTCCTCTTTTGGAGTCCCATTTTACTTTGACCAGAACTAATCTCTTGAGGTTCTTGACCTTCCTGTCTTTAATTTGTAGCGGTCTTTCCACAAATTTTAACTGCTCATTTACCTCTATATCCGTAAGAGGTACCACTAGTGATTCATCAGCTAAGCATTTCTTGAGATTAGATACATGAAATACATCATGTATTCCTGCCATTTCCTCTGGCAGTTGTAGCTGATAGGCTACAGGTCCTATTCTTTTGATAATCTCAAAAGGTCCAATATACCTGGGGCTTAGCTTTCCACTTTTGATGAATCTTAGCACTCCTTTCCATGGATAGACTTTCAATAACACTTTGTCTCCTACTTGAAATTCCATTGGCTTTCGTCTGTTATCTGCATAACTCTTCTATCGATCACGTGCTGCTTTCAATCGTTCCTTGACCTGAATGATCTTGTCTGTTGTTTCTTGTACTATCTCGGGTCCAGATAGTTGTTTTTCTCCAATTTCTGCCCTTTCGTCCATAAAGTGCTTCGAATGGTGCAGCATTGATACTTCTGTGATAGTTTTTATTATAAGAAAATTCTATTAATGGTAAGTGATCGTCCCAATTACCTCCGAAATCAATTACACAAGCTCTAAGCATATCTTCCATTGTTTGAATTGTTCTTTCGCTTTCTCTATCCATTTGAGGATGATGAGTTGTGCTTAGGTTTAACTTGGTTCCCAATGCTTTTTGGAAACTTGTCCAAAAATGAGAGGTAAAACGGCTATCTCTGTCAGAAACAATTGATAAAGGAATCCCATGTAATGAAACAATTTCATTTACATATAATTTAGCTAACTGTTCCATACTGAAAGTTTCCTACATTGGTAAAAAATGAGCTGACTTAGTTAGCTTGTCTACAATCACCCAGATTGTATCATTACCTTTTCTTGTTTTGGGTAATTTAGTAACAAAATCCATTGTTATTAATTCCCATTTCCAAACTGGTAACTCTAACTGTTGCAACAAACCTGAGGGTTTCTGATACATTTTATCACTTCCGGGATGCATCGTATACATAGATTTATGGGCTTCTTCTAATATACGGTGGCGTAGGTTTCCTAATTTAGGTATCCACATTCTTTTCTTATGGAATCTCCAAATTGCATCTGTTCCTTGTTCTAGTTCCTTAATCATTCCTTTCAACTTTTCAGTATCTTCCTTGATTACTGATTCTTGTGCTTTTCTAATTTGTTCATTTAAATCTACTTGTAGATTTATTTTAAAAGAGCGTACTCTTTTTGGTTTTTCGTGATACTTTCGACTTAAAGTATCAGCTACTATGTTTGCCTTTCCAGCATGGTACTAGATATTGCAATCATAATCGCTTAGTATCTCCATCCAGTGTCTTTGTCTCATATTCAATTCCTTTTGCCCGAAAACATACCTTAAACTCTTATGATCAGTGAAAATGGTAAACTTACTACCGTAAAGGTAATGTCTCCAAATTTTAAGGGAAAAAAATTATGGCTCCTAATTCTAAATCATGGGTTGAATAATTTTCTTCATGATTCTTAAGCTGTCTAGAGGCGTAAGCTTTAACCTTTTGACGTTGCATCAACACACATCCATAACCTAATTTAGAAGCGTCACAATAGACTATAAAGTCTTCAGTTCCTTCTGGTAACGCTAATATGGGTGCATTGGTCAATCTTTACTTAAGGATTCTAAAGGCTTCTTCTTGTTTTGATCCCCATTCAAACTTAACAGATTTACAAGTTAACTTAGTTCAGGGAATGGCTATTCTAGAAAAATCTTGAATAAATCTTCTATAATACCCGGCCAATCCTAAGAAACTTCTAACCTCGGCTGGTGATTCAGGGTTTTCCATTTGGTAATCGCCTCGATCTTTGCGGGATCCACATGAATTCCTTCATGATTGACTAAATGTCCAAGAAACTGTACCTGTTCTAACCAAAATTCACACTTTGAAAACTTTGCATAAAGCTTTTCCTTTCGCAATAAACTTAGAAGTGCGTGCACATGCGCTGCATGTTCCTCTTTGCTCTTAGAATAAATAAAAATATCATCTATAAAGAAAATTACGAATTTATCCAAATATGGCGCACATATTCGGTTCATCATGTCCATAAATGCAGCTGGGGCATTGGTTAGACCAAATGGCATGAAAGTAAATTCATAATGGCCATACCTTGTTCTAAAAGTTGTCTTAGGAATGTCTTCTTCCTGTACCTTTAATTGATGATATCCTGAACGTAAGTCAATTTTTGAGAAACATCGAGCTCCTTGCAGCTGGTCGAACAGATCATCGATTCTCGGTAATGGGTACCGATTTTTGATCGTGACTTTGTTCAATTCACGATAGTCAATGCACATACGCATTGATCTGTCCTTCTTCTTGACGAATAAGATTGGTGCTCCTCATGGCGATGAGCTTGGCTGTATAAATCCTTTCTCCAACAATTCGTGTAACTGTTTCTTCAGTTCCTGCATTTCTGCGGGTGCCAAACTGTAAGGTGCTTTGGCAAGTGTTGATGTTCCTGGTAGTAGGTGGATTCTGAATTCAACTTCTCTGTCTAGCGGTAGTCCTGGTAATTCTTATGGAAATACGTCTGGAAATTGGGATACTACTGGAATATCTTTTAGTTCTTTTCCTTTTGTGTTAATGATTATGGAAATCAAATATACTAATGACACGTTTCTAGCTTAACTTGTTGTTTTCATCACAGAGATGAATTTTGTGGATCTTCCTTTAATTGTGATCTTTTCACCCCTTGGTGAATTTACATGGATTGACTTTTGATCACATAGAATACTTGCTTTATTGGCTATTAACCAATCCATTCCTAATACAACATCAAATCCTGCCAGATTCATTGGGTAAAGGTTTGCAATAAATTTTTGATTTAAAAATTCTATTCTTGCATCCTGCAAGATTTCAGAAATCTTAATGGTTTCCCCATTTGCTGTCTCTACTAGACATTCTTGTGGGAGTTTAGTTAATGGTCGATTGAGAAGTTAGAAAAATGAAGTATTAATAAAACTTTGGTTTGCACCAGAGTCAAATAATACTTTAGCAAAAACATCATTAACTAAAAACGTACCGGCTATCACATCCGAGATCATCTTTGCTTCTTCTGCAGTCAGAACAAATGCTCTAGCATTTTTAGTAGTCTTGTTGTTCGGGGCTGGAGCTAGTTTCGAACAGTTCGGCTTGATGTGACCTTTTTCTCCACAGTTGAAGCACATTCCATTATTAGGTTTCTTCCTGCAATCTTCTTCCTTGTGACCTGGTATCTTGCAGAAGTTGCAGTAAGTGGAGTATTTTCCTGAATGCTTCTTCTTGCAAGCTTTGCAGCAAGGTGCAGAGGTAGAACCTACATTTTTCCCACGGTTGGAATTTCCATAACGAAATTCTTGGGTAAGCTTTTGAGCTAGGTTTCTCCTCTGGTCTTCTTCTCGTGTACGCACTAATTCATCAGTCAAGGTATTTGCTAGTTCCACAGCTTCTTCTATAGTTTGAGGTCTAGCTGCCTTGACTACATGCCTTATCTCACTGATTAATCCCCAGATGTAGCAGGAGATTAATACTGGTTCAGGTGATGCAAGGGTTGGCACTATTCTAGCATATTCAAAGAATAAAGTAGTGTACCCCTTACTATCCACTCCAGTCATCCTAAGGTTTAAGAACTTATTTGCTATCTGTTCTTTTTCATTGGGAGGGCAAAATTTTCTTTCCACCATATTCTTAAATTCCTCCCATTCCATATTGTAAATCCTGTCACTTCCCCTAGACTGGAGGATAGTGTTCCAACATTCTAAGGCCGAGTTCTTAAACAGATTGGAGGCAAACATTATCTTATCTTCTTCGGCGCACTTGCTTATTTTTAAAACTGCCTCAGTCTTTTCTATCCAGCATAGAGCTGCAATGGACCCTTCATTGCCCGAGAATTGTATTGGTTTGCAAGACCAAAATTCCTTATAAGAACAAGCATAAGACATGGTTCTTCTTCTTTTGGGAATGGGCACTTGAAGTATGGGTCCATTGTGCACGCTGTGACTAGGTTCTGTATGGGTTCGCTAACTTCCATTACCACTTTTATCATAATTTTCCGCATCCCTAAAATTTTGGATAATAGCTGGCATAACATCTCTAATTCCTTGGGTTACAAAATGTTGAATTTCACTATTATTCATTTGATTTTCATTATTCTGGTTTTCTGGATTTGCTGCGTCGGCCATCTGGATTTTAAACAATTACCAAGTATTAATATCACAGGACAATATCCAATACAAACAATCACACGGCAAGCATGTTGATCAAAATCGTCCAGCATTGCAACTTAGTCTATTTTATAGTATGCATCTATAATTATTACAATACAACTGGAATAAAAATACAATACTTGTATGCATCACTAACCACAAGGTGCTCTATACTACAACATATATATTATCATATATTATAATTTTTTTTCAAGCATACACATATTATATATATATATTTATTATTATTATTATTATATTATTATTATTATTATTACTAATGATAGGGGTTCATCCAAAAGTCCATATTACGCTTGTCATATTTCCAGACGAGTCGTTCCCCTATTTGTCTCATCCTTTCACTCTCTTCTACAATCTCCTCACCAAAGGTTTGGAGTTCTTGCACATTTTCTGTGCTCATTGGGGGTGTAGGTGCTGGTATGGGATCTGGGTATTGTGGCATTGGTTCTTCCTGAGGATATGGATTCTCTAGGTTTTCCCTAATGTATTCATAATTATCATAATATGGATCTAGAGGGTCCAGACCTGGGTAAGCTGCTAGGTTTGGCATGGGTTCTTCTGATATTGGGTAGCGTTGCTGATAATCCCTATGGTCGTAAAACCACGGGTCGTAGTCTGGGTCTAAGGGATTGGGTGCTGGTACTCTAGGTATCTCAGTCGGGTCAAAAGCTGGTGCTGGAATTTGGTTTTCCATGTTAACTTCAATCTCCGTTGGTTGTGTGGGAAACAAGGGTAATGGTTGGGGTGCTATGAGTTGCTCTAAATTAGGGTCTGCAGCTGTAGTTGCTAGAATATGTGTCACACCTGTGTCACTTCAACCATCAAACAAATACCAAACCAATGAAATATTATATTTCATACTTTTCATTTGTATAAATATGAGTATCGTTTGCACATATCAATTCTTGTTCGATTTCAAGCTTTAAATCGCTTTCTGGAAGGTTATACGCGATCTGATGCGCAAATATAACCAGTTTAATGTAACAAACACTCTGGAATAGTGACATAGGCTTAACGTACCCTAAATACCCTTTACATGAAGGATTCGGTATGGCAAAAACATGTTTATTCGAACTTTAGAACTATTTACGACAAAACTGCGAAACGAACGTTGGTGACCGCCCGGATAATATTTAAATCCTAAAAATATTATGTTATGATTAAAATTTTATTTTTAATCATGTTCGTGTTGAAAAATAAATTAAAACGCTTAAAAACGTTATTTTTCAAGTTTAAGCACGTACCGCGTGTTACTGCGCAACACAGTGCTTATACTGCGAAACACAGACAACGCAGCCAGGCTCGGCAACTGAAACTTATTTCAGTAATATTTTGGTGAGTTTATTTTTATAGAATGATAAAAATAAGAGTAAACTGCTAAATTCGTCCCTGAGGTTTGACTCAAATTGCTAGATCAGTCCAAAATCAAGTTTTGATGCTAAAACAGTCACTAAGCCTAGTTTCTGTTGCTATTTCAGTCCAATAAATTAACACCGTTAGAACCTCCGTTAATGAATGGGTAAAACTGCTAAATTCGTCCCTGAGGTTTGATTCAAGTTGCTAGATCAGTCCAAAATCAAGTTTTTTGAATTTGTTAATTATAAACTTATTTAGGTATATAATTTTTCTAGACTTGCATTAATTTTTTGAATTTGTTAATTATAAACTTATTTAGATTATAAACTTATTTAGGTATATAATTTGCAAGTCTAGAAAAATTATTTGTTAGTTATTTTGATTATTATTATTATTATTATTATTATTATTATTATCATTAAATGTTTACTAATTATATACTTAAGTATTTAAATAAGATAATACTTAATTTAAATAAAATTAGTTTTAAAAATATAAATGTATCTTTTTTGAAGAGCGCAATTTAACCGGCCCAGCCTTAAATACTGATTTTATTTTGATGTTGTTATTGTTGTTGTTGTTACCATGTAAATATTTAGTATTTATTTAAGGATTTAAATAAGACAACAGTTAATTTAAACAATATTTAGTTATGAAAAATACAAACATTATATGTAAATTTAAATATTAAGAAATTAACATAATTTTTATTTATTTTTATTTAAATCATAATATTTAATGTTTAATATTTATCAATTATTTTAATTTAATATTTGTATTATAAAGTTCTTTTATTCATTTTTTTCTACTTAATTAAGTGGTTTCGTATTTAATAATACTTATCATTCAGGTGAGGTCGGACAACATGTCGTGCTAGAACAAGTCTCATAAAAAAGATTATTTTGGTCGGACAACATGTCGTGCCAGACATGTTGTCCGATCTCACCTGAATGATAAGTATTATTAAATACGAAACCACTTAATTAAGTAGAAAAAATGAATAAAAGAACTTTATAATACAAATATTAAATTAAAATAATTGATAAATATTAAACATTAAATATTATGATTTAAATAAAAATAAATAAAAATTATGTTACTTTCTTAATATTTAAATTTACATATAATGTTTGTATTTTTCATAACTAAATATTGTTTAAATTAACTGTTGTCTTATTTAAATCCTTAAATAAATACTAAATATTTACATGGTAACAACAACAACAATAACAACATCAAAATAAAATCAGTATTTAAGGCTGGGCCGGTTAAATTGCGCTCTTCAAAAAAGCTACATTTATATTTTTAAAACTAATTTTATTTAAATTAAGTATTATCTTATTTAAATACTTAAGTATATAATTAGTAAACATTTAATGATAATAATAATAATAATAATCAAAATAACTAACAAATAATTTTTCTAGACTTGCAAATTATATACCTAAATAAGTTTATAATTAACAAATTCAAAAAATTAATGCAAGTCTAGAAAAATTATATACCTAAATAAGTTTATAATTAACAAATTCAAAAAAGTTGATTTTGGACTGATTTAGCAACTTGAATCAAACCTCAGGGACGAATTTAGCAGTTTTACCCATTCATTAACGGAGGTTCTAACGGTGTTAATTTATTGGACTGAAATAGCAACAGAAACTAGGCTCAGGGACTGTTTTAGCAATAAAACTTGATTTTGGACTGATCTAGCAATTTGAGTCAAACCTCAGGGACGAATTTAGCAGTTTACTCTAAAAATAATTCAGAACGCCATAAAACGGGATTTAAATGCTAGATAAAATACCCGGTGTCCAGATTAAATACCTGTTTTTATATAATTTACCAATCAAAAGTTACACTTTACCCCCCCCCCCCCTGATATTCACGGTCACATGGGGGTGAGCCCACCAAAATATTTACTAGATCTTGCAATCTCATATTTGATATTTCTTGGATTCCATAAGATATTTTGTGATCTTGGAGATTTATCTAGATTTTGTCCTATTTATATCACCATACTTCACTTCATATCTTCACAAATCTTCCTCCTTCTCTCTCCCTCACAACCGTCCACACCACCTTCATCACCATCTTCATCTTTTGCAACTTTGTTCTTCAAGATCCAACTCCATTTCAAGCATATTTCAAGTTGGTATAAAGATACAAAGGGGTAACCAAGGTGCTTTCAAGTGATTTCAAGCTCCATATCATCAAAACCTCATCCAACAACTTAGTTGAATCTTAAAGGTATAACATTTATGTTTAAATCATACTCTTGATTCTTGGTTGTTCTTGATGATTTGAAGTTTCTCTTGAATCTTGGAATTTTCACAAACTTGAAATCTAAAAAAAAAAAGAAATGGGTCTTGATACAAAATAAAAAATGGTGATGTATATGGGTGTATATAAACCGTACATATATATATATATATGGGTGTATATAAACACTTATTTAGGATACTTGCTAGCATGTTTTAGTAACATTTAAGCGATTAACAGGATGTTGAGTAACATTTACAGCCAACTTCAGTTAGCTGTAAACGGACCGTTATAAATCAAAAAATCAATTTTCTGAAGTCTAAATTATATGTTTTCGAAAAACGAATCAAATGGCACTGGAATCATATTTTTTCGAGGTCGTTTACTATTTTTAAAGGTCCGTTTTGTACAGCAGCAAAAGCTGCGCTTTCAGTGCAGAAAATGTGTGTTATTTTTTTCGTCATAACTTGAAATCTGTGTAGAATTAGCTCATGAAATTTGTACTGTAGATGACCACTGATGTCGTTGTAATTCTACAACTGGAATTTCATCAATCGGACTTATGATGAATTTTAAATGAATTATTCCGTGGACTGCAGTCAGAAAGTGACGAATCTGATTGCAGTCCGGTAAATGATTTTTTATAAAATATTGGTAATGAATTGGATCCCGATATTTTTTACACAACAATATTTGGATCGTTTAAAACATTCTGTAAAAATTTGGGAATTTTTGGAGTAAGCTAACTATTTTATTAAAATTCCCGAAAACAGCCAAGTTTTAAACGATAGTTAAAATGCAAGGATTTTGATGATATATGCATGATATGATAAATGTTCAAATACATTAGCAAATAAACATGAATAAGTTGCATATTTGTTGCATTTAGATTCAGATAAAATGATGTTGATATGATAGTGTGCGTTAGGTACTTGTACATAAGAATACATGTTGATTTAAAGCTCAAGAAATGATAAAAAATGATGGTATGACAAAAGTGTTTTAGATCAGGTTATAAACACTAAAAAATAATCTTATTTGATATATTATAATGGCATGAAACTTTGACATAGGTTTGATAGCTTTGCATGTTGTACATATAGCTTAAAAAGTGGTAAAATATGTGAAATTTGCATGATTTATGTGCTATATGTGAGACCTGCACTATCATGAGTATAACCACTATTTTATTCAGTAAATAATATGGGTTATGTTAAAATATCAGGTCGTTTCGATTTGGGAAGGTTAGGGTAACGTTTGATGCAAAACTATGAGGTAAAACGGTTTAAAATCGACTTTTCGGAGGATTTTTATAAAACTGTTTTAGATCAGTAAGTGAACTGCTATTTTTGATATAAAAATAAGTATTTTAACTTATATTAAGTTTACTTGGTGTTTGGTTAGCCATACGTGACTTCCGACGCCCAAAAATGTTACCGAATCGCTAAAATAAGTGTTTTTCGACATACACTATAATGGGTTGTTCATGGGTAAATTTTATGTGTTACAATGTGTTATGTGTTTTATAAATATGTGTGTCGATGACATGTTAATACTTGACAAGATTATGTGTATTACGCTATTATTAGTATGTTACGTTTGAGTATATATATTACGACGCGCAAATCGTAGATATATTGCTTACAACATGATGAGAGTCACCAATAAAATCGCTCAAGTCGCAAAGTTCTTAAAATATGTATATGAACTCATATATACATAAATACACCAATATAATAAAAAATAATAACTCTTCGAGAAGATCTCAAAGTTATGTGAAAATTCTAAGTATCGGAGAAACTTATGTATTTTTGTGGATTTTTGATTATTAAATCGTTCGTATTTAATTTAGGACGAATAAACAATTTGAGGGATTGTGTTAACATATCAAAACACACCCAAAGATGAGTACATAGTCCCATCTTTTACTGTTTTCAAATGTTTTGGGGTGAAACATATGTGCCTATACAATATTTTCATGATTTCGACTATATGATTACACATGCATAAGTACTATCTTTTGACGAATTGAACTATTATCCATGGTTTAAAAACTGATTTCCGAAGTTTGTTACGACTATTTGTTTGTTCATATGTTTACTTATACATTCATTAACAATGATCAAGCCGATTGGTGGTGCGATATAGCGCTATAGGACTAGACACCCCATTCCTGTTGTATGGAATGTCAGAAACCAAATTTTAACCAAATAGAATTTGCCTTTGTGGTATTTCTATAGTCTCCAAAGTGTAGTTTGATGCAGTAAGGTTTGAATGTATTGCTAAATCGCGATTTATGGTATATTTCGATATACTACCAACGTGATATTGTTTACTAAAGCATAATTTGATATGCTATTGTTTACTAAAATATAGTTTGATATATTACCAAACCACGATTTAGGTATGTTCCGACATACTACCAACGTGATATTATTTACTAAAGTATAATATGATATACTATTTACAAATCCAACATATATTTTTTTATTTACTAAAACATAGTTGATATGTTATTTACCAAACCAAAGTATACTTATGATATACTACCGAAAACTATTATTTTAACAACTAAAGTATATTTGATATACTATTTGTTTAACTGTTTTGAAACTAAAATATATTTTAATATACTTCTTATCTGACTTTCTTAAAACCAAGGTATATTTTTATGTATACTACAACTTTTATATCAATGCAAAGTGTTCTAGAAACCAAACATTTATCAAGGATTCATGGCTCTACTTTTATAAACATATAATCTTTTCTTATAAGATCCAAAGCCAAGAATCTAATTCACAAAACCTATGCTACTCACAGGCATTTTTATGCTGACGTATTTACTTTCACATATGTCTCAGGTTTATTTCGTGACGACTATTGATTGCTTTACGTAGGATGGACGTGGGCCTTAGTAATTATAAAACATGAACGGCAATTGTGCTATTTGTTGATCAAATTCCAAGACAATGTAACTTTTTTATGTAATAAAACAATATTCTAAATTCCATGTGTTGTGAAACAATGATTCTGTTACAACACTCCCCGACGTTTCCGCCACGATTTGTTGTTTTACGTGGTCGGGGTGTGACAGAAGAGTTGGTATCAGAGCTCATGGTTATAGGGAATTAGGTTTTTAGTAAAATTTTGACCTAGACTATAACCTTCCTGGGACCCTAACACAAGTTACCTTGTGTTTAGATCTTAAAACAATGATATCACCTATCCTTAGGTGATTACCAAAACAAGTACACAAATCTCAATTCCATTTGAAAATCGATCATCTATCCTTAGATGATTAGTTTTAGGCTTTACGCCTTTAAAGTTTTCAAATCTCGTCAAAGTTTGAGTCTTAATAATGTGAACACGTGCAATCCGGAAGGGTGGGTGCCTGTACCCTGAGTTTTCTGTCTAAGGCTAGAGTGTTCGTACAAATCCACATAATCGGACCAGTCACTCTTACATGGGAACTCTTTGGGTGAGTGTCCACTTATAGGCTAAAGCATGTCTTCATTATGCATTATGTAGACCTATTTACTTTGATTGGTCACTGTGTTGTTTGTTTGTTTTAAGTAACGAACAAATGACCACCTTCCTTCATTTTGTCGATGTTTTCAATACTCCTTTTGATTGTTCTATGTCAATCTCACACATTTCCTTGTGTTCCTTTTCTTTTAGATGCCTCCTCAACGTGATCAAACTCAAGACGCCGCAATGGCAACCTTGATCACTCAGCAAATCGCTGCTGTACTCCCGAACCTAGTTACCCAGTTAAACCAAGCAAACAACAACAACGCACCTGTTTCATGCAACTTTAAGACATTCAACTCTGCTAAACCTTTGAAGTTTTCTGGGACTCAAGGAGCAACCGCGCTCCTGCAATGGTTTGAAAGTTTGGAGAGCACATTCAGACATGTGCAATGTCCGAATGAGCGTAAAGTTGAGTTTGCATCCAGTGTGTTTGAGAAGCGTGCTCTTACATGGTGGAATGGGGTGATGCGTGATAGGGGTGCCAATGTGGCATTAGCTCAAACTTGGGAGGAGCTTCGAGCTCTAATGATGAAGGAGTTCTGTCCTCGTCATGAGCTTAGAACGTTGGAAAGAGAATTCGACGATTTTAAGCAAGATAGTGGTGAAAATCGAGCCTATACTGACCGTTATGAAGAGCTGAGCCTATTATGTCCTGCTATGGTTACGCCTGTGGAGAAGGCGATTGAAAAGTACATTGATGGTCTTCCTTACTTAGTTCAGGTTATCGTTACTAGCAGCAACCCTACTACCGTCAGACAAGCCATTGAATTATCTGCTACCCTGACTGAATCCCAGATCAGGAAAGGTAAGCTTTTTCGAAAGGGCGACCTGAAACCATCTGACAAGTCTGCACAAGAAGAACCGAAGGATAGACAGGCCGAGATATCCAAGAAGAAGAAGCGCAAGGCTTCACAAAACTATTTAATAACTGCTCGGAACAATCAGGTTGCACCAAATCAGCCAGCACAACCTCGTACAAAGAAAAACTATGTTGGTAATGCACCTTTGTTCAACAAATGGAACCGTCATCATCTGGAGCAAGTACAATGTCACAAATGTACCCACTGTGGGCGATTGGGACATTTGGTCAATACCTGCCGTTATGCTAACCAAGCTGCTGCAAATCCTGTTGTTGCTCAAGCACAGTTCCCTCCTGGGTCGTGTTATAACTGTGGTGACCTTACTCACTACCGCAACAATTGCCCAAGACTTGTTAACGTGAATCCAGCACGTAGACGAGTGTTTAACATAAACGAGGCAAACGCAAACGTCGATGCAGCAGTGAACAATTAGTCTTTTGGTTTTCCTTGTATGTTATCTTTTGGATGTTTGAATCGACTCAGTTGATGCATAAATAAAATTTGTTGTTTCAATTTTATTTTATAAAACTGATACGATTGTGTGTATACAAACCTACGATGTCGACACCAAGGAACCATGTTCCTTACAAAACAAACTACTCGTGTGATTCTTTCGTTTTATGATCACTCGTGATCTCCCCAAAAATCCTAAGTACAAGTTACAAATTCTCAAACAGATACTTGAAATACCATTTCAAATCTTTGATTTCATATCTAAAGGTACTTTCATGAGTCCTTAAGTGGATTCATTGCGTGCTCTAATACGAATGTTACGATACGACCAAGACAAAGCCAAATCCTTATAAGATCTTCCTATCTTCATAGTTAGATTCTTGGAATGTTTTGAGTACCAATGGAAGTCCTCGATTGGATTTCTGGTGTACTTTAAATGCATTAATTCAAGTTAATGAACGAGCTAATAACTAAGTTAACAACTATGCGATTATGTGATTATGTGTTTATGTGTGATTCTAAAGCTCGCTATCTAAGTCCTAGTAGAATCTTCCGTATTTTCATATGTTGGATTCTCAGAAGGATACTCAAAGTACTATCTTAAATTCCTTAAGGGGCTTTTCTATGCAAATAGTAAGAACCTTGGATTCCAAAGTGCTATTTCAAAATGATTATTTGATTCAATAAAAAGACTCATTAGTGGTCTATTTAAAGAGATTGTACGACGGTCTAGTTAAGAAGATCATGTGTTGATCTGGTTAAGAAGATCGTTCGTTGATCTAATTAAAAAGATCCTTTGTTGGTCGAGTCAAGTCACTTCATGTTTATTCGATTGATCTTTCCCCTAAGCATTATGAAATGAACTGTGCGGACTGTGCAATAAATTACATAATTATGGATGCATACATAATTATGGAATTCAGTGCACAGAAACCACAGCAAGTTTTATCATGTGTTAAGACCTATAGTGATGTGAATAACGAAACGGGAACAATGTAGAAAGGAGCATGGTCGATACGCCGCTAGTACTTCCTATATATAAGTGTTCCTTATTACATTGCGAACATAGCGTTATTTAAGTTACTAGAAGTCCAGGACCTTGACCAATGTTATTTTATCTTACATTCTCCGACTCTGTTTTCGAGCACACACAAGTTTCCTCTAAAATTAAATTTCGGGACGAAATTTCCTAAAGTAGGGGAGACTGTGACACCTGTGTCACTTCAACCATCAAACAAATACCAAACCAATGAGATATTATATTTCATACTTGGCATTTGTATAAATATGTGTATCATTTGCACATATCAATTCTTGTTCGATTTCGAGCTTTAAATCGCTTTTTGGAATGTTATACGCGATCTGATGCGCAAATATAACCAGTTTAATGTAACAAACACTCCGGAACAGTGACATAGGCTTAACGTACCCTAAATACCCTTTACATAACTAAGAAATAAGTTTCGAAGGATTCGGTATGGCAAAAACATGTTTATTCGAACTTTAGAACTATTTACGACAAAACTGCGAAACGAACGTTGGTGACCGCCCGGATAATATTTAAATCCTAAAAATATTCTGTTATGATTAAAATTTTATTTTTAATCATGTTTGTGTTGAAAAATAAATTAAAATGCTTAAAAACGTTATTTTTCAAGTTTAAGCGCGTACCGCGTGTTACTGCGCAACACGGACAACGCAGCTAGGCTCGGCAACTGAAATTTATTTCAGTAATATTTTGGCGAGTTTGTTTTTATAGAATGATAAAAGTAATTCAGAACGCCATAAAACGGGATTTAAATGCTAGATAAAATACCCGGTATCCAGATTAAATACTTGTTTTTATCTAATTTACCAATAAAAAATTACACTTTACCCCCCCCCCCCCCTGATATTCACGGTCACATGGGGGTGACCCCACCAAAATATTTACTAGATCTTGCAATCTCATATTTGATACTTGTTGAATTCCATAAGATATTTTGTGATCTTGGAGATTTATCTAGATCTTGTCCTATTTATATCACCATACTTCACTTCATATCTTCACAAATCTTCCTCCTTCTCTCTCCCTCCCAACCGTCCACACCACCTTGATCACCATCTTCATCTTTTTCAACTTTGTTCTTCAAGATCCAACTCCATTTCAAGCATATATCAAGTTGGTATGAAGATACAAAGGGGTTTCCAAGGTGCTTTCAAGTGATTTCAAGCTCCATATCATCAAAACCTCATCCAACAACTTACTTGAATCTTGAAGGTATAACATTTATGTTTACATCATACTCTTTATTCTTGGTTTTTCTTGATGATTTGAAGTTTCTCTTGAATCTGGGAATTTTCACAAACTTGAAATCTAAAAAAAAAAGAAATGGGTCTTGATAAAAAATAAAAAATGGTGATGTATATGGGTGTATATAAACCGTACACATATATATATATATATATGGGTTTATGAGTTCTGAGTTTGATTTCTTGATAAACACTTATTTAGGATATTTGCTTGCATGTTTTAGTAACATTTAAGCGATTAACAACACGTTGAGTAAAATTTACAGCCAAATTCAGTTGGCTGTAAACGGACCGTTATAAATCGAAAAATCAATTTTCTGAAGTCTAAATTATATGTTTTCGAAAAACGAATCAAATGGAACTGGAATCATATTTTTTCGAGGTCGTTTAATATTTTTAAAGGTCCATTTTGAACAGCAACAAAAGCTGCGTTTTCACTGCAGAAAATGTGTGTTATGTTTTTCATCATAACTTGAAATATGTGTAGAATTAGCTCATGAAATTTGTACTGTGGATGACCACTGATGTCGTTGTAATTCTCCCATGGAATTTTATCAATCGGACTTACGATGAATTTTAAATGAATTATTCCGTGGATTGCAGTCAGAAAGTGACGAATCTGATTGCAGTCCGGTAAATGATTTTTATAACATATTGGTAATAAATTAGATCCTGATATTTTTACACAATAATATTTGGATCGTTTAAAACATTCTGTAAAAATTTGGGAATTTTTGGAGTAAGTTAACTATTTTATTAAAATTCCCGAAAACATCCCAGTTTTGAATGATAGTTAAAGCAAGGATTTTGATGATATATGCATGATATGATAAATGTTCAAATACATCAGCAAATAAACATGAATAAGTTGCATATTTGTTGCATTTAGATTCACATAAAATGATGTTGATATGATAGTGTGCTTTAGGCACTTGTACATAAGAATACATGTAGATTTAAAGCTCAAGAAATGATAAAAAAATGATGATATGACAAAAGTGTTTTAGATCAGGTTATAAACACTAAAAAATAATCTTATTTGATATATTATAATGACATGAAACTTTGACATATGTTTGATAGCTTTGCATGTTGTACATATAGCTTAAAAAGTGGTAAAATATGTGAAATTTGCATGATTTATGTGCTATATGTGAGACCTGCACTATCATGAGTATGACCACTATTTTATTCAGTAAATAATATGGGTTATGTTAAAATATCAAGTTGTTTCGATTTGGGATGGTTAGGATAACGTTTAATGCAAAACTATGCGGTAAAACAGTTAAAAATCGACTTTTCGGAGGATTTTTATAAAACTGTTTTAGATCAGAAAGTAAACTGATAATTTTGATATAAAAATAAGTATTTTAACTTATATTAAGTTTACGTGGTCTTTGGTTAGCCATACGTGACTTCCGACGCCAAAAAATGTTACCGAATCGCTAAAATAAGTGTTTTTCGACAAACACTATAATGGGTTGTTCAAGGGTAAATTTTATGTGTTACAATGTGTTATGTGTTTTATAAATATGTGTGTGATGACATGTTAATACTTGACAAGATTATGTGTATTACGCTATTATTAGTATGTTACGTTTGAGTATATATATTACGACGCACAAATTGTAGATATATTGCTTACAACATGATGTGAGTCACCAATAAAATCGTTCAACTCGCAAAGTTCTTAAAATATGTATATGAACTCATATATACATAAATACACCAATATAATAAAAAATAATAACTCTTCGAGAAGATCTCAAAGTTATGTGAAACTTCTAAGTATCAGAGAAACTTATGTATTTTTGTGGGTTTTTGATTATTAAATCGTTCTTATTTAATTTAGGACGAATAAACAATTTGAGGGATTGTGTTAACATATAAAAACGCACCCAAAGGTGATTACATAGTCCCCTCTTTTACTGTTTTCAAATGTTTTGGGGTGAAACATATGTGCCTATACAATATTTTCATGATTTCGACTATATGATTACACATGCATAAGTACTATCTTTTGACGAATTGAACTATTATCCATGGTTTAAACACTGATTTCCGAAGTTTGTTACGACTATTTGTTTGTTCATATGTTTACTTATACATTCATTAACAATGATCAAGCTGATTGGTGGTACGATATAGCGCTATAGGACTAGACACCCCATTCCTGTTGTATGGAATGCCAGAAACCAAATTTTAACCAAATAGAATTTGCCTTTATGGTATTTCTATAGTCTCCAAAGTGTAGTTTGATGCACTAAGGTTTGAATGTATTGCTAAATCGCGATTTATGTTATATTTCGATATACTACCAACGTGATACTGTTTACTAAAGCATAATTTGATATGCTATTGTTTACTAAAATATAGTTTGATATATTACCAAACCACGATTTAGGTATGTTCCGACATACTACCAACGTGATATTATTTACTAAAGTATAATTTGATATACTATGTACAAATCCAACATATATTTTGTTATTTACTAAAACATAGTTGATATGTTATTTACCAAACCAGAGTATACTTATGGTATACTACTGAAAACTATTATTTTAACAACTAAAGTATATTTGATATACTATCTGTTTAACTCTTTTGAAACTAAAATATATTTTAATATATTACTTATCCGACTTTCTTAAAACCAAGGTATATTTTTATGTATACTACAACTTTTATATCAATGCAAAGTGTTCTAGAAACCAAACTTTTATCAAGGATTCATGGCTACTTTTATAAACATATAATCTTTTCATATATGATCCAAAGCCATGAATCTAATTCACAAAACCTATGCTACTCACAGGCATTTTTATGCTGACGTATTTACTTTCACATATGTTTCAGGTTTATTTCGTGACGACTGTTGATTGGTTTACATAGGATGGACGTGGGCCTTAGTAATTATAAAAACATGAACGACAATTGTGCTGTTTGTTGATCAAATTCCAAGACAATGTAACTTTTTTTATGTAATAAAACAATATTCTAAATTCCATGTGTTGTGAAACAATGATTCTGTTACAACACTCCCCGACATTTCCGCCATGATTTGCTGTTTTACGTGGTCGGGGTGTGACAATATGAAAGTTTGCTAGACTCCTATTTAGCATATCTTGGGTGTGAGCATCTGTTTCTCTCTTAGCGGTTGCTAAAACTCGCTGTTGTTGTAACTTTTTCATCCCCTTCCTATGTTCATGCGTACCGCTGCTGAACCATCCTCTCTTTTTAGGAGTGAATGGCTCTTCAGATTGAGCCTTGAACACGAATATCCCATCTTCATTGTCAGCAGAACACCCTGAGAGGGTAGGCTGTAAAGAGGTACCTTTGCTCCTAGGTGAGCTGGACAACTGACGGTAGGCGTCGGAAGGTCCTTGGTCGCTCATACTGTAAACTAACAAATAGTCAAATAACACACAACTATAAAATACAGATACGCACATATTATCGTTATTAATTTACTAACAATTTGAATAATATCTTGGTGTCAGTAGAACACTTCTGTGGCTGAATCAGTGGCTTAGCTCTGATACCACCTTCTGTCGCAATCCCCGTCCCCTAACAACCCGGGAACGGGCGGCCGCGGCAAGTTTCGGTGGTACCGTTGTTTTATCATTTTGACAGCGGAAATTTCATCAGGACCGTAGTTAGGAAATATTTTATCAGAGTAAAATACCACGCTTTATAATATTAAACACATGGGAAATTCCCTAGTTTCAAGTACACACATTTTCATAGCGATAAACCCTATTTTATTTAAATGAAAACATCTCTTTATTTAGGTAACTTTTATTGCCACTTTTCCAAGCCTTCAGTGCTGTCCAGCTGGCTTTCACATTTTGTTACCTGAAACGTGTTGGTGCATATTTCGTACGTCTGCCACTGTGCGAATAGCTAGATAGAGCGTGTGTTGAATATTGTATAGAATAGGAGAAAGTTGGATAGGTTTTGATATTGTAAAGGTGCATCTGGATCGGGTGGCAATCCGATCGGATGACCATCCGATTGGATGACACCATGTTGTGAGATGTCGGTAAATAGGGACCTTGGGGTTCCATTTGGACAAGCTTTTGGTTCCCATAGGGGAAATGTTGTCCAACTGGTCTCTCGGTGCTGTAATCGTTGAATAATCAATAGAGACCAGATTATAAGTGACTGCTCGGTGCTGTATCTATCTTCTACTTGTTTCTTTTCGTTTTTGACCTTAATAAACGCACCGAACACGTCGTTTCGGGACTGAAGCTCCGTCGAACTCACCGGATCCTAGAATCAGTAAAATACGTTTAAAACATTTTGTCAGTGGGAAATATTGGTAAGTGAATCCCAGTTTAATCAAAATAGGTTTTATCAGTCTACAGCATTGAGGGCGGTTGCGCAATTACATTTGTTTCCATCTACTTTAATTACCACCCACGGTACTGTCAACCTGACTTGTGGTCATGTTACTACTCACAATGTAGTAACAAATTTTGTATAAAAAACCCCAACATACCGATGATAATTTGCAGAATACAAATACTCAATCACTTTTTAATATAATGTTAATCATATGAGGTTATGTAAAAAAAATAGTTTGCAAAAAGGTTCACAAAAAGGAGATTACTCACCTTGCTGTCTTAGGGTTTTCATTAAGGATTTCCTAGTGATTATCTAATAATTACACAAATGCACATGCGTTAGTATAATAACCCAATATTTACATTAGTAATACCCTCCCCGAGACGGCATTCCAAAGACTACGTCGGGCAGAACCACGACAGCCGTTACGGAACCCTGGATCAATCGGGCAGCGTATCTAATACGTAACCGGGGGTTATAATAATTATAACAAGGCAGAACTTCGTTATTTAGGGGGTATAATGCCCAAAATTTATGTGTTACTATGAAGAAATTCGACAGAGAAAGAAAAGACTGAACGATTTGGACTGAAGGCCTCTTGACTCAATTTATAGGGCTGAAACAGGGGGCCCTCGCGCCCCGCGTAGACCACACAGGGGTCCTTCGCGCCTCGCGAGGCCAGCCAGGGTAGGCCCTAGCTGTGCTGATTACGAGCTGTCGCGCCCCGCGTAGATCACCACCAACTCGTTCGCGGCTCGCGAGCAAGGACTGGATCTTGGTTTTGTTTTATTTTTAATAATATATGGTATTTAGGGTTCGGTTTTCGCATACGGGGTGCATTTTAAGACATATAGGGACATTTTAAATATATTAGGGTGTCGAAAATTATTTTGGAGGGCTGTTATAGTATTGATATTTAGGTTTATATCTCGAAATCAATCTACTAAATGTGTAAAAACCTACTGGCATATCATCAGTGAGACCGTTTATCACATTTAACATTCCATTTCTTTAGCGTACTGTGATTGTCTACTGATGTACTATCATTTCCTCTTTTTACACAAAACTCTTTTTGAATTTTCTAATGTTTTTGGGTTTTTCAAATTTTCAAATGTTTTTGGATTTTCTGACAACATTTACTCCTCCTAAAATTCAAAACATTTAAAGAAAAATTTGATAACCGATGTAGATAGCTTTGTCTCGCCATCCTTTTTCTGCATCACATGCTCTATTTTGCATAAAGTACCCCCATGATTTACAACACATTGATATTTGACACTTTGAAAACCGTCTTTCAATCTTGTGAAATTAATCATGTTTGTTCCGCCGTGAGGGTTTCGGCATATTCAATTAACATATTTTTGAAATTTTTGATTTTATTTTTTACAAATTTAAAAACAAACATATTTTTGGATTTTAAATTTTTCAATTTTTCGGGTTTTTACTATGGTTTATTTATGTACAGAAATGAACAAACTCCATGTTTCAGACGCAAGGACCAGCAACCTTCTCTATTGCCAGACTGCTCTTCTCCTCAATCTGACATTCTTCTTCTTTCTTGAGCACCTGCACATTCACAACTCATTCAATTACTTGAATAATTCAGCCCAGACATGTTTGACCTTAGGCATTTCGAAACAATATGCTTCATTCAATCTTGGAAAATTTTCTTCGTTTGGTACAAACAACTTTTC
This sequence comes from Helianthus tuberosus, assembly GCA_030545235.1. Lineage (NCBI taxonomy): Eukaryota > Viridiplantae > Streptophyta > Magnoliopsida > Asterales > Asteraceae > Helianthus > Helianthus tuberosus. Next base: position 199,012,134 of record CM060363.1, on the reverse strand, counting down.
ATCTTTTACTTCACCCTTTTTGATTGAATCAGTTTTCTGTTCAGAACTAGGTTGTGTCTTAACCACCTAGCTTTGTCCTTTTGAAACACATCTTTTGTAAAAATGAGATTCATTCTGAATGTTTTGATGAGATTCACTCTGAATGTTTTGATTTTGAACCACATCTTTTGGTTTCCAAACTGACATGGTTTTTTTGCGTCAATAGTTTTTTTCCAACTTTGTGTTGTTCTAAATCTGGGTGTGTGAGAATTCCAGGTTTGTCTTAAATCAAACCTAGTCGGGTTTGCTTTCCAAGTTTGATTCGAGGTAAACTTGTTTGTGTTGTACATCCAAGTTTGTTTTGAATCGAACCTGGTTGACCTTTGTTTCACATCCTCAGATTTCTATTTCTCAACATCAACAGGCTTTGGGTTTGAACACTTGCGACTAAGATGTCCAATTTTATTACACTTAAAGCAAGTTTTGTTTGAAACATCTTTAGCCTGTTGTTGTTGAATTTTCTTTTGAGAATAGAACTCTTCATTAGACTGTCGTCTAAATTGGAGTTCTTTCTCTTCCTCAGAACTTGTTCCATGAACAAAGTTCATCTTTTTCTGATAATTTAGCATTTCAGTTCTTTTCCAATTATGTTTCTTTTTATAAACCAACCCAGCCTTCATATTTTTCTTCGTGAAAGTAGGTTTGTTATTGTCGCAACCCCGACCCCTTGTTCTGTGAGCGGTGTCGCGAGATCCAGATTAGTGGTATCGATGTTTATTATTTTGGCAGCGGAAAATTTCATCAGGACCGTAGTTAGAAAATAATTTATCAGAGTAAAATACCACCCTTTTATAAATAATAAATACATGGGAAAAACCCAATCCATTTATAATATGTTTATAGGGATAAACCTTATTTATTGAAATAAAACTTCTTTCTTGTTTAGGTAACTTTTATAGCCACTTTTCCAAGCCTTCAGCGCTCTCCAGCTGGCTTCTACTTGGCTCTCACATTTTGTTACCTGAAGTGCGTTTTAAAAAGTTTTATCAGCAAGAAATATTAGCGAGTGCATCCCAGTAATTGTAGAAAACATAGACTCAATCACTGTTAATTATATTTTAAAACAATTGAGGCTTTGTAAAAACAGTTTACAAAAATAAGATGTACTCACTAAGCTATTTTAGGTAATACTACTGCTTTGTGGTGACTTCTTGGTTATAATCTATTAAATTCAAACAATGCACGCGTGTTAGTAAGATAATCCAATTTACATTAGCCATACCTTCAAGACAGAACTCCAACGACTGAGTCAGGTAGAGCCTTGACATGCGTTACGGAGCCCTAGATTAACCGGGTATAGTACTAATACGTAACCGGGGGTTATAATACTTACAACGAGACAGAGCTTCATGAATTAGGGGTGTATTACTAGAAAGAAACGGAGATTCAGAGAGAAGGAGATTTTGAAATTTGATCAAAATGGTGCTGGAATTCAAGTCCCAGGCTAGGCTATTTAAACCCAAAATTGGACTCTCCCGCGTGTCACGACAGGATACAAGGATCCTTCCGCGTATCTCCTGGGAGGTTTATTTTTCCTAGGCCTACATTGTTGTGTTTCTAGCCTTGTGGTGTCAACGACGTCGGGTTTTGACACGTTTTAGTACCTTTCGTGTGTCGCGGAAGGTTTAGGGGTACCCCCCATGACCCCCCCAAACCCTAAATCCTGATTTTTTTTGTTTTGGTTCGTGTCGTACACGTTTTGGGTCTCAACTAGGGTTTCTTATAATGTGTTTTTGAGTGTTGTTACATCCTCCCCACCTTGTTTTAAATCTCGTCCTCGAGATTCACTAGAATAGGTGTGGATACTTCTTTTGCATTTCTGACTTGAGCTCCCAAGTGTATTCTGGTCATCTCTTGGAATCCCATTTTACTTTGACTAGAACTATTCTCTTGTGTTTGAGGTTCTTGATCTTTCTGTCTTCAATCTGCAGTGGTTTTTCTACAAACTTAAGTTTCTCATTTACCTCTATGTCCTTAAGAGGTACCATTAACGATTCATCTACTATACATTTCTTGAGATTACACACATGAAATACATCATGTATTCCTACCATTTCCTCTGGCAGTTGTAGCTGGTAAGCTACTGGTCCTATTCTTTTAATAATCTCAAAAGGTCCAACATACCTGGGGCTTAGCTTTCCTCTTTTTATGAATCTGAACGCTCCTTTCCAAAGAGAAACTTTTAATAATACCTTATCTCTAACTTGAAATTCCAACGGTTTTCGTCGATTATCAGCATAACTCTTTTGACGATCGCGTGCTGCTTTTAGTCTCTCCTTGACTTGAATAAGCTTGTCCGTTGTTTCTTGTACTATTTCTGGTCCAGATAGTTGCTTTTCTCCAATTTCTGCCCAACAGATGGGAGTTCGACACTTTCGTCCATAAAGTGCTTCAAATGGTGCAGCGTTGATACTGGTATGATAGCTGTTATTGTAGGAAAATTCTATTCATCGTAAATGATCATCCGAATTTCCTCTGAAATCAATCACACAAGCTCTAAGCATATCCTCCATTGTCTAAATTGTCCTTTCACTTTGTCCGTTCGTTTGAGGATGATAAGCAGTGCTTAAATTTAACTTGGTTCCCATTGCTTTTTGGAAACTAGTCTAAAAATGAGAAGTATAATGACTATCTCTATCAGAAACAATAGATAAAGGAATTCCATGTAACGAAACTATTTCATTTACATATAATTTGGCTAATTGTTCCATACTGAATGTTTCCTTCATAGCTAAGAAATGAGCGGAGTTGGTTAATCTGTCTACAATCAACCAGATTGTATCATTACCTATTCGTGTCTTGGGTAATTTAGTAACAAAATCCATTGTTAACAACTCCCATTTCCATATCGGCATTTCTAGTTGCTGCAATAAACCAGAGGGTTTCTGATGTTCAGCTTTAACCTGTGAACATGTTAGACACTTGGCAACATAGGCTGCTATATCCTTTTTCATTCCTATCCACCAGAAATTCTTTCTTAAGTCTTGATACATTTGATCACTACCGGCATGTATCGTATACTTAGACTTATGAGCTTCTTCTAAAATTCGGTGGCGTAGGTTTCCTTTTTTGGGTATCCAGATTCTTTTCTTATAGAATCTCCAAATTCCATCTGTTCCTTGTTCTAATTCCTTAATCATTCCTTTTAATTTTTTAGTATCGTCCTTCATTACTGTTTCCTGTAGTTCTCTAATTTGCTCATTTAAATCTATCTGCCTATTTAACTTAAGAGAACGTACACGTCTTGGCTTTTCATGATACTTTCGACTTAAAGCATCAACTACTACATTAGCTTTTCATGCATGATACTGGATATTACAATCTTAATCACTAAGAATCTCCATCCAGCGTCTCTGTCTCATATTTAACTCCTTTTGCCCAAAAACATATTTTAAACTCTTATGATCGGTGAAAACGGTAAACTTACTACCATAAAGATTGTGTCTCCAAATTTTAAGGGAAAAAATTATAGCTCCTAACTCTAGATCATGGGTCGTATAATTCTCTTCATGATTCTTAAGTTGTCTAGAGGCATAGGCATTAACCTTTTGACGCTGCATCAACATACATCCATAACCTAACTTAGAAGCGTCACAATAGACTATAAAGTCTTCAGTTCCTTCTGGTAACGCGAGTATGGGTGAGTAGGTTAATCTTTGCTTAAGAATTTTAAAAGCTTCTTCCTGTTTTGGTCCCCATTCAAACTTAACTGGTTTACATGTCAGTTTAGTTAATGGAATGGCTATTCTTGGAAAATCTCAGATAATCCATCTATAATATCCTGCCAGTCCAAGAAAACTACTCACCTCCGTTGGTGATTCAGGGACTTTCCAAGAAATTGTACCTCTTGTAACCAAAATTCACATTTTGAGAATTTAGCATAAAGCTTCTCCTTTCTCAACAATGTCAGAAGTGTATGCAGATGCGCTGCATGTTCCTCTTTACTCTTAGAGTAAATTAGAATATCATCTATAAACACAATTATGAATTTATCCAGATATGGTTTACATATTCTGTTCATCATGTCCATAAATGCGACTGGGGCATTGGTTAAACCATATGGCATGACTGTAAATTCATAATGACTATGCCTTGTTCTGAAAGAAGTTTTAGGAATGTCCTCTTCCTGTACTTTCAATTGATGATATCCTGAGCATAATGTGATCTTAGAAAAGAATCGAGCTCCTTGAAGTTGATCGAACAGATCATCGATTCTCGATAGTGGGTACCGATTTTTAATCGTGACCTTGTTCAATTCTCGGTAATCAATGCACATACGCATTGATCCGTCCTTCTTCTTGACAAACAAGATTGGTGCTCCCCATGGTGATAAACTAGGCTGTATGAAACCTTTCTCCAGCAGTTCGTCCAACTGTTTTGTCAGTTCTTGCATCTCCGCTTGGTCTAAACAATAGGGCGCCTTAGCAATCAGTGCTATCCCTGGTATTAGGTGAATTCTGAATTCAACCTCTCTATCTGGCGGTAATCAAGGTAATTCTTTTGGAAAAACATCTGAGAATTGAGATACTACGGGAATATCTTTCAATTCTTTTCCTTTAGTGTTAATGATTATGGAAATCATATACACTAATGAACCTTTCCTTGCATAGCTTGCTGTTTTCATCACAGAGATGAATTTTGTGGACCTGCTTGGCTTATTTCCTCGTATTATGATATTTTCACCCTTTGGTGAATTTACTTGTATTGACTTTTGATCACATAGAATACTGGCATGGTTGGCTACTAACCAATCCATTCCTAATACGATATCAAATCCATCCAGATTCATTGGGTAAAGGTTAGCAATAAATTTATTATTTAAAATTTCTATTCCCGCTCCTTGCAAGATTTCAGTGATCTTAATGGATTCTCCATTTGCCGTATCTACCAGACATTTTTGTTGAAGTTTAGTTAATGGTTGATTGAGAACTTTGCAGAACGAAGTATTAATAAAACTTTGGTTTGCACCAGAGTCAAATAATACATTAGCAAAAAATATCGTTAACTAAAAACGTACCTGCAATCACATCCAGAATCATCTTGGCTTCTTCAGCAGTTAGAACAAATGCTCTGGCATTTTTGGTAGTCTTGCTGTTTGTTGCTGGAGCTAGTTTCGGACAATTTGGTTTGATGTGTCATTTTTCTCCACAATTGAAGCATATCCCATTACTAGGTTTCTTCCTACAATTTTCTTCCTTGTGTCCAGACCTTTTGCAGAAGTCGCAGTATATGGAGCATCTTGCTGAATGCTTCTTCTTGCAGTACTTACAATAAGGAGCAGAAGTAAAACTTGTACTTTTCCCACCGTTGGAATTACCGTAGCGAAATTCCTAGGTAAGTTTTTGGGCTAGGTTCTTTCTCTGGTTTTCTTCTTGCGTACGTACTAATTCATCAGTCAAGGTATTGGCTAGTTTTACGGCTTCTTCTATGGTTTGTGGTCTAGCTGCCTTGACTACGTGTCTAATTTCACTAATTAATCCCCAGATGTAACGGGAGATTAATACTGGTTCTGGTGAGGCTAGAGTCGGCACTATTCTAGCATATTCGAAGAATACGGTAGTGTAACCCTTGCAGTCTACTCCAGTCATTCTAAGGTTTAAGAATTTATTAGTAATTTGTTCCTTTTCATTGGGAGGACATAATTTTCTTTCAACCATGTTCTTAAAGTCAGTCCATTCCATATTATAAACTCTGTCACTTCCTCTAGACTAGAGAATAGTATTCCACCATTCTAAGGCTGCATTCTTAAAAATATTAGAAGCAAACATAATCTTATCTTCCTCTGCACCTTTGCTTATTTTTAAGACTGCTTCTGTCTTTTCTATCCAACGTAAAGCTGCAATGGCTCCTTCATTGCCAGAGAATTCTATGGGTTTGCAAGACCAGAATTCTTTGTAAGAACAACCATATGACATGGTTCTCCTTCTTTTTGGAATTGGTAATTAGAGTAATGGTCCATTATTCACGCTGTGACTTGGTTCACTAGGTGGTCGTTTACTTCCACTTTTATTATTTTCTGCTTCTTTAACAGACTTAATAATATATGGCATAACATCTATAACTCCTTGTGCTACAATGTGTAGGATGGCACTATTATATTTGGTTTCCATTATTATCATTATTCTGGTTTTCCTGATTTTCTTCGTTGTCTATCTGGATTTACAAACAATTATCAGGCATTAATATCACAGAATAAAATTTAACGCAAACAATCAGACAAACACATTGATCAAAATCGTCGACATTTATTCTTTTTCATATATATATATATATATATATATTTATGTTACATCTAAAACTGAAATATAAACACACTACTAGTTATGCATCCATAGATATTAAGGTTACCTATTTTAGTTGATTTGATGATTTTTTTCAAACTACACACACACACACACACACACACACACATATATATATATATATATTATTAGGTTTTGTTTATCTGAACTACATTTCCTGCTCGTCGTATTTCCACACGAGCTTCTCTCCTATCTCCCTCATCCTCTCTCCTCTTTCTATCAATTCCTCACCATAAGTGCGGAGTTCCTACACATTCTCGTCACTCATGGGTGGTCGTGGTGCGGGTACTGGGTCAGGGTACAAAGCTAACGGTTCTCCATATGGGTACGGGTTGTTTAAGATTTCCTGAACATATTGGTCGGCGTTCCAATACGGATCTAAAGGATTAAGGCTGGTGTATTGTGTTATGGGATTTGATATTGGTTCTTCTTGTGGATAAAGTTCCCTATAATCCCTATGGTCATCATTCCATGGATCATACGCTAGAGGATTGGGTGTTGGGACTCTAGGTATCTCGTTAGGGTCAAAGGCTGGTATGGGAAATTCGTTTCCTGGGTTAGGGTCTATTTCCATTGGTTGGGTTGGAAATAGTCGCAATGGTTGTGGTGCGATAATTTGGTCAGGGTTTGGATCTGTTGCAGTGGTGGCTAGTATATGAAAGTTTGCCAAACGTCTATTGACTAAGTCTTGTGTCTAGGCATTGACTTCCCTATTAGCTGCTGCTAAAGCTCTTTGTTGCTGCAACTAGCTCATTCGCTTTCTCCCCTCGTGTGCTCCCCGACTGAACCATCCTATCTTTTTTGAAGGGAATGGTTCCTCGGATTGCACCTTAAATATGAAAATCCCCTCTTCTGTATCAACAGAATAACACGAAGGAGTAGGCTGTGACGAGGTTCCTTAACTTTTGGGAGAACTATCTAGATGACGGTAGGCGTCAGACGTACCTTGCTCACTCATACTGTAAAGTAACAGATTGTCAAATAACACAAAACAATAATATACAGATATACACATAATCACGTAGAATATTTCCTAACATAAATGATAAATATTTGGTGTCAGCAGAACACTTCTGTGGCTGAAATTAGTGGCTGTAGCTCTGATATCACTCTCTGTCGCAACCCGCGACCCCTTGTTCCAGGAGCGGTGTCGCGAGGTCCAGATTAGTGGTATCTGTGTTTATTAATTTGGCAGCAGAAAATTTCATCAGGGCCGTAGTTAGGAAATAGTTTATCAGAGTAGAATACCACCCTTTTATAAATAATAAATACTTGGGAAAATCCCAAGTTTCCATTTATAATATGTTTATAGGGATAAACCCTATTTATTGAAATAAAACTTCTTTCTTGTTTAGGTAACTTTTATAGCCACTTTTCCAAGCCTTCAGTGCTCTCCAGCTGGCTTCTATTTGGCTCTCACATTTTGTTACCTAAAATGCATTTTAAAAAAGTTTTATCAGCACGTATTACTAGCGAGCGCATCCCAGTTTAATCAAAACAAGCTTTTATATTTTTACAATATTGAGAGCGATTACAATGTTTATATCTACCCAATTACCACCCACGGTACTGTCAATTCTGACTTGTGTTCATGCTACTACTCATAGTGTAGTAACAAGTAATGTATACAAAACCCCAACATACCGACAGTAATTGTAGAATACATAGACTCAATCACTGTTAATGATATTTTAAACAATTGAGGTTTTATACAAACAGTTTACAAAAATAAGATGTACTCACTTTGCTATTTTAGGTAATACTACTGCTTTCTGGTGACTTCCTGGTTATAATCTATTAAATATAAACAATGCACGCATGTTAGTAAGATAACCCAACGACTGCAACAGATCAATCGGGTATCGCCTGGGTGGTATTCTACTCTGATAAACTATTTCCCATGTATTTATTATAAATGGGATCCAACGGAGATTCAGAGAGAAGGAGATTTCAAAATTTGATCGAAATGATGTAGGAATTCAAGTCCCAGGCCAGGCTATTTATACCCAAAATTGGACTCTCCCGCGTGTTGCGACAGGATCCAAGGATCCTTCCGCGTATCGCCTGGGAGGTCTATTTTTCCTAGGCCTACCTTGTTGTGTTTCTAGCCCTGTGGTGTCAACGATGTCTGGTTTTGACACGTTTTAGTACCTTTCACGTGTCGCGGAAGGTTTGGGGTACCCCCCCCATGACCCCCCAAACCCTTAATCCTGATTTTTCGTTTTGGTTTGCGTCGTACACGTTTTGGGTCTCAACTAGGGTTTCTTATAATGTGTTTTTGAGTGTTGTTACAGTTATAAAAAGTTTTCTTACTTTTTCCAGCAAATTTTGAAATCTCAAATTTTTCAATTTCAATTAACTTGAACACTTTGTCAATCTTTTCTGAAATCACATTCTGAATCGAGACTTCATTATCTTAGAATAATTTGTCTGATCCAATCATGGTATAAACCAATCCTTTTGAATCATCATTCTCCTTTTTCTCAGGTTTTTAGTTTTTCAGATAACCTTCATGAAAACTACCTTCATTTTCAACATGTGATTCAGATTTACCTATTTCGACTGACTCATCTTCTTTCAAGACAATTTCATTGACCTTACCTACCACCTCTGAATCACTAGAATCATCAGATTTGGAATAGGTTATGTCAATATTATCTGGCAATTGATCAACCATGTTGAAAGCTTTTTCCACCTTTTCATCATCATAGAATGTGAATTTTTCATCAAACGGTTGTGGAACCTAATGATACTCTGAGCTAATTCCTTTCTTGTTTTGCTCAGAATCTTTACCATCCAGTTTTAGATTGAAAATGCATTCACGAACATATGATGAAGCGTGATAACTGTATAACTTGTTGTTATCTTGTTCTAAATCAGCTATTTTACGGTTTAGCTTAGCAACATCGTCAATGTAAGAATTTACAACTTGTTGTTTAATTTCATACTGTCGTTTAAGCGTATCAGACGTTTCAGAACAATGTTTCAATCTCGACTGAACAAGTTTCATTTGACTATTCACATCTTCATGTGACTCTTTTGTAATATGATATGCAAGTTTTATTGAATCATACTCTTTTTTAATTTCTTGAAATGAATTTTCTTTTTGCAAACACTCTTCAGTCATTTTTGAAACCTTTTCTTTCAAATTTTCATTTTCTTTTTCCAAAACTTTACATTTTTGTGTTAGCATTTCATTATTCTCTTTCAAAACTTTTTCATTTTCTAACATCTCTTTGCATTTTTCTTTGAAAACTTTTTCAATTTTAGTAAATTCAACATCTCTTGTTCTGAATTTTTCATCTTTTTCAGTACAAGCACTGCACGTTTCCATGCATTTCTTGCACTGTTCATCATTTTTATTTAAAACTTCATATTCAGTTGAAGTAATTACCTCAGTGACTGACACCTTGGGGTTTTCTTCCGTCTGTGTCTGGTCAGCTTCCTTCTCCAGTTGTTCCTCAGCAACAGCTTCAGCATCAATCACTTTAACCGATCTTTCAAGCTTCACAGCAGCTTTTTCTTTCTTCTTTGGATCGTCTTCATTATGATGTTTTTCAGTAACAGCTTCTTCACCAACTTCTTCTTCTTGTTTTTCACCTTCCACTTTCTTTTCCTCAGCAACCCTTTTCAAATCATCCACCAAACTTTCAACATTCTTCTTCATCGTCTCTTCATCTCTCTATCTTAGACTCACTGTCATGACATCTCTGATGATTTTATCCAGCTTTTTCACATAATCTTTATCTTTCACGTTGCCGGATAGAGGGATTACTTCAAGAACGTCATTAAACACCACTTCTTTTGTATGGACAACTGGTTCACCTTTGCTATTGACATAACACTCTCGTTTCTTGTCGTACCTTCCATAATTCTTCGCTTCTTCATATTCTCTCCCTATTTCTTCAATTCTGTAACCAACAATACATCTTTCTCTGTATGTTTTCTCTTTTAGAATTTCTTCTCTCATTTTCTCCTTTATCTCAGCAACAAAAGCACTCTGTTTCACTTCAGCCATAAAGCAGATCCAACATAATCTTCTTCTGGAAGAAAGTCATTCCAATTGAAACCTTCATCATCTTGGATCACTGCTAGTGCTCTCGACTTCTCTTTTACAGAGTTGTTTTCAATTTGTTTCATTTTTTATGACTCTTCTTTGCTCTTGTGATAAATCGCTTTACGATAGTAATCGTCTTGAAATGGATTAGCGGTTTCATAATGTGAGGTCCCTATGCACATGATCTGATCTAAGAAAAAAGATGAATCGACTTTGTCTAATGTGCGGAATCCATTATGACAAATCACAGATAATCAACACAGAATTCAACTCTAAAAATGCTGTCTGATCTTTCTATTCAACGTATATGAAAGTACAAGAGTTCCTCTGAAAGTCATACTGACATGAGTTCACCAAAGAGTCAAAAGTGCAAAAGTTACAAATGACCTGATCGAACAGGTATTTATAGGCAGAGTCAGGATAGAAGAAGTGTTGTCCAATCGGACGTCTGTCCGATCGGCTGGCATTGCTGTCCGATAAAACGCCTGTCCGATCGGCTGGGCTAACCGATCGGACGGCTGTCCGATCGGCTGGCATAGCTACCAAAACATAGCACTTTACATTAACATCCCATATCCTGATCTGCTAATCTAACTTACATACAGATACATTACAAAAAGACACAAATATACAAAATGTGACTACATGCTGACGGAAGCTACAAACGCTTGTACTAACAGACTCCCCCTCGGATGTAGCTGTGGTTCCTTCCAGCATAGTCTCTAATTCTTCCTGTTGCGTCTTCTATCACGAGCTCTCTGTCTTCGCATCTCTGCATTTTCTCCTAACATCCTTTTTCTTTTATGTCTTCCTTCGGTCAACCACCAGTTTCTGTAAACAGGATCACCATCACACTTCCGATCCCATTTTGGTATCTTGTTTTCTTCAGATTCAATTGGTGTTTGATCTGTTGGAGGTACAATCCCCAATTTACGTCTTCCCATCTTAACAGCATGCTCGACAATCTTTTTGGAACGTTGTTCACGCTTGTATCTTTTCAAGAACTCATCAATCTCCAGATCTCTCCATTTTGTCTTCCAGTATCTTCCAGAATTGATGTCTTGTGCAAAACAAACATCCACAATTGCTTGATATTGCATTGCTTGCTCTCTGTCAGGCCTTTCATATACAATCTTGTTGTAAAATAGGCAATCTATGTCTTTCTTTGAGCAGTTCACAAGCCACATAGGATCTAACACACAAATCGTTCTTGCTTCTCCGGTGGTCTTGTTATGTAATGAAATTATTGCCTTGGCCGTAGATTGATTGTACAACCATCCTTCAAATTCTTCATGGAAATCTTGCTCCATTGCCCGTAAAGGCATATTCTTCAAACAACGAGGAGGCTTGATATCCAGAGTAATATCTTTTTCACCATTCTCTAAGATTCTGACAATTTGTTCCGGATGATGTGGTTTCCAATGAGGATATCTTTTCTTCGCTTGCAGCTTCACATAGTTCCATAAACCTTGATCATGCTGCTTCACATCCAAACCATAGTAAAATTCTTTGATGTTCTTTGTTTTCACCAACTCATCTATATCCCACCACGGTAGAGTTTTGATATCAGCCAAAAACTCAAAGTACTGGACCCCCTGTTCTCGTCTGATTGCATAGACTTGTAAATCTTCCAAATAACCCCAAGAAGGAATGTCACCCCAAGAAATATCTTTGTTGTGAGTGAAGAACTGAAGTGCCCTAAGTTTCTTTCTCTCCTTTGGCATAACTTTGAACCATTTCTTTCTTTCTTCAGCAAGGTTTTCTCTGGGTATGGTTTCTGGAATACCTTCGGTAGACACTTTCTCCACAATCTTTCTCCTGATTTCATCTTCATTTCGGTCTTTGAACATTTCAGCAAATGATGTAAAAGTCGCATCAACACCAGAATAATGGAAATCAGTTTCCTCATCAGATGAATCTGAAGCATCTTCAACAATTACATCATTGTAATGATCAGCTTCAAAAGCATATCTAGGTTCAAATATGTCTTTAGATAACTGAGGAATCTCATCTTCAATATCGAATTTGAATTTCCCTTCTTCTAATCCCAATTCTTCTAACATCTCTTTTCTTGACCTTCTAACCTCAATCACTTCCTCATGTTTATCATGAAAGTAAATAACAGTAGGATTCGTGAGGAATACCTGATCTTCGTGCTGTTTTCCAGATGTAGAAGTTTCTTGCTGATCATCATCTTCTTGTTCATTGATCTGATCATTCAGAAACTCTTCAATCTTTTGTTCGTCAATAGGATTCTCAACCAGCAATCCCGAAGCACCTTGATCATCATCATCATTTTTCTTATCATTATTATCATCTTTTTGAACAGACTCGACTTCATCATCATTATCATCTTCATTCTCTTCTTCATCTCCAAACATTTCAACATCAGAATCACTAACTTCTTCTCCTCGTGCCTTCTTTGCTTCTTTTCGCCTTCTATTTATTTTCATTCTGCGAATAACTTCTTTTATGTTGTAAGGCACTGTACAAGCATCACCAACAAGTACAAATTGCTGCGTCTTCCATTCTAGTAGCAACACTTCTTTGGCCTTTCTCTTCTTTTGTATAGCAGCAACTCTACGAATAACTTCATCAGAATCAATGAGTAAAGAAGACTCACCAACTAACATGTAGTCTTGACCATGTTTATCTTGATTTTGTTCTTGAACAACTTCAGCATCAATCATATCAACATCAATTTGACTTGAAGAACCACCAGCTTCCTGAATATCTTCAACAACACTTTTGTTCTTTTGAATTACATCTTCAGCTAGTCTTCTTTCTCTTTCAAGTCTTCTTTCTTCAACTCTTCTCACTTCAATCTCATTGAATGCAGCTTGAACATCCATTTTTAGATGACTTTCCATAACAGAGTATAACATTCGAAGTTGTTCATCTTTCACCACTTTATTTGCTTTCATAGCTTCCATCTCCAATTTCATTGCTTTCATTTCATTAGATGTAGCTTCACTCATTTCACTGAGAAGCTAATTGAGTGTCTGATTCACATCCTGAAGATTCTTTGTCTTCTCATTTAATGAAGAAATTTCTGTAGTTAGAACTTCAATAACTTTAGAATTATTATCTCCATCATCCTTTACTTTCTTCATTTCTTCTTCATGATTGATCAGCACCATTCTTATTTGATCATGAGCTTTCATCAACTTATTCACTTGCTTCAATAAGTCATCACATTCTTCTTCAGCCTTTGTCTTTTCCTTCTCAAGCTCCTTAACTTTCTTTGCCAGAATTCTTACTGCTTCATTATTGAACAAATCGTCTTCAAAATTCAAATCTTCTAACGGATCTCCTGATGCAGGTGGAAGATTGCTAAAGAAATCATCTGAATCTTTTGGACGTGAGGATTCTGGAATCTCAATATTTTCAGGAACTTTTGGAAATCTTGAAGAAAAGACTCCACCTTCAGTTACTTCAACATAGTCATCTTGACCAACTTTCTGTTGACTTTCTGGTTCTTTAGCCTTAGATGATTCAGGTTCCTTCTTACCTTTGCCTCCTTGATCCTTTTGAACTTGAGCTTCTCCTTTCTTTGCTCGCACACTTCTAGGTATAACTCCAGTTTGAACGGCTTTACGCTTCTTTAATTGTTTCTTTGGTTGATCTGGTTCAAAAGAAGAATCCGCCTCATCTGAAGTCTTTTGTTTCTTTGAAGCCTTTTTCTTGAGTTGAGCTTTGCCTCTGCCAAGAGTATTTGGATCAAGTTCTGATTCTGATTCTGTGGCTTCAGAATCTTCATCACTTGATATATCTTGAACAACACCTTCATGTTCTTTGCCTTTAACCCCTTTTGCAGCATCCTCATTCTTCTTTAGAAAACTTTGAAGAGATTGTGATAACAATTCAGCTCCTTCCTGAATAACTGCTGATGGTTCCAAAACTGTTTCATCTATCAGCCTTTGTTGCGGTTCTCCAGAAGACCCTGCAAAACAAATTTTGACAGATTTATTAGAAACTTTTAACAATACAAAATTCTAATTTCCTTATGACTCCCCCTTTCACTATACCCTTTTCTACATTCTTTGGAATAGACACTGCAGGGGACGTCTTTGGAGTTCTCTTTCTCTTCCCATCTTTTACTTTCTCAACCCACCATCTAGTATTCTTTTCTCTTAAATCACTCATCTTCTGATCTTCATTATCTGAATCACTGTTCTCATGTCTCCATTTATCATTCTCAGGAGCAACATAATCTGGATTCTTGATTTTGTATGTCATTTGTTTTGTTTTTGCATCATCTTCTTTGGTGACTCTTGCAATGGTCTCAGTCGTTATGTTTCTCATATCCATAATGTCACTCTTAATTTTCGGAAGATCTTTGAACTTATCATTTATCAACATCATTACGAACCTTGGATATATGATATACTTGTCACCTTTATTCTGGCAGTTCTCCTTCATATATTCAAAGATTACTTGAGAAATGTTGTAACGTCTGTTTAGTACCAAACTTGCGATGATATTCATGATGTAATCTGATACTTCATCATATGCACCTTTCCTGTGTGACAGAGAATGAACCATGCAATGCAACAAAAATCTGTAGGCCTTTGAGAAACTTGTCTTAGTCATCTTTCCATTGATATAACCGGTGAATCCCATTCTACACCACAATCCTTTGGCAAGACGTTCAGACATGATTGTTGGATCGTCGTCAGAATCTTTTAAGTCTAGAACTCTTCTAATGTCTCCAACACCAACCTTAAACTCTACATCTATATCTTTTCCCTTTTTGTCCTTCTTTCTTAATACTGAGTGAATCATCTTATCCGTTTCTTCATATCTAGTTGTATTCCAGAAGGCTCTTACATGAGATTCATATATAGCAGTTCTGTCAGATAAAGCCTTTCCAACTCTGCTTTCTCTTAAGAATTTGGCCATTTTCTCAACAACTGTATTCTCTGTGTTAGCTTCATCAATTACACAGTACACATTGTGACCCTTATCCGTATCTTTTCCTCTTCCCTGTAAAGATATGCATTCTTAATTATTTACACAGATTTTGAGACATCAGGATGAAAGATGGAAATTTTGAGAGATTATCTAACACTGAGAATCCCTTGGACAAGCTGTCCGATCGGCTAGCAATGCTGTTCGATCGGCTAGTGATGCTGTCCGATCGGCTAGCAATGCTGTTCGATCGGCTAGTGATGCTGTCCGATCGGCTAGCAAAGCTGTTCGAACGGTTGGTAATGCTATCCGATCGGCTGGCAAAGCTATCCGATCGGCTAGCACAAAATGCTGTCCGATCGGCTGGCAATGCTGTCCGATCGGCTAGCACAAAATGACAAAATGCTGTCCGATCGGCTGGCAATGCTGTCCGATCGGCTAGCACAAAAATTCAACATGAAACAATCTACACATTGATGACACAAAATGGCACAAACTCCAAGGCATGAGTTATCCTAAAAAGCAACACTACTTATTGCAACCACTATGATGGCTGTTCGATCGGACTGCTGTCCGATCGGTTGACATCTCTTCAAGAACATTCAAGAACACTCATACTCAGAAAATTTTTCATGCAGATTATCAAAAATTGAACATAGATCTATGATAAGAATCTTGTCGCGATCAAAACCCTATGTTCATTATTCTCTAATTCGTTCCAAACAAGTTTTAATCTCACAAAAACCTAGCCGACTACCGTAACTCTAAACACCAGATCTACACAATTTAAACATGATATTACACAAATTAAACCGGTAAATCTATAGATCTTAACATTCCGACCAAGACCCTGTACTTAGAATTCATCAAAAATGTCTAGAAATTCCTAGATCTGATTATATAAAGAAGATGACAGTTACGACATTAAGAATAGATAGAACGACTGATAGATTTTGATGTGAAAGACTTACCTTTGGCATTGTGAATGATGTGCAAACCAACAAACCAATGTTCTAATCCAAAGAGAATTAATGAGAAATCAGATGAAGAAAATTTTGAGAGAGAGAGAGGTCAGCCGATCGAACATGTAGTCATTTTGACTAAACTTTGACCACCTATTTATAGGTTTCACTGAGTCGGCGAGCTGTCCGATCGGCTAGCAATGCTGTCCGATCGGTCAGTTGTTCGATCCAAGCATTCCTATATCTCTCAAAACTTTGACATTTTGAATTTTTGACTTTTTGCACAAATCAGTGTTTGAAAATCCACTTAAGTATCTAGGTCCAAATTAATGACCCTAGGTACTTAATTTGTCGACCAAGTCCAACTTAATGACCTTGGTTGACCCGATACAAAGCATACTGATGTTTTAATCAAACTTTTTCTGAAAATTACAAGTTTCAAATTAATGAACTTGTATTTGACTTTTCATTTTCGCAGTATTTATATGATTAGCTCCAAACTCAACATCCAACTCAGAACCTTCCTGCCTTCAAAACGAATCTGAAGATCAGCTCTCCGCTTTGGTTTGTCGAAAAATAAAGCAGAAATATAAAATCTTTTTGGAATTTTAAAAAAGCATCTAAACTAGAGAAGAAATACAGAAAAATAAATGCAGTAAACGTAAACTATTTACAAACATATTTTTGGTGAGCGTGTTAGGGAATCATATCAGCTTCCGACAAGTTACAAGTACCATTAAGTTGATTTCATACACAGCATTTAAACAATTCACTTAGATTGTCGATATACTGATCCTTTTAAATTCTCACACAAATTTCAATTTGTTCAGGATACGGAATTAATGTTTTAGCGACTTAAACTTATTCATGTGTCCCACCTCTTGAATATACTCCCGTATCCAGATCCCAATATTCAGTCTTACAGGTAATTATAACACAAATGATATCTGTAAAGGGTTAATAAATTATGAAGAATCATGAGAGCTCAGGTCAGAACCATCGTTCAGCAGAGAGATCATGACTCAACTTGCGGGTGTGTCCCCTTTAGAGGATCTTTTGCTACAATAGCATTGCTAAGCAATTTTATTGTCTTATCATATATGCTGAGGGTGATGCTATGTTTCAATCATTTGCGGAAGTTATTATTCGGGGACTAGGTCAGAACTACCGTTCAGTAGAAGTACCGGAATAATACCCCAGATATCACTGAGTATAAAAACCTAGTATATCAGAAAAAGGAATCTTTCAAACGAGATTTCAGGGGTTACCTATATATCCAAGTAGTGTTCCCCATGAAAATAAGCAAGTAAGGTTTTAAGTTTATATCCCGAACAAACCTACTAAATGTGCAAAAACCTATCGGCACATCATCAGTGAGACTGTTTAACGCATTTAAACTATCCATTTCTTTAGCATACCATAACAGTCTAGCTGATGTTTAACGCATTTTATCATGTTTTTGGCATTTTCAAATTTTCTAATGTTTTTGGATTTTTGAAATTTTTATTGTTTTTGTATTTTCTAAACTTAAAACTACTATCTTCCCCTAAAGACCAAAACAAGTAAAAATTCGACAAACCATTGCAGATTGCTTTTCAACATCATCTACAGTGGTACCTTCATCAACGCCAACGATTTCATCCGCAACCGATAGCAACTTCATACCATTAAGTTTCAAAAGATATTGAAAACGTGTTTTGTCAAATGCTTTGGTATGCAAGTCAGCTCTTTGTTCATCGGTGTGGATTTTTTCTATTCGTATAAACTTTTTCTCGAAACAGTCTCGGATAAAGTGATGACGAATTTCAATGTGTTTCGTTTTAGCGTGATGAACAGGATTTTTCGTTATGTTTATAGCAGCCTCATTATCAACAAAGATAGGGGAGTTTAGAAATTGCAAACCGTAATCTCTCATCTGTTGCTGGATCCACAAGATCTGAGAGCAGCAGCTGCTAGAAAATAAATATTCGGCTTCACATGTGGATAAAGCGACATAGGTCTGCTTCTTGCATTGCCAGGTGACCAATCGTGGTCCGAAAAACTGGCACCCCGCTGTTGTTGATTTAGCGTTCACTTTGCAGCATCCGAAATCAGAATCAGAATATCCTTCGAGCGTGAAATCGCCGACTTTTGGATACCACAACCCCAGAGATGGAGTTCCTTTCGGGTAGCGTAGAATCTGTTTCACAATTACCATATGCGAGGCTCTAGGGACTTGACTGAAATCGGGCTGCGAGGCAGATTGGATACATAATATCCGGTCGTGATGCCGTCAAGTACATTAACGAACCGATCATGGAGCGATAAAATGTTTCATCTACCTTCTCTCCGGTGAGATCAGGGTTTATCCCATGGTTCGTCGCTAATGGGGTGGACATTGGTGACATTCCTGACATCCCGAATTTGTCCAGAACATCATGAACGTATTTTGTTTGATGTATGAAAGTTCCCTCAGGAAGTTGATCAACTTGAAGTCCCAAGAAGAACTTCATCTCACCCATTGATGGCATTTCAAACTTCTGCTTCATAACTTTTTCAAAATCTTTGCAAAGTTGTTCATTTGTAGACCCGAAAATTATGTCATCCATGTAAATTTGGACTATCAGAAGATGTCCATCGACTTCTTTTGTGAACAGAGTGGCGTCTATCTTTCCTCGGATGAAGTTGTTGGCTAACAGATGTTGAGACAAGGTCTCATACCAGGCTCTCGGGGCCTGATGTAAGCCGTATAACGCCTTATCCAGGAGATAAACTTTATCTTTGTGAATTGGGTCGGTGAAGCCCGGTGGCTATCCGACATAAACCTCCTCTTTCAGCTTGCCATAGAGAAACGCCGACTTCACATCTAGCTGAAAGACTTTAAATCCTTTCCATGATGCAAATGCTAGGAAGATTCTGATTGCTTCAAGTCTTGCAACAGGGGCATATACTTCGGTAAAATCTATCCCCTCCTGCTGACTGAAACCTTGGACAACGAGTCTAGCTTTGTTTCAAATAATAACTCCTCGATCATCCCTCTTGCATTTAAACACCCATTTGGTATTGATCTTCCGGTGACCATCTGGCAAATCCACTAACTTCCACACTCCCAGCTTTTCGAATTGGCTCAGCTCCTCCTGCATTGCATTGAACCAAGAATCTTCAGTAAGCGCCTCTTTGTAAGTTCTTGGTTCAACCTGCGAGATAAAACAACTTAATGAGAATTCAGTTTGCAAAGGAGCAATTTTTGAGTAAAAACATGTAAGCCCTTGATCAAGCTGTCTTCGAGTGCGGACTCCTGACTGCAACTCTCCAATTATTAACTCCTCTGGATGATATGAGAGTGTTCTTGGCATCACCTCGCCTGAAACATCTACCTCGCCTTCCAAATTTGTGACATTTTGATTTGCAACATGTTCACTGACTGGAATAGTTTGATTTGAAAACTGGATTATCTCCCCCTCAGAGTCTGAATCATCACGATCAAATATTGGTCTGTTTTCAGATTCTTGATTATCATTTTCAACTGTCTGATTATCTTGAGCAACTTCATTTTGTTCAACATCGTCATGCTCTCCAGCATTGCTTGGACCAGCTTCATCATCATTTGAAGTTTGTCGTTTTCGATAAGTTTCTGCTGGGAATCTTTCATCTGAATCTTCATACTCTCTTAGAATATCTAACTCGTCAAAGAACTCTGGTTCTTCCTCCATGTCGTACGACTCCCACAAAGTATCATAATTGAAACGCCATGAGTCGCCGGGATTATGTGGTGGCATTGTATGGCCTTGACATTCAACATTTGGTGCTTCAATAATCCGCTTCAGACTGGGAACGAAAACTCGTCGTAACGGACTTGCATAACCAATGAATATTCCTTCAATACTCTTCGGACCGAACTTTCCAAAAGGATCTAGAACAGTACAGGGTGACCCGAACGGTTCAAGATACTTCAAATTCGGTTTGCGATTATTGATCAACTCAAAGCATGTTTTGTTGAATTTCTTGACAGTGAGAACTCTGTTGAGTGTATAGCATGCGGCTGAAACTGCTTCTGCCCAAAAATTTATCGGTAACTTCGAATCAGCAAGCATTGTTCTGGCCGTTTCGATTAGTGTCCTGTTTTTATGTTCTGCAACTCCATTCTGCTGCGGAGTGTACGGAGCACTAAACTCATGCAATATACCTCTTTCATCACAGTATTCTTCCATCTTGTTGTTCTTGAACTCAGTACCATTATCACTTCTAATTCTTCTGATACGTCTTTGGTACAAATTTTCAATCTTTCTGAACAACGCCATCAAACTTCCAAACGTTTCATCTTTAGTCTTCAAGAATGATACCCACGAAAATCTGGAATAATCATCAGTAACCACAAGACAGTGTAATACTTTTGACGTTTACTGGACCAAACAAATCCATATGTAGTCTCTCTAATGGTCTGGAAACTGAATTGACTTGTTTTTTAGGGTGTGACTTTTTCTTCTGCTTGCCTTTAATGCAGCTAATGTACTCCCCCTCCAGATGAAAACCTTTGATATCAACTCCTAGAACCAAATCATTGTGCACCAAGTAATTCATTTTTCTAAGATGTATATGCCCCATCTTCCGGTGCCACAACTTCGATTCTTTTTCTGTTGCTCTAGAAACAAAACAATGTGCATGACCAGTTGTTGTAGTTGCTACACTCATGTCTAACACATATAAATCATTCACTCTAGGTGCCCGCATGATAATCCATTCTTCAGGGACAACAAATCCTAGTTTCAAGATCAAACATTCTTTGTCTATGAAGTGAGTGGTATACATATTGTCACAAATTTGCGAGATACTTAGCAGATACTTAGCAGATTGTTACAATCCCATTGGATAATGTTCCTTTACCAATAATTCGACCACCTTCGTGTCCAGCAAATCCCACATAACCACCATTGATATTTTTAACATCATACATCAGCGTTGTCTTTCCTGTCATGTGCCGAGAAGCTCCACTATCCATAATCCAACATGAGATGGATCTCGGAAGCTCCTGCACATATCAAAACATTTAATGAGATTTTGATGCTACCCAAGCCTCTTTTAACTCGGGTAACTTGACATTAATGTGAGTTTTTGTAGTGTAGAGTGGTGGAAAGTTTTTATCATTCATTTTTAAGCTTTCAGCAGATCCAACTTCAACCTCTTTGAATAAGAAAAATTCGTCTTTTTGAGGTTAACCACATGATTGGTCTTTCTTCACCACATACTTCTTTTCAGAAGTCAATTTTTGCTTCTCATAAACATCCAAAGGTACATACATCTTCTTGGTTGATAATGTTGATTTTTCAGTCTCAGACACCTTTGGTTTTGGAGAATTTTCCTTCTTGTCAACAGTTTTTGGCTTCCATGTTTGTTGAGGTGATGCAACCCGTTTGTAAAATTTGTCATTTTTATTTACCAAATTCTTAACAGGTTCAGTTTTGATCTTGGAGTTATCATTTTTCAAAACCTTTTTCTCAACAACCAATGGAGCTTTTCCCTTCTTAACATCTTTCTTGCTTGAATTCATCACAACTTCAGTCTTAAGCTTTAGGTTGGAACACTTACGTGCAATATGTCCAACTTGATTGCATTTGAAGCAAGTTCGGGTGTCAACTACCCTACTTGTGCCTTCAGACTGAGGCTGTGAAGCCTTCTTTTCAAAGAACTCTTTGTTTGTTTTTGAAAAAATCTTAGATTCCTCATCAGAAAGTGAGCTTGAACTGTTTACAAACACCTTTTTCTCAACAAACCTCTTGTTCTGAACATTCTTTTTCTGATAATTCTTACCACCCTGATATCCACCTGACCATTTATGTCGATTGATGTTAGAAAAACGAGGTGGAATAACAGGTTTCTTATAGTAAGCTTTATCTTTCTCAAAGTTCATTTGCCTCTTTGTCTGATTCAAACTATCCACTTCAGATAAATCAATTTCAACCAATTTGAAAACCTTTTTCAATTTGTTCACATTGACATTCTCCAGAGGAAACTCAAAATCTGAATACAACTTATCAGAACCAGCCATCTTGTACATCACAAGACCCGGTTGATCATCTAAGTTGTTTTTAGATTTTGGTTTCGGAATGTAATTGTTCAGAAAACATTCTTTATCTTCAGCTGAATCACTATCCAAAACACTTTCAGCCATGCCTTTAAGAATCTCTGTTTGAACACTATCATCAGATGATGATGAAGAAAATGTCACATCAATTGATTCTGGAAGTTTTATCTCATTTGTTTCAACTTCATCATTAACCAACCCTGATTTCTTCTTCGAAAAATTGTTTAGAACTGTTGGTGGAACTTGATGAAACCCAACCCCAGTTCCATCACAGTATACATCTTCGCCAGCTTTGTTTTTCCCAATGGGTTTTGGAACAATGTGTTGCAAAACAAAGCTTGCTGAGTTGTAACTGTTCAGTTTCAAATTAATACGCTCATTCTCAATCTTAGCTTCTTCAAACTGAAGCTTCAATTTTGCAATCTCATCCAGTTGTTTGTTTATTAACTCTTCTTTAATCCTCAAAACACCTTGCAAATGACAATTTTCTTTGTATGTTTTACCGTTTCTATCATCAGAATCTTTCACCGTGCGTTTTAGTTTTTCAAAATTTTCAGAAATTTGACGATTTTCAAGAATTAGTTTTTCATTTTCTTTCCTAACTCTTTCTATGTCAATTTTATCAGTTTCAATTTTGTCAGTTAATTCTTTTAATCTGTCATTCGAAGCTTTCAGCATTTTGTCACGGTTCAAGATCTGATCCTCAACCTCTCTGACTCTGTTTGTCAGATCATCAACTTTCTTACCACTGAGATAAGTAATTGTACTACAAACTTTGCACTTCTTCATGCAATTTTTGCAGTCAATATCACCATTTACTTTCTTACCTGATGCACCTGTTGACTCGTTTGAACTGACCTGGCTTTTAGACTCAGATACGGGTTTAGACTCTACCTAAAGTGCCTTAGCAGCCAGCACCTTGTCAACCATCTTTCTCAAGTTTTCGACAGTCAACTCTTGTGATGTATCAATGATCCCATCATCAATCTTCTTTGTCTTTTCTTCTTTCTCATTTTCTTTCTCTTCTTTGCTTCCCCACCATTTTCTTTGCCAACCCTCTTCCTCTTCAGCAACTTGTTGAATTATGGTTTCAAGATCGAGGGTTTTGTAGTCAATAGCAATGTTTCCTTTGAGGTCAAGATAGCATTCTCTGTTTGGATCCCATCTCTTTGCCCTTTTTGCTTCAGTATATATTTCAGAAACTCTGATCATTCTGTTTTGAGCAATCATCTTTCTGTTTACATACTTTTCTTCTTCATTTCTGTTGTCTTTATAAGGGACAGGTTCAACAATCTTTGCCATAAAAGCATATCCAACAGCATCCTCTTCTGGTAACAACTCGCTCCAATCAAAACCTTCATCGTCATGAATTACAGCGAGAGCTTTGGATTTTTCTTTATTGTCTTCAAGTTGTTTCATTCTAGGCGATTCTGATTTATTCTGATGATAAATCGCTCTCTTGTAGTAATCTTCTCTGAATGGATTTTCAGAATCATCAGCATAAGCATTCCGGCATTCTCTTTTAAAATGACCTTTCTGTTTACACTTGAAACAGGTCACTTTTGTCTTGTCAAAACCCAACTTGGTAGATGGTCCACCAATTGACTTTCTACCAGTAATCTCCATGAAACGCTGTGCCCTTCTCACTGCACTTGCCATACACCACCTTATGTCGATCAGTTCCATCTCCTCAGGATCTATCTGATCGTAATCTTCTTTTGTCAGGTTGGTGTTGCCAATCTTCCCAGCCACGAGGCTCTCATATGACTCCAGTATAAAGGCTAGAAAAACCATCTGTTGCTTTGCAGACTCCTCGCTGAAATTTTGAGCGTTCTTTAAATCAACTGCGTTGTTGCATTGAAACAAATTCTTTGCAGCTGATTGGTTTGAATTTGATGAAGAGCCACTGTGAAAACCAC
Organism: Helianthus tuberosus; assembly: GCA_030545235.1. Taxonomy (NCBI): domain Eukaryota; kingdom Viridiplantae; phylum Streptophyta; class Magnoliopsida; order Asterales; family Asteraceae; genus Helianthus; species Helianthus tuberosus. The sequence continues at coordinate 198,987,883 of CM060363.1, read as the reverse complement.
TTCTTGCATTCTCTTTGCTGCTTTCACTTTCTTTGCTAGATGTGTTGGAGCTTTTGGCAGAAAAAGTTGTTTTGGGAGGTGTATTCTTTGGAATCATGCTTTTTGGATAGTACAAATCCAAGTTCTGCTGATATGATGAATGATTGACTTTGTGTGTTTTCTTTATCTCCAGCTCGTGACTTTCTAGTCTTTCAATCAACAAATCAACTGTAAGATTCTCAGAAGTGATCGTATTTTTCAACATCAGGGCAAAGTATTGCCAATCCATCTCATCTGGCAATGAGTCAAACAATTTGTCGACTAACTCTTCTTGAGAATAGATAATCCCATGTCTCGCCAGTTCTAACTTCAAGTGCCCAAACCTCTCGATCATTTTACATACTGATTCATTTTTTAAACAGCCAAATAGATCAAACTCTTTTCTAAGTAGTTTCTTTTTGTTTTCACAATTTCTACACTACCCAAACATTTAACTTTCAACTTTTCCCAAAGATCTTTATCATTAGTGTATTCGATCAAAGATATTATATCTTCTCGAACAGACTGGAACAGCAATGCGATGCATTTTTGCTCGGCAACAAACATATCTATCTCTTCGGATGATGTCAAATTTTCACCAACTTTCCCTCCATCACTGTATCCATTCTTTAAGCTTTTCTAGCTAGTATATACAAATGCCTTCAACCATTCTTCAAACTTCTTGGCACACCTACTGTATTCTTCAATCGCCATTAGCTTTGGGGGTTTGTTATATGTTCCGTATGCACTTTCCACTCCCAAAACATCCGTCAAGGTTTTCTTTGCGTTTGAAGTGTTCTCATTTGTGTTGCTAGAAGTACTATCATCTCCCGAGTTTCCAGCAAAAGCATACATCTCACTGAAAGGATTCATGAATTCATCCATTTTTAAGTACCTGAAACAGTTATCAAACACTTAGACAAATTTTTGTGATTTTCAAAAATTTTACACAAGTGCACTTGGTTCGAATGACTGTTCGATCGATCGGCTGTTCGATCGATCAGCTGTTCGATCGATCAGCTGTAAGATTAAAACAACAATCAATTACCGTCTGATCGGTCGTCTGTCCGATCGGCTAGCAATATGACGTAAGCAAAAGGTAACTTGTAACAACAATGCTGTCCGATCGGTCAGCTGTCCGATCGGCTAACACTGATGATGTCAGCAAACAACTGGCAGATACTAACTAATCTAAACCGTTCGGACAGCTGTCCGAGCCAGTAGATGACGTCAGCATATATGAACAGTTAAACATGATTTTTGATGAATTTGATCTCGTTTTAGGTTGAAATTGAATATGAAACTCAGTAGGATTATACTATAAATGATTGCGAATCAAATGATATCAATTTTAGCAAATTTTAACCTTGGATTCACGTTCAATTTTAAGTTTTTCTGATTTTATGGTGACAAACTGAGAAATGATGTAAGAAACAAGTAGAAGACGATGAATTTGGTCAAATCTCCGGTGAAATTTGACTCTGATCGGCAATAAATGTCAAATCTCCGGTGAAATTTGACTTTGATCGGCAAATAAAGCTCGAATTCCGGTGAATTCGGTGTCGTTGATCTCGATTCAGCTCCCTGGATGCTCTGATACCACTTGTGAGGTCCCTATGCACAGGATCTGATCTAAGAAACAAGATGAATCGACTTTGTCTAATGTGCGGAATCCATTATGACAAATCACAGATAATCAACACAGAATTCAACTCTAAAAATGTTGTCTGATCTTTCTATTCAACGTATATGAAAGTACAAGAGTTCCTCTGAAAGTCAGACTAACATGAGTTCACCATAGAGTCAAAAGTGCAAAAGTTACAAATGACCTGATCGAACAGGTATTTATAGGCAGAGTCAGGATAGAATAAGTGCTGTCCGATCGGACGCCTGTCCGATCGGCTGGCATAGCTACCAAAACATAACACTTTACATTAACATCCCATATCCTGATCTGCTAATCTAACTTACATACAGATACATTACAAAAAGACACAAATATACAAAATGTGACTACATGCTGACGGAAGCTACAAACGCTTGTACTAACACTTAAACAACATAGTTTCTGCATTCTCTTTTGAAATGACCCTTTTGTTTGCATTTGAAGTAGGTCACTTTTGATTTGTCGAAACCCAGTTTTGTTGATGGTCCACCGATTGTTTTTCTGCCAGTAATTTCCATGAACCGCTGAGCTCTTCGAATGCAACTAGCCAAGCACCATCTTAGATCAATGAGTTCCATCTCTTCCAGATCTATCTGGTCATAATCTTCCTTTGTCAGTTCAAAATTTCCAGTTTTTCCGGCCACCAGACTTTCGTATGATTCCAGAATCGATGCCAGAAAACTCATTTGATGTTTAGCAGCATTAATGCTCATTGCTGGAGAATTTTTCAGCTTTAATGCAATGTTGCAGAGAATTTCTTCAGATTCTTCAGAGTTTGATGTTGTTGACGATGAATGATATATCCTGGATCGTAGCTTGATGAGCTTTTCTTTGAGTCTTTTGACTTTTCAACACTGAATGCAGTCTTTGGCGATTCACTGACTTTCACCGAGGGTACACTGCCCTTGTAGTAAAAACCGAAATTCTGTTGATCTGATGAGCTGCTCATCTTGCTTTGCTTTTCAAGCTCGTGACTTTCTATCTTTTCTATCAAAACATCAAGAGTAATCGTATCATATAACACTTCATTTTTCAAAATAAAACAAACGTTTGCCATTGGTCAGCTCGTGGTAACGCTTCAATGATTTTATCAATGATTTCTTCACGGTTTTTTATTATTCCAAACCTATCGAGCTCAATTTTAAGGTGACAAAATCTTTCAATCATTTGTCTTATAGATTCACCTTTTATACCGTTAAACAAATCAAATTCCTTTTTAAGTAAAGCTATTTTGTTCGTTTTGATTTGTTTCCCACCCTCGGCTTTTACCTTTAAAGCTTCCCACACTGATTTAGATGACCCGTTGGATTAAAGCAATCATTCGTTATTCATACGAAAAATTCTTTTTATCGTCAACTAATAAACTTTTAAGTGGAGTTTCTTCGTTCTTATCATCAACTGGCCTACTATAACCGAATTCCATACAAAACCAACTTTCGTGCGCATAAGCTTTGGCCCAGTTAATAAATCGTTCTTTCCACCACGTATAATCTTCAATACTTTCAAGTTTAGGTGGTTTCGAGTTAGTTCCGTAAAAATTATCATGATTAATGTTTTCAGTTATTGCTTTCGAAATGCTTTTCGGTGTGACAGTCGATGTTTCAGAAGATTCTTAAGTGTAGGCCTTGGAGAACTTTTAAGTGGAATTTCTTCGTTCTTATCATCAACTGGCCTACTATAACCGAATTCCATACAAAACCAACTTTCGTGCGCATAAGCTTTGACCCAGTTAATAAATTGTTCTTTCCACCACGTATAATCTTCAATACTTTCAAGTTTAGGTGGTTTCGAGTTAGTTCCATAAAAATTATCATGATTAATGTTTTCAATTATTGCTTTCGAAATGCTTTTCGGTGTGACAGTCGATGTTTCAGAAGATTCTTAAGTGTAGGCCTTGTAGAACGTGTTGTAAAATTCTTCAGCCATCTCTTTCTTGTACCGCACCTTGATTTTTCACCTTGTTTATCACCTGCAAACACAACAAACAATCGATCAGTTTTAAATGAACCAAATACATGAAAGTCCGTAAAATATGTGACTGTGGAATATAGTGAATATTGCGGACAGAATCAATCTAAGACTCATGCAAATGATCCGAATAACGAATGAAGAATCTTGGATTTTGACCAAACGATTTTATTTCAATCCTTGTTCTGAATTAACTCTCCAAGAGTAGCGGATGGAGTCAAAGGTCTTATCAATTGAACTTATCAAATGTAGTCAATTTGGTCGAATTAATATTCGATCGAATTGGTATTGAACGTTGATCGGATGAATATCCACTTTACAATTGGGCTGATACCAAGTAATCGATCGGATGAATACTCAATCGGATGGATGCTTATGTCCTTCGGATGAATACTCGATCGGATGAATATTCATTCATAATAACCAGTTAAGCTGTCACTGTTGAATGATTATTAACTCTCAAACACAATCACATGCATATGACAGACATCATTCAATATCATTGGACCTCAATTCTTTTGAAACTAAAACTTGACTTTAATTGGGCCTCTTTATGTTAATCGGACCAAGAAACTTAAATGCACTGCCCAACCTTCACATGCAAACTTTGAAACAATATAATGGAATGACACCTTTTATTACTACTCTTGGGCCGATAGAAATGAGCCGTCAAAAGATAACACTTATGTTTCCAGTGTTGTGTATATTCAGATGAATTCTAATTGGACCGCTGATTTTATTCAACGTGATGTTATTGGAACGTGAATGATAACTAGCCGACAACTATCATGTGCAGAATTAATGGACTGTTCAAATGTTATTGGACTGAACAAAGTATCACATGGGCTGACACACCACAACAAATCAACAATTTCTATTGGACCGATGGTATGTATTGGTTTATTGTGCCGATGATCTAATTAAGCCAAGCAACCCCTTCACTTTTAATTCAACCTCAAAGTGTTATTGGACCGAATCTCTTGTTGGACTGTTATGTTGGGCCACACAAACCTCACATGCAATTGACAGAATCAAGACAGTTTTTCAAATGAAATGATATACTATGAAATCAAATACTGTTAATTGATTGGACCGAGACTTGACTTTAATTTGTATGGCCGAAAACTTCTGTAACAATTTATAATGATTGGGCTGTATCAATGTTCACGTAATAGACTTTGATTCTCAATTCTATTAAATGGACCGAGAAGTATCAAATGTTGTTATTTGAACTTGATTGGGCCGTGTATGTAGTGGACTGCAAGTGACGAATGAATACACGTTCGGATGAATAGTCGGTCGAAAGAGGATAACAAGTGATGAATGAATATTCGAGCGGATGACTATCTGCTTGATGTGGCTGATAATAACAAACTATCAAATGGACTTATGTCCGGATGGTCATCCGAATGTATGGCCATCCAGATGAACAAGAAACAACAACGAACATCATATTTTTCGAACAAAAAATCCTCGATTTCTCTCAAAATACTTGGAATTAATTTATGAAAATTTGTAGGCTTATAAAGTGATGTTTTTTCGCACAATATATCAAAAAATCAGCAAATTTTAACCTTGAAATCCTTGTTAATTTTGCGTTTCTGTGACAAAAAGTGAAGAAAATGAGTAGAAGAAGAAGAAGTTTGACAAATCTGATGCGAAAACGACTCTGAATGTGACAACTCGTATTTCAAACCTTTAGTCATACTTTGATGTAACATGTTTTGAACGTTATGTGATTACTTGATATGCTGATAATGAGATATTATGAATGTTATGTGTATGTAATTGTGTAGGATCGGTTTTGACACCGTTCGATTGCGTAACGAACGTTCGACGTGCGGAATCCGTGAACGTGCGTGACCGAACACACAATAACGTACAAATAACGTGATTCAATAGATTTGTATAACGTGTACAAGCTCCGGAAATCACGTTGAGAACTTTCTCTCTCTAGTTTCTCTCTCTAAGCACCAAGCTCCAAGTTCTCAAATGGCTAAAAGTGTCTAAAACTAACCCTAAGGGTTCTATTTATAGGCAAAGGATATAAGGAGACTCTCCTTATTTACAATTATGCCACCTTGCCTTTTTAACTACAGTATGTAACATAAAGTCTAGATCTCTTCTATTTCTGCTACGGTTAAGATTGACGGAGGCGATAGACATATTGCACTAACAGACTCCCCCTTGGATATTGCCGCAGTCAATCCATAGTCAAACTCGTAGCGACTTGTTTCTCTCTCTCTCTCTAAGTCTTCTTGAAGCTTTATCATCTCTTCTGCAACATAGACTACCTCTTTCTTGAACATAACCCCGGTGGATCTGTCCTGAGCTTCAGCTCCCCCTTTCAGCAAACTCATTCTTCAGGCTCCCCCTTTTGTCAAGCTTCCGTGCTTTGGGATCGACACCTGGCTTTCCGTATGCAAGCTACTTCAGGATAGTTTCCATATACGCTTCCTCTTGCGTTGAGCGCGTCTTCAGACTCCCCCTTAGACTCAGCTGTCGGGATCGTAGTCTGGCTATCACATGTTCACAAGTTCAGGATCAATTCCTGGCTCTATTCTGCATCTGCTCAGGATTTGAAACCTGGTTAACCTGCAAATCCTCTACCCATAACATAAGTTTCACAAATTTATAACCCTTATATTTAAGAAACTTACAGGTAGAAATCATTCATTCATCAAACTGTATAGTTACATCAAGTTCAAGTGAATGACCTTGATTAACTAATCACACAATCTTTCAAAACATTTGTATATAACATTCAAAGTTTCAACATATTCTCCCAACCCAATGTAGTTCATCATGTTTAGCACTCAGAATTTTGAATATCAGCTCTTCAACATCAGTTGTCGAAAATCTTTTTGAATTTTTCAAAACTTTATGCTAAAACACACTAAATTTTTTTTTTTTTGATTTAGAGTTTAAAGAAATGCAGTAAAGAAATATATACAAACAATATTTTGTGAGTTTGTGTAAGAGGATCATATCAGTTTATGAGACAAATCACTAGCACCGTTAAGCTTTAATCATTTTAAGTTCTAAACAATTCACCTTGATTGTCGATATACTGATCCATCTTAAATCCTCACACAAATTTCAATTTACTCAGGATACGATTTAGATGTCTTATGAACTTAGCTCATTCATGTGTCCCACCTCTTGAATATACTCCCGTATCCAGAATCCCAATATTCAGTCTTACAGGTGAGTATACTACAATGATATCTGTACATAAATTAGGTAATGCGAGGGCCGAGGGATCTCAGGTCGATACCTCCGTATACGCAGAGAGATATCAGCTTCGACTTTACGGTATGTCCCCTTTAGAGGATCTTTTAGCTACAACAACAGCAACTATCAATTTTATTGTTTCATCAGCATGCTGAGGGTTTATGCTATGTTTCAAGCATTTGCGGAAAGTATTATCCAAGGACTAGGTCAGAACTACCGTTCAGCAGAAGTCCCGGAATAATACCCCAGACATCATTGAGTATAAAAACCTAGTATATCATAATACGAGACCTTTCAAACGAGATTTCAGGGGTTACCTATATATCCAAGTAGTGTTCCCCACGAATTTCACAAGTTTCAAATTTTAGGTTTATATCCCGAATAAATCTACTAAATGTGCGAAAACCTATCGACACATCATCAGTGAGACCGTTTATCACATTTGACATTTCATTTCTTTAGCGTGCTGTGATAGTTCACTGATTTACTATCATTTCCTCTTTTTCACAACAAAACTCATTTTTGCTTTTTCAATGTTTTTGACATTTTAAATTTTCTAATTTTTTTTTTAAATTTTTCTCCCCCTAAAATCAAAATATATCTCAATTTTGATTTTCTGAGAAAATTTGAAACCAAACTATACAAGAAACGTGACAAACTGATATCGAATCACTTCAATTCGCCATTCACTCGGCATAAACAATCAGAACTCCCCCTCACAACAAACTATTTTCCCATTATGATTTCAAAACACTTAAGTTTGTTTTAATCAAATGGTTTTTCCGGAAAATTAGTTTTGTTTGTCTTTTTACAAACTCGGGGTTCTTTCGTCACATTGTTTTCCTTTAACCACTTGTCGGAAAGAGAAATCAAGTATAACTTAATGTCCTTGATTAGTCTTTTGTGATTCGAAATATCACAGTTACCAACCTGTGAATTTCTCAAGAAATATGCCGATTCCTGTTCCACACTTACCAACCTGGGAACTCCGGCAAGTCAGGTTTTTCTATTTGAAAAGTTTCACCCAAGCCTGACTGTCCTTGGGTGATTTAGAATTCTTGTTTAACAATGGTGGAAAATTTTTATCATCCATTGTTAGACTAGAATTCTCTATTTTTACCTCAACACATGGCTCTTCTGGTTTCGACAAACCAGAATCATTGCCTGAATATGGCTTGTCTGACTTTGTTGAGCCAGATTCATCGCCGACATGTGGCTCATTTGTTTCCGAAGAAACAGATTCATTGCCACAAACTTTCTACTTCTTCTTTCCCTCTTCCGTCCTCAGATTTGTATCTGATGAATCCGTTTTGCTTGATTTGTCATTCTTTGGCGAACAAGACGATTTATCAGAACTTTTATCTGTTTTACCAGTTGTATCCGAGGACAAAATCCTCTCGAGATATTCTCTCTCCGTCTTTCTTTTCTTCCTCAGTTTGTCTTTCTGCACTTGTGAAAGTTTTACTTTCTTTTCTTGAACTTTCTGTTCTTGAACTTTTGGTTTTTGAACTTTCTGTTCTTTGGGCTTGACATTAACTGGTTTCTTTGCCAATTTCTGAGAATCAGCCCTCGATCGTTCCTTTGATCTCATTGGGAAAACTCTGGCAATATGACCTCTGATTTGGCATTCATAGCACCTTCTCATTTCGATTCTCTGACTTTGGCAGTTAACAGAAATGTGTCCTTGATAGCCACAAGTGTAACACACTCTGTTATCATACCTTTCACCACTTTCATACTTCACACCACTTTTATACCACACACTTAGATCATAGCATTGATTTGCCTTGTGGTAGTCATTTCTCCTCTTGTATCCTTGATTTGGCATTTGAGCACTGTGGTCAAACCTGCACCACTGATTACCAACTTTTTATGAGTTTTGATTTTTAAATTTTTGTGGTTTTTCATAATGATTGGATGACTTAACTGATGAGCCTTCTTTTTTCTTTTTGAAAATTTTTTGATTTTTTATCGTTTTGTTTCTGTTCCACATTCTTCTTTACAGGTTTTTGCGTTGAGCATTCACCTTTCTCAGTAGAATGTAAAACAGTATTTTTAAACATTTCATTTAATTTCAAAAATGTTTTTCTTTTTTCTTCTTTTTCTTTTTCATCATCAGATTTATCATCACAATCTTCAATTTTGACTTTGTCAAAATTTGTGACATTGTCACTTATTGGAACTGAATTGATCGGTTTTGGACAAACATATGATGCAGAAGTCACAAAACTTTTCAATTTATTCTCTAATTTTTTTATTTTCTTTTTATCACCTTCAGCTTCTTTTTCAAGTCGAATAATAGTCTGACGATGAGAATTTATTACCTTTTGCTTTTCAATATTGTTCTTGCTAAAAACAGATATCCCATCTTCAAGAATCTTTATTTGACTTTTAAAATCTTTTTCAATCTTTAATTTTTCATTTTCAAAACTTTTGATTTTATCTTTAAAAATTTTATCTAAAAATTTCTTTTTACTTTCAAAATCTTTTTCTTTTTCTTTCAAAACTTTATTCTCTAATGTTAAACTGTTCAAGTCATTTAACAGTTTAACATTCTCAGATTTCAGCTTGTTGATTTCCAATGTCAAGCTCTCCACATCTTTCAAGAGTTTAACATTGTCTTCTGCAGATTTGTCACATTTTGAGCACACAACTTCACATTTTGAAGTTTCATCCTTTTCTTTTTCTTTCTCTTCTCCACTTCCCCACCATTTTCTCTGCCAACCCTCTTCTTCTTCAGTATATTGCTTGATGAACATATCCATTATAATATCATTTGGATCAACTGCAATGTTTCCATCTTGATCAATATAACATTGTCTAGTAGCATTCCATCTCTTTGCTTGTTTAGCTTCTTTGATTATACGATTGATTCTGATCAACTTGGTTTGAGCTTTCATCTTTCTGTTGATATACTTCTCTTCTTCATTTCTGTTATCTTTAAAAGGAACAGGTTCTGATTTTGCCATGATTTTATATCCTTGAATTACCTGCAAGCAAACAAACACTCAGTTCGTAACAGTGTGCGTTGATGAAATCAATCTAAGACTCGTGTCGAAGATTTGCGAATAAATGTTGTTCGGGTGAGTTAACTATCCAACTCTTTGACACAAGCCACTCTACAAAACGACAAAACTTGAGTTAATCGGTTGGCACTTTGACTCTTTGACTTCGAGTGAGTTGTCTAACTAGATTACACGTTGACCTTTTGACCACAATCGATGAAAGCCAATCTCACTTGTAACCTTGCAATAATCCTTCACGTGAGAGTAGGATTTTAATCAAGTAAAGTGGCCGACAACCTTTATTTCACATGCAAATTGATCATCAAGTCTCACATGTATACTGACAATATGTTTATCAAATTTAGAATTGATGGCAAACAACTATTTATTCAATGTAAATCCTATAGGACCTCTTCAATTATTTATATAATATCAAGACTATGGCAGACAACCACACCAATTAGTCAACATTCACATGCAATCATTAAATGAAATGTGAGTCGGATGAGATGCTGTGACACGGATTGCTATCCGCGCGAGTAGGTCAATCAAGTCAACACGGATTGCTTTTCCGTGCGGGTGGACTTCTATGCTATCCGTACGGGTGGGAAATGATGCTATCCGTACGGGTAGGAAATGATGCTATCCGCACGGGTGGTCAAGAAGTCAACACAGATGGCTGAAAGTAATCCGTGCGGGTGGGAAATGATGCTATCCGCAAGGGGTGGGTGCTATCCGTACGGGTGACACAACTCCTATTCGACCAACAAACAATATCACATGCTCTTGACTTTCAAGCTCTGAAACAATCACATGAATTTAACAATGGCCGAATGCAGACTGATCACATGTTCACTGAATTCAGAATGATCACGTGCAAACTTATTGAAAAAGACAAATTCACATGGAATGATCACCGAATGCACAAGTTCACCGAATGCAATTAATGAATCACATGTACTGCTGACAAGTTTGACTAACAAACTTGAATATGTTGACTAAAATGACTAGATCAGACAAGATGTTGTGACACGAATTGTTATCCGTTAGGACAAGTGTCCGTGCGGATAGGTCCACAAAGGTCAACCCGGATGGTCATCTGCACGGATGGCAATCCGTGCGGTTAACATCAGCAGCAACATTCCACATTTTTCAACTTTTTTTTCGATCAAAAAATCTTAAATTTCTCCCAAACGGCTAGGAGTTTGATTCTGAAATTTGGTAGGGTTATAGATCAGGTGTTTACGCACAACATATTAAAAATTCAGCAGATTTGGACCAGTAAAACCCGTTTAATTCTGAAAAATTTGTTTAAAAACGTGAAAGAATGAAAAAGATGAAGAAATCTATGAAATTCAGATCTGAAAACGCTGTAATCTGGTACGAATCTTGTTGTTTGATCTTCGCAACCGAGCACCTGCTCTGATACCAATTGTAGGATCGGTTTTGACACCATTCGATTGCGTAACGAACGTTCGACGTGCGGAATCCGTGAACGTGCGTGACCGAACACACAATAACGTACAAATAACGTGATTCAATAGATCTGTATGACGTGTACAAGCTCCGGAAATCACGTTGAGAACTTTCTCTCTCTAGTTTTTCTCTCTAAGCACCAAGCTCCAAGTTCTCAAATGGCTAAAAGTGTCTAAAACTAACCCTAAGGGTTCTATTTATAGGCAAAGGATATAAGGAGACTCTCCTTATTTACAATTATGCCACCTTGCCTTTTTAACTATAGTATGTAACATAAAGTCTAGATCTCTTCTATTTCTGCTACGGTTAAGATTGACGGAGGCAATAGACATACTGCACTAACAAATTGTATTATAAATGTGTATGCATACTACCTAAGTTGGATCACACATCACATGTCCATTTGCACAAGCCTATTCGGGCCACACTCCTTGTATTCGAACCAAGGGCAGCCCATGATGGGTTCGGCCCACTCCCATACACGCATAACCTATGAGGAGGGTGTATACTCCTCATTATTTTGCAAAACACACAACACACCAAACCCTATTCTCTCTTCCTCTCCTCTAGAAGCCGACGGCAACATCCCCTCTCCTTGAAGCTTTCTTGCTCGGATCAACTCTTGTTCTACCCTCTAGCTGGTTAGTATCTCACTATTGATTGTATGTTAGATGATGTTGTGATCTATATATTCTACATGATGATTTAGGGATGATATATGGTTGATTATAATGCAAATCGATGAGATTGGTGTTCTTGTGTATCGGCTCACATGTGTAGTATGTGTAGATCAATATAGGGTTTGATAATTATGTGATGTAATGATGATCTAGAACCGAATGCATGACAATCGGCTGTTATGAAAGTATATGCGGATGATTTGTTGTGTTGTTATGTTAGGATGCATGCTAGTAATCAAGAACATGAGCCGTGTTAATATGTTTAAATGTTATGGTTGTTGTTTATGTTTTGAATACGATTAGGGTTCATAGGAATTTGATGTTAAAACCCTAGTTTGATCGATTATTGTATGATTGGAAACTGTTAGTGTTGATTTGATCGAATGGATAAGAAATTGGAAACTGTTTGATGATTATAAGTTGCATGAATTATGGAAATTACAACTAATCGCACAAGGCTAATCGTACAAGGCTAGTCGCACAAGCTGGTCGCACAAGCTAAGATGTGTTAGGGTACAACTGGTTAGGCACACTGTACAACTCATTTAAGCATAAGCGCACAACATCTTGTGAGTCACACAAGGTTGTGCTGATCGCACAAGAGGTTGGGACACTTAAATGTTTAAGTTGTTGGGCCGAATAGCCCAAAACCCCAATCGCACAAGTTATATTGGATCGCACAAGTGTAACTGGACCGTACAAGTTTATTTTCTGTTTATTCGTTTGGGCTGTGTGAATATTGGGTTGCATGTATTGGGCCGGGTGTGTTTTCAATCGTACAACCCGTTGTGAGTCGTACAAGGTTGTGCTGGACGCACAACAGGTTGGGCCGGTTGTTATTAGGCTTTAATATTAGATCGCACAAGATAATTGGGCTCGCACAAGCTCAACGGTCTAATCATCTGAGTCGCACAAGTTGGACATTATGTGTATACTTGACTGTTAATGTGTTCTACGTGTTTGCCATGATCATTACGTGTTCGTAACCTGTTAGCTTATGTGTAAACTTATGTGCACTACTTGAACATAGACCTGACTTGTATGGTAACCATGTTAGGACGTGGTTGACAACAAATAGCTCAAGTGACCTTTTTGTATATCTGCTGAGTTAACCTAAGGTGAGTTCACACTTTCTACAAGGCATGGGATTCCCGGTGGTTCGGAATGGGTAATTTATTGAAAGGAAACCTGCGTATTCTTTTTGGGTAGAATACGTACCTCCACCGTCTTAATTGAAGGGTGACAATATTGGAACCTGCGTGATCTCTTTAATGGAACAGGTACCTCCACCCTCTTAACTGAAGGGTGACAAAATTGATGCTAGACCAAAAACTCTATCATTAAGTCCCTCATTTTTATATCGATTTAATCGTCGGGCCAATGGCGAAGGGGTCATCAGTTAAATAGCGCTATTAGGTTTGACAAGCCTTACACCGTGCCGCAGAGGACAGGAGTGGACTAATGGATCTGGGCACGTCAATGATGATAGACATTGACTTAGGGCACCCAACTTTCTCAGTCAGTAGTCGATATGGTAACGGGTCTAGTGGGATATTCATGGGGTAGCCCCCACAGCTGGGAGCCAGAGTAAAAGGAAAGGGTTAATCATGTTTTTCAACTGTGGGGTAACCCCCACGGCAAGTAAGCCAGCAGAAGAAACTTATGTTTTTGAAACAACTTAAAACAAACACCTAACTGTGAACTCGCTCAACTTTGTTGTTGATTCGTTACTACATACCTTGCAGGTTGTTAGGTGCTTAGATGGAGCTTGCACAGGAGGACAAAGTCGTTATGGGACATGGACTATTGAGTTCCATGTTAAACATTTGAACTTTCAAACTTATGTTTTGGTTTTAAACTTTATGCTTCCGCTGATAACTTGAACTTGGTTAATTAGTTGCGGAAACCAATTATATTGTTGGTTGGTTTTATATTTACTTTAATACATTGTTCAATATGATTGGTGGCTTGATCCTGGTCATGTCACGCCTCCTGCGGTAATACACTGCTTGGGGATTTTGGGGGTGTGACACTGAAACTAACAAAATCTCGTAGATTCTTGTGTATCTGATCAGTGCAATCGAGCTCCTAGATACCACTTGTGAACGCATTGTAGGACCGTGTTTAACTCCCAAACGATTACGAAATGACACGTGCGACGTGCGGAATCCGTGGACGTGCATGGACCGAGCACAAGAACGTATATAAACTGTGATTCTATTGAAGATGTGACAGAATACAAGCAGCGTGAATCATCTTTGCTACTTTCTCTCTCTAGAATCTCTCTCTAAGCTTCAATACTCCAAAGTTGCAAAAGTCTCAAAAAATTCTAAACTAATACCCTAAGCCTCCTATTTATAGGCAAGGCTATAACAAAGATCTAAGTAATTACAAGTTTTCCACCTTGACTTTTGCATCTATATTTTTCAATATAAGACCTTTACTTGTTCAGTTTTCTGCTACGATTCGGATTGATGGAGGCGATAGACATTCGTGCAACGGATGTGATTACCGGAAGCAAGCAAAGAGCCTAGAGACGTAGAAGAAGATCAAACAAGCAAGATTAGGGTTCTTGGCCTTCTTGAAGTCGCCTAGAGTGAGAGAGATGGAGAATGCGTATGTGAATGGGAGGGGACGGCCTTCGGTTGGGTTTAATTTTATTATATTATTATTTTTTTAAAACCAACTTACAATAAATGCATAAATGGTCCCTCATGTTTCCTAATTCAAAGCTTGGGCAGAAAGTTATCACAATAACTTTGTAGAATGACATTCAGGTCCTTCGTTTTGCAAAGTTAACCAGATTAACTCCGTATTTTTGTTTGTGTGCTACTAACTTATGCTTTTATAAATTGTAATTAACCGAAAAAGGGTTAACGGCGTTAACCTGAAAGTACGGGATGTCACATTGTCCCCATTGATAGAATTTTCGTCCCGAAAATTGAGTATGCAGTCACTGAAGTAGTTAGTGCGCTTGAGCGTTTTCGTGGGGTTTCACATCATCCCCCAGTTGGTTGGAAATTTCTTCCCAAAATTCTGTTGCAACTTCAGCGTTTGATGCATCATTTTTGAACAACTGGGGATACTTGCGCATCATCTGATCTTCCCGTTCCTAGGTGAACTATAGACCACGTTTTGAATTCCAACGAACTTGAACAAGGGGAATTTTGCTGCGCTTGAGGGTTTTGATTTCCTGATCCATGATCTCAACCGTTTCCTCGACGTAACGAAGTTGATCATCGATCGTGAGTTCCTTGAAAGGAACGATGAGGGTATCGTCTGATAAACATTTCTTCATATTCGACACGTGTAAAACTTTGTCACCCATCTGGAGTGCCACCGGTTTTTTACGCTTATTAGCGTAGCTTTTTTGATGGTCGTGAACCGCCACCATTCGGTTTCTGATTTGGGCAATCTTTTCCGTTGTGTCGAGTACGAGTTTAGGGCTAGTAATTTGACTATCTCCAACTTCAACCCAACACAGGGGTGATCGGCATTTCCGTCCAAATAATGCCTCGAACGGGGTAGCCTGAATGCTGGTGTAGTAACTGTTGTTGTAAGAGAATTCTACTAAAGGTAGGTGTCTTTCCCAACCTTTACCGAAATCAATTACGCATGTCCGCAACATGTCTTCGAGAGTCTGGATGGTACGTTCAGTTTGACCATCCGTTTGCGGGTGATAAGATGTGCTCATGTCTAGACGTGTGCTGAAAGATTTGTGCATCGCTTGCCACAAATCAGACGCAAAAAATGGGTCACGATCAGAGCTGATGGAATTTGGCACTCCGTGCCTAGCAACTACTTCCTTAAGGTAGATACTTGCAAGTCTAGAAAACTTTTCGCTTTCTTTGATCGCGAGGAAGTGAGCAGATTTAGTTAAGCGATCCATGATCACCCAAATGGTGTCATTCCCGCTCTGAGATTTGGGTAAACTGGTGATAAAATCCATGGAAATTTGCTCCCATTCTCACGTTGGTAACTCCGGTTGTTGCAGTAAACCTGATGGCTTTTGGTGTTCAATCTTTACAGGTTAAGCATTTGCTAACATACTTTTCTATGATCGCTTTCATGTTAGGCCACCAGTACAAAGCCTTTAGGTCATGATACATCTTGTTAGAACCAGGATGTATCGAGCATCAAGACTTGTGTGCTTCGTCCATCAAGCGAGGATTCGCGCAGAAAGGAGTTACACAAGAATTATAGTGTTCATGAAGCATAACAGGATGAGACGTGAAACCATACCAGAGTGTAGCTAAAAACAATACGTTCAACTCAATGCAATACATAAAGGTTTCAGGATCGGTAATAAGGGTTTATCCGATGTCGAGGGCGTAGTTGGCTGTACGCAAGTGGTACAAAAATATAAATAACGAACGTTATTCGTTGATAAAATTGTTACGTCGATGGTGTGGCACAACAAGAATTAACCAGAGAAGAATGGTTGTCGCACGTGTTCGTAGTGTTTAGGTTCGCTGAAACGTCTGTCAAAGTTTTCGAGCTAGTCCGTGTGTGAAGGAAGAATAATTCACCATGATCCATGAGCTTAAATGAGTTTGCAATTTATCAAGCCGGTAAGCAACCAAATTCAAAAGAGTTGCCTTAAGTTGTGCGGATGAATGTGAAATAACGCCTGTTTCGTCAAGGGGTTCCAATGCAAGGACGCGAAAACATGTTCAAAATGGTATGATTGTATCAACACACATCACCTTCTTTAGGGTTCAAAAAGTGATCACCAAGGATCGAAAGTCGAGCTTACCAAATTTTCCAAGCTAGAGCGAAATCTTATTAGGGTTTCTGCTTGGAAAAAAAAAAACGAAGGCGTAGTGTCATCGTGATAAAGCAATGATAGATTAGTCTAAGTTGATAATAGTAATTAGATATCGCATTAACCGGTAAAGATCGGCCAGTGCAATGGCTAGTGAAAAGATTTGTATAAAAGAAAAACTCTCATGGAATAACGACTCTTGTAATATACAGGGGGGGGGGGTGGGGGTAATGTATATGTTTCAATCATCGCGTTTCATCTGTGGGTTAACTAATTTGTTTCTCCATCATCCAGTGTCCCTATGACCATGGAACCATTTAGGGAAACCCGTTTGCATTGTCGGATACGCTAAGGTGTAAATCAAGTTAGACTAAGGATTAGCCACATAACAGGGTAATGAGGGTAGCCTTGTGATCGATGGGGATCATGATATGGTTATTAGTGTTTCTCTATTTTAGTTGTGGATGAAAGGAATAGGAGGTTGGTAATGCTTAGACGAAGTATTAAGCAAAAAACAAAGAATCTGGCATATAATCGAAGAATTCCGACAATTATTCTGGTCATCGGTGGTAGCTCCGGTAGTGGTCGATGGAAAAAATGACACGGGATGAAATTTCGTTGCATCACGGTTACGTGGATATATGATTTTTCCAAAACGGAGTTCGGATGAAAGAGTTTCTAGCTGCGCGATAACAATCACGCAAAACTGTGACTTTCAGCCACTCTTTCATTTTCTGGCGATTGTAGCGGCTGTTTCTAACAATGGAAATAGGTGGAGATGATGGGGTTCGTCGACACGAATGCATAGACATATTATTCGCCTAAATCGGAATTCGTTTGGGTCAGTTCTGGTCTACTCGAATATTAATGTGTAAAATCGAATGAACGGAGAGTCAGATCTGTGTTTTGGCAGCAGTGGCGGTGTCGGCAGATGATACTGATAATATTTGGTTGTCGGGCATGTTGAGACGTTCGCTTGGATAGGTAGAATACATGAAACGAATGTCGTATGGTCAAGTTATGGGTGGAACAAGATTTTACTCGCATTTTGTGTCAGGAGTTCAGAGTAAAATAGACACGCCAAGAACGTCATGTGCGCAAAGGTATGTTTCCGTTTATTCATTGTTGGGGGTTATCTTGGAATATGAGAAAAATGTCATGGACGACTTTTGTGGACGTTTTTTCTTCAGTAACCTTAAATCATGGGTATTATACGCGAATAGACACCTTGGATGTATGGTTTGGAATGGTTTTAAGCCGAGCTTGCAACCTTTTGATATGGAGTAAATGGGTTGGGTATTGTAATTGAGCGGTTGTTCAGGAATGACTGGTTTTGAATTAGAGTTAGGAATTCATTCTCACCTAAGGTACATCATGTTTACATATTTAGTTCGCAATAAATCATGGTGTTGTAAAAGTAACGCACGTATAAATGCCAAGTAATTCAAATACCATGTATGCATCTAATTTTGACGAATCTTGCAATCTGGAGTGTGGTGTCGTTGTGGTTTCCAATAAAGAACGGTTATAGTGATATAGTCTAGTTTTCAAAAATATATATTTTAAACCTAGTTCACTATAACCAATGACTCTGATACCAATCTGTCACACTCTCAAATTCCACATGCGGGGTTTTACCGCGAGGCGTGCGACTGACCAGAATCCAGCCACTAATCATGTTGAACCAATTATGTAAGTTGTAAAATCCTTACAATCAACACGATTAGTGATCAGTGTTTAAAAGTCCAAATTACAGTTTAAGTTAGTTGCGGAAAAATAAAGTAAATCCATCTTAAACTTAAAACCATAAGTTTAATAAATGTATGTAACATAAAGCATTACGAACCACACACTCCAGCCGATTGCAACGCCTGTCCATAGTTGTACATATCAACCTGCAAAGCATACAGTAGGGTCTCAACATAAAGTTGGCGAGTTCACAGTTTATTAGTGATGGTTCAAAAACGTAAGTTGTTAAATTACTTTGTTTTTATAAAACATGTCATGGGGAGCTACCCCACCTTTTTAAGCTACTAAACCCGTTGCCATACCGACTACTAACTGTGGTTATGTTTAGTGCCCCGCGTCAATGTCTATCGTCATTAACTAGTGCCTAAGTATATTAGTCCACGCCCGTCCTCTATGGCACAGTGTGAGGCTCGTTAGACCTAATAGCGCTATTCAACTAATACCCCGTTCGCCATTGGCCTGGCAATTAATCGGTATAAAATGTGTAGGGACTTTCAGATTGAGTTTCCGTCTAGTACGCTTAAGACATGTATAATAGTAAATTAACATGTTTCCCGTATTCTACCTAAGGAGAATACGTAATGATATCCCACACAAGAAGATAGTTGTTGTTTATTCCGTTCTCACACCACCGGGAACACATGCTTTTATAAAAAGTGTGAACTCACCATAGCTTAGCTCGACAGATAAATGTCACTTGAGCTAATGTGGTCAACCACGTCCTATTATGCTTACCATATAAGTCAGGTTCGTATTCAAGTAATACACGTATTGTTCTACACGTCTTCTAACAAGTTGCATACAAGCATGGTCGTCACATAACACGTATAGCCTTACAACATGCGTTCACATCAAAAGCCCGAAGTATACGGTTTAGGCCCAACTGGTGTGCAATGCAGACTCTTAACCCGTTTAATGTGATAGTGCGGCCCACTATAGTGTGCGACACGCATAGAAGTGTGCGTCCACTCAATGTGCGATACACCATTTATACAACTATCAAGTATGTATAAGTACCAAATATAGCAGATTCGACACTTTATGAACTTACAAACAAGCATAACTTAATTTACTGAAAATGGACTATTTTGGGGTGTCTGTTTACCATACTTACGAGACTAAAAAAATTACGATCTTTTTATGTGACGTGCCATTCGGATGGATTGGTTTTTTGTTAAATTTTTAGAGTTTGACTCTTTACTAAAAATTTATAAAAATTCATTTACTAAGCTGCAATCAGATTCATCACTTTCTGACTGCAGCTCAAGGAAAAATTCTATTTAAAAATCCTCGATTATCCGATTAACGAAATTCCAGTTGGAGATTTTTAGAATCACCTGAAGCTACCTACAATAAAAATTTGATATCATAACTCAATTCCTAAATTGAGTTATGACATTCGTAATGGACTTCAAATTCTGCCAGAAAACGTAACATGAACCTTTGATACCAAAAAAATAATAAAACATTCAATTTTCGTCGAAAAATTGCAATTTTAGTGGGGTTTTAAAGATATTTTCTAGAATTACATTTTAGACTCAAGAAACACATGTTTTATCAGGTTTTTTCCATATTACAGCCATTACAAATCGGCTGTAAATTCTGATCAAGTTCTGTTTGGATTCAGCTTTCTATTATAACATGTTTATGATACTATAAACCCTATTTTCATCAATCAAAACCCCAACAACACCACATACGCTAATTTAGCATCAAGTTTCATTATCAACATCAAACATAATCAAAACCCTAGCATGCACACATGATCAGCAAGTTACTATACTATCAAGAATCATTATATAGACATCAAAATACATGTTTTTTTTAACAAACCCTAACACGTGTAAGATCATGTTTTCATGCATCAAGAATCAAAGCAAGATCAAGATTTCAAATCACACACATGTAAAGGCAATATAAAAACCAAGATGTGATTACCACGGCCACGTGGTCACTGACCACGGCCCGTGGTCATATTTACAATGATTGTTTTCTGGATCCCAGTTACTAGAGAGTTCAACACGGCCCCGTGCTGCACCGCCACGACCCCGTGGTCACCCTTCTGTAACTCAGAAAACAAAGACTGCTAGTAAGGTTGATGGGCACGGCCCATGTCCGACCAGACACGGCCCCGTGTTAAAGACTGCAGAAGCTAAAAAGATTTTAAAAAAATCCTAAAAAATAGAAAAAACAAGAAAAGTTATTAGGTCGTTGATTCCTAACATTCTAAAAATCCTTGTGTCCCCGGCAACGGTGCCAAAAACTTGGTGTGCGTTAGGTGTATTATGATTTTATTGATATTTTAAGCCCATTTTAAGCATTAGTCAAGTTTTAAATTTATAAAACACGATATTCTACTAACACTAAACACACACATGGGCAAGTGCACCCATCGTGAGCGTAGTATAGCGTTTGTAAGATACCAAGGTCATCCAAGGACATAAGAGCTTTTAGCACCGGTTTATCCTCAATGTCTAATCAAACTAAAAACTTTTGAGAAAAGGCTTTAAACATGAAAAAGAAAAATTAAAAATGCTGAAATAAAAATAAAATAAAAACAGATAGACAAGATGAATCACTTGGATCCGACTCGCCTTTAATGTATCCTTTGATGATTTCCGCACTTTTGCACTTTTTAAGAGATTATCTTATTTCTAGTAGTAGGCCCCTCTTTTGAAGGTGACGTTACCCTCAACCCAGTGGTTTAAGTCAGCAAGGTTACAATCCCAAAGGGTCAGAATATTGAAAGATAATTAATTAAGTTATTAATGCAAAAAGTGGTAGGCCACTCTTTTAAAGGTGATGTTACCCTCGGCTAAGTGGTTTGAGTCAGCAGGGATACAATCCCAAGTAGCCGGTTTAATGTATTAATAGTAGTTTACACATGAGGGGATCAAGCCATTTGCACCCCCACCATCCAATACCAGTGGGTATTGAAGGAGGTCCTAGTAAGCTTGACCCAGGTCCTTGCAAGATCTATACACTGAATAAGGCAAGAACCTTACTAAACCATTCCCTTAACCCCCGACCAGGTAGCCAACATATCTCTATATAGACCGTAGAGATATGAATGGTGAAAATCTTTTACTTTATATAGACAGTAAAGTAATGCCAAGACACCACGGACAAATGCTAAAGAAGTTTTACCTTCAACTTAAGAAACTAGTTATGAAAGTCATTAATACAAAAGCAAATAAAAAGTGTGAAAAGATTAACAAGAACTTAGCCAAACATGGCCTTTGATTGATAAGTGATGTAAGAGACTTAGCCAAACATGGCCTTTGATTGACAAGAACTCTTACTATCAACCTTGGATCCCGAGACTACTACACACACTGTAAGGTGGATAATGGATGATGGTGGTGGATGTGGGTGTTGTAGTGGTGGTGGAGTGGTGGCAAAGTGGGAGAGAGGTGGTTTGCCAAGGGATACCTTTGAAGTGAACCAAGCACCCCTATTTAAAGCCTGAACAGAATCCTTGCCACGGCCCCGTGTCCAGTGGACACGCCCCCGTGGCCATCCCTTTTCTCTCCTTCATTAATTTCATTTGTCTGCATTGGGCTCCACACGGCCCGTATTCGCTGGGCACGGCCCCGTGTGCAGAAGCGTATCTGTACTACCAAGATTTGCAAGATTTTGTAAATCTTAGCGTTGACCACGCCCCATGCTGAACTGGGCACGCCCCCGTGGTGGGCGTAGAAGCTTCCACAGCTTTGTCCATTTCTGCAGACATCTGACCACGCCCCCATGTCCAGTGAGAACGGGCCGTGGTCAGCCTTCTATTTCTTGGTTTTGCTCTTTGGGATGCTGTCGAGGGGTCGTGCATGCCACGTTTATTCCTTTTCTTTGTATATATGTTAGTTTTTGCTGCATATTTTTTCCTTTTGTTCATTTAAGCTCATTTGGTCCTGCAAATACAAAAGGAAGACAAAAACACACTTTTTCCAACATTAGTACTAAAAAAGGGTTAGTTTTATGCCTTATTTGATGTAATTTATATGTTGCATTTTACACACATCAAATACCCCCACACTTGAATCTTTGCTTGTCCTCAAGCAAAACTCTTTATTATGTGGCTTACACACCCAAATGGAATGGGTAGAAGAGAAGTTTTGGGCTTGTCTTGAGTGTCGGGAATCCAAGATCTTTATTGGGTTTTATTTTTATATTATTTACAATCCTATTCGTTATGATTTATTTAGAACGTTTCACAATCGAAATTATTTATTTGGTCATAACATGCCTCTTTAAAATTCCAGTCATATACAAGTTCACATACTTCACGGGAGATCACTCAACACTCGGCCGAAGATGTATTTTTGTGAAACACTCAAGACCGGCATGGAACTTACTTCTTACCATATGCTTACCAAGCAATCAATCCTCCTCCTTTTTAACTATAAACCTTTGTAAATATCAAGAGGACTTTGGGAAAGGGTTAGGCTTGGGCTAAAGGTAGGTGGTTTTGGTTAGTGGTTAGTAAAAAGGGCTAAAAGCGTCGGTCGTCGTAAAACTTTTTGTTTTTGTGACTTTTATTCAAACTACGCATCTTCAAACAAAGTTACTTTGAGGAACTTGTTTGCTTATTTCTAGACTTTTTTTTAATAAAGAAGCATCACAAGAAAACCGAGCTTTTTTACTAAAATAAATGGGTTGAAAAGAAAAAGGGTTTTGGTGGGTAAAGGGTGTTTTGTTGTGGGTTTAGAAATGAAAAGGTTTAGGCTCAAAGGGGTTAACTAGGGGGATTTCCGGTAGGTGATAAAGAAAATGAAAAATAATGGTGTTGAAAGGAAAATGGGTTAGTCCTAATGCCTCCATCATTTACTTACTTGGGTTTAAGTTGGTAAGGACCGGGAATGTATTGTCGTGGCAAGTTCTAGAGTTGTAAGAACCAAGCGGCTATTCACATAAGAAACGAAAAATGAGCATTTTGTTTAAAGATGTATGCTTGTATGCTCAATAAAGGCTCAAAACTCACTTATTGTGGGAATGGGTTTATAATGTGATCAAGTATATGTAATCAAATTTTAACTAGATTTGTCATGCCGTTTCATAATTTTCTTATGTTTGTTCTTTTTATCACGATGCTATCGGTTGTAAATTTGTAAAAATATAACCTTTTTAGAACTTGTTATTCCCAAATTAAACCAAGACAAGTAAAAAAATTGATAAGTTTTTGAAAAAAAATGGGGTGATTAGCGGTTCCAATAGAGTTTTGTGTAAGGCTTGTTGTTAGGACTTGCAAAATTCAAGGTTTTAGCACCCCCCCCCCCCCCACTTAAATTACAAATTGTCCTCAATGTGTCCAAAAAATAAGTTTTTGGGTTGATTGAATGTGTAAAAAGGTGTTTAAAAACAAAATTTTCTGTTACTGGGCGTCTGTCCACCGGCCCGTGTTTGTCCGGGCACGGCCCCGTGGTCAGATTGCCAGTATCATAATTAAACAGAAGGCTGGACACGGGGCGTGTTCAGTGAGCACGACCCCGTGTCCAGTTACCTGAACTGGGCATTTTCTGCATAACCTTGAGCACGAGGGCGTGATGGGCTGAGCACGGCCCCGTGCTGAACTTGCTGTAATGATGGAAAATTGTCGGGAGGCTCTGTGTTTGTGCATGGGGTGTGGTTTATTCGTTCCCTTGGTAACCTCCACCTTTTCGAGTGTGTTTTATTCCTGAAAAGTAAAGCTAAACTAGGAAACATAAAAGTTAATGTAAACTAAAGCTACGGATAGTTCCGCGGAATGTCTTCGTGGTGGGCCACATTTATAAGGGTCCTTGGTTAGACCCAAATTCAGTCATATATTACCCAAGTGGGATGTCTTGCATCCCATTTTGCACCGTCGGAGAGCATCATCCAAGCTTGAGTCTATGACATCCATGTAGTTGACCGGGTCGTCTTCTACTCTTTTCCCAACCCCGAACTTCGTTTCTTCGTCTTCTGTCCTTAATGTTAACTTCCCATCACTCATATCTACCAACGCGTGAGCAGTGGCAAGGAACGGTCTTCCTAGAATGAGTGGTACTTCGGTGTCTTCCTCCCTATCGAGTATGACAAAGTCGGCCGGGAAGACAAAGTCTCCGACTTTTACCAACAGATTTTCGGCGACACCTTGTGGGTATTTGAAGCGGGCATGAGATTGATGCTAGCCCGAAGGTCAGCTAGCGCATTGTGTATATGTGATCCCCCAATGGAACAAGGGATGGTGAAGCTTCCGAGGTCGATTTTCTTTTGTGGGTGTTTGTTGAGTAGTACGGCGGAGCATTCTTCACTTAAATTGACCAATTGTAAATTTTCAAATTTTCCTTTTGTGAGTGAGGAAGTCTCTCATAAATTTTGAATATTTTGGCATTTGAGTGAGGACTTCCACAAATGGAAGATTGATATGTAATTGTTTATGAATTTTGTGAACTGTTCATTGGTCTTTTGGCGTAGTAACCGACCGGGGTAGGGCACCGAGGAGCTTTTGGTAGGTTCGGGAATTGGAGGAGGAGTTGTTTCCTTTTGGGTTGTTGGTGAGGTCGTGGTTTGAATGGGTGGATTTTTGTCGGATGGAGGTAGCGGAGCCTCCTCGGGGCCGACGGTACGGTTTCTTAATGTTATGAGATGCACTTGCGCCTTTGGGTTGGGCTCGGTATTGTTGGGTAATGCGCCTTGTGGTCTCTCGGAGAAATTTTGAGCTAGTTGATTTAGTTGTTTTTCAATGTTTTGAATACTAGCTTGTTGATTTCTAAAGTTCGATTCCATTTGTTGGAATCGATCCGAGTTTTTCTTTTCGGTGTCGGAGATGAGGCGTGAGATATTATCTTCACGCCTCTCTCGTCCCCCTTGTTGTTGTTGAGGGAAATTTTGTGACTCATTTCTTTGTTGTTGAAAGTTTGTTTGTTGGTTTTGGTTTTGTTGGTTACTACTATTGCTGGGTTCTCTCCAACCATGGTTAGGGTGGTTATGCCATCCTTGGTTGTAGGTACCCGTTGGAGGACCCGACGGCCTAGGTCTATAATCAATGTAGTTTACCATGGTCTATAACCATGGTTAGGGTGGTTATCACTAAACCAGACTATAACCGAACAGTTCTGAAAACGTGAATACGACCATGATACTCAGCTCCAGATTGCAAGGTTTGTCTCTCGTATTCTCATTGTACTGCATAACTAGTGAACACTTACATATGATATTGCATGTGATTGCACGTTTAGCACAACAGTATGAATTCATGTATTACTGGCATGTATTATGTGACTATTAGGGTGGTATTTCCCTAACCATGGTTATAGACCTAGTTTTTCTTTTCAGAACTGTTTAGTTATAGTCTGGTTTAGTGATATAATCTCTAAGTGATTCATTTTGACCTTGTGCTACCCTATATAGATCACTAGTTAAACGTTCAAACTTCCTACTGCATGAGAATGGGCTATTAAACAAGTTAACTATATTAGCAAATGAAGTAATAGAGTAAGGGGAAGACTTAGCAGCCATTTAAGAGTTGATCCTGTCAGTGTGGATTCGAAACCCTTGCATAGACATGCTTCTTTTAACCTCTCCGGGATGGGATTGATCTCCATCCTTTCTCTATATTGTGCTACATGCTCTTCTGGATCCGTTGAGCCATCATATAGCTTCATGGTTAGTATTTGGAACCTCTTTGGAATTTCTGCATCACAAATAGGTGGTGCAAAACAAGATATCTTGTGGCTTCCATCTGCAATTTCAGGAATGGGCTTAACCACTCCTGGAATGCTGGATATCATATCCTTTAGTTCTGTTGTTCCCTAGCCATAGCTTGGTTGATACCTGTGTCCTGCACAAAGCCATGGTTAGTGTTATAAGAATTATTCAAAGTGTTACCTCCTGAAGGAATCAAGTTTGCTCCAGATGTGAATCCATATTGGCCGGATTCTGGTATAATTGAGGGACCAGATGAAGCAATAGTCTGCATAGGGATGAAGTCTCCTAGGTAAACATCTGAACTTCCGGGTTGTACACTCCTTAAGAATCCTTGATCCTGAAAGATGTTGGATCCTTGGTGTGCTGTGACTGGGGGTCTTGGAGGATAGTCCATGGATCCGTAAACCTGTGATGAGGATCCTTGAACCTGAAAGGAGGATCATTGAACCTGAGAGGAGGATCCTTGAACCTGAGAGGAGGATCCTTGAACTGTCTGTGCTCCCACATATCCTCCAGAACTGAAGAAGGATCCTTGAAGCTGAGAGGATCTTTGGGGTTGAGATGATCCAGAAGGATGAAAGTAGGATCCTTGAGGCTGAGGCATCGCCAACGATCCATATCATAGACTTGACATTCCACCTTGGTATTGAGAGCCAGATGCTGAGGAGTGTTGGGCTGTTATGGCTGGTGAATCAAAATTCAGTGATCTTGGTACCAATGGAGAGTGATCCTCCGTTGATCTCTTCAATTCCTTGATTTCATCAATCTCTCGAAGGATACTGTCATTCGTTTTGTCCTGCTATTGCATGTAATCCCTCATCTACAAAATCAAAGAATAAAGATCATTGTTAGTAGGGCCAGAAGTAACAGCAGAAGTTGGTGGTTTTGAGAAAACGGGGCTTTGCTTATTCGCAGCATTTTCAGCATTCTTCTGGGATCCAAAAGGTGCTGGAGGCAAAGGTGGGATGCCCTGTGAAGAAGTGACCGACGGCATGGAGCTTGAAGTGTTCTTCGTTTGAGAAGCCATGTAGTTGAAGGTAATGAACCGAAATGACTGAAATGAACAAAATTTCTTAGAAATGAAGCACCAATTGCCCCACGGTGGGCGCCAAACTGTTTTGGTCAAAAATCAAACAAGGATAATGCAACCAATTGTTATTTTGTGAGGTGTGATGCTTGAATAAATTGACAAATGTATGAACAGTTTGTAAAGGAAATGAACAAGAGACACAAGGATTTATACGAGGAAAAACCCCTTGATCAATATATGATCTCCGGCATAAAAAACCTCGGGTGATGGAAACTACCGATCACCAACTATATTAAACAAGTAAAGGTTACAAATTGGGATGATAACAAGCTTGTTAGAAGGATCACCAGTGTGCAAAAGATGTGAAATCGCCAATATGTTGCAGAGCGTTTTCGAGTGTGTGTGTTTGCTAACTTGTTCTAACGATTCAAGCTCATTATCCCCTTAAAAAATGGAAATAATCTAAATAACAAACAATCCCCAAATTGTGCTAGCTCCCCACGACTTCCATAACGGTTATACAAGCCATGCAGGTGCAGAATAATAGAGCATATTCTCCTAGAATCTCGGCAAGACTAAGTCCCATGCGAATACCCCTGTAAAACAAGTTCAAATATAGTGGAAACAACCGTTAGTGTAAGGATAATAATGAGGATCCTGGATCCTTAAACCTGCAATGTCTTCTAAGGATCCTTAATTCAAACAGAATTGAGGATCCGTGATCCTAGTTGCACTTGAGGATCCGTGATCCTTAGATTTAGAAAATCCATCCCTAACAAGGGGGATGCCAGCGAATATTCCCATATGAATGTTGAAGACCAAGTAATGCGGCTTCAACGTTCTTATTCGAACAACTTGGACCGAGTCTTCAGGGGAAAAGGTCTTCATGAATGTTGTGAACTTGTACTCGTACTCCTCCACACAATTCGTTAGTAATCCTCAGGATACAGTATCATGATGTTACCAATATCCCGATTCAACATCCTGGTTGTGAACATTTATCATATAACCAAGATATAATTCAAGATACTATCTAGGATATGGGCTCAGAATTTCACCCATAACACTACCCGCTAAGGTTAACTGATCCATGCAACACCTCAGAATATTGGATCCATAATTATAGAAATCTAATCCCTAACAATTTCCCCCAATATGACGTTATTACCGTTATGATCGAACTAGCTATTACATAGGCTAACTAGCCGTTACAACTTCTGATGGATGGGACTTGAGTAGCTATAACCATCATTGCGATTTTTAGGGTAGAGATAACTCCTCAATCTCTTTAAAGATCAGAAGATCCATTATTATATCTTCATTCCAGGGTCTTTAATCAGGTATTATTCTCTCTCTTTCTCTCTATTGTCTTCACCAAATTCTTCATCCCTTCTTCTTTGAGATGGCGAAAATGGCACCCGATCCTCTCCTGGTACCAACCCAGAGAAGGATAATACACTCAAGAGCCAGAATCTCTTGATGAATCCTTCATAAGAGATTTGTGGGTTCCTTGACCTAGAGACAGAGAACCTTGCTCCCTATTTTCCACCGGAAACCATTTTCCGGTCATTTAACCCATCGGATCGCAGTGATGCGGTTTCACTGGTATGGTATTGTTTTCTAGCCTTACCTTTCATCCTTGGTTGTTCTTACCCTTTTCTAGACCTCACCCAAAGATTCTTCACCCTGACTGGAATTAGTTAAAATCAGTCCTTGCCCATGCTCTGGAGAGCCCTCTATACCATTGAGGAGATTCTCAAAACTGAAGATCTTGAGTTCGGTTTGTCTGAGCTTTTGTTCCTATATTCTTTATTTACTCATGGTTCCAGTCGCTTCTTGTTCAAAGCAAAACCTCACCAACCTCTTCCGATCCTCAAAACTACCCAAAATGACTCCACATGGAATAACCAGTTCTTCTTTATGAGAAAGGATTTGATCCCCAACGGGGATTGTTTACCTAAAAAATGGATCTTAATGGGTAGGATATAGGATCCTTAGATGACCTGTAGTAACCAACTTTTCTTGTCTGGCCAATCTCCCTGGGATTGACGACAGGTTTGAAGCTTTCCTGGCACTCAATTCATCTGTGAGAATTTTCAAGCTAAGGATCAAAGATTCAGAGGAAAACACTTCCACGTCCTACACCATGTCAAGTAAGTAATTTTGTAGATTGTAAGTTAAATATAGTAAAATGTAAAGCATGAAATACTTATCTGTTTATTTCTTGGATAGGCACTCAAAAGTCTGATAACAAGTCTGTAAGCAAGTTCGGCTTGGACGATATCGACAGTATGCTCTCCCTTCATTCTATCAAGAAAGAGCTCTCCAAGGTCCCAAATCTCCCCGAACGGAGGGTGGTGACTACCAGGGCAAAGGCTGGATCCAAAAGAAAGAAGCTCTATGAACCTGAGGGGGACTTCTTCGATGTGGAGAAGCAGCTCCTTGATTCTCTGACTGAGGTAAGGATCCTTGATCCTAATGTTGTTATGATATTTTTCTCAATGATCCTATATCTTAGTCTTCATTTTGTTGCACATAGGGCTTCACCCGTGTCAAGGCCCACCATGAGAAGAGGATAGCTGAGCTTGAAGACAACTGGGCAGACATGAGTTCCATAGCCACTGCCAAAGACAAGGTCTATTCTAAGCTGGATAAGGAGATGAATGGGCTTGAGGAGCAGCTGCTCATGGTTGAGGTGGGGACTCACGAGGCTGTCATGGTGGCAGCTGACAAGGCCAAGGTTTGTGTTGCTAGAACCATGCTCCAGGCTAGGATTAAAATGGCTGAGGAATCCATTGATCATGGAATTGATAGGTTCGCCTAGGATGTAGCTACATGGAAGCAGACCTTGATGAGGCTGGGCGGAGAGGAGGAGCCAGAGAAGCCTACCGAGGTCGGGATGAAGGAGACGACTGGTGGAGAAGCTGGTGGTGATGCAGCAGCGGAGGCTGAGACAGTGGGAAATGAAGGATAATGATGCCTAGGCCCGAGCCCACTTTTTAATTTTCTTTTGTTGGTGTTTTTGCTAAACAATATTTGGTTTGTAATAACTTAAGAAAATAGTTTCTAGGTCTAAGGATCATTGATCCTTCTGACAATTTGGATGGTGGGGGTCACGCCCCAACTGATGGCGGAATCATCGGGGCACGACACAAGGCGAACCAGATTGCTCAAGAGAATCCATAACAACTATCCATTACCAATATTTTAAAGGTTCATTCTCCCATGCCAACGAAAAAAATTCAACAAACAGTTATTACAGATAGCGAGTTCTCAAAAACAAAACAAGTCCGACAACCTAGTTTTTATTTGATGAGTTTCTAGACTTCCTAAATCCGTTGCAGCAAACAGACCATCAACCTGTCACATACGTTCAAATAAAAGTCAATACATAAAGTAAAGGTAAGTACACAAGTTTTCATAGATATAGTATGAAAAGCGTTTACGCATAACCAGCATGTAACACGTAACGGGTGAAACATGTAACTACAAATAGTGATACAACCTAACCACGCGACTGTGATGTAGAGTATGCGCGACACATGTTCACCATTGCGAACACGTGAAGTAAAGTAATGTGATCCCTAGTAACCCCTGTTCACAACAGGTGCTGATTCCAAACTATAGTACTATCGTTGCTAGAGGCGGTCTAGTGTAACACTGTCTAAGCATAGTAACAAGCATTTAACAAATCACGTATAGCATGCAAGAGCGGTTAGCGTTATAAAGTGTTTGCGTTGTGTGTTCTGTTTTGATAGAGAACGTATGTAACACCCAAAAGTGCATTAAATGAAAATGGGTTCGAGTATACTCATAGTGTATGTTTAGCAAGTAAACACAATCTAGATTGGATTGAAAGCAGCGCGTCGGGTTATCCTGTGTATGGAAACAGAAGCATAAATCTTCCTCAGGGCTGGATAGAGTGTAAACAACGTGTCGAGCGGAATGAATGTTCAATAGTCTATCCAAACGGATGGGTTCCATCTGAACGGATGGTCATCCGGACGGATGGCTGATGTGTGTAAAATGCAACATATAATTTACATCAAATGAGGCATAAAACTAACCCTTTCTTGGTACTAATGTTGGAAAAAGTGTGCTTCTGTCTTCCTTTTGTATTTTCAGGATTAAATGAGCGTAAATGAACAAAAGAAGCAAAAATACAGCTAAATCTAACATAAATACAAGAAAAGGAATAAACGTGGCATGCCCGACTCCTCGACAACATCTTCCCAAGCAAAAACAAGACATTAGAAGGCTGAACATGCCCCGTGTCCAGTGGACACGAGGCCGTGCCCAAGTGTCTGCAAAAAAGACAAAGTTGTAGAAGTTTCTATTTCCCAACACGGGGGGCGTGCCCAGCTCCACACGGCCGTGGTCAACGTTAAGATTCGCAGAATCCAAGCAAATCTTGATAGTACAGATACACTACTTCACACGGGGCTGTGCCCAGCGGACACGGGGGAGTGGTCAACTAATACAGACAAACCGTATTAAACGAAGAAAGAGAAAGTGGATGGTCACGGGGCCATGTCCGGGCATCTGTGCAGGCTATAAATATAGGTGTTTGGTTCACTTCAAAAGCATCCCTTGACAAACCACCTCTCTCCCAGTTCACCCACACTCCACAACCATCACAACACCCACATCCACCACCATCATCCATCATCCATCATAGAGTATGTGTAGTAGTCTCAGTATCTAAGATTGATAGTAAGAGTTCTTGACAATCAAAGGCCATGTTTGCCTAAGTCTCTTACATCACTTGGTGAAGACAAGCATTTAGCGTAATTCTTTTGTTTTTTAATCTTTTCACACTTTTTATTTGGTTTTGTATTAATGACTTTAATAACTAGTTTCTTATGTTGAAGGTGAAATTTCCTTATCATTTGTCCGTGGTGTCTTGGCGTTATTTTACTATCTATATAAAATAAAAGATTTACACCATTCATATCTCTACGTTCTATATAGAGATATGTTGGCTACCTGGTCGGGGGTTAAGGGAATAGTTTGGTAAGGTTCTTGCCTTGTTCAGTGTATAAATCCTCCAAGGACTTGGGTCAAGCTTACTAGGACCTCCTTCAATACCCAATGGTATTGGATGGCGGGGGATGCGAATGGCTTGATCCCCTCATATGTAAACTACTATTAGTACATTAACCCGGCTACTTGGGATTGTATCCCTTATCCGAGGGTAACTTCACCTTCAAAAGAGGGTCCTACCACATTACGCATTAATAACTTAATTAATTATCTTCCAATAATCCAACCCTTTAGGATTGTATCCTTGCTGACTCAAACTGCTGGGTTGAGGGTAACGTCACCTTCAAAAGAGGGGCTTACTACTATAACTAAGATAATCTCTTAAAAAGTGCAAAAGTGCGGAAAACATCAAAGCTTACACTAAAGGCGAGTCGGATCCAAGTGATTTATCTTGTCTATCTGTTTTTACTTTATTTTTATTTTTCAGCATTTTTAGTTTTTATTTTCATGTTTAAAACTTTTTCTAAACTTTTGATTTGATTAGACGTTGAGGATTAACCGGTACTAAAAGATCTTGTGTCCTTGGACGAACTCGGTATCTTTCCAACGCTATATTACGATCACGATGGGTGCACTTGCCCATATGTGTGTTTAGTGTTAGTAGAATATTGTGTTTTATAAATTTAAAACTTAACTAAAGTGTTAAAAAGGGCTTAAAATATAACTACCGCTCCTCTTATGGTACGTGGTGTCAAATATGTGGCGGAAATCATGAAGATTTAAAATGTTATTTTTTAAATTATACTCCCCACTATACAGACCCATCATTTTCCTGTAGCCTTAAGAGGGGCGAGAGTAAAAATAATCCCTATCTCTCCCTAGAATGCTCTCAATCATCTATTCCAAATGAAATGATTCTTAAAGAATTCTTTCAAATAGAAGATCTAATTCTTAACTGGATAAAAGAGCTTGAGATGGACATAACTAATTCTTCTCAAGACAACACCCAAGAAGAATTATTGAGATCGCATTCGGATAAAAACAACATCGCCGCTCCTGAAATCACCTCTAACTCTTGTGAAGACTTGAGCGATAGTCGTCCCTGTGTCAATTGTGCCGTGAAGGAATCCCCATCGACTTCCGTTGATGCATACATAGACCTGAGCGATTCGACATACACCTTCTTTAACGAGAGCCCGGATAAGGGTTGGACTTGTCCACCTACATTTAGCATAGGAATCACCCTTTCCGATAACCTCTTGCGTTCTCGTCTAAAACTAGGGCAACTAAGATATCTCGGGCACTTCGGTGTTGTTCCGTCCAGTAAGGAACCACCCGATCCGGATAAATTCCTTAAAAATAGAAAAAACTTCAAAAACAGCTTCTAGACACGGGGCCATGTCCAGATCAGCACGCCCCCGTGTCCACCAAAACATTCTCGTCTGAATTTTGGTCAGAATACGGACAAAAAGTGTCAGAGTCTTGTCTGCACATGGGGCCGTGTCCAGCCGACACGGGGCCGTGTCCAGCGTGCTGTTGTTTTCTATAAATGCAGCAAGATTCCTGCATATTTGGACCATTCCAAAGACAAAGATTTGGTGGGATCTTCACACATACCATACTTGATATATTCTAAAGAAGGTTCTCAACAACCATCTTGTCTTTTCCACTTTCGTCCATTGCCTTCTACTTCATTTTTTTCCTCAACACCTCCATTAGAGCTTGAAATCACCATAGATCCAAGCTTTATTGTGATATTTGTTAGATTTTTATTCAAGGAATCTTGTTAAAAATAAATTTTACAACGCTGTTTTAAGTTATTTCTGCTTAAAAATGCTTCAAAAATCAGAAAAATAATTTAAAGCTCCAAGATTCCTTATTCCAAAAATCTTCAGAGAGGTGAACACGGGGCCGTGCTCAGTGAGCACGAGGCCGTGTTCGAGGTACTGTTTCACTAAAATGAATTCTTTTCGGTTGTTTTCTTAGAATGTCGAGCAGAAATAGTGGAACATCATCATCACACTCCAGAAACAACCAACAAGGGAGAAGGTCATCGGTAGAAGACTCCCTCGTCAACTATGTCTATGCCTTTAGAGTGGCCATAGATGAAATGACGGGGGTTGAGGAAGCTCTGGTCGACCGTATCAATCATTTATCGGTGGGGCTAGAAGGATGTCTTAGAGAGGTCAACCTTTTGCACCAAAGGTTGAATATTCTCGCTTCTCCTCCTTTGGTACCAATCGTTACCCAAAGGGCATGGAATGTGGTACCAGAAGTTATCATACCGGCCGAGTGGTACCCCATGCATGCCCCCCCCCTCAAGACATACTACATGGGGTCCTGGTTGCCGGCCCTCCTCCCCCACAAGATGTTGAGGAAAATGAGCCCGCCTTCTTCCTCCCGAAAGAGATAGAGGAGTGGCTCAACGACATCTAGAGGACACCTCTCGGCTCCAAGTTCTACAATACCTATGAAATACTGGGAAGCTATTTTCAGGGTTTTGATATTCCTATAATAAGGGTAGAACTCGTTAGGATGATTTCATGTATCACTTAACCTATCTATCGTATGAACTTTCTTTTTAGCTTTCTATTTTTCTTCATTTTTCTAGGATCTTATGTAACTCTCTCTTTAATGAATGATGGTTCTCAAAATTATTTGGTTTTTGGATGATGTTGTAATGGATAAAATACACTCGAGATGGTGAAGGACACTCAGGGAAGCTTGAACCAACACCCCATGTACAGAAACAGAGCCCCCCGGCAATTTTTCTTCATTACAGAAAGTTCAGCACGGGCCGTGCTCAGCGAACACGGCCCCGTGCTCAAGGATCTACAGAAAAACGCCCAGTTCAGGTAACTGAACACGACCCCGTGCCCAGCCTTCAGTTACTTTCTGTTACTGGCAATCTGAACACGGGGACGTGCCCGGACACCACGGCCCGTGTCCGGATGCCAAGTAACATAAATTTTTGTTTTAACACACCTTTTTACACATTCAATCAAACTAAAAACTTATTTTTGGGACACATTGAGGACAATGTGTAATTTAAATGTGGGGGGGGGGGGATGCTAAAACCTTGAATTTTGTAAGTCCTAATTACAAGCCTTACACAAAACTCTATTGGAACCGCTAAACACCCCAATTTTTTTCAAAAACTTTTCATTTTTTTACTTGTCTTGGTTTAAATTGGGAATAAAAAGTTCTAAAAAGTTTATATTTTTACGAATTTACAATCCATAGCGTCGTGATAAAAAGAACCAACATAAGAAAATTATGAAACGACATGACAAATCTAGTTAAAATTTTGATTATATATACTTGATCACATTAAAAACCCATTTCCACAAAAAGTGAGTTTTGAGCCTTTAATTGAGCATATAAATACACATCTTTAAGCTAAATGCTCATCTTTCGTTTCTTGTGTGAATAGCCGCTTGGTTTCTTACGACTCTAGAACTTGCCATGACAATGCATTCCCGGTCCTTACCAACATAAACCCAAGTAAGTAAATGATGGAAGCATTAGGACTAACCCTTTTTCTTTCAACACCATTATTTTTTTTACACCTACCCAAAATCCCTCTATTTAACCCTTTGAGCCTAAACCTTTTTATTTCTAAACCCACAAAACAAACATCCTTTACCCACCAAAAATCTGTTTTTTTTTATTTTAAACCCTTTATTTTAGTAAAAAGCTCGGTCTTCATGTGACATTCCTTAAAAAAAAATGATGAAGTCTAGCAATAAACAAACAAGTTTCTCAAAAAAACTTTGTTCGAAAAATGCTTCGTTTGAATAAAAAGTCACAAAAACAAAAAGTTTTATGGAAACCGACGCTTTTTACGCCTTTTGCCATTTTCTTCTAACCACTAACCCAAAACCACCTACCTTTAACCCAAGCCTAAACCTTCCCCAAAGTCCTTTTGATATTTACAAAGGTTTATAGTTAAAAAGGATGAGGATTGATTGCTTGGCAAGCATATGGTAGAAATAAGTTTCATGCCGGCCTCGAGTGTTTCACAAAAATACATCTTCGGCCGAGTGTTGAGTGATCTTCCGTGAGGTATGTGAACTTGTATATAAATGAAATATTAAAAAGGCATGTTATGCCCAAATAAGTAATTTCTCTTTTGAAACGTTCTAAATAAATCATAACGAATAGGATTGTAAATAACATAAAAATAAAACCTAATAAAGTTCTTGGAATCCCGATACTCAAGACAAGCCCAAAACTTCCCTCATACCCATTCCATTTGGGTGTGTAAGCCACATTATAAAGAGTTTTGCTTGAGGACAAGCAAAGATTCAAGTGTGGGGGTATTTGATGTGTGTAAAATACAACATATAAATTACATCAAATGAGGCATAAAACTAACCCTTTTTTAGTACTAATGTTGGAAAAAGTGTGCTTTTGTCTTCCTTTTGTATTTTCAGAATTAAATGAGCGCAAATGAACAAAAGAAGCAAAAGTACAGCTAAATCTAACATAAATACAAGAAAAGGAATAAACGTGGCATGCCCGACCCCTCGACAACATCTTCACAAGCAAAAACAAGACATCAGAAGGCTGAACACGCCCCGTGTCCAGCGGACACGGGGCCGTGCCCAAGTGTCTGTAGAAAAGAAAAAGTTGTAGAAGCTTCTATTTCCCAACACGGGGGCGTTCCCAGCTCCATACGGCCGTGGTCAACGCTAAGATTCACAGAATCCAAGCAAATCTTGATAGTACAGATACAATTCTACACACGGGGCCGTGCCCAGTGGACACGGGGGCGGTCAACTAATACAGACAAACTGCATTAAATGAAGAAAGAGAAAGTGGATGGACACGGGGCCGTGCCTAGTGGACACGGGGCTGTGTCCGGGCTTCTGTGCGTGCTATAAATAGAGGTGCTTGGTTCACTTCAAAAACATCCCTTGACAAATCACCTCTCTCCCACTTCACCCACACTCCACCACCATAACAACACCCACATCCGCCACCATCATCCATCATCCATCATAGAGTGTGTGTAGTAGTCTCGGGATCCAAGATTGATAGTAAGAGTTCTTGACAATAAAAGGCCATGTTTTTCTAAGTCTCTTACATCACTTGGTGAAAACAAGCATTTAGTGTAATACTTTTGTTTTTTAATCTTTTTGCACTTTTTATTTGGTTTTATATTGATAACTTTAATAACTAGTTTCTTATGTTGAAGGTGAAACTTCCTTATCATTTGTCTGTGGTGTCTTGGCGTTATTTTACTGTCTATATAAAATAAAAGAATTACACCATTCATATCTCTAAGGTCTATATAGAGATATGTTGGCTACCTGGTCGGGGGTTAAGGGAATGGTTTGGTAAGGTTCTTGTCTTGTTCAGTGTATAGATCCTGCAAGGACCTGGGTCAAGCTTACTAGGACCTCCTTCAATACCCACTGGTATTGGATGGCGGGGTGCGAATGGCTTGATCCCCTCATATGTAAACTACTATTAAGACATTAACCCGGCTACTTGGGATTGTATCCCTGCTGACTCAAACCACTTATCCGAGGGTAACGTCACCTTCAAAAGAGGGGCCTACCACATTACGCATTAATAACTTAATTAATTATCTTTCAATAATACAACCCTTTAGGATTGTATCATTGCTGACTCAAACTACTAGGTTGAGGGTAACGTCACCTTCAAAAGAGGGGCCTACTACTATAACTAAGATAATCTCTTAAAAAGTGTAAAAGTGCGGAAAACATCAAAGGATACACTAAAGGCGAGTCGGATCCTAGTGATTCATCTTGTCTATCTGTTTTTACTTTATTTTTATTTTTCAGCATTTTTAGTTTTTATTTTCATGTTTAAAACTTTTTCTAAACTTTTGATTTGATTAGACGTTGAGGATAAACCTGTACTAAAAGCTCTTGTGTACTTGGACGACCTCGGTATCTTACCAACGCTATACTACGCTCACGATGAGTGCACTTGCCCATATGTGTGTTTAGTGTTAGTAGAATATCGTGTTTTATAAATTTAAAAGTTGACGAAAGTGTTAAAAAGGGTTTAAAATATAACTAAAATTATATAACACACTGCACACATCAATGGCCATTCGAACGGATGGCCATTCAAATAGGATTTGGTTGTTCGTGAATTGTTAGAATTTCGAAGTTAAGTTAAAAACTCGCATTGTTTAAACGCTTTAAATAAGAGTCTAGTCATTCGGTCAGATGGTCATCCGGACGGATGGCCATTCGGTCGAATGGTCTGTAGTTGAAGTTTTGTAATATTTTCTGAGTAAAAGTTTTAAAGTTAACGGGGACGGTGTGATGACGTGTCTGTTTTGGACAAAAAACACACAAGGATAATGTAACCAAATCTGGATTTTGTGTGGTTGGATGCTTGATTGAATGAACAAATGTATGAACAATAATCGAATTAAAAAGGTGATGAACACAAGGATTTGTACGAGGAAAAAGCCCTTGATTAATGAATGATCTCCGGCATAAAAAAACCTCGGATAGTGAAAACTATCACTATCAACTATATTGAACAATAAAGATTACAACTTTGGATGATAACAAGCTTGATACAATGATTTCTAGTGTGTTTGTGTGTGTAATCGCCAACAGGTTTCAGAGAGTTCAAATGTATGTCAATGTGTGTAACTATATTTCTAATAATAACTTGTTATCCCCTTAAAAAAATAGAAAATTATCTAGGTAACTAACTATCCGAAATATGTGCTTGGCATCCACAGTTACCATAATGGTCATGAACTCTATGCACGTGCCATAATAAGAAGCATATTCTCCTGGAATCTCGGTTGGAACAAGTCTCCTTTGAAATATACCTGCAAAACAAGCTAAAGGATAATGGAAACAATTGTTAGTTTTAGAATAATAAAGAGGATCCTGGATCCTTAGCCTTCATGTATCATTTCGTGAGGATCGTCGATCTAGACTGAATTGAGGATCCTTGACCCAAGCTATACTGAGGATCCGTGATCCATAATCCATAAAATTTTATCCCTAACAATTGCCCCCAAACATGACTAGTTGAAGTTCAATCAGATAGTCATGTTTCAGCCAAATGCGGACTAGCCGTTAGATACGGATAGAGCCGTTATAGGCTTACGTCAGTGTTAGTCATGCCTGCAACAAACAATCATTATAAATAGGATAAGGATTGAGGCACTTTTTTTTTGTATTTAAATTCAAGATACTTCCCCTTTAAATCCTCATTCGAAGATCACCACAGGTATCTCCTTCCTTATTCTCTCTAATTTTCTTTTTTCTGATCCCTTGTTCTTTAAGAATCCATGGCTAAGATAAACACCCGATCATCTCCTGCCAAGGATCCTAAACAAGATAGCCCTCCGAAGAGTCAGGGTCTCACTAAAAACCCCTCCATGGGACTTTGCCGCTTCACTAATCCTGAAGTTGATCAGTTACGCCATTGTTTCCCTGACGGTACCATCTTTAGACCCTTTGACTCTTCGATGAAGAGTGACTGTCTATCAAAGACCTGGATCACCTTTCCTTCAGCCCCATTCCAGATAGGCTTCACATATCCTTTCCCAACTCTCACACAAAGTTTCTTCACATTGAATGGTCTGTGCTATATTCAGGCCATGCCAATGGTATGGAGAGCTCTATACACACTTGAGCACATCATAGAACATGAGGGAATAGATATAGGTTTGTCTAAGTTGAGCTACTTGTATAATTTAGTCAGCCATGGTTCTCACCGCTTCCTTTTCAAATCCAAGCCCCAGCAACCTCATCCAATCCTTAAGACCAATAAGAATGACACCAACTAGAGAAACCAGTTCTTCTTTGTGAGAAGAGATTCCATTCAAAACGGGAGTCATCTTCCCAAGAAGTGGAACACTCAGGGTAGGATATGGGATCCTTAGGCTAGGACCATGGTAAGACTTCTCTTTTCTGTTGAGGATAACTAATCCTTTCTTTTTTGTCTATGCAGCTATTTCCCTTTCTCATATTCAAGGTTCTCCTGTTATTGAAGAGAGAATTACTGCATTCGGGAAGCTTGATCCTGATGTAAGAACATATTAACCCAAAGCAAACGATTCTCAAGAATATTCCTCCAATTCCTACACCATGTCAAGTAAGTATCCACATATGTATGTATGTAAATGTTTAATAAAAATAGGATATGAATACTTATCTGTGTGTTGTACTTGTAGGTGCTGCTAAATCATCAAAATCTGCTTCCAGATTCAGTGTTGGTGTGTTGGTACACTTTATGTGGACGCGACTCGACTCGGTTCGATTCGGTTCGGGTCGACTCGGTTAGATCCTGTCACACCCCGACCACGTAGAACATACAAAACATGGCGGAAATGTCGGGGAGTGTTGTAACAGAATTAATCGTTTCAAATCCATGGCAATTAAAGTTTCGTTTTATTAATCAATTATGAGAGTTTACATTGTTTAAACAAGAAACAAAGAGTACATAACATAAGTTAACTAGTTATTGTCTCGTTTTAAGTCGCTAAGGCACGAGTCCATCCTAAATATAGCATGTATCAACAATCATTGCAAAGCAGTACCTGAAACATGTGTAAAAACGAGGTCAGCAAAGAAATGCTGGCGAGTACATAGGTTTTGTGAAAATAAGATTCATGACTTCTGTTTAAGAAAATGTTTAGTTATGAACCTTGTAATTTGCTTTGCCTTTGTAAATCATTTGAAAAAAAAAACGATGAGTTCAGGTGATATGTATAATAAGAGAATAATGCATGATTAAATGAATAACCATGTAATATGAGTTTGTATAAGATAAGTTGTTTGTAAATAAATGTCTTGTGAAAAGTATGTTATTTGTATAAAATGTTTATATGTATCAAACTGAAATGATTCAAATAACGCTGCGATATATGTAATACCATACAAACACTTATATATAGGAAGTACCAGCGGCGTATCCACCATGCTTGTATCATATTACACACGCATCGTTACTTAATCACTTATTCAAACCAAACCATCCAGATGTAAAATGTTCATGTCTAATGTAAATCATGTAATATGTATTCAATGTGATTTGTATAAATAAATGTAAGATTTAAACAAATAACCTTATAGTAGCATATTAAAAGTATACTTTGGATTTGTAAGTAACATATTAAACTATGTTTTTGGTTTCATATATAACATATCAAAATATGCTTTAGATGTGATAAATAACATATTTAACTATGTTTTGGTTCCATAAATATATGTTGGTTTTGTACAATACCACACATGAGAGTATATTCAACTATACTTTAATAGTGTGATTTAAGAATTCATTCAGACCTGGTGCATCAAAATACACCTTTGAGACTATAGGAATACCACAAAGGAAATCCCTATTTGGATGGAGCAACAAATTGATTTCAGACATTCCATGACAACAGGAATGGGGTGTCAAATCCTATAGCGCTATATCATACTAACAATCGGTCTGGTGAACATAAAATAAGTACAATTCAACAATTTATTTTATGTTCTTTGAGAAATCAATGTTTAAACTATAATTAGTCATTTAGTTTGTCAAATGATAAGTAATAACATGTATAATCAATTATACTTTTGGAATCATGAAAATAACAGATAGGTACACATGCTTCACCCCAAAACAGTTTAGAAAACAGTAAAAGAGGGGAATAATGTACTCGCCTGAGAATGCTTGGAGGTCTTGAACAACAACCAAACAAAGCTAGAGAGAGCACGGAATCAGTCGGCAATCTAAAACTATATAAATAACCCGGACCTAAATCGGAAGACTGGGTAGCAGGAGGGTCTGTAAACCAAATGAGTGTAGGAACTCATATGATATGGTTTAACAAAGCCTACATACTAAATGAAACTTAACCTAAGTATTATCGACCCATCGCGACCCATTAAGGTAGCTTATGCTACTTTAACGCGTCGTGCGCGTGAAACGCGTTCGAACCGTCTAACTAGTCCTATGACAAGTGTTATATGCCTACACATGTTACATAACCAGTTATGTGACAAAAGTTTAGGTTACATATGCTTAATTACCAATTATACATGAAAAGGGTATTCTGGTAATTTACCTAAGGCATATAAACTACCTATCATACAACTACTTAAACGATGTGACCATAGGGTATAACCTCGGAAGGTTATTCCCTACCTACTAAGGTCACCTAATGTATTTGGTCGGATCCTAATGATCGACCAAATGGGTCGGGTTCGAGGTATAAGCGATTTATTAGATCGCTTACCCTACGACCCTAGACAACGTGGTAATCAGTAGGCATAGTCCCAATGGACTATAACCAACGTGATTACACTCACGTTGCGAAGTTCAAACGAACTTCGCATTGACCATTACTGGTCAACGCTGAAAGTCAAACAAAGTTTGACTTTCTGACTCGAAAAGCAATAAAATAAGGAAAAGAACGAAGGAATACTTACGAAGGGTCCCCGAATGCTAATCCCGATCCAAGAACTCAGGTATGAAACAATGGTTTCAACTTAGAGCTCTCAAATCAGAATTCTAGTGCTTTAAAACAATGAAAGGCATGGGGTATATATAGTTTTCGGGTAACCGTTAGGATCGTTTCATGGAAAACGTGCCATGATCCAAGGCGTACACTTGTCGGAAACTCATGGTGGCTAAAAACCATCCTTATCAGCTGATTAGGCAAGTGGTGAGTGTGTGGTTGTGGTTAAAACAGCTGCAAACAGCTGTTAATGCAGTTAATCTGGTCCAGAAGGCGGACGCGGCCCGCTTCAGGATCAGCCAAACATAATGCGGGCCGCCTGAGCATGTCAGATCAGAAACATGTTTGAAAAATGACAGTTTCAGTCCCTGCACATGTTTAAGGCCATTTCCGACACTTCTAAGGCCCGTAAAGCCAACTTTAAGGCCCTAAAATGTTGCCTAAACATTTTGGACAAGAAACATGCTCAAAAATATGTCGGACATTGGTTCGTTTGGCCGTAAGAACGCGATGTTCGCTTAATTACGACGGAATGCGCATAAGCGCGAAAAACGATCCAAATGACGCGACGAATGGATTTTTGGCAAGCCAAACACTAAAGCATAATATAGTCATGCTTACATAAATTTTTGGATGTCCAGATGTATTCAGAACGTAAGTTATGCGCGAAAATGCAAACTTGTGCACTTTTTGACACTTTTAGTCCCTGAATGACCCAAAAGTTTATTTTAGCATACCGAACCCCTCAAAGCCTATTTCTAAGCTATGTGAAGGATATCTAGGGTATGTTTAACTTATGGTCATGTTCCAGAATGTCTGTTACAGTTTACATTGGCATACTTTCGCAGTTTGTCATATTTAGTCCCTGTAAGCGATTTAACTTGATTTTGCCATACCAAAGCCTTCAAAACTTATTTCTAAGTTATGTAAAGGTTATTTAAGGTATGTTAAGCCTATTTCACTATTCCGGAGTGTTTTTTGCGTTAAACTGGTTATATTTACGCATCAGTGCGCGTATAACCTTCCAGAAAGCGATTTAGAGCTTGAAATTGAACAAGAGTTGATATGTGCAAAAGATACACATATTTATACAAGTCCAAAGTATGAAATACAATATTTCATTGGTTTGGCATTTGTTTGATGGTTGAAATGACACAGGTGTTACAGTCTCCCCTACTTTAGGAAATTTCGCCCCGAAATTAATTTCTAGAGGAAACTTGTGAAGACAGCTGTGACGGTTTCGCCTTCAGACAATCCATTGAGCCCTTAAGTAAAACTCTAGGCCATGTTAGGATTCTTAGCAAAG
The DNA here is from genome assembly GCA_030545235.1 of Helianthus tuberosus. NCBI lineage: Eukaryota > Viridiplantae > Streptophyta > Magnoliopsida > Asterales > Asteraceae > Helianthus > Helianthus tuberosus. Next base: position 198,943,879 of record CM060363.1, on the reverse strand, counting down.
ATGTCAACCCTCAAAGTGAAGTCCTTGTAGTAACAAAACATGGAGTTTTGAACTACGGACAGAAGAGCATTTCTTATGAAGACTCATCATAGGAAATTGTGTGTGTGATTGAGATCAGAATTGGGTAGTGTGAGAATAAATGACATTAGTCAAAGTCCAATACTTCTCCCGAATCATTACTCTTGTCACTATAGGTCTTAACACATAACAAAACTTCTTGTGGTTTCTATGCACTGAATTCCATAATTATGTAGGCCTCCATAATTACGTAGTTCCTTGCACAGTCCGCACAGTTCATTTCAGAATGCGTAGAGGAAAATCAATTGAATAAACATGAAGTGACTCGACTAGACCACCAAAGGGTCCTTTTAATTTGATCAACGAACGATCTTTTTAACTAGACCAACTCATGATCTTATTAACTAAACCGTCGTACGATCTCCTTAAATAGACCACTTAAGGGATCTAATTATAGAATAGTACTTTAAAATCCAAGGGACTTGACTACAACGTAGAAGTCCATTAAGGATTTAAGATAGTAACTTTGGATATCCTATTATGAATCTCTCGTATGAGATATGAAAGATTTTACGAGGATTTGGATGGATCACATACAACCACAAACATGTAAGAAAACACATAAGCACAAAAATTAGTTAACTTGATTCTTTAATTTGTTGTCTTTGAGCATGGATAATTAAAGCACACTAGAAATCCAATCCATGAATTTCATTAGGTACTTTAATCATTTTCAAGGATCCATCTATAAAGATAGAAGGATTCTTAATAAAAGTTTGGATTTGTTTCTTAAAAGAAACGAGTGTTTAAGGTTCTTGGGGAGATCACAAATATTCATAAAATGACAGAACCATACGAGTAGTTTGTCTTTGAGTTGACATCATAAGATTGTATCCAACGTTCACACAATCGTATCAGTTTTGCAAAAATAAAAACGACGAATTTTTATTTATATTACAACTGACTTGTCTTTAAACGTCAAAGATAACAACCAAGGGAAATAACAAAACACTAGTTGATCACTGCCGCATCTTTGTTCATGTTTGCCTCATTGATGTTAAACACTCATCCACGTGCTGGAGGTGCGTTAACAAGCCTTGGGCAATTGTTCCTGTAGTGGGTAAGGTCACCGCAGTTATAACATGACCCCGGAGGGAACCGTGCTTGAACAGCAGCAGGGTTTGCAGCAGCTTGATTTGCATAGCGACAAACATTGATCAAATGTCCCAACCGTCCACAGTGGGTACATTTGTGACACTGCTCTTGCTCTAGATGATGACGCTTGAACTTGTTGCACAAAGGTGCAGTACCAACATAGTTTTGCCTTTTGCGAGGTTGTGCTGGTTGGTTTCGTGCAACCTGTTTGTCTTGAGCAGTTACAGCACAGTTCTGAGAGGCTTTGCGCTTCTTCTTCTTGGATACCTCAGCATGTTCTTCCTTTGGTTCCACTTGAGCAGTCTTATCAGATGGTCTTGGGCGCCTTTTCGAAACAGCTTACGTTTCCTGATGTGGGATTCAGTTAGGGTGGCAGACAGTTCAATGGCTTGTCTGACAGTAGTAGGGTTACTGCCAGTAACAATATCCTGAACTAGGTCAGGAAGACCATCCGTATATTTCTCGATCGCTTTATCCACAGGAGTAACCATAGCAGGACACAACAGGCTCAATTCTTCAAAACGGTCAGTATAGGCTCGATGTTCACCACTGTCTTGCTTCAAATCATCAAACTCCCTCTCCAAAGCTCGCAGTTCATGACGAGGGCAAAACTCCTTCATTATAAGAGCCCTAAGCTCAGCCCAAGTCTGTGCTAATGCAACCTCAGCACCGCGGTCTCTCATCACTCCGTTCCACCATGTGAGAGCCCTCTTCTGAAACACACTTGAAGAAAACTCAACCTTACGATTTTCAGGACACAGAACATGACGGAAGGTATTCTCAATGCTCTCGAACCACTGAAGAAGCCCAGTTGCTCCCTCAGAACCACTAAACTTGAGCGGTTTTGCCGAGTTGAAACTCTTGAAATTGCATGGAGCATTGTTGTTGTTGTTGGCTTGCATCATTTGAGCATAAAGATTTGGGAAGGCAACAGCCATTTGCTGCGCGATGATTTCCGCCAGTTCGGCATTTTCCATCTGATTGTCGCGTCGAGGAGGCATTCTAAAAGAGGAAACATGAAAGGAAACGGGTGAGAGATTTAGACGAAAAGAATGAGATGAAACAAATCTGATGAAAGCAAGGATAGTGGTCATTTGTTTGTCACTACAAAGCAACGAACGACCCTGGTGACTAATCAAAGTAAATGGATCAAAAATAATGTATCGCGAAGACATGCTCGCCTATAAGTGAACACTCATCCCAAGAATTCCCAGGTAAGCACAACTGGTCTCGCGTCTGATGAGATATATACGAAGTGCTTGCCTAGACAGAAAACCCAGAATACAGGCATTCACCCTTCCAGTTTGCACGTGTTCACATTATTTAAAACCCAAAACCTTGACGAGATTTTTGAAAATTTAAAGGGGTTCAAAACCATATAACAGAGGGTTCAAAACCTAGTAATCAATCATCCTAGAACAGATGATTAGTTTTCAAAGCGGTTTCGAAAATTGTGTTCTTGTTGTGGTCGTCGCCTAAGGATAGGTAACGGTATTGTTTTATGACTAAACGCAAGCAAACTCGCGTTAGGGTCCTAGAAAGGTTATAGACTAGGTCAAAACATTACTAATAACCTAATTCCCTATAACCATTGGCTCTGATACCATCTTTTCTGTCACACCCCGACCATGTAGAACATACAAAACGTGGCGGAAATGTCGGGGAGTGTTGTAACAGAATTAATCGTTTCAAATCCATGGCAATTAAAGTTTCGTTTTATTAATCAATTATGAGAGTTTACATTGTTTAAACAAGAAACAAAGAGTACATAACATAAGTTAACTAGTTATTGTCTCGTTTTAAGTCGCTAAGGCACGAGTCCATCCTAAATATAGCATGTATCAACAATCATTGCAAAGCAGTACCTGAAACATGTGTAAAAACGAGGTCAGCAAAGAAATGCTGGCGAGTACATAGGTTTTGTGAAAATAAGATTCATGACTTCTGTTTAAGAAAATGTTTAGTTATGAACCTTGTAATTTGCTTTGCCTTTGTAAATCATTTGAAAAAAAACGATGAGTTCAGGTGATATGTATAATAAGAGAATAATGCATGATTAAATGAATAACCATGTAATATGAGTTTGTATAAGATAAGTTGTTTGTAAATAAATGTCTTGTGAAAAGTATGTTATTTGTATAAAATGTTTATATGTATCAAACTGAAATGATTCAAATAACGCTGCGATATATGTAATACCATACAAACACTTATATATAGGAAGTACCAGCGGCGTATCCACCATGCTTGTATCATATTACACACGCATCGTTACTTAATCACTTATTCAAACCAAACCATCCAGATGTAAAATGTTCATGTCTAATGTAAATCATGTAATATGTATTCAATGTGATTTGTATAAATAAATGTAAGATTTAAACAAATAACCTTATAGTAGCATATTAAAAGTATACTTTGGATTTGTAAGTAACATATTAAACTATGTTTTTGGTTTCATATATAACATATCAAAATATGCTTTAGATGTGATAAATAACATATTTAACTATGTTTTGGTTCCATAAATATATGTTGGTTTTGTACAATACCACACATGAGAGTATATTCAACTATACTTTAATAGTGTGATTTAAGAATTCATTCAGACCTGGTGCATCAAAATACACCTTTGAGACTATAGGAATACCACAAAGGAAATCCCTATTTGGATGGAGCAACAAATTGATTTCAGACATTCCATGACAACAGGAATGGGGTGTCAAATCCTATAGCGCTATATCATACTAACAATCGGTCTGGTGAACATAAAATAAGTACAATTCAACAATTTATTTTATGTTCTTTGAGAAATCAATGTTTAAACTATAATTAGTCATTCAGTTTGTCAAATGATAAGTAATAACATGTATAATCAATTATACTTTTGGAATCATGAAAATAACAGATAGGTACACATGCTTCACCCCAAAACAGTTTAGAAAACAGTAAAAGAGGGGAATAATGTACTCGCCTGAGAATGCTTGGAGGTCTTGAACAACAACCAAACAAAGCTAGAGAGAGCACGGAATCAGTCGGCAATCTAAAACTATATAAATAACCTGGACCTAAATCGGAAGACTGGGTAGCAGGAGGGTCTGTAAACCAAATGAGTGTAGGAACTCATATGATATGGTTTAACAAAGCCTACATACTAAATGAAACTTAACCTAAGTATTATCGACCCATCGCGACCCATTAAGGTAGCTTATGCTACTTTAACGCGTCGTGCGCGTGAAACGCGTTCGAACCGTCTAACTAGTCCTATGACAAGTGTTATATTCCTACACATGTTACATAATCAGTTATGTGACAAAAGTTTAGGTTACATATGCTTAATTACCAATTATACATGAAAAGGGTATTCTGGTAATTTACCTAAGGCATATAAACTACCTATCATACAACTACTTAAACGATGTGACCATAGGGTATAACCTTGGAAGGTTATTCCCTACCTACTAAGGTCACCTAATGTATTTGGTCGGATCCTAATGATCGACCAAATGGGTCGGGTTCGAGGTATAAGCGATTTATTAGATCGCTTACCCTACGACCCTAGACAACGTGGTAATCAGTAGGCATAGTCCCAAGGGACTATAACCAACGTGATTACACTCACGTTGCGAAGTTCAAACGAACTTCGCATTGACCATTACTGGTCAACGCTGAAAGTCAAACAAAGTTTGACTTTCTGACTCGAAAAGCAATAAAATAAGGAAAAGAACGAAAGAATACTTACGAAGGGTCCCCGAATGCTAATCCCGATCCAAGAACTCAGGTATGAAACAATGGTTTCAACTTAGAGCTCTCAAATCAGAATTCTAGTGCTTTAAAACAATGAAAGGCATGGGGTATATATAGTTTTCGGGTAACCGTTAGGATTGTCACACCCCCAAAATCCACCTGCGGAGTACTACCGCTTGGAGGCGTGACTGACCAGGATCCAGCCACCAATCATATTGAACATGCGAGTTAAAAGATGTAAAAGGTTAACCAATACAATTGGTGTCCAAACAAAACATAGTTAAGTTGCAAGCGGAAGCATAAGTCTTAAATCAAAACATAAGTTTAATTGTTTCAAGGTTTAACATGGCACACAGTCGTCCATATCCCACAACGATCCTCCTCCATGCAAGCTCCAGCTAAGAACCTAAGGACCTGCAAAGCATGTAGTAACGAGTCAACAACAAGTTGAGTGAGTTCACGGTTGGGTGTTCGTTTTAAGTTGTTTCGAAAACAGTTTCCTTTAGCTGGCATCCTGCCGTGGGGGTTACCCCATAGTTAAAAACGTGACTTGTTCATTCCTGGTTACTCTGGCTATCCAGCCGTGGGGGCTACCCCGTGTTAGTTATCTGGCATTTCGGCCGTGGGGGCTACCCCATGTATACACTAGACTCGTTACCATATCGACTGCTGACTGTAGTCATGTTTATGTGCCCTGAAACTGTCAATGTCTATCATCATTGACGTGCCCCAGATCCATTAGTTCACGCCCGTCCTCTGCGGCACGGTGTGAGGTTTGTCAGACCTAAATAGCGCTATCTAACTAATGACCCGCTCGCCATTGGCCCGGCGATTAAGTCGATATAAAAAATGAGGGACTTCGTGATAGAGTTTTGGTCTAGTACGAGTTATCTGTCCGTGAGGACGAGGAATTACATTCCTGAGCCATTGCTGTCCTACCCAAGGAGGACGAGGAACCCATGTTCCTTAACCCCAATTCCCGACCCCTGGGAATCCCATGCTTTGTAGCGGGTGTGAACTCACCTTGGTTTGCTCGGTAGATACACAGAAAAGTCAATCAAGCAATATTGTGGTTACTCGCGTCCTATCATAGTTGTATCATACATGTCAGGTTCGTAACCAAGTAGCACACGGATGTTTCTAGCACATTGCATTCAAGTATCGTTCATGGCATACACGTTTAATCATGGCAGATCAACAATATTCACGTTCAACAGTAACATATAAGGTCTGTGCATTAGGCCCAAGAGTCCGGCCCAAACGATTAAGCCCGTAATGGGGTGCAAGTCCAAACAGTGTGTATCTGTGTATAGTCTCGAGTCGCAACTAGGCGTTTACGACTCGCAACCTGAGTCGCAATCATGGTTTCGGTTCGTGTTGTTTTGGTCTCGAGTCGCAATCGGACTCGCAACTGTGGTTTCGAGTCAAACGGTTTATGTGCTGATCTCGTGTGGTTTCGAGTCGCAACCAGGTGTTTGCGACTCGCAATCTGTGTCGCAACCGGGGATCTCGACTCATCATGCACTGGTTTCGAGTCGCAACTGGAGGTTTCGGTTGGACAACTGCTGATTCGGAACAGTGTACTATCCAATGGGAATTTGATTTCATGAAATGGTTTGTACTATCCACTTAAACATGTTTGTTTGTCTAGCAATTTACTAAATTGGATCAAACATATCAGATTTCAAATATTCAAGCATGTTCTTATCACATTCAACAAGTTCTTCCTACATTCATCATGATCATCAAACACAAACAGCCCTTATTCAACATATTTTGCATTTTTCGGACAAGAGTTATATTATCTAAACTAGATATCAAGCTCATATTGCAACAAAACATCTATTCTATAATCCTCATGAATCGGATGGTCATCATTATTCTTTTATCATACAAAAATCTATACCTTTATTAAAGAAGTCATGTTCATAACAAATGTTGTAACTAAACATGTATCATCACCAAGAATTCATTAAATCCACCAACACCTTTGTCATATTCAAATGATAGTCATGTTCTCCTAAGCGTGTATCATTTAATCAAACAAGATCTCATCAATCAAACAAACACTTAATCATACATGAATCTTTAGCAAGCAAACACATTATCATCATCAACATCCGAAATACATAACAAGAATCACTAGTCAACAAGTATCATAAACACTAACCGGTTTGTGAAAGGACACCGAGTTGCTAAGGAAGATGAGTGAAATGGGGTGTTCGAGTGATGTTGATGAGCTGAACCGAGTCTCCTTGTGGCCACCGGTTTGATCCGAGATGAAGGAGAAGGAGTGTGATGCTTGGTGTCTAGGGTTTTAGTGAGAGAGTAGAGAGTATGTGTGTGGTTTGTCCAAAGAATGTCAAGACTAGCATCACTAAGGGTTATATAGTTGTTCCACATTGTGCACCCTAATGGGCTTTCGGCTGAAGTGCACGGCCCAACCGGCCCCTACGTTACACTTGTTCACTCGAGACCACATGGTCTCGAGTCGGGTTCATGGTTTTCGGCTCATTTATGCATATATACACACTATACATACAAGCACAACACGTAATAATCACATAGTCACATAAGAGGTTCGTTTGTCATTAATCACATAAGTTAACTAGCCACACGTTTAAGCATACACGAAAGGTTCTAGATTTCGAGTTGTCACATCATCCCCAAGTTGAAAGAAATTTCGTCCCGAAATTTGGTAGGCACTCACTGAGGAAGCTAGTTAAGTTGTATGGTTTTCCTGGGGTGTCACATCCACCCCCCGTTGATCTGGAATTTCGTCCCGAAATTCCGTAGCTTCAGCCTCAGTAGTGGGTGTACTGTTTGCGAACAGTTGGGGATACTTTTGTTTCATCTGATCTTCGCGCTCCCAGGTGAACTCTGGGCCGCGACGTGAGTTCCAACGAACTCGAACGAGAGGTATTCTAGTGCTCTTGAGGACCTTAACATCCCGGTCCGTGATTTCGACTGGTTCCTCGACGAATCGTAACTGTTCGTCGATAGTGAGTTCCTTCAGAGGAACTACGTGGGTCTCATCTGACGGACACTTCTTCAGATTCGACACGTGAAAAACGTTGTGAACTGCACCGAGTTCCGCTGGTAAGTTCAGTCTGTAGGCCACCCTGCCTATTTTCTCAATGACCTCGAAAGGTCCAACGTATCGTGGGTTAAGTTTACCGCGTTTACCAAAACGAACCACACCCTTCCAGGGTGAAACTTTGAGTAGTACCCGCTCCCCAACCTGGAGCTCAAGTGGTTTCCTGCCCATGTCGGCGTAAACTTTCTGACGTTCACGAGCGGCCGTCATGCGTTTTCGTATTTGAGCAATTTGTTCGGTCGTGTCTACCACATATTCTGGACCAGTGATCTGACTATCTCCCACCTCTGCCCAGCAAAGAGGTGACCGGCATTTACGTCCGTACAATGCCTCAAATGGAGCAGCTTTAATGCTGGTGTGGTAGCTGTTATTGTACGAGAATTCCACAAGTGGCAGATGCTTTTCCCAGCGACTGCCAAAGTCGATTACACATGCACGAAGCATGTCTTCTAAGGTTTGAATAGTGCACTCGGACTGCCCGTCCGTCTAAGGGTGATACGCTGTGCTCATGTCTAGTCGTGAGCCGAAGGATTTGTGCATTGCTTGCCACAGCTCTGACGTGAAGCGTGCATCTCGGTCCGAGATGATGGAGGTGGGCACCCCGTGCCTCGAAACGACTTCCTTAAGGTATATTTCTGCAAGAGTGGAGAACTTATCCGTCTCCTTGATAGCCAAGAAGTGTGCAGATTTTGTGAGTCGATCCACGATCACCCAAATAGTATCGTTCCCGCGCTAGGATCTAGGTAGGCCAGTAACAAAGTCCATGGAAATTTGCTCCCATTTCCATTGTGGTATCTCTGGTTGTTGGAGTAGGCCTGATGGTTTCTGGTATTCAGACTTGACTCTTGCACAAGTCAAACACTTGCTGACGTAAGTTGCTATGTGGGCCTTCATGCTAGGCCACCAGTACGTAGTTTTGATGTCGTGGTACATTTTATCCGATCCAGGATGTACCGAGTAGCGAGACTTGTGTGCTTCGTCCATCACAAGTTCTCGTAGGTTGCCATAGAGTGGGACCCAAACGCGTCCCGTTACGTAGTAAGCACCGTCTTCCTTCTGTTCTAAGCGTTGCCTCGATCCGCGTAGGGCTTCAGCCCTGACGTTTTCTGGTTTCAGTGCTTCTATCTGAGCAGCTCGTATTTGGGAGGGAAGACTAGAATGGATCGTGAGTTGTAGAGCTCGTACGCGCTTAGGCGCAGTGTCCTTTCGACTAAGGGCGTCAGCCACCACATTGGCTTTGCCCGGGTGATACCTGATCGAGCACTCGTAGTCATTCAGTAGTTCAACCCACCGTCGTTGCCGCATGTTTAGTTCCTTCTGCTTGAAGATATGCTCGAGGCTCCTGTGGTCGGTGTAGAAGGCGCACTTGGTACCATACAGGTAATGCCGCCATAACTTAAGTGCAAAAACAACAGCTCCCAGCTCTAAATCGTGTGTAGTGTAGTTCTTCTCATGAACCTTAAGTTGGCGTGAGGCGTAGGCTATAACTTTGTCTCGTTGCAACAACACGCAACCAAGACCTTGAATTGATGCGTCGTAGTAAACCACAAAATCGTCTGTGCCTTCTGGCAAGGAAAGGATAGGTGCGCTACAAAGTCGATCCTTTAGGTGCTGAAATGCTGATTCCTGTGCGTTTCCCCAGCGATAAACAACGCCCTTCTGCGTTAATGAGGTGAGAGGCTGTGCAATCTTAGAAAAATCCTTTATGAATCTCCGGTAGTATCCCGCCAAACCCAAGAATTGGCGAATTTCCTTTGGTGTACGAGGTGCAGGCCAGTTCTTAATCGAGTCTATCTTGGATGGATCAACATGAATCCCATCCTTGTTCACCACGTGGCCTAGGAAATGGACTTCTCGAAGCCAGAAGTCGCATTTCGAGAACTTTGCATAAAGCTGTTCTGTTCGAAGGAGTTCCAAAATAAGTCGTAGGTGTCGCTCGTGTTCCTCCCGACTCTTGGAATAGATCAGGATGTCGTCGATGAAGACTATAACGAACTTGTCCAGGTAAGGCTTGCACACTCGGTTCATCAAGTCCATGAAAACCGCAGGTGCGTTTGTCATCCCAAAAGGCATGACCAAAAACTCATAGTGCCCGTATCGAGTTCTGAAAGCTGTTTTGGAGACGTCCTCTTCCCGGACTCTCAGCTGGTGATAACCCGATCTCAAATCGATCTTCGAATAGTAGCTCGATCCTTGCAGCTGGTCGAACAAGTCGTCAATACGCGGTAGAGGGTAACGGTTCTTCACCGTCACCTTGTTGAGTTCCCGGTAGTCGATGCACATTCTGAAAGTACCGTCCTTCTTCTTCACAAATAGCACTGGAGCTCCCCAGGGTGATGAGCTTGGACGAATAAAACCCTTATCCAGGAGCTCTTGTAGTTGCGTGGAGAGTTCTTTCAACTCTGATGGAGCCAATCGATAAGGTGCACGAGCTATAGGCGTAGCTCCAGGAGCTAGTTCAATCTGAAACTCGACTTGGCGATGAGGCGGAAGACCAGGTAATTCCTCAGGAAATACCTCTGGATAATCGCGTACCACTGGAAAATCTTCTATCTTCTTCTCTTTTTCCGAGGTGTCAGTAATGAGAGCCAAAATGGCAGTGTGGCCCTTTCGCAAGCACTTTTGGGCCTTAAGGAGAGAAATGACGTTCTCAACAGCACTTTTCTTGTCGCCATGAATCGTGAGAGGTTCACCATCGGGACCTGGAATACGGACAACCTTCTCGTTGCAAAGAATCTCTGCTCGGTGTTGGGATAACCAATCCATCCCAATGACAACGTCGAAACTACCCAAGACGATAGGAATGAGGTCGATAGAGAAGGTCTGGTCAGCGAGAATAAGTTTACAACCCTTGACTACGTGTGTGGCTTCTAAACTTTTACCATTTGCTAGCTCTACGGTGTGCTTGTTGTTCAAAAGTGTTGGAATACGCTTAAGCATTCGACTAACTTCTAGTGACATGTAGCTAGTATCGGCACCCGAATCAAATAAAACTGAAACATAAAAGTCGTCGAGAAGGAACTTACCCGCCACAACATTGGGGTCATTCCTTGCTTCACCTTGGCCGATCACAAACACCCGCCCCCTGGCGCCATTGTTGTTGTTGTTCCCATTGTTACCATTCCCCTGATTGTTGTTATTGTTGTTGTTGTTCTGGTTCCTGTTCAGTTGGGGACAGTCTCTCTTGAAGTGGCCCTTAGCTCCACACTGAAAGCACCCTTTGTTATCACCTTGCTGCTGCTGCTGGCGCTGGTTCTGTTGAGCTTGCTGACGATTCTGATTGGCGGGGTACAAGCTCCTGCAATCCTTTGCAGCGTGACCAGGCTTGTTGCACCGATGACAGTTGCCCCTGGTGCATGGCCCGCTGTGGTGCAGGCTGCAGCGATTGCATTTGGGGTGATTTCCTTTGTACCCACCATGGCTTTGACCACCAGACGATTGCTGATTGGGGCTCTTGTAGTCATCAGTCTTCCTCTGCTGAGACTGGGACTGAACAGAAGTCGAACCCTTACTTGAAGTTCCATCCCATTTCCGTTTGTTGTCACCAGGGGTACCAGTAGTAGTTGCAGCACCTATGCGTTTTGGTAACTTGTTCTGCTCCACCGCCTGATCCGTGAGACGGTGAGCCAACTGAACGGTTTGCTGGTAGGTGGCGAGGTTCGCTGAAGTCACATGACTTTGGATTTCCGGCACTAAGCCCTGAAGAAATAGCTCGATGCGTTTGATGGGAGGATCCACCATAGTAGGGCACAGAATTGCCAGTTCGTTCGACCTTTTCACATAAGCTTCAATTTCGGACCCCGTCATCCTGAGGTTGAAGAACTCCACTTCCAGTTTGTGAATTTCATCACGACTGCAGTATTCTTCCTTGATCATTTCCTTAAAAGTTTCCCAAGGGGTGGCGTTGGCAGCAACCAACCCTAGCATTTGAACTTGAGCGTTCCACCATGTGAGGGCTAAACCCTCAAGAGTGCCAGTAGCATACTTCACCCTGCGCGCCTCAGGGCATTCGCACATTTCGAACACAGATTCTAGCTTCTCAAACCAATGTAGGAGACCTACTGCTCCTTCAGTGCCGCTAAAAGTAGTCGGTCGGCAGTCCATGAAAGTCTTAAAAGTGCACACGGGTGGCTGAACATGCTGACCTATCGTAGGTGAAAGAAAAGACAGAGTTTAACACAAAGGTTGGTTCACGAGAGTAGGATCCTAAAGATCCTAGAATGAGTTCGGACTGCAGGATATACCTCCTGCGTGTGCAGCTGCAAGTGCTGCGGCAACTCGTTCGTTGATCAGAGCCGTCAACTGGGCTTGTGTCAAGTTAACGCGTCCAGACATGATCTTCATATCAAGAAGAACGTGAGTGAGAGGGGTTCGCGAAAGTACGACGATAAAAGAGAGTAAGCACGCACGTGTCCAAGCAACAGTAGTTATACTAACCAAGCATATCATAAGCAATGTACTATGTAACTAACAAGTAGGCAATATATACACAGATCATATCACCTAGAATGTCGAGCCTTGCATGTGGAGTGAAGCATCGTTGTGGACCGTTGAGCACTGTACAGGTTATAGTCTGGTTTTAACAAAAACGTTTTTCCCTTTATTAAAACCAAGTTCTCTATAACCAATGGCTCTGATACCAATCTGTCACACCCCCAAAATCCACCTGCGGAGTACTACCGCTTGGAGGCGTGACTGACCAGGATCCAGCCACCAATCATATTGAACATGCGAGTTAAAAGATGTAAAAGGTTAACCAATACAATTGGTGTCCAAACAAAACATAGTTAAGTTGCAAGCGGAAGCATAAGTCTTAAATCAAAACATAAGTTTAATTGTTTCAAGGTTTAACATGGCACACAGTCGTCCATATCCCACAACGATCCTCCTCCATGCAAGCTCCAGCTAAGAACCTAAGGACCTGCAAAGCATGTAGTAACGAGTCAACAACAAGTTGAGTGAGTTCACGGTTGGGTGTTCGTTTTAAGTTGTTTCGAAAACAATTTCCTTTAGCTGGCATCCTGCCGTGGGGGTTACCCCATAGTTAAAAACGTGACTTGTTCATTCCTGGTTACTCTGGCTATCCAGCCGTGGGGGCTACCCCGTGTTAGTTATCTGGCATTTCGGCCGTGGGGGCTACCCCATGTATACACTAGACTCGTTACCATATCGACTGCTGACTGTAGTCATGTTTATGTGCCCTGAAACTGTCAATGTCTATCATCATTGACGTGCCCCAGATCCATTAGTTCACGCCCGTCCTCTGCAGCACGGTGTGAGGTTTGTCAGACCTAAATAGCGCTATCTAACTAATGACCCGCTCGCCATTGGCCCGGCGATTAAGTCGATATAAAAAATGAGGGACTTCGTGATAGAGTTTTGGTCTAGTACGAGTTATCTGTCCGTGAGGACGAGGAATTACATTCCTGAGCCATTGCTGTCCTACCCAAGGAGGACGAGGAACCCATGTTCCTTAACCCCAATTCCCGACCCCTGGGAATCCCATGCTTTGTAGCGGGTGTGAACTCACCTTGGTTTGCTTGGTAGATACACAGAAAAGTCAATCAAGCAATATTGTGGTTACTCGCGTCCTATCATAGTTGTATCATACATGTCAGGTTCGTAACCAAGTAGCACACGGATGTTTCTAGCACATTGCATTCAAGTATCGTTCATGGCATACACGTTTAATCATGGCAGATCAACAATATTCACGTTCAACAGTAACATATAAGGTCTGTGCATTAGGCCCAAGAGTCCGGCCCAAACGATTAAGCCCGTAATGGGGTGCAAGTCCAAACAGTGTGTATCTGTGTATAGTCTCGAGTCGCAACTAGGCGTTTACGACTCGCAACCTGAGTCGCAATCATGGTTTCGGTTCGTGTTGTTTTGGTCTCGAGTCGCAATCGGACTCGCAACTGTGGTTTCGAGTCAAACGGTTTATGTGCTGATCTCGTGTGGTTTCGAGTCGCAACCAGGTGTTTGCGACTCGCAATCTGTGTCGCAACCGGGGATCTCGACTCATCATGCACTGGTTTCGAGTCGCAACTGGAGGTTTCGGTTGGACAACTGCTGATTCGGAACAGTGTACTATCCAATGGGAATTTGATTTCATGAAATGGTTTGTACTATCCACTTAAACATGTTTGTTTGTCTAGCAATTTACTAAATTGGATCAAACATATCAGATTTCAAATATTCAAGCATGTTCTTATCACATTCAACAAGTTCTTCCTACATTCATCATGATCATCAAACACAAACAGCCCTTATTCAACATATTTTGCATTTTTCGGACAAGAGTTATATTATCTAAACTAGATATCAAGCTCATATTGCAACAAAACATCTATTCTATAATCCTCATGAATCGGATGGTCATCATTATTCTTTTATCATACAAAAATCTATACCTTTATTAAAGAAGTCATGTTCATAACAAATGTTGTAACTAAACATGTATCATCACCAAGAATTCATTAAATCCACCAATACCTTTGTCATATTCAAATGATAGTCATGTTCTCCTAAGCGTGTATCATTTAATCAAACAAGATCTCATCAATCAAACAAACACTTAATCATACATGAATCTTTAGCAAGCAAACACATTATCATCATCAACATCCGAAATACATAACAAGAATCACTAGTCAACAAGTATCATAAACACTAACCGGTTTGTGAAAGGACACCGAGTTGCTAAGGAAGATGAGTGAAATGGGGTGTTCGAGTGATGTTGATGAGCTCAACCGAGTCTCCTTGTGGCCACCGGTTTGATCCGAGATGAAGGAGAAGGAGTGTGATGCTTGGTGTCTAGGGTTTTAGTGAGAGAGTGGAGAGTATGTGTGTGGTTTGTCCAAAGAATGTCAAGACTAGCATCACTAAGGGTTATATAGTTGTTCCACATTGTGCACCCTAATGGGCTTTCGGCTGAAGTGCACGGCCCAACCGGCCCCTACGTTACACTAGTTCACTCGAGACCACATGGTCTCGAGTCGGGTTCATGGTTTTCGTCTCATTTATGCATATATACACACTATACATACAAGCACAACACGTAATAATCACATAGTCACATAAGAGGTTCGTTTGTCATTAATCACATAAGTTAACTAGCCACACGTTTAAGCATACACGAAAGGTTCTAGATTTCGAGTTGTCACAAGGATCGTTTCATGGAAAACGTGCCATGATCCAAGGCGTACACTTGTCGGAAACTCATGGTGGCTAAAAACCATCCTTATCAGCTGATTAGGCAAGTGGTGAGTGTGTGGTTGTGGTTAAAACAGCTGCAAACAGCTGTTAATGCAGTTAATCTGGTCCAGAAGGCGGACGCGGCCCGCTTCAGGATCAGCCAAACATAATGCGGGCCGCCTGAGCATGTCAGATCAGAAACATGTTTGAAAAATGACAGTTTCAGTCCCTGCACATGTTTAAGGCCATTTCCGACACTTCTAAGGCCCGTAAAGCCAACTTTAAGGCCCTAAAATGTTGCCTAAACATTGGGGACAAGAAACATGCTCAAAAATATGTCGGACATTGGTTCGTTTGGCCGTAAGAACGCGATGTTCGCTTAATTACGACGGAATGCGCATAAGCGCGAAAAACGATCCAAATGACGCGACGAATGGATTTTTGGCAAGCCAAACACTAAAGCATAATATAGTCATGCTTACATAAATTTTTGATGTCCAGATGTATTCAGAACGTAAGTTATGCGCGAAAATGCAAACTTGTGCACTTTTTGACACTTTTAGTCCCTGAATGACCCAAAAGTTTATTTTAGCATACCGAACCCCTCAAAGCCTATTTCTAAGCTATGTGAAGGATATCTAGGGTATGTTTAACTTATTGTCATGTTCCAGAATGTCTGTTACAGTTCACATTGGCATACTTTCGCAGTTTGTCATATTTAGTCCCTGTAAGCGATTTAACTTGATTTTGCCATACCAAAGCCTTCAAAACTTATTTCTAAGTTATGTAAAGGTTATTTAAGGTATGTTAAGCCTATTTCACTATTCCGGAGTGTTTGTTGCATTAAACTGGTTATATTTACGCATCAGTGCGCGTATAACCTTCCAGAAAGCGATTTAGAGCTTGAAATTGAACAAGAGTTAATATGTGCAAAAGATACACATATTTATACAAGTCCAAAGTATGAAATACAATATTTCATTGGTTTGGCATTTGTTTGATGGTTGAAATGACACAGGTGTTACAGGTCCGGCTCCAGCCCGACGTCACGACATTCCTCAGTCGTGCGCCCCAGAGTTCGACACGCGAAGCACGGAGCGCCGCAAGCCTTTCCTGCAAACACATCACCATGACATCACCTTAGTGATGTCATGATGATGTCACATAGTCTTGTCTCATATGTTAAATTGATAAAAGTTGTAAACAGAAAGCATATCCGGGCCGTAATTCTCACATGGGCCGAAGACTTGAAGTGGGCTTTTGACTTGGATTGGGCTTCTACAACAAACGACGAAACAGATTATAGAATATATGTATGTCGATGAAACAAGATGTGTTTCGTCGACTTTAGTGTTTCGTCGTGGCCTTTATGCGTTTTGTCATGTCCGTGTCTGTTCTAGTATAAATACCCCTCACAGTTTCTGTGTGAAACTGATGAGCACAGAGAGACTTAGTGAGAGTCTGTTAAAACATTGTTTGTATATGTTTGTGGTTGTACTCATCCATAATCACTAGATATTGAATCTTTGGTTACCCGTGTGTTTTACACTTTGTTTGGTTTGCACCGTCACGGGGATTCCGCACCCGTTACCGTGTTTGTGATCAACAAGGAATAGGTTTTCGTTATCGATCCTCACCGGAAAAACGGGACCTACAATTGGTATCAGAGCTTTGCTCTAATCCTTGTTTAAAACCAAACAAGTTTGGTGTTTTATCAAGTGGTTTTTAGTGATTTTTTCAGTTCTTGTTCTTAAAAATATATATATATATATATTTAAAAGTTATATTTTTCTGGAAATATTTGCTGAAAATCAGTGTTTGAAGTGTTGTTTTGCTATAATTTAGTGAAAACCTTGTTTTATTGCATGTTAGCATGATAGGAATTGGTTTTTATTGAAAGTTTTGAGCAAAATCGTGTTTCGAAAATTTTATCCGGTGATATTTTGGCCGGAATCATCATTCTGTTCATCTGATCTTGATAGTGTTCTTCATTTGTTCAAAGTGTTCGTGAATATAATTGTGTTTGATCTGATTTTGAGTTTAACTTAAAGTGTTATCTAATATTAAAATGCTAGTGTTTGATTATTATATTAGTGTGATGATGATTTGTTGAAAAAGTAATGAGATAGGCATGTGGCTTGTTTTGAAAAGGGTGTACAATTGTCAGAAAGGATAAGGCTTGTGTGAAATATCTAACCAGCTTCCAAATTTTATCTAAAACAAAATTCTGTTTCGTCATATATCACAAGACAAACATTCAAGATCAGTCAACAGTCAAATACTTCGGCTCCTTTAATTAAATCAGATTGGGCTTTCAAAGGGTATTGGGCTATCAAGCTAAATTGGGCTTCAAGTGTGTTTCGTCGATCAACCTTTAGGAATCTTGTTTCATCGACATTACATCATTTCTGCTTCGTCGCTTATCAAACTCAACTGAGTTTCGTCGATTATCAACACAAAACTGTTTCGTCGCAATTAATATCAACCAGTTTCGTCAAACAAGTCAAACAACCTGTTTCGTCGATCAATATTCAAATTTGTTTCGTCATCATCAAATAAGAATCTAGTTTCGTCGGACCTCATCAATCTGTTTCGTCGATACTTATAAATTTTTAACAGAGGACTTCCAAAAGTGTGATAACAGTCTGTTTTCAAGAGTGTGATCAGTTCTTCACATACATATATCAAACATGAGTAACAAAGGTCTGTGGGATTGGAGTTCAGACTCAAGACCAAGTCAAAATCAACCTTCGCTTGCCGATTTGTTAATGAATTCCTTGCCTCAACAAAAACAATCAATAAGTACGAGTCCATGGGATTGGAGTACGGACTCACAATCAGCGTTTTATGCTGAAATTGTCAAGAATGTCAAGAATGTCAATGATGGTGAATCTTCAGGAAAAGATGATAGTTTTTCGAATGGTGCCAAGGAGATGAAATGTTAAAATTCTGACTTGATCAAGAAAGCTGATGCTACATCAAAAGAAATGGAGAAGATTCTCACTGAAGATGGATCTTTCTCTTCTTAGACTGCCTTTATGGCTAATGTCACAGCTTCTACAAGTCAGGTAAAATCCGAAACTCCTAGCATATGTAGTTATTGTGCTAATTTGAAACATGAATGTGCTAATGCTAAACATGCTTTTGAAGAATTAAAACATGAATGTGCTGATTTGAAACGTGAATCTGAAACGGTTCATAGTCACAATCAGAGTTTGGTTGTTGAACTTTCAAAGTGCAAAGAGGCAAATATGGCTTTAGTTCGAAATGAAAAGGAATTTAAATCTGTTATTGAAACCTTAAAGAAAAGTGTTTCCGAAGTGAACAAAGTTGTTTATCATAAAAAAGTTAGTATTAACGATTACATTAACATCGTTAAGGAAACCAAAAAGGAACTAGCCATTGCCAAATGCGAGCATGATGCTATCAAGCAAAAATTGGAGAGTTATTCTAACTCCCGATTTGTGCTCGATCACATAATTGACGTTCAACAACTGAAAGGGAACGTGAAAGGCGTTGGGTATAAGTCATGTCCGCCTCCTTTGAGACACAACTATACCAAAATGCCCGATGAAGAGGATATGCCTCGTTTTGAGCCAACTGTACCTCTTAATTATGGGGAAGTTACAACTGGCTTAGGGTTCAAAATGGACAATTCATCGGAGGGCTCATCTGATCGGAAAGAAAAGTCATCATGTGCTTCAAATCAAAGTGTGACAACCCGAATATTTAAGGTTAGCATTACTCGAAACTCCGCAACTTTTAGCGTGTGTTTTTATGTTTATATGCCTGCTTTGTGTATCATTACTTGATCACGTACATTTAATTGACTAACTGTACATGATTGCGTAGGTTTAACTACTTAATCTTCCGCGCGTCGTGCAACTGATTTAGAAAAACTAAACCTTGGGCCATTACTCGCCTTGTGTAACTTCAGTAGGATTTCGGCCCAAAGTATTGATCATCGGCCCACTTGTTTAAGTATTAACCTTATAGAGCTGATTGAACGTAAACACTTTGTAAAATCCCTAATCACAACAACAAACCCTACCCCCCCCCCACAAGTGTGTCGGCAGTAGCAGCCCCTCCATCTCATCATATCAATCGGTCAACCTAGATTCTTGGTTAGTAAATTATACTTGTTGACCGTTATGATTGTGTATTATTGTTCATAGGTAGCAACTCGGCTCGATGATATATACATGTTTTCGTATTGTGTTTTGCCATAGATTCAATGTGTTGTGAATTAGTGATGGGTTGTTATGGCATGTATGTAATCTACGAGAAGGTGTCAATCAGTTTGTATATTGTTCTTCGTGTAATCAGTTAGCACTAATAGTTAATGTACATGATGATTGAGACAATAATACTTGTTGAATTTAAGAAATATGGCAGGCCCTCACATGTTCGGTGCAACAACTAGCACATGGGTCATCGGCCCAAGGTGTGTGGGTCACCCACTTCGGAATTAATTCAGTAATAATCATATGAATGTGTAATAGTGTCGGCCATTAGTGTTGTTTGATAGTTATGAATATATAGTAATAACAACATCAAAACATCAAATCAAATTGATAAACTGTTTTATACATGTATCTGGTAAATTAAACTCGGTAACAAAACTTTGAACTCACCAGCGTTGTCTGACACACTTGTTTGCATGCTTGTAGGTCGTTAGCTGTTTCGCATTGGGACTTGCCGTCTGGAGTAGCAGGAGTGGTCATGGTTTTGTTGGATGGATTTATCTTATTGATTTCTTGATACATTACTTTGGCTTCAAACTGTTTAACTTTGCTTCCGCTGAATACTTTGGTCTTCATTTAAATTTACTGACTGTATTTTATTAATAATTAAGGATTTTATTTTGAAACTTGTACACGTTCAATGTAATTAGTGGCTCGTTGTTGGTACGTCACACGCCTAACAGGGACATTCCCTAAGAGGTATTTTGGGGGTGTGACAGTTTGGTATCAGAGCCACTGGTTATAGTGAACTTGGTTTTAAAACGTTTTCATAAAACCAGACTATAACCGAACAGTTCCGAAATCGACCATGACACTCAGCTCCAGACTGCAAGGTTCGTTTCTCATTGACTATTGCATAGTATATCTAGCGTACACTTATGTATGACATTACACATGAATGCACACTTAGCACTGCAGTATGAACTTCTATGTTACCAACCCATGTTACGTGTTTTAAGAGTGCGACTCTTCTTGAACTTTCATGATCTATGTTGTGGTGTCATCTGTCTTATTGCTCGAATTCGGGGAACCTTTTAGCACGAGTTAAGAGGCACTGAGATAAGCATGCAAATTGCCTTATTATTATGGGTGCACACATAATAATAATGTGGGGTGCATGTGAGTCCCAGTGAGGCTTAACGAGTGTGAGAGGGGTTCCGCTCTGTTAATTGATGTTATGTTAGAACTCAGCAATCTATAGGAGTCATAGCAGTGATTGTCTCCTACTCGAACATTATCTTTTCACCTTTTTTTTGAATCCTTACGAATCTCGATGCTATCGAGTATCACCTGAACACCCATCTGAACAACTAGCGAAACGTGTAGAATGTTAGGTGCTTGCACGAATGTCCTTGAGTTGGTTTATACCTTTCTCGCTTCTCTTCGTTTGATGAAACTCTATGTATTGACGTCTTAGACTCCGAAGTGTGATCACTTTTGCAACACTCTCGCAGCATACCACATATTACTCAATCGACCTGCTAGATCAATGGACAAAAGGGTGAGCGTAGTATTTTACCGACCTCAGTAATTGGACCACCCTGATTATCGGCAATGAACACCAGCAAAGTGACTGCAACCGAATCTCCAACCCTAGTCAGTGACTAATGTGAGTCAACCTTTACGAACCAATCAGGACATAAGCAATGACAACTGACTGTAGAATGGAATGTGAAACTCCCTGCGCAGTGAGTAGTGCCTTAGCACGTACCATGGAATGTGAAGAGGTGGACCCTGTCGGTGAAAGATCGTAGAGCTCCGTTTCAAACAACAGCATTAGAGGCAACAGTCACGGCAACATCAAGGTATTTGTAATGGTAACCAACAGTATGGAAAATGAAGGTGCCTACGACATGGAGTGGCCGTTGTTAAATCAAACGACAACAACCAAGGGAACGAAAGTCGTACTGGAAATCCTCGCAACGAGTACAACAACACGGGAAATGATGCTCATGGAGGGACATTTAGGATTGGCGTGGGCGACGCCAGGATTATAACAACATGGTGGCCTACATGTTCTTGGTAACTAATCACTTCGTCATTTTTCTGCTTAACACTGATGCTTCTTGAAACTGAACCTGTTGTGGAATCAACTAAGGGCAAATCAAATGAAACCTTATGTGTCCGTTGGGATGTAAACTCGACCTTGTGGGACAAGTGTTCGACGTCGACCTTCTTTCTGCCATCCTCGATAGTTCGATGCAGTGGTTAATATGGATTGGTTATCTAGATATCGCGCAGTTATACGTGGTGTGAAGGTTAGCATCATATCAGCAATGAGAGCCAGAAAGCGTCTACGAAGGGACTACCCCGCTATGTTGGCAACCGTTACTAATGTTTGGGCTAAGAAAAGAGGATCGAGGATCCACCAATTGTTCGTGATTCCACTCAGCATGCTACGGGAGGAACTCTCAGTTTGATCTCACGCCAGAGGCAGCCCTGATTCTTAGTATTTCTTACCGTCTTGCACCAGGAGGGTTGTGAGAGTTGTCAAATCAAAAACAGGGACTGTTGGACAGGAGCTTTGTCGGACCTAGTTTTTGCTTTGGGGAGCCCTAGTTATGTCCAGGAAGATAGGTTGTATTGTTGGATATGTGTACTGATTATTGAGAACCCATCAAAGTAACAGTTAAGAACCGCTTGCTTAGACCATGTATTGAAAATCTGTCGACCAGTTGCGGGGGACAAGCTTCCATTTGAGGATTGTCTAACGAACGAACTACCATCAGATGGAAGTCCAAGGGGAGAATGCTCTTAGAACGACATATCAAACGCAATGCGGCCATTTCGACTTTGTACACCAAGATCATTGAGTTGATCAACACACCAGCAGCTTTATGGACCACAAGAATCGACCGTGTTTGTTGATGATGTTTTGAATCATTGCCAGGATGGGGGAACAACATGGGCGGCATATGTATCTTATTCTAGAGCTCCTGAGGGAGGAGTCACACCGCGCGAAGTCTTGTTAAAAGGTAACTTCTGGATTCAAGAGGTACATTTTGGTCATAAAAACAACGAAGTGGGAATACACGTGAAGCTCGCTAAGATCTATTTTGTTAGAAACTGATCGGCACCAAAGATCCCTCCAAGGATACAGCAATTTCTTGGCCTCACTAGGCACTATCACAGATTCATCACAGGATTTTAGAAGATCGTGCAGCCTAAATCTCTTTAGCACAGCAGGGTGTTGTGTTCATGGAAGACAAAACAGGAGGACGTCTTTTCAGCTTTCATATCCCAACTCCATCGTCTTTACCTAAGAGTACGGGCGATCTAGTGGTATACCAGGATGGTTCGAATAAGAGTCCCAGTTACATACCGATGCAAACACGAGAGAGAGTGATGGCGTACGTAATGGAGTTACAACGAGGGACTGCACAACACACAACCTGCTGTGGAAACCGTGGGCCTTGGATTTAAGTTGGAGGCATTACTTGGACGGTACCGAACGCACTACTCAGACCGATCACCAGGGCCTCCCGTATACCCTTGTTTCGAAGGAGCTAAACATGTAACGACATCGCTGGATGGAGCTATTGGATGATTACGACTGTGAAACCTAAACAAGTACGAGCTTTGTAACTCACTATCGACTCTAGCATACCCAATCAGATTCGTCCTGTTTACACCGAAAGGCTGAATGAAGAGAATTTTCAAGTTGGACCCATGCGGGGCATGGAGGAGCAACTTCTAACAATTTGGACGATATTCGCTACTTCATGGAACGACTACGGATTCCACAGTACAGCAACCCAAGGGGACTTGTGTGGAGCAAAGCGCATCGGCCATGATATTCTAGTCATCTGGATTTTGAAGGAATGTATTAGGATCTAAGGATCTTGTACTGACAACTGGGCTTGAAGGCCTACGTAGCGAAGCATGTGAACGGCGTTTGACTTGTGCGAAAGTCAGGTTGGAACATCAGAAACCTTTTGGTTTGTGTCAGCAATCAGAAACACATATATGGAAATGAGAACAGACTACCATGGATTTCGTCACTGGTCTACTTACAACTCGAAACGGAAATATTATCACCTGGGTGATCATTGGTGGACTCAAGTTACCAGCACACTTTCTTGCAATCAAGAAAACTGACGAGACTTCACAGTTGTGAATGTTCCTCTGAGAGAGGCGGCATTTAGGCACGTGGTGCCAACTTCTGTTACCTCTGAATTTGATCTATGCATGATTTATGTCAGGGAATACACAACACCCTTGGCTCACGTCAGAACCAGAGCATTGCTTATCGCCGTTGGGCAAATGATCAGAGAAAACAAACTCTCCTGGCACTCAAAGACATGCTGCGAGCATGTGTGTGACTGGCTTTGGTACAAATTTGAAGGACTCTTACCTATGGTTGAGTACTGCTGCGACAGTTATCATTTTGGTAACCAGACAGCTCTGTTGAGGCATTACATAGACGATAATGCCAACCTTCTTGCTAGACTGGGATGGTTGACAACTTAATTACAGGCCCAGGACTTGTACATGAAATCTCTGAGGAAAGTGATAAGCTTAGGAAACACTGGGGGATTCGCTATAGGCGATCGTATCATGTTGAAAATCTCGCCCTGGGAGGGTGTGATACGCTTGGGAAACGTGGCAAGCTTTACTTACGTTACGATGAGTTAACCGGAATTCCGGAAAGAATTAGGCACACCGCCTACAAACTCGAGTTCCCCGACAAATTGGATAACGTGGATGATATCATTTATGTCTCGAATCTAAGGCAGTGTTTGTCTAATGAAACGCTTGTGATACCCTTATTAGAGTCTAGGGTTGATGACGGGTTGCAGTTGTTGAGAGATATACTGAAATCATGGACTAGGATATCAAGATTCGTTAGTGTGGTCGAATTCCAATTGTAAGTGATCGTTGGAACTCAAGGCGTGGACCGGAGTTCACGTGGGAGCGCTAGGATCAGATGAAACTCAAGTACCCACATCTTTTCCCTAAAGATCAACCTGAATCTAGTAGAGCTGGTGAATTTCGGGGCGAAATTCCTATTCAAGTTGGGGATGATGTCACACCTGGGCAGAATCCGCAACAATTCTGAATATTCACTTTACTCACTGTACCTACTTGTCAAATTTCGGGACGAAATTTCTTTCAAGTTGGGGATGATGTGACAACCCGAATATTTAAGGTTAGCATTACTCGAAACTCCGCAACTTTTAGCGTGTGTTTTTATGTTTATATGCCTGCTTTGTGTATCATTACTTGATCACATACATTTAATTGACTAACTGTACATGATTGCGTACGTTTAACTACTTAATCTTCCGCGCGTCGTGCAACTGATTTAGAAAAACTAAACCTTGGGCCATTACTCGCCTTGTGTAACTTCAGTAGGATTTCGGCCCAAAGTATTGATCATCGGCCCACTTGTTTAAGTATTAACCTTATAGAGCTGATTGAACGTAAACACTTTGTAAAATCCCTAATCACAACAACAAACCCTACCCCCCCCCACAAGTGTGTCGGCAGTAGCAGCCCCTCCATCTCATCATATCAATCGGTCAACCTAGATTCTTGGTTAGTAAATTATACTTGTTGACTGTTATGATTGTGTATTATTGTTCATAGGTAGCAGCTCGGCTCGATGATATATACATGTTTTCGTATTGTGTTTTGCCATAGATTCAATGTGTTGTGAATTAGTGATGGGTTGTTATGGCATGTATGTAATCTAGGAGAAGGTGTCAATCAGTTTGTATATTATTCTTCGTGTAATCAGTTAGCACTAATAGTTAATGTACATGATGATTGAGACAATAATACTTGTTGAATTTAAGAAATATGGCAGGCCCTCACATGTTCGGTGCAACAACTAGCACATGGGTCATCGGCCCAAGGTGTGTGGGTCACCCACTTCGGAATTAATTCAGTAATAATCATATGAATGTGTAATAGTGTCGGCCATTAGTGTTGTTTGATAGTTATGAATATATTAGAATTATTGGGAATTAATGGGTGAGATCGTGGCTGGGCCGCATATAACCGCGGAATACGTATGCCCATATAAAGTCCACACTACGGGTTTGGGGTTCGGATCAGACCCAGTAACTGATCTGCTGGATTGGTTAATGGGCCGGGAACATTGGTTGGGTTCGTGTAGCGTAACCGTAATATTATATGTTGATGCAAACTAAATGTGTGTTGAAGTTTCTTGATGCTTGATGTAGACTATCCGTGTTAATGATGATCGGCCCAGTTTATCGTATATGGGAATAGGGTGTAGCGATTTAGATGGTTAATGACATGAAACATAGTTACTGGAATATTGTGAATCATTGGCTAAGTCATGGTTTTTGTGCATGGATGAAAATAACAAAGTTATAATGTAGTGGTAGGTTTATGGCCATGTGAAATATAGTCTAGTAATATACATATTCCTATAGCATTGTCAGTAAACCTAACATGTGCATTAAATGATGAAAAGAGGTGTTGAATTGGGTAAATTACATGCATAATGGTGAATGAATATGCTACCGTATCTACTATTAATGATGGATGATTATGAATACTGCTAATGATGTTTATTGATGAGCGAGTGACATAATCTTGTTCGTACACCTAGTATGGTACACACAACTGTTAAACATTGTTTCGGAACAGATACGTGAATTGTGGGATTATATGAGTTGTGTAACTGCTGTGGTAGTTTGTATGCACACTATGACTTTTATGTGAACGTGAACTTTGAGAATGTGTAACTGATTACGCACGCATGAATACCGTAGGGTCTGATTGATTTACTGTGTGCGGGTAGTTAATCATACCGAGCAAACCGAGGTGAGTTCACTGCTCTTTTCCAAGCATGCATCCCGGGAAGGGATATCGGGTAACGTTCCAGGGAGGAATGCAGGTTAATGGGATGTTTGTTATTACTTAGTTTCTATTATGTAAGACCCCCTACATCTACCGGCAGTTGCGGGAAGGCAACGAGGTTATTAGTTGATAGCGCTATTAGGTTTGGCACCCTCACACCGTCCGAGGAGGACGGGCGTGAACTAATTTCCTTAAAACATGACCAACGCCTAAATAGAGGCATTGGGGTTGGGCATTCACATCGTGTATATATAAGACCCCTTACATCTACTCGAGGTTATTAGTTAAGCTAATTACCTCGACCACATGACCAATGCCTAAATAGAGGCATTGGGGTTGGGCATTCATATCTTGTAGCCATTTCGGTAATCGAGTAATAACAACATCAAAACATCAAATCAAATTGATAAACTGTTTTATACATGTATCTGGTAAATTAAACTCGGTAACAAAACTTTGAACTCACCAGCGTTGTCTGACACACTTGTTTGCATGCTTGTAGGTCGTTAGCTGTTTCGCATTGGGACTTGCCGTCTGGAGTAGCAGGAGTGGTCATGGTTTTGTTGGATGGATTTATCTTATTGATTTCTTGATACATTACTTTGGCTTCAAACTGTTTAACTTTGCTTCTGCTGAATACTTTGGTCTTCATTTAAATTTACTGACTGTATTTTATTAATAATTAAGGATTTTATTTTGAAACTTGTACACGTTCAATGTAATTAGTGGCTCGTTGTTGGTACGTCACACGCCTAACAGGGACATTCCCTAAGAGGTATTTTGGGGGTGTGACACAAAGTCCTCCCACAGTTGAGGACTATGATTCGTCCGATGATGAACCAGATGTGAGTGATGAGGATAAATCTCTTGAAGAGAACAAAGGAGTAGAAGTGCCTTTTGAGAATCACATTCTGTGTGATCCTCCTACTCCTGTTGTGCAATCAACTGGTGCTAAACAAGAGATAGATCCTATCACTGAGACAGTGTCTACCATTAAAAGTGATAACGTGTTGTATACTTTAGTCGGTGATGACAAAATTTATTCAAACACAGCTTTTCCAATTAAAAATGACAATCAATCTTTGATTGATAAAGTGTTTGAAGATACTACCAGTAAGTTTTTGGAAAAGGGGATTCCAAGAGTTTCAGTAACTCAGTGTAATCCGATTCCAAAAGCTGAAGTTAGAAGAAAATTTGGAAATAAAAAATCACCAACAAAGCAACAACCTGTCGCTTTTAAGGGTAAACAACAACAACAACAGCGAGCTCAAAAGCCTAAGGTTACACAACCAAAGGCTGAAACAAAAGGAGCTCGTTTCAAGAAGAAAAACAATGATGTTAAATTTGTAGCATCCAAAGGTACTGACAAGGTGGAGACTTTTGAAAATAAATCAAACACCGATTTTGTTCAAAAAGTCAGAATTTTAAAGCGTAACGCTCAAAACAATTACACCCAACACATAAACGGGTGTGATGAAGGAACAAGTACCTCTGGGTCTACATGTTCAACACGTGAAAGTCGAACCGGTTCTCCTAAGTTTGTTGAAAGGAGAACTTGTTTCAAATGTGGGAAGTTTGGGCACATCATTAAAGACTGCACAAACTCGCCCAAACCAAATTTTGTAGAAAGAGTCCCCTCTGAACAAGGTCACTCACAACGTCGTCCTGTTTCTCCAAAACATGATAAACGAACTATTAAAGAACAGGAAACAAAACAACGACATAAGAATGTGAAGGTGATCGAAAAGGCTTTAAAACCGGAAAATGTTAAAAGGAAACCAAGTTCACAACAATCGTTAAAACCAGAAATTGTAATTAATACACAATCTAGTAAATGGAAACAAGCTTGGAAACCGAAAACAGGTGAAGGTTCAGGGGAAGGCATAAAATTTCCAAATCATCAAGAGATTGAGATTACATTTCTTGATTTTCAGGGGCAACCTAAGTCTATGAAGGCTTGGGTCCCCCTCTCCAACTAATCTCTGAGCGAGTGTGCAGGATGTTCCAGGAGGAACTTTCGATAGTCATAGGATTATTGATAGTGTAATATTCATGCACAAGATCGGCGACAAAAGAAATTGTTGCCTTTATGGAGACAAAAAGAAAAGAAGACAGAATTGTCTGTCGAAAGAAATTGAAAAGCTTCGACAAATTGAAAATCATTCCAAAGTTTGATTGTTCAAGGCTTTGATCGGGTCCTCGGGATAGATTCAAGCAAAATGTACGCACCTGCAGCACGTCAGAAGTTCAAAATCAACAAGATAAACGTGCAGTGTACATTTCTTCGCGGTGTGATAGAAGAAAATGTGTTTGCTGAACAAACCAACCGGGTGTGCGGATGCTTAGGCATGGATTGAACAACCGCACACTACTTCTCAAGAGAAAGACAAAGACCTTCGCTGGTGCAATGTGGAAGACCAGCCGAACCCAAAGGTTTATGATCTTGTTGCTGTGAAGAGATTTTTCAGTAGCTACAAAGAATCGACCTTGAAATCTACATCGGATGGATATCCAGTTTGGGAGAGCACTCAGATTCCTGCCAATGCACAAAGCAGTTGCAGGATACGATTTTAAATTTCTAATCTCTCCTATACTTGTCGATATTTAAGCTGCTTTATAAATTGTTATTCTCTCGTACCACTCTTTGGCCAGACACGTTGATTTCGAATATCACCTCACACGTGATTGTTTCACTATGAAACTCGTCAATATTGTCATGGTCCGCACCACTTACCGACGTGTCAACTGATTTTTACAAAATTCGATAAATCATTTCAGATTAAATTAATTTTGGTAAACGGCATTGAGGTAAAACATGAGTTAACCGACATCGGGAAATCGTTTTTGTAAATATCTTTGTGTCTTTTAAATTTTATCTTAGTTTGTTGATTTTAGGGGGAGTAAATCCAAATTTGAAAATTCAAAAACATCGAAAAAATTTCAAAACGCAAAAACAATAGAAAAACAAAAATGAGTTTCCTGGCGAGAAAAAGAGAAAATGATAGTAGATCAGTGGTCTGTCGAAACCTTTTTGAACTGAAATGCAAAATGCAAAATGAAAAATGTTAAGCAGCTCTATATAAGATGTGTCGGTAGGCTCACAATCATTTTAAAGTGTGCAGGGTGATATAAATCTTAAATTGACTGAAGACCAGGTGGGAACCACACATTGGCATATGGCCTTAGTACCGAAATTTCGTTTGAGAGATTGCCGAGGTTCTGAAATATTCGGTCTTTATACTGCTTATCATCTAGGTATCATGGTTGTATCAAACCGAAAATTAATGGAGACGAAGTCTAGATCTTCCATGATATTATACATACGTGTACATATTGCATTCGACCTCAATAAGTGATCAACAATCACATGTCCAATCAAAATAAGTGATAATATATCACAGATTTATTGCGGGAGTCAAGTTCGTCTCTCTGCTGTACGAAAGTACTGACCTGTTCACGAACTTGCTCCTGTGCCCTCATGCATCAAAAATCAAGTTCCTCATCAATAAGTGATTCTATCACATAGGGCTTGTTTTCAATCAAAATAAGTGAGTTTCTCACATCTTTTATACGGTCAAACAGATGATAAACGGTATACTCACCGGTAAGATGAACTCTCGTGCATACCTTGATACGGGAATGTGTCGTGTGTGGATGAACACTGGTCTGTAAGTATAATTCATACCTTAATGTATCCCCTCGCCATGATTACATCTGATAAGTTGAGCTTATGTGGACAACAATACCGATAATTGTTATAGGATGCTTATCTTAATGTTAACTAATTGAACAAAAAGAGCATTTTGGCATGACCGTACACTGATATGATTCTCTTACCCTCGAAACTCGCAAAAAGTGTGACACCCGTGTCACTGCGACCATCAAACAAATGCCAAACCAATGAAATATTGTATTTCATACTTGGGATTTGTAAAAATATGTGTATCGATTGCACATATCAACTCTTGTTTCGATTTCAAGCTCTAAATCGCTTTCTGGAAGGTTATACACGCACTGATGCGTGAATATAACCAGTTTAATGCAACGAACACTCCGGAATAGTGAAATAGGCTTAACATACCTTAAATAACCTTTACATAACTTATATATAAGTTTTGGAAGGTTTGGTGTGGTGAAATCAAGTTTAATCGCTTACAGGGACTAAAGTTGACAAACTGCGAAAGTATGCCAATTTGAACTGTAACAGACCTTCCGGAACATGACCATAAGTTAAACATACCATAAATATCCTTTACATAGCTTAGAAATAGGCTTTGAGGGGTTCGGTGTGCTAAAATAAACTTTTGGGTCATTCAGGGACTAAAAGTGTCAAAAAGTGCACAAGTTTGCATTTTCGCGCATAACTTACGTTCTGAATACATCCAGACATCCAAAAATTTATGTAAGCACTAAAATATTTTATTTTAGTGTTCGCCATAAGAAAAATCCATTCGTCACGTCATTTGGATCATTTTTCGCATTCGGGACCAGATTCGATGTATTAGCCGTTGTTTAATTCACAACCACACATTCTAAACTTGCTTAGTCAGCGGATAAGGATGGAATCTAAGCACCATAACTTTGCAACACATGTATGAATGGAATTTAAACACCTAAACACCATAACTTTGCAACACATGTATGGATGGAATTTAAACACCTAAACACCATAACTTTTCAACACATGTACGGATGGGATTAAGGCACGTTTTCCATGAAACGATCTTAACGGTTCGGGTATTCCTATAAATACCCCATACCCCCCATTGCTAAAATCACTAGAATTCTGATTTGAGAACCTCTAAGTTGAAACCATTGTTTCATACCTGAGATTCTTGAATCGGGATTAGCATTCGGGGACCCTTCGTAAGTATTCTTTCGTTCTTTTCCTTATTTTATTGCTTTTCGAGTCAGAAAGTCAAACTTTGTTTGACTTTCAGCGTTGACCAGTAATGGTCAATGCGAAGTTCTTTTGAACTTCGCAACGTGAGTGTAATCACGTTGGTCATAGTCCCTTGGGACTATGCCCACTGATTACCACGTTGTCTAGGGTCGTAGGGTAAGCGATCTGATGAATCGCTTATACCTCGAACCCGACCCAGTTTGGTCGATCATTAGGATCCGACCAAACACATTAGGTGACCATAGTAGGTAGGGAATAACCTTCCGAGGTTATACCCTATGGTCACGTCGTTTGAGTAGTTGTATGATAGGTAGTTTATATGCCTTAGGTAAATTACCAGAATACCCTTTTCATGTATAATTGGTAATTAAGCATATGTAACCTAAACCTTTGTCACATAACTGATTATGTAACATGTTTAGGCATATAACACTTGTCATAGGGCTAGTTAGGCGGTCCGAACGCGTTTCACGCGAACGACGCGTTAAAGTAGCATAAGCTACCTAAACGGGTCGTAATGGGTCGTAGACATTTAGGTTAAGTTTCATTTAGTATGTAGGCTTTGATTAACCATATCACATGAGTTCCTACACTCATTTGGTTTACAAACCCTCATGCTACCCAGTCTTCCGATTTAGGTCCGGTTTATTAATGTAGTTACCTATATTAGGTGCCGTTTGATATTCCGCGATCTCTAGCATTGCTTGGTGGTTATCCTAGGACTTCTGAGCAATCTCAAGTGAGTACATAGACCCCTCTTTTACTGTTTTCCAAACTGTTTTGGGGTGGAACACATGTGCCTACTTGTTACATTCATGCTTTCCCGTTTTCACATTATATACCTGCTATGTTCGTAGTACATTATAGTACATGATTTCAATACATTTTATGCTATGTATGTCCATTATGTGCATACTTAGTACATTGTTTTACATTGCTTTTCTGTTGCATATGCTTATCCAGCATATGAACACATTATACTACATATTGAACCGTTGTAAACATTTGACTATGTGAACCATTGTAATCATTTGACTACGTGATCCGTTGATATCTGTGAACCGTTTGTACCTGTGAACCGTTTGTACCTGTGAACCGTTTGTATCTGTGAACCGTTTATATCTATGAACCGTTTGTATCTGTGAACCGTTTGTATCTGTGAACCGTTTGTATCTGTGAACCGTTTGTATCTGTGAACCGTTTGTATCTGTGAACCGTTTGTATCTGTGAACCGTAATTGACCATACATAAACATTTCTACTATTGTTAAACATTACTTGGGTGGTTTGGTTTGATTAAATGATTAAGTAACGATACGTGTGTAATATGATACAAGCATGGTGGATACGCCGCTGGTACTTCCTATATATAAGTGTTTATATGGTATTACATATCGTAGCGTTATTTGAATCATTTCAGTTTGAGACATATAACATTTTATACAAATAACATACTTTTCACAAGACATTGTTTTACAAACAACTTATCTTATACAAACCCATTTTACTATGGTTATTCATTTAACCATACATTATTCACTTATTTATACATATCATCTGAACTCATTGTTTTTCAAATGATTTACAAAACAAAGCAAATTACAAGGTTCATGACTAAACATTTTCTCAAACATAAGTCATGGAACCTATTTTCACAAAACCTATGTATCTCACAGGCATTTTTATGCTGACGTACCTATTTTCACATGTGTTTTTCAGGAGCTGTTGCATAAGATGATCAAGATATACATAGGCAGACTTGGGCTTTAGTGACAATAAAAGATGCAAGACTAGTTAATTATGTTGTATTCCTTTGTTTGTTAAGACATTGTAACACTTTTATCAATAAAACGAAACTTCAATTGCCATGGATTTGAAACAATTAATTCTGTTACAACACTCCCCGACATTTCCGCCACGTTTTGTATGTTCTACGTGGTCGGGGTGTGACAAAAAGAATCTTTGTAAACATTTTTATACTGCTTTCGTTTCTACATCTTTGTATATATTTATTTATTGCTTTCCGTCTTTACATTTGAAAAATGAAAAATTCCAAAAAGATTTTAGGTGTGTTTTAATCTAAACTTTATAAAATCCAAAAAGATTTTGCTTTTAGTTTATTTTTGATTGACCGATGTTGGAACTCGAGTCTATCCTATCCAAAATCCTGATTTTAAGCCGGAAAACAATTGCACCTTATTAAACTGTCGAAGTTAACAAGTTTTGAAAGTTAAAGAATTAAAATTGATCATTTTCTAAACTTTCAAACTGTTGTCGGTCGGTGTTTTGATTGAGATTTGATCTCATATGTGTCATTTGTTTAAATGTTAACTATATTCCAAGCGGTTGTTCTCAGTATGCGTTTAGCTTTCTTGCCTGTGCAGATGCTAAAGGCGAGGAAAACATGTTCGATGACAAGCTTTGGAATGAAGACACGAAGTGGAGGCACTCAAAGGATAAAATGATCGAGTTGCCGCTGACCCTTCATCAACACCACAAGGATCTGAAGAATTGACAAGTCAAAAGATTCACAGGCATAACTCAATGGAGAGTTCATTCCAAGGGGAAGTTTGTTAACACACTACCTAAATGAAAAAGGGAGTTTGTTGATACACTTTCTACTTACAACGCGTGAAGACTTTGAAGATCCTCCGACATGAAAGACACGGAAGACGAACCTCATGAGTAGCGTCCAAGGGGGAGATTGTTGGTACACTATATGTGGACGCGACTCGACTCGACTCGGTTCGATTCGGTTCGGGTCGACTCGGTTAGGTCCGGCTCCAGCCCGACGTCACGACATTCCTCAGTCGTGCGCCCCAGAGTTCGACACGCGAAGCACGGAGCGCCGCAAGCCTTTCCCGCAAACACATCACCATGACATCACCTTAGTGATGTCATGATGATGTCACATAGTCTTGTCTCATATGTTAAATTGATAAAATTTGTAAACAAAAAGCATATCCGGGCCGTAATTCTCACATGGGCCGAAGACTTGAAGTGGGCTTTTAACTTGGATTGGGCTTCTACAACAAACGACGAAACAGATTATAGAATATATGTATGTCGACGAAACAAGGTGTGTTTCGTCGACTTTAGTGTTTCGTCGTGGCCTTTATGCGTTTCGTCATGTCTGTGTCTGTTCTAGTATAAATACCCCTCGCAGTTTCTGTGTGAAACTGATGAGCACAGAGAGACTTAGTGAGAGTCTGTTAAAACATTGTTTGTATATGTTTGTGGTTGTACTCATCCATAATCAATAGATATTGAATCTTTGGTTACCCGTGTGTTTTACACTTTGTTTGGTTTGCACCGTCACGGGGATTCCGCACCCGTTACCGTGTTTGTGATAAACAAGGAATAGGTTTTCGTTATCGATCCTCACCAGAAAAACGGGACCTACATGGTGATCTCCAGGATATCGTATCTCCAAGGTCTATCAAGAAAGAGTTGGCTGCAAGCCAAAGCATCCCGGAGGTTAAGGGTATGAACACCAGGGGTAAAGGAACCAAAATGAAGAAGCCCACTGAACCCTCTGAAGGTCTCCCTCTTATGGAACGTCAACTCCATTAATACGTCTTTGAGGTAAGGATCTTATATCCTGTAACTTGTACTTTTTCCAAGGATAAAGGATCCTGAAAGTTGAACGCTTTCTGTGCATAAATTTGCTGAGGTCCCAATGCTCCTAGACCAACACGTGGCTGAAGCTGAACAGAAAAACCTCGACCTCCAAGCAATAGCAGTTGCCAAGGACAAAAAGATCTCCCAAGTTGAAAAGGAGATCAAGGCGTTGTAAAAGGAACTGCTCCTTGCTGGAATCACTGCCAATAAGGAGAGGTTGGAGTTCATTGACGGAGCCAAACACTCTGCTGCCATTGTGATGTTGAAGATCAAGCTTCAAATGGCTAAGGAAGCTACTGATCCTTCCTTCGATAGGTCCGAGTGGGATGCGGAGGCTTGGACAAAGAGGCTCGCAGAGCTTAGAGACAATGAGGAGCCTGAGGAGGTGCTGGCCCTTGAAGATGGAGGCAGTGGAGTTAAGGATCCTAAGGAAACAGCAGCGGTTGATGGCAGCGGTGAAGGTGGTGAAGAGAAGGCGTTGGAATCAACCAAGGTGTGAGCTGCACAAATGGGCGATGATGGAAATTTCTAGACGTGGCCGTAGCCCATTTTTTATGATTTAGTAGTTTTTTTGGTTGTGGTGTTTTTATCCTGAACAATTGGTCTGTAATAACTTTGAACAATAGTTTCTAGGGTTAAGGATCACTGATCCTTTGGACAATAGGGGGTAACAAAGGTGGATGGGTCCTTCTGTTTGTGGAGGATGAAGCCTTTGATGCCCCTCGCCTTTTAATTTCCTGAATAAATTAGAACCTCGTTAGTATGGACACCCTTTGCCAACCCAAGTGGACGGGCCACGTTTTACTGGTAGAAGCTTGGGTTGGCAATTTTGACAACCTTTAAAAAGGTTAATCTGATAAATAAATAAAACTTTAACTTTTGGCCAACTTTTGTGTTGTTGATTTTCTCTTTAAATGTTGTTTCACATACATTTATTTGTCAATTTCCATTTTATAACTTTAGAATTTACAAGTTGTTAGAAAAAGTATCAAATGTATGCAAAACATAAGTTTATGTCAAAAGATTAAAAATTATATGATCAAGGATCACATATTCTGTTGTCAAAGGATAAGGGTAATATTAATGAATCAAAATTAAAGTAAAGGAAAATAAGGATCATACCAAAGAATCCAAGTTAGGATTCTATATCCTTAACACTTACAACTATGTTAACAAAATATAAGGACCAGTACAAAGTTAGGATCCTGGATCCTTAACTGTTCAACTTTGGAAACCTGTAATAACACACCACTTGGGACTAAGCCAATCATCATAGAAAGAAAGCATTAGTAACTGGGGACAAGCCCAACAATCTCGGGACAAGCCTAATAAGCTGGGGACAAGCCCAATAAGCTGGGGATAAGCCCAAGTATTCTTGTGTAAACTGGAGTATGGCCCAAACTGGCGACTATCCAAACTTGAGTGACATGAAAATGACAAAACCTTAGCTAATGTGAAAATGTTAGAAACCTTAGGAACGGATGTACGGTACGTCTACCATTATACTTAGGATCCTAAATATAGCCAAAAACGATGAAATTGTTAGCCCCTAAAGCGGGTACTGGTCCCATTGCCTTGAACTATACCAGGATAATCGTGCGCAACTGGCGAAGGTGTTGAAACCTGATTCGTAGAAGGTAGTAGATACCTTAGACTAGGGACAAGCCCATAAACTGGGGATAAACCCAAAAATGTTGGAGAGTTGGCTAACCACTCGATTCTTTGTCAGAAATGCATCTAATTCTACAAAACTTAAAACTTGATGAAAAGGATAAAAGATTCTAATACTCTCTCCTTATAATCAAATGAATTTAAGAACTTGGTAAATAATAAGTAAATCATTACCAGAACGAGGATCATATATCCTCTAAGGATCCTTACCATGAATTAAATATCAAGATGTCTAAGGATCATGGATCCTCGCTACATGAAGTACCTTTTTAGATGAATAGCATTTCAAGCCCTTGGTAAGAGATCACCATCCATTGTTAGCAAACGATATGCCCCCTTTCCTGCCTTAGCTTCAATTAGATAGGGGCCTTCCCATTTTGGTGCTAGCTTCCCATCAACAGGATTCGTGGTATTTTGAAATGCCTTCCTCAACACCATGTGACCAACTTCGAACTTTCTGATCCTGACATTCTTGTTGTAGGCTCCAGCCATTCTTTGTTGATAGCTAGCCAATCTTATCCTTGCTAAATCCCTGAGTTCCTCTATGGTATCCAAATCTCGAACCAAGTTTTCAGCATTTCCTTTAGGATCATGGACGCTTGTTCTTGCAGTAGGGACTACCATCTCTGTAGGGATCACAGATTCAGCTCCAAAGACAAAAGAAAATGGATTTTGACCAGTAGCATTCTTGGGAGTTGTTCTATCAGCCCATAACACATAAGGTAGCTCTTCTGCCCATTTTCCTTTCTTGGAACCAACCTTCTTCTTCAGTTTGTTGATGATGATCTTGTTGGATGATTCTGCTTGGCCATTAGTTTGTGGGTGGACTGGTGTTGATGTTATCATCCTAATCCCCCAGCTTTCACAAAAGTTAGTAGTTCGAGTCCCAATGAATTGGGATCCATTATCACAAAAAATTTCAGAAGGTATGCCAAATCTAGTAATGATGTTTCTTTTGATAAAGGATGTAACTTCTTTCTCCCTAACTTGTGCAAAGGCTTCAACTTCTATCCACTTGGAGAAGTAATTAGTCACGGCCAACATAAATACTTTTCCTCCTGGTGCCTTAGGAAGTTTGCCAACTATGTCCATTCTCCATCTCATGAATGGCCAGAAAGAGGATATAGGATGCGAAGCTCCGCTGGTTGATGAAGGATATTGCTATGTCTTTGGCAAGCATCACATTTCTTTGCATACTCCACAGCATCCCTCTTCATTGTGGGCCAATAATATCTTGTTCTAAGGATCCTTGAAAATAGTGCTCTGCCCCAGTGTGGTTCCCACAATCTCCTTCATGAAAATCCTTCAGAACTTCTTGAATTTCTGGATCCTCGATGCACCTTAGATATGGACCTGCAAGAGACCATTTATATAAGATGTTATTTAATAATTTAAATTGAGATACCTTGATTTTGAAGGCTCTAGGATTTTCTACAGCAGGAATCTCTTCATGTTGTATATATCTCAGGATTGGAAGGATCCAGGATCCTGAATTTTATTGTGAACCATCACTAGGTACAATTATAGAATCCTCCACTCTCTCCATGGCAATGCTATCCTCAATAGCAGTGGTTAAGATGTGGATAATGGGTATCTTATCATCCTCTGGAATCTTCAAAGATGATCTAAGGTTACCTAAGGCATCACCTTTTGCATTTTCTTCCCTGGGTACCTGTGTTAAACTAAAAGAAGCAAAAGAGTCTGTCAATTTCTTGACTATCTCAAGATATTTGATTAGCCTTTCACCTTTGACAGTATATGAACCATTATCATGGTTAGTAATTAATAAAGAATCGACATGTATCTCAAGATACCTGATCCTCATATGCTTGGCAATTTGCAAACCTGCTATTAAGGCTTCATATTCTGCCTCATTATTAGTGGTTTGGAACTTACAAGCAATTGATTGGGGTATAATGTCCCCCTGTGGTGATTTTAGTAGTATGCCTAGTCCGGTTCCCTTGACATTTGAAGCTCCATCTGTGAAGAGTATCCAAGGATCCTTAGTCTCTTCAAGTTGTTGAACTTCCAATTCAGCTTCCCTTTGTAGATCACTAAGCTTGACTGCCCATTTTGCCATCCTCCCTGACATTTCAGGTTTCCTGAGTACATTCTTGATAGGAAAGTTAGTTTTCACAATAATTGGTGAGTCTCAAAATAATGACGTAATTTAGTAGATGCCATGATTAAAGCAAGAATAAGTTTCTCTAAATGAGAATACTTGGACTCAACATCATGTAGACTTTTACTTACATAGTATACTGGATGTTGAGAACCTTCGTGATCCTTAACAAGGGCTGCACTTACTACCATAGTAGAAACAACTAGGTATAAGGATAATGTTTCCCCATTCTCTGGTTTCATTAAAGCTGGAACTTAGGATAAGTAATCCTTGAGGGCGTTGAGGGCATTCTCATGTTTTTCATTCCTTTCAAACTTTTTATTCTTTCTCAAGATATCATAGAACTCTTTGCATTTCTCTGATGACTTTGAGATGAATCTGTTTAAGGCTGCAATTCTTCCTGTCAACCTTTGCGCATCCTTAGCATTGGCAGGAGACTTGATGTTCACAATGGCCTTGATTTGTTCTGGACTTGCCTCTATCCCCCTCTTTGTCACCATGTAACCTAAGAATTTACCAGCTTTTACACCAAAGTGGCATTTGGAAGGATTCATTTCAGGTTGTATCTATCAAGGATATCAAATGCTTCTTCCAAATCTGTAGGATCGTTTTACCGACCAAAATGAGTCGTTCAGAAGCGTTCTACTCAATATGAAAGGCGGAAACAAACATATCGAGTTCTATTCAGCTAGATATTCACTTTAAATGTCTTTCTGATTGATTTGACAAAGTTTTACAGCAAAACGACACTTCGGCAGCACTTCGGCTCCGGAATACACCTTTTTAATTTCGTACCAAATGACAAGACACTAAGGGTATTTATAGACTGCTAACTTCGCATGAACTAGTACAAACGAAATCACATTTCACACGAAATATAATTCCGTGCGAAATTACATGTAATTTCGTGTGAAATTACATGATGATTTCATGCGAAATTATACTTCTATAATTTGGTGCGAAATTACCCTATCTCCTATTTTTGACAGTTTCCTCGTATAACGTGCCCTGATCTATATAATCTAGTACAAGACTCGATACAAGATGAAGTCGACAGACGTATGCACCAACAGACTCCCCCTCGGATGTTGACGAGTCTTCAGTGTCGAGTCTTCAACGTCTTCAGTCTTTATCAGTCTTTTAGTCTTCCTGAAGTATCTGACAATGTAAAACTTCCTCAGTCTTCTCTCTTCTCTTTTCATCAGCACCAACATATAACCTCCTCTCGGATGCTGATTCTCTTCTTCAATCTTTTTCATGATATGCAGCCTTCACAGATTCAGAATTGCAACCTGGCTCTCTAACACTCAGAATCAGAATCTGGAACCTGGCTATCGTGCACATTCTCTACCTTTCAATAAATTTCACAAATTTAACATTTGACAAATTTATAATTCATTTGCAGTAATTAATCAATCAATGAATGATTTTACAATGTTAATATCTGGTGAACCACTTGAAGGCAAAACATTAATTTTTATTCATTATAAACAGACTCCCCCTCACGAAATGTTCCTCATGTTCAGCACTTGGAATTTTGAAAATCAGCTCTTCAACCTCAATTGTCGAAAATCTTTTTGGATTTTTCAAAATTTATGCTAAAACACACTAAAAATCTTTTTGGATTATGATATAAAATGAAATGCAGTAAAGAAATATATACAGACAATATTTTTGCGAGTTTGTGTAAGAGGATCATATCAGTTTCTAAGATAAATCACCAACAGCGTTAAGCTTTAAACATTTTAAGTTCTAAACGATTCACTTAGATTGTCAGTATACTGATCCACTTAAATTTTCACACAAAGTTCAACTGTTTCGAGATACGGGTTAATGTTTTAGAGACTTAAACTTATACGCGTGTCCCACCTCATAATATACTCCCGTATCCAGATCCCAATATTCAGTCTTACAGGTGAGTATACCTAGATGATATCTGTAAAGGGTTAAATGCGAGGGCCGTGAGAGCTCAGGCTATTGCTTCCACAAAACCAGAGAGATGACGGCTTCGACTTTTGGTGGGTTCCCTTTAGAGAATCTTTTCTTCAACAGCACATGATTAGCATTTTGCAATGTTTCATCATTTTTTATGCTGAGGGTGGGCTATATTTCAAGCAAGCGTAAAGTATTCTCCGGGGACTAGGCCATTGCTTCCGCAAAATCAGAAGTCCTGGGATAATACCCCAGATATCACTAAGCATAAAGACCTAGTATCTCAGAAAGAATGACCTTTCAAACAAGATTTCGGGGGTTACCCATATATCCGAGAGATGTTCCCCATGAGATAAGTAAGTTTGAAATTTAGGTTTATATCTCTAACACAATCTACTAAATGTGCAAAAACCTACTGGCACATCATCAGAGAGACCATTTATTACCTTTAAACTTTCCAATTCTTTAGCATGTTGTGATAGTCCACTGATGTACTATCATTTCCTCTTTTTCACAACAAAACTCATTTTTGATTTTATCATCTTTTTGGATTTTTCAAATTTTCTAATGTTTTTGGATTTTCTGAAATGTCTTACTCCCCCCCTAAAATTCAAAAACATTTAAAGAAACTTTGAAAACAAACTATACACATAAAATGACAACTGTTGTGAATTGCTTCAAATCGCTATCCACTTGGCATACACAATCAGAATTCCCCCTTACAACAAACTATTTTCCCATTAAGATTTCAAAACACTTAAGTTTGTTTTAATCAAAATGGTTTTTCCGGAAAATAAATTTTGTTGATTTTACCACTTGTAAAAATGGGGTTTGGTTCATCATTTTGATCTATTTTCAAATCATGAGTTTATCCCCATTCAAAAATCTTTGAATAAAGATTAAATCAAGTTCAAATGAATGACCTTGATTAACCACTTGTACATTTAACTTTACCAGATGTAAAATGACATGACAATATTGAGAACAACTACCACTTCCAAACTGAAATATCACTTGTAAGAAAGATGCCGATTCCAATTCCACACTTACCAACCTGGAAATTACGGCAATTCCACTACCTGTAGAATTTAACAATTTTAGTTTACAAATTTTAAGAATGATGCCAATTCATGCTCCACGATTACCAATTTGGGAGCTCCGGCAAGTCAGGATTTTAAGTAATGAACAAAGACACCCAAGCCTGACCAGCTTTGGGTGTGACCTTCTCAACTTCACTTGGGGTTTGAACATTTCTTTTTTCTTCATAAAATTCTTTCACCCCTTTGGCCTTCCCATTGACCATTTTCCCAAAAATGTGTTTTACTTTCCCATTGAATGCTTTCTCGACATCAAATTCTTTCTTCTCAGAATAGAATTAATTCGAGATTTCAATTTTGCCATCTTTTTGTTTGAAATTTTCAGTCCTCAATGGTGGAAAATTCTCATCATCCATTGGAGGAACTGTTTTCTCATCTTTTACCTCAACTTGTGGCTCCTCTGACTTTGTGGAATCTGATTCATCGCCAGATTTCACATCTGATTTCTTAACAACCCACATTTGGTTGTCAAGATTAACTATTCTTTTGTAAAATCTCTTCTTTGAACATTCACCAACTTCATATGTTGAATTTTTAAAAAACTTTGAATCTTTCAGTTGGTGATTCGGTTTTATCAACATTTTTTTCTTTGAGTTTAGAAAGAACTTCCTGTTTGACATTGGTCGCTTTAGGACAATTCCAAGCAATATGACCAACTTCTTGACACCTGTAACAAGTTCTTGTTTCCTTTATTTGATAAGCTCCATTCTTCTCAAACTTTTGTTTTTCTTCAAAGAACTCTTTATTTGATTGCTTCCAGAATGAGCTCTTTTCTTCTTCCTGCGAACTTGCTCCTGAAACAAATACAGTTTTTGATTTATAAGTTTTATCATTTTTATGATTTTTCGGTGGAATAAAACCAAGTCCTTTCTTTTTGAAATTACTGTTATGGTTTGGTTTCTTACGATAACCTGAACCAGAACTGTAACCCTTTTTCTTGTTTAAATGTTGTTGAACTCTTGAGGTGTAAGGATTGGGTTTTTCAGAAAGATTTTTATCTTTTATTTCAGAAATATTAATTTCTGTTAGTTTGAAAACCTTTTTTATCATTTCTGGTTTAACACCTCTTATTGGAAATTTCTCATCAGAATATAAATTGTCTGAATCATTCAAAGTATA
The DNA here is from genome assembly GCA_030545235.1 of Helianthus tuberosus. NCBI lineage: Eukaryota > Viridiplantae > Streptophyta > Magnoliopsida > Asterales > Asteraceae > Helianthus > Helianthus tuberosus. Next base: position 198,901,123 of record CM060363.1, on the reverse strand, counting down.
TGCCACTTTGATTGGTTCATCATTCAAATTAGATTTTGATAACAGGAATTCTTTACTGTAAACCCTTTTAACTGATGACTTTTAACTGTCAACCGATGAACTCGAACTCTTGGATTCGAACTTTGACTCTGACTCCTCATCTTTATCCAACACCTGATTGACCACCTTTTTTTATTAACTCAGACTCATGATCAGTGTCAGACGATGTGAACATGACGTCAATGTTTTCTGGTAAATCATCAGTTGTTTCGGATTTTAACTTTATATTGACAGCCTTTTTGACTTGCTCCTCATTCGGTTTTCTGGGAGAATATCCTTCCCAGATCGGAGGCGGACACTTGTTATAATTTGCACTTTGTTTCTTACCAGTATCCTTCTCTTTTGGCTTCTCATCTTGAAAGGCTTCAAGACCTGCAACAGTTGGATAAATTCGATCAATCAGATAATCAGAACTAGAATAACTCTGTAACAACCGTCTAATTCTTTCATTCTCTATCTTTTCTGTCTCCAACTCTTGCTTCCACTTTGCACTTTCTTCAATGTAAAAATTGATAGCTTTCTACTTTGACATCATTACAACATTCATCATTGTCAACGCATCTTCTCTTCCAGAATTTGTCTTTTGCAAACCAGTTACTATTCTGTTCAATACATCATATGATTCTTTTACGTAGTTGAGATCGAACAATAATTTTTCTTTCATCTTATCTTGCTCACTCAACTTTTCATCTTTCTCTTCACATTGTTTACAAGATTCCAAACACTTTAGACACGGTTTGATCACCTCCACAACCTTTTCAATATCTACTATCTTTTCAACTTCAACAACTTTCTCAACTTCAACCACTTTCTCAATGACTTTAATTTCTTCACTTTGTTCATTCTTCTTTGTCTCAGCAACATTTTCACATTTCATCTTTCTCTGTTCTTTAGCTGCCCGTCTCTCCTTCATCTTCTCCAATCTATCTACAAAATAAAATTCAAAACTTTCAGGAGATAACATAGATTTTCCAATGTTTATTTGAGTCTCCTCTTCATCATCACTGTCATCAGATGATGATTGATCAAACACTGGCTCTTGGATGATTTGTGCAGTGAGAACTACCACTTTTAAATCAGGTGGAATGTATTTGTCCCAACTGAAACCTTCTGTCATCTTTTCATCATCTTGATCAATGATACCAAAATAAGCTTTCTTATTTGCTTCTTCAATCATTTTGGCATGAGCAGTTTGTGGTTCCTTTTGTTTGTACGGTTGATCAGCAACTTGTTGATATATGGCTTTTCGATAGTAATCATCTTTTCCAAATGGATTCTGTGCTCCACTTGCTTCTCGATTTTAAACGAACACAAACGAACACAAACGAACATAAATAAACAAACGTTCATGAACATAAATGTATTTATTAACATTTATGTATTTATATAAATATAACTATTTATGTATTTATTAATATTTAAACGAACACAAACGAACATAAATAAACAAATGTTCACGAACATAAATGAACGAACATAAAAGAATGTTCACGAACATAAATGAACGAACACAAGGTGTGTTCATGTTCGTTCATTTAATTAAACGAACAATTTTTTTTTTTGTTTATGTTCATTTGTTTGTTAAATAAACGAACATAAACGAACTTCCCGCCGAACAAGTTCATGAACTGTTCATGAATGTTTGGTTCGTTTACAGGCCTAGATACCAGTAGGGGTCATAAAAGTTGTATCCTCTTGATCAGATGGTTCCATCTGAATTTGTTGGAATCCAGATGAAGCATCCATAAAAGTTAACAACTCATGACCCGATGTAGCATCCACCATGGAGTCAATGTGGGAAAGAGGGAAAGGATCCTTGGGACATGCTTTGTTTAAATCAGTAAAGTCAACGCATACCCTCCACTTTCCATTCTTTTTCTAAACAACTACCATATTGGCTAACCATCTTGGATACTTTACTTCTCTAATCATACCTGCCTTGAGCAATTTGTCTACCTCTTCCTGGATAATGGCATTTCTTTCAGGTGCAAACTTCCTCCTTTTCTGATGGATTGGTTTGAAGGACCTGTCAATACCAAGCTTATGAGTAATTACATCCTTAGAAATACTTGGCATGTCTTCATGTTTCCAAGAAAAGGTAGTTTTCTTCTTTTCAAGAAGGATATTAAATCTTGTTCAAAACTGTCAAGGATCCCAGATCCTATAAAAATCTGGGATTCAGGATGATGTGTAGCAATTCTTGGCTTCTTGCTGATCACTTTCAATCTTCACCAACCCCCCATGGAGTAGGGAGCTTCACACATTGATGATAGGTTGAGGGGACTGCCTTCATATCATGTATCCATGGCTTGCCAAGGATAACATTACAGCAAGATAAGTAATCAATGACACACAATTTTTGAACATAATTTACTCCCTCTATATAAATAGGAAGTTTGATGCCCCCAATGTATTCTTGGTTTCTCCACTGAATCCCACAAGGACAGATGATCTTGGGACGATATCGGATTCAGGAATGTTCATTCTTTTGAGGACATCTAACTGGATAATGTTCACCGAGCTTCCCCCATCAATGAGAATTCTATGAACAAAATGGTTAGAGATAAATAATGTAATAACTAACCCATCGTGATGAGGATCCCGTATGTCCACACAGTCATCCTCATCAAAGGATATGGCTTTTCTTGTGTAAGGATGGAAGTTCGAATAGGTCTATCCACATTCTCCATCTTTGTCTTGTTTGCATGCCTCTTAGCTGCTGAGAATGAAGTGCCACATATGTCGGATCCACCGGAGATGAAATGAATAATCTGAGCATCAGCTAGTGGAGCAGGAGCCTTTTTAGGAATTTTCTCAGGATCCTGTATCCTTGATTTCTTCCTTCCGAATAGCTCTTTCAAGTACCCTTTGCTGATGAGGGTAGGATCCATTAGGATCCTTGAACCTGTGATGAGGATCCTTAACGATGAGGGTAGGATCCTTGAACTGACAGCGTCCCCATGTATCCTCTCGAACTAGAGAAGGATCCTTGATGCTGGAAAGAGGATCCTTGAGGCTGAAGGGAGGATCCTGAAGGCTGTATCATTGATTTCTTCCTTCCGAATAGCTCTTTCAACTATCCTTTGCTCAAAAGGTAACCAATCTCTTTTTTAGTGCTATGCATTCATCTGTGAGATGACCAAAGTCTTCATGATAAGAACACCACTTCAATTTGTCTTTGGTAGCAGTTGGCTTGTCATTCTTTCTCGGCCATCTAGCTTTATCATCTAAATTCTGCATAGCAAGGATTAGTTCACTATTATCAACAGCAAAACAATACTCAGAAATAGGAGGATAATCTTCATCATCCTCCTCTTGTTCCACAGCATGCATATTCTGATTGTCAGACTTATTGTATGATTTGGATTTGTTATTCCTGAAATAGGATCCTTCTTTGTCTTGCTTTGAGGATCCTGACAGTCTCTCCTAGATCCTTTTGTTATCCTCTAAACGGATGAACCTAAGGGCCCTGTTTCTTACCTCATCAAGGTTCCTGCAAGGTGTCATAACAAGATCTTCATAGACTTGTGAATCCTTAAGTAAACCCTTTTTAAAAGCTTCAACAGTTGTATCAATATCTAAGTTTGAAATTTCTAAGGATTCTCTACTGAATTTAGTTATGTAATCCCTTAATGATTCAATATGGCCTTGGGTTACCCTATATAAATCACTAGTTAACCTTTGAAACCTCCTACTACATGAAAATTGACTACTGAACAAGTTAAACAGATTAGAAAATGAAATAATTGAATAAGGAGGAAGACTTAGCAGCCATTTCAGAGCTGATCCTGTTAATGTGGATCTGAAACCCTTGCAAAGTCATGCTTCCTTTAACCTTTCTGGAATGCGGTTGATCTCCATTCTCTCCCTGTATTGGGCAACATGCTCTTCTGGATCAGTCGTACCATCATAGAGCTTCATATTTGGTGTTTGAAACCTCTTTGGTATCTCCGCATTACATATAGGTGGTGCAAAGCGAGACACCTTATGACTCCCATCCGAAATCTCAGGAAAGGGTTTAACCACTCCTGGGACATTGGATATCATATCCTTGAGTTTTTGCAACTCCCTTGCCATAGCTTGGTTGATCCCTGGTTCCTGCACAAAACCATGGTTAGTATTGTAAGATGTATTGAAAGTGTTACCTCCTGACTGGTTTGAGGTTGGGATTCCAGAGGTTAATCCAAATTGTGGAAGCTCTGGTGCAATTGTGGGACCGGATGAAGCAATAGTCTGCATAGTAATGAAGTCTCCCACATGAATTTCAGAACTTCTGGGTTGTTGGCTCCCTAAGGATCCTTGATCCTGAAAGATGTTGGATCCAGTATACATCAGAGCTGAAGTTCTTGGAGGATACTCCATAGATCCTTGAACTTGCCATGTGGATCCTTGAACCTGTGATGAGGATCCTTGAGGATGAAGGTAGGATCCTTGAACTGATAGCGTCCCCATGTATCCTCCCGAACTAGAGAAGGATCCTTGATGCTGGAAAGAGGATCCTTGAGGCTGAAGGGAGGATCCTAAAGGCTAGAAGTAGGATCCTTGAGCCTGTGTTAAAGCTGATGATCCATACTGCATACTTGATGATTCTCCATGATACTGGACACCTGATGTCTTAGAATGCTGAACGGGTGTTGCTGGATGTCACACCCTGGCTTTGTGGAAGGGTGGGTTAATTTGGTGTGACTTCTTAATACCATAGCTTAATCATAACCAAGCTATATGAATGTAAAACCATGCAGATCATCCATTGATTTAAGTTTTAAAATAAAAGTAACACAACATTGTCTTGAAGCGTTGACACATGCAACGGAAATTACAACCTAATAACATAAAACATTGTTTGATAGACACAACCACAAACTTAAAATAAACACCGTTTAAGACTTGCGACTCGTCCAGGTAAAAGTCGCAATCCCTAACGTGGATGATCCCATAACTCTAACGCAGCGTAGCATACCATGCTAGATCCTTAGTTCCCTGAAATACATGTAAGTTGGAAAAATCAACAAAAATTGTTGAGCGAGTTCATGTGTAAGTGAGTATGTAAAACCTTTGTAAGTGTAAAATCTTAGTATGTAGCAAATAAGGAAATAAAGAGATCACCAATGGTTTGCAAGGCCATTGATATGTGTGAAGTGCAAGTAGGAAGACTCAAACCTAGCGGATTTATGCGTTGGGCACAAAGTTACCCCGAGGTCCGTTCTGCTGGGCCTGGGGCTTGGCTCGCTACACCCAGATAGATCTACCGCTCCTGTCCCTCGGTCCTACAATGAGTATTAATGGCCTCAAGTTGCGCCTACCCACTCACATGATCTAAGTAGTAACCCTCCTTATGCTAACCATACCATGTAAAAGTACTCGTAATCATAGTAACATGTATTTCACCCCCGCAGTTTAGAAAACCGAAAACAGTTAAGAGAAAAGGGGGACATGAACTCACCGAAGTGCGTCTCTAAAAGTATCTCCCAAAAAAATCTGCTGTGCGACGACCTACACGTACTAACTTCTATTAGACGGACGGCCGTGCCTAAGTTTAAGGTTTAATGTCTTTGGGAAATAGTTAGGCAACTATTTCGTGATTACATTTCGTAATTATTTTGTAAATATATTCCTTCCCAAGGATGGGGGTTTTGATACATGTGCGTTTTCTTGTAAAACCAAAATATATTATTAAGTCTCACTTCAAATATATTTAAATTCTATCTCAAAAATATAAATATTTTTCCCAAAAATATTATATTTTATTCCATATAATTTTTACCCAAAATAATACTTCTAACGAAATACACACTTATGAGTATTTTCTGAAAATACGTAAGTTACGTTGTAAGGTTCGGGAGGTATAAATAATACCGGTGTAACTTGAATAATTATTGTGAAGGCGTTCGTATTATTTTTTGTGCCGTTAATATTTAGTAATATTATTTTTACCCTAAAAATAATATTTACGTAGTTCACAAAATAATTATAAAAAAAATTCGCACAAGTGTTAATATGGAAAATATATATTCTAAATATATATTTTAACAAGTTTTTATTTTGTGAAAATCCCACCTCCGACACTTGCTTATTCTGTAATAAAATCATGGCGAAATTTATTTGGGAAAAATAAGTTAAAAATTATATTCATAACACTTGTGATAAAAACATTTCCAAGTGTTAGATTTTGGAAAAAATTCGCCAGAGTTTCCCCTGTAACTGGAGGTGGCCATGCTTTCAAGCGTATCATTTTGTTTTATAAATTCAAACAACAATTTTCTCAATCAACAATAAACAATATTCCATCAACACAAACTAGTCAAAATAGATATAAATCATAAAACACATGAAGTTGTGGCTTGTGTAAAATATGTAGTAACCTTCATTATTTTTAGTAGATCTTTCTATAAATAAACTCGGTTTCTCACGAATCTTGTTCTTTCAGAAAATGCATTTGTACATCTTCTTGTCAAATATTACAAAAACAAATTTTTTTTTTGTTAAAACTCTTTGTCACACAAGTGTCTACACACTTGTGTGTTTACAAAAATCACCTTTGTTTAGGAAAGACCCGGCTTTAAAATATGATTTCTTTTGACACTTGGTCCTTTGAAAATACCACTTGTAGATCTCTAGATCTACTAGTTTAGAACTCCATTTCATAAGAAAAATTATTTTTACACAAGTTCATGGTTATGAGTAGTAGTGTTCTTCATCTAACCACTTTTCACACTATAACATACACTAGGTCATGTTCCATGAACATGACTTAGTCGGGTTAGATGACGGTCCGAACTAACACTAGCATAAAACAACACTAAATAATCATAACAAAACGAGTCTTATAAGCTTTACACCATTACATTGCTTTTATCCTACAAGTTCATCATTTTAGTAAACTTTTAGTTTATGATCTTACAAGTTCATAAATTTCAACCGACAAAATTCTTATTAACCACTTTAGAATAGATCAAGAAGGCGATTAGAGTCACTTACTACTAGCTCGAGGCTAGGGAAGAAACTAGTCGAAAAACGAGTGGTTAAAAGCGTTGAGGTGAAGTCCTTGACGATCCGCAAGTACCGGGCTTCCTCGTATGAGACCCTTTACACTTGTATAATAATAGGTTGCTTTGATCAAGGTTGAAAAATGATGTTGGGGGTGGGCTATGTTCGGCCGAAGTCAACAATGGAAAGGAGAGGAAGAGTGAATTTTTGATATGTGATTTGTGAAGTGTTTAGTAATCCATGAGGCTTTTTTTTTATAATCCATTTAACATGTTTGTCCAAAGAATTTAGTGTCAACTAGATTTTTGACAATCTTAATATTATAATCAAAATTTGTGAGGTTGTGTCCCCTAGGGGAACCGGACGGTCATGGGGATGGGTATGATGGTTAGATTTGAACTAAATAGTTAGTCGTTAAGTTAGTTTAGTTAGAGATCTAATTAGTGTAATATTGTGTAGTAATATATAACCGGGGTTAGGGTATTCGGGGACCCTAACTGGCTCAGAAAAGAAAAACAATGTCAATGACAATATTTTTATGTCTCGGGTTAAGTCCGGTTGTACGGTTGGATATTACTTCGTTAAAGCGCTAAATAACTATATAAAGTGTCGTTAATATTATTTTTAGTGACACAATTTATTCCCGACATTTTGGAAAGTGTCTAGTAATATTTTTTTTCCAACTTTTTGCACTTTACTAGTTTAGATAAATACAGAATTTTTATTTAAAGTGCAGAATTTTGTACTCAAAGTACGTTTTAGGCACATCCGGTCACTATAATTATCACCTAGTGACGCAGTTCTACCATCCCCACCTCCTTACACTATCTACTAGTGTAGTAATTTATTTCCGGCTCATACTGGCCTTAGAGACAGTGTTTGTCTGATGCTGGTTATGTCAGCATGTTTACTGGGTATCCCTTATAGTGTGCTCACTGTGCTTTTGTGCATCAAGGTTGTCACTGAAGGTTGTGTATAAATAATAGAGTAACAGTATAAAATATGATGCATGAGTATGTATGAATCAGTAAGCAGTTTGATCACAGTTGTAAGCAAGCACAGTAATTAAGCAGTAATTAAATATTAATTAATTCATACGGATACCTGGTTTGGTGAGGGTTGTCACATTCTCCCCCCGTTAAAGAAATTTCGTCCCGAAATTTAAGTTCTGCTTCTATTTGCAGGGGTCTTGGGAAATAAGTGGGGGTACTTTTCTTTCATTCGGTCCTCACGCTCCCAGTTGTATTCAGGTCCATGCCTAGCATTCCAACGAACTTTGACGAGTTTGACACTGCTCCTGCGAGTTTTATTAACTTTGCAATCTGTGACCTCAACTGGTTCTTCAGTGAAGCGGAGCGTGTTGTCGATATGAACTTCGTCAGCAGGAATGATCACTGTATCTTGTGTTGGACTTCTCCTCAAATTGGATACATGGAATGTATCGTGAACACCATTGAGTTCAGCAGGTAGGTCCAACTTGTAGGCTACAAGCCCAATCCTTTGCAGGATTCTGAAAGGGCCAATGTAACGCGGATTCAACTTCCCACGCTTTCCGAAGCGTGTCACACCCTTCCAGGGTGAAACTTTCAATAAAACCATATCTCCAACTTGGAATTCCAAATGTTTTCGGTTTGGATCTGCATAGGCTTTCTGTCTTTCACGAGCCGCTTCGATGCGTTTTTGAATCTGCGCAATCTTGTATGTCGTCTCTTGGACGATTTCGGGACCAACAAGCTGCCTATCACCTGCGTCAGCCCAGCATAGGGGTGATCGACACTTGCGTCCGTAAAGAGCTTCAAATGGCGCGACTCCAATACTGGTGTGGTAGCTGTTGTTGTATGAGAATTCGGCCAATGGTAAATGCTTATCCCAGCTACCACCAAGATCCATTACACATGCTCTCAGCATATCCTCCAATGTCTGAATAGTTCTTTCACTTTGGCCATCAGTTTGCGGATGAAATGCAGTACTTAGGTTCAATTGCGAGCCAAAAGCTTCTTGGAAGGATTGCCAAATCCTTGATATGAAACGTCCATCTCTATCAGAGATGATCGAGAGAGGCACTCCTTGACGTGCAACGATTTCTCTCATGTAAATTTCCGCAAGTTTACTCGTATTGTCTTTCTCTTTGATTGGCAAGAAGTGCGCGGACTTGGTCAGACGGTCAACTATTACCCAAATAGTGTCATGACCTCTGGGCGTCCTTGGCAACTTTGTTATAAAATCCATTAAAATCTGTTCCCATTTCCACTTGGGAATTTCAGGTTGTTGCAGAAGTCCCGAAGGTTTCTGATATTCAGCTTTAACCTTGGCGCACGTTAAACACTTGCTCATGTAAACAACAACGTCGCCTTTCATTCTAGGCACCAGTAGTAATCTTTAAGGTCCTGGTACATCTTATCCGCTCCTGGATGGATAGAGTACCGTGATTTGTGTGCCTCATCAAAAATAACTTTTCTCAAACCACCAAATAGAGGAACCCAATTCCTTTTCATAAAACATAACGTTCCTTCCTCGTTTGGTACTAATTGCTTCTCTATCCCACGGAGATATTCTTCTTCAAGGTTCCTTTCCTTAAGAGCCTCTTTCTGCGCGGCACGAATGCGCAGGGAAAGATCTGTCTGGATAATCATCTCCAAAGCCCTAACCCTTATGGGCTTGATCCTTTCTTTACGACTTAGGGCATCGGCGACCACATTTTCCTTCCCTGGATGGTACTTTATCTCACAGTCGTAATCGTTCAACAATTCGACCCAACGTCTTTGTCTCATATTCTGCTCTTTCTGGTTGAATATGTGCTGTAAACTCTTGTGATCTGTGAAGATTGTACATTTCGTACCATATAGGTAGTGTCTCCAGGTCTTTAATGCAAATACCACTGCGCCTAGTTCTAAATCATGCGTGGTATAATTCCTTTCATGAACTTTCAACTGGCGTGACGCGTAAGCTATAACTTTCTGGCGTTGCATCAACACGCAACCCAATCCTTGACGTGAGGCGTCACAGTATACCACGAAATCATCTGTACCCTCTGGTAGTGCTAAGATTGGCCCATTGCAGAGCTTGTCTTTTAACAACTGAAATGCTTCCTCCTGTTTGATTCCCCAATCAAACTTCTTATCCTTCTGTGTGAGCGCGGTAAGGGGTTGAGCGATTTTAGAAAAATCCTCAATGAATCTTCGATAATAGCCAGCCAAACCTAAGAACTGGCGAATATCGGTCGGTGTCTTTGGAGTCCCCCAGCTCTTTATCGCCTCGATCTTTGTGGGATCAACATGTATTCCATTTCCATTAACCACGTGTCCAAGGAACTAGACTTCGCGTAGCCAAAACTCGCACTTTGAGAACTTGGCATACAACTGTTCCTTTTTCAGCAACTCCAAAATAGCTCTTAAGTGTTGTTCGTGTTCAGCCTTTGTCTTTGAATAAATCAAAATATCGTCGATGAATACAATCACGAACTTATCGAGATACGGTTTGCAGACTCGGTTCATTAGGTCCATAAAAACAGCAGGCGCGTTTGTCAACCCGAACGGCATAACTAGGAACTCGTAGTGTCCATAACGAATTCTGAAAGCTGTTTTCGGGATACTCTCCTCTTGTATCCTTAGCTGATGGTATCCAGATCGAAGATCGATCTTTGAATAAAAGCTTGAACCCTGGAGTTGATCGAATAGATCATCGATTCTTGGCAGAGGGTATCTATTCTTGATCGTCAGCTTATTCAACTCCCGGTAGTCAATACACATACGAAAACTACCGTCTTTCTTTTTGACAAATAAAACTGGAGCTCCCCAAGGTGAGAAGCTTGGTCGGATGAATCCTTTGTCAAGTAACTCCTGGAGTTGTGTCGACAACTCCTGCATCTCTGACGGTGCAAGTCTATAAGGTGCCCTAGCTACAGGCGCGGCGCCTGGAACTAAGTCAATGTGAAATTCCACTTGCCTTTGCGGTGGCAATCCTGGCAAGTCCTCTGGAAAGACTTCAGGATATTCCCTCACGATCGGGATGTCTTCGATCTTCGGCTCAGCAGCTTTCTTATCCACGATGTGTGCCAGGAAGGCAGCACATCCCTTTTGTAAACACATACGAGCTTTCAGGCAACTGATAATTCTTAAAGGCGTATCCCGCTTCTCCCCATGAACCACAATTGTTTCTCTATCTTCGGTTGGGATACGAACTACCTTTTCATGACAAACAATCTCAGCCTTGTTGCTTGATAACCAATCCATTCCTACTACCACGTCGAAGCTCCCCAGTTGGACTGGTAGTAGATCAAAAGTAAACTCACGCTCTCCCAACTCGATTACACAACCTCTGACCACTTCATTGGCTTCTACTAACTTTCCATTCGCCAATTCGATTGAGTACGGGATATCTAGTTTACTAGATGCTAAACCAAGAATATTCTTAAATTCTAACGATACGAAGCTATAGTCGGCACCAGTGTCAAATAAAACGGATGCAAAGCGTTGTTTTATAGGGAACGTACCAGTAACAACATTGGGATCCTGGCGTGCTTCCCTCGCTTCGGTATTGAAAACCCTTCCACGCGCTTGATTCAATTCTGGGCAGTTCCGCTTAAAATGCCCAATGTCACCGCAGTTAAAACATCCTAGTCTTTACCCGTTTCCACCACCATTCCTAGCTTGATTGTTGTTTTGGTTTCGGTTTACAGTACCAGCTTGATTCGGGTTGTTGCCTCGATTTCCATTCCCTCCGTTATTTCCTTGTGCACGATTTCCATTTCCACCACGATTATTGTTTCTATTACCAAAACCTCCCTGGCCACCCCAGCCAGTATTAACCCAGCATGTATCCTTCAAATGACCATTTCTCCCACAAGTTTCGCATGTTCTTAGTCTGCACTGGCCGGTATGATGGCGCTGGCATGTGTTACACTTGGGCAGAGTGCCCATATAGCCTTTTCCTTTCTTCCCAGCACCGGTTGCAGCTTGGACCGGTGTGCTTGATTCTCCTTTCTTGCCAACACTGATAGTTCCCCGTTTGAAGTTCGAGAATTTTCTTTTGTTACCCCCGGACGACTCTACATGAGTCTCCTTCTTCTTTTGCTCAACCTCAGAAAACTTGTTTAGGCGGATCGCCTCCTCAGTGAGAGCTACGCTTAGATCGATCGCCTCAGTGATTGTTGCCGGTTTTGAAGAGGTCACCATACTAATGATTTGAGGAGCTAAACCCCAAATGAAGCGCTCAATCCGCTTGAACTCTGGCGTGACCATATAAGGTACCACCTGTGACAGGTCGTGAAACCTCTGAACATATTCCGCAATTTTCGGTCCTTCCATCTTCAGATGCCAAAACTCGGTTTCCAACTTTTGAATTTCAGCGCGAGAGCAATACTTTTTACGCATGAGCTCTTTCAGCTCGTTCCATGCCATTGCGTAGGCTGCGGCTTCACCAAGTGTTTGGACTTGTAAATTCCACCATGACAGGGCCCCGTCCAAGAATAGCCTAGAAATGTAGGTAACCTGCTGGTCTGGAGCGCATTTGCTCATGCGGATAACTGATTCTGTCTTTTCGGCCCAACGAACAAAAGCAACAGCACCTCCGGTGCCATCAAAGTTTACAGGTTTGCAGTCCAAGAACTGCTTGTAGGTGCACCCTGCACATACGTTACAATATATGAATGGCATTAGCAAACTTGCTATAGATATCCAATGTATCATGGTATGCCTTAATGACTTAGTATTACCATGAGGCGGATTGTTGTTGCCGTTATTGTTTGAGCTGCTTCCGCTGGGTCCTCCTTGAGAGGCGGCGTATTGCGTGATGGCGGCAGCGATGATTTGTTGGAGTTCTGCCTCGTTGGCAGGCATGCGTGGATCACGTTTCGGTGGCATCTTCTAAAAGATGGTTTACGTGAGTCAGGTCATGGTAGGTAAAACGTGCGTATATAACGATAGTAATAATACATAACATCTCATGTTAAAATAAACCAAACACATATCATCTCATGTTATAAATATATCAACCACACAACATCCCATGTTATAGAATATAAATAATCAATCAAACATCACATATGATGAGAATACCGCGATTGCATTGCCATAAATCGAGACCACAGGGTAAAGTGTACAAGTACATAACTGTAACATACAACATCAACAACTAAGGGCTACATCACCCCAGTCCAAAATATCAAATCAGTGTCAACATATCCAATATACATAACAACAAAAGTCAGGATCAAAATGCAGTCTCCCAAAAGCTGTGCAATCTGTGTAATCGCCGTCTTCTCAACAAAAGTCCACCCGTGCTGTACAAAATAGCCCTACGCTGATGGCGGTGGAGGAGGGGGAAAATGAGAATAGAACAAACGGCGCATGAGGAGCCAATCCTCCTCCATGGCTCGGTGAGAACGCAACAGACACGTTATCTGCTGCTCCAAGACCTGGACACGACGCGTCAGCGCGTCATGCTGTAGCATGAAGGAAACAATGACATCCTCTACAGAATCACCCATGCAAAAAAGATGATAGGGATCAGACGGTGGCATGTTGGGTGGTGATGTCCAAAGAAAGGGCTCACTAGCTAGAGTGAAAGGTGGCACAGTGAACGGTGGAACAGGGGGAACAACAGTATGGTGAGGGATCTACGGTGCAAACTGATCCCCTCCGGTCCGAAAAGGTGCATGGCCAAAAGGCTGATGAGATGGGCCCTCTCCAGGACGCGGCGGAGGGATCTCCTGGAGAAATGTGATGGGCAGATCCGCGCGATGGGCATCAGCAGTGTATGTGGGGAATAAGGGTGCATCAAAAGGAACTGAAGCTGGTGCTGAAACTGGTGTAACTGGTACTACAAAAGGCGGAACATCATCATCGGCCTCTACCCACCCATTGTGGGTGTCAGCATCTCGTGGATCAACATGGGCCTCAAAAAGTGCACGATCGAACTGCACAGGCACAGGGTCAGGAAGGGGGGCAACAACATCAGGCTCAGCGGGTATATCAGCAATGTGAGGGGCAACCACCTGAGCATCAACAGCATGCTCATCCTCCAATAGTGGAGCAACAATAGGATGATCATCGATAGGTACATCAGCAATCAAAGGATCAACAATGGGTATATCAGCATGAATAGGGTCATGCTCGACTACGGGGTCTGGAGCAACTACCGGCTCGGGGGCCACAGCAGGCTCTGGGCCAACGTCGTGAGGTGCAACCAACATCGCCATGTCTGAGTCGGAATCAGAGAAATGGATTTGTACGCCCTGGGCATGTAGTGAAGCGGACGCTACTGACTCGAAGTAGTGAGCACCAAACAGATCAAAAGGAGCCTCCTCAATGGGAGCCTCGACAGGAATGACATGACCAGCAATGGGCATAACAGCAGGAAGTCTAGCCAAAGGAACAACGAGATCGACAACAGGATCATCAGCCAGAGGAACATCGGCGTCCATAAGGGCCACACCATCCTGGTCTCCCTCCGGGGGACCCTCTAGGAACAAGTCGATGTCATCGTCAGAAAGCTCATCGTGAGGCAGATCCTCAAGAGGAACTGCGGAAAACGGTAAAGGAGCAGGGACCTGAGGAAAAGGTAGGTCCCCACCGATAGGGCCATCAGCAATAGGAACGTCATCTCCAAAGTCGGGAAGAGCAAATGGTTGGAAATCATCCTCATCCGTGCTGGTGGTGTCTGACGTGTACACCTCACCCTCTGACATAATCTCATCGTCCGACACGATCGCTAAAGGATCCAAAGTATCCGACACTCCAGTATCTGAAGAGGAAGCCATGTCGTCTGTAACACAAACACACCTATGCATAAATAATCAATCATATAGTCAAATAAGCACATTAGTCCAATAAGAAATCAACTAGTTCTCCTAGTCCCACTAGCCTCCCAGCCTCCCATACTGAATCTCCTAGTCTCTCAAACTACCTTCCCAGCCTCTCGAACTGTTCTTCCTAGTCCCTCTAGCCTACTACTTCAGCCTCTCAGACTGAGCCTCAGCCTCCCAGACCGAGCCATAACTAATAAATAAAATGTGCTCAACTTTTGTTTGTAAAAATGTTTTGGATCTGGACTTAAGTGGTATGCAATGTAAAAATGTTTTCGTGAGAGCCCTAGTGATCATAGACTAGACTCGAGAAGGAATCCTAGTTCGCTATGATCAGAGCTCTGATACCAAGCTGTCACACCCTGGCTTTACGGAAGCGTGGGTTAATTTGGTGTGACTTCTTAATACCATAGCTTAATCATAACCAAGCTATATGAATGTAAAACCATGCAGATTATCCATTGATTTAAGTTTTAAAATAAAAGTAACACAACATTGTCTTGAAGCGTTGACACATGCAACGGAAATTACAACCTAATAACATAAAACATTGTTTGATAGACACAACCATAAACTTAAAATAAACACCGTTTAAGACTTGCGACTCGTCCAGGTAAAAGTCGCAATCCCTAAACGTGGATGATCCCATAACTCTAACGCAGCGTAGCATACCGTGCCAGATCCTTAGTTCCCTGAAATACATGTAAGTTGGAAAAATCAACAAAAATTGTTGAGCGAGTTCATGTGTAAGTGAGTATGTAAAACCTTTGTAAGTGTAAAATCCTGGTATGTAGCAAATAAGGAAATAAAGAGATCACCAATGGTTTGCAAGGCCATTGATATGTGTGAAGTGCAAGTAGGAAGACTCAAACCTAGCGGATTTATGCGTTGGGCACAAAGTCACCCCGAGGTCCGTTCTGCTGGGCCTGGGGCTTGGCTCGCTACACCCAGATAGATCTACCGCTCCTGTCCCTCGGTCCTACAATGAGGATTAATGGCCTCAAGTTGCGCCTACCCACTCACATGATCTAAGTAGTAACCCTCCTTATGCTAACCATACCATGTAAAAGTACTCGTAATCATAGTAACAAGTATTTCACCCCCGCAGTTTAGAAAACTGAAAACAGTTAAGAGAAAAGGGGGACATGAACTCACCGAAGTGCGTCTCTAAAAGTATCTCCCAGAAAAATCTGCTGTGCGACGACCTACACGTACTAACTTCTATTAGACGGACGGTCATGCCATAGTTTAAGGTTTAATGTCTTTGGGAAATAGTTAGGCAACTATTTCGTGATTACATTTCGTAATTATTTTGTAAATATATTCCTTCCCAAGGATGGGGGTTTTGATACATGTGCGTTTTCTTGTAAAACCAAAATATATTATTAAGTCTCACTTCAAATATATTTAAATTCTATCTCAAAAATATAAATATTTTTCCCAAAAATATTATATTTTATTCCATATAATTTTTACCCAAAATAATACTTCTAACGAAATACACACTTATGAGTATTTTCTGAAAATACGTAAGTTACGTTGTAAGGTTCGGGAGGTATAAATAATACCGGTGTAACTTGAATAATTATTGTGAAGGCGTTCGTATTATTTTTGGTGCCGTTAATATTTAGTAATATTATTTTTACCCTAAAAATAATATTTACGTAGTTCACAAAATAATTATAAAAAAAATTCGCACAAGTGTTAATATGGAAAATATATATTCTAAATATATATTTTAACAAGTTTTTATTTTGTGAAAATCCCACCTCCGACACTTGCTTATTCTCTAATAAAATCATGGCGAAATTTAGTTGGGAAAAATAAGTTAAAAATTATATTCATAACACTTGTGATAAAAACATTTCCAAGTGTTAGATTTTGGAAAAATTTCGCCAGAGTTTCCCCTGTAACTAGAGGTGGCCACGCTTTCAAGCGTATCATTTTCTTTTATAAATTCAAACAACAATTTTCTCAATCAACAATAAACAATATTCCATCAACACAAACTAGTCAAAATAGATATAAATCATAAAACACATGAAGTTGTGGCTTGTGTAAAATATGTAGTAACCTTCATTATTTTTAGTAGATCTTTCTATAAATAAACTCGGTTTCTCACGAATCTTGTTCTTTCAGAAAATGCATTTGTACATCTTCTTGTCAAATATTACAAAAACAATTTTTTTTTTTTGTTAAAACTCTTTGTCACACAAGTGTCTACACACTTGTGTGTTTACAAAAATCACCTTTGTTTAGGAAAGATCCGGCTTTAAAATATGATTTCTTTTGACACTTGGTCCTTTGAAAATACCACTTGTAGATCTTTAGATCTACTAGTTTAGAACTCCATTTCATAAGAAAAATTATTTTTACACAAGTTCATGGTTATGAGTAGTAGTGTTCTTCATCTAACCACTTTTCACACTATAACATACACTAGGTCATGTTCCATGAACATGACTTAGTCGGGTTAGATGACGGTCCGAACTAACACTAGCATAAAACAACACTAAATAATCATAACAAAACGAGTCTTATAAGCTTTACACCATTACATTGCTTTTATCCTACAAGTTCATCATTTTAGTAAACTTTTAGTTTATGATCTTACAAGTTCATAAATTTCAACCGACAAAATTCTTATTAGTTTATGATCTTACAAGAAGGCGATTAGAGTCACTTACTACTAGCTCGAGGCTAGGGAAGAAACTAGTCGAAAAACGAGTGGTTAAAAGCGTTGAGGTGAGGTCCTTGACGATCCGCAAGTACCGGGCTTCCTCGTATGTTACCCTTTACACTTGTATAATAATAGGTTGCATTGATCAAGGTTGAAAAATGATGTTGGGGGTGGGCTATGTTCGGTCGAAGTCAACAATGGAAAGGAGAGGAAGAGTGAATTTTTGATATGTGATTTGTGAAGTGTTTAGTAATCCATGAGGCTTTTTTTTTTTTTTTATAATCCATTTAACATGTTTGTCCAAAGGATTTAGTGTCAACTAGATTTTTGACAATCTTAATATTATAACCAAAATTTGTGAGGTTGTGTCCCCTAGGGGAACCGGACGGTCATGGGGAGGGGTATGATGGTTAGATTTGAACTAAATAGTTACTGGTTAAGTTAGTTTAGTTAGAGATCTAATTAGTGTAATATTGTGTAGTAATATATAACGGGGTTAGGGTATTCGGGGACCCTAACTGGCTCAGAAAAGAAAAACAATGTCAATAACAATATTTTTATGTCTCGGGTTAAGTCCGGTTGTACGGTTGGATATTACTTCGTTAAAGCGCTAAATAACTATATAAAGTGTCGTTAATATTATTTTTAGTGACACAATTTATTCCCGACATTTTGGAAAGTGTCTAGTAATTTTTTTTCCAACTTTTTGCACTTTACTAGTTTAGATAAACGCTGAATTTTTATTTAAAGTGCAGAAATTTGTACTCAAAGTACGGTTTAGGCACATCCGGTCACTATAATTATCACCTAGTGACGCAGTTCTACCATCCTCACCTCCCTACACTCTCTACTAGTGTAGTAATTTATTCCCGGCTCATACTGGCCGTAGAGACAGTGTTTGTCTGATGCTGGTTATGTCAGCATGTTTACTGGGTATCCCTTATAGTGTGCTCACTGTGCTTTTGTGCATCAAGGTTGTCACTGACGGTTGTGTATAAATAATAGAGTGACAGTATAAAATATGATGCATGAGTATGTATGAATCAGTAAGCAGTTTGATCACAGTTGTAAGCAAGCACAGTAATTAAGCAGTAATTAAATATTAATTAATTCGTACGGATACCTGGTTTGGTGAGGGTTGTCACACTGGAGTAGTGAAATCCAATGATCTAGGCACCAATGAAGAGTGATCCTCTACTGATTTCTTCAATTTCTTGATTTCAACAATCTCATGAAGGATCCTGTCATTAGTTTTATCTTGCTATTGCATGTAATATTTCATCTGCAAAATCAAAGAATAAGATCATTGTTAGTAGGAGCAGAAGATACAACAGTAGTTTCTTTTGTAAAAACGGGGGTTGTCTTTTTCGCGACATTCTCAGCATTCTTCTGGGATCTAGAAGAAACAGGAGGCAAAGGTGGAATGCCCTGTGATGAGGTGATCATTGGCATGGAGCTCGAAGTATTTTTCCCTTGAGAATCCATGTGGTTGAAAGCAATGAATAGAAGTGAACAAAATGAACAGGTTTTTTAAAGATGAAGCACCAATTGCCCCACGGTGGGCACCAAACTGTTTTGGTCAAAAATCACACAAGGATAATGTAACCAAATCTGATTTTTGTGAGGTTGGATGCTGGATTTAATGAACCAATGTATGAGCAATAATCGAATGAAAAAGGTGATGAACACAAGGATTTATACGAGGAAAAAGCCCTTAATCAATGAATGATCTTCTGCATAAAAAACCTCGGATAGTGAAAACTATCACTATCAACTATATTGAACAATAACGATTACAACTTTGGATGATAACAAGCTTGATACAATGATTTTTGTGTGTTTGTGTGTGTAATCGCCAACATATTTCAGAGAGTTCGAATGTATGTCAATGTGTGTAACTATATTTCTAATAATAGCTTGTTATCCCCTTAAAAATAGAAAATTATCTAGGTAACTAACTATCCAAAATTTGTGCTTGTCATCCACGATCACCATAACGGTCATGAACTCTATGCACGTGCCATAATAAGAAGCATGTTCTCCTGGAATCTCCGTTGGAAGAAGTCTCCTTCGAAATATACGTTCAAAACAAGGTAATGGATAATGGAAACAATCGTTAGTTTTAGAATAATAAAGAGGATCCTGTCTCCTTAGCCTTCATGCATCATTTCCTGAGGATCCTCGATCTAGAGTGAACTGAGGATCCTTGACCTAAGTTATACTGAGGATCCGTGATCTATAATCCATAAAACTCTATCCCTAACAGTGTCAAACAACGAAAACATATAAAATCAAGCTCATTCGGCCGGATGGTCTCAGCCCATTCGAAAAACTTACTGTCCTTGATGTAGATTCATGTTTGACCCGTTAATCAGTCCATTTCTCTGGTGGAAGTCCGTTTTCAAACCGGCTTTCGACTAAGGAACGAGTCGAAAGTCTGATTGAGTCAAGATTCCATCCATAATGTGTGAAAATTGAAGAGAAGTTGAAAACAGATGAAAAGGTGTTGAAATCTTGTTGTGATTAAGTTAAAAAGTATGAAATCCTTTAGATCTAAAACCAATCTCAATCAAATGGTGTTCCACAACGGTTTTCCTGAGCAAAGCGGGTGGAAACCACCTTCAAGAAGTCCAAATCAGATGATTTCGGGAAAAAGTTGGTGTTTGTGTGTGATTTTGATGGAGAAGATGATGTAGAGTGATTAGAGGTGAAGATTGAATAAGATTTGAGGAAGAAAGCTTACAAAATGCCTTGAATAGCATCTGGAACTGGGGGGAGCGGATGAGAGTGTCAAATCGTTAGAATGAGTGTGTATGGCGGTATTTATAGAGGAGAGGGGAAGAGTAAGGCGGTGCGCGTCTGGCTATGTCCGGATGGTCATCCCGGCGGATGTCCATTCGGACGGAAGGCCATTCGAACGGTTGTGCTTGTGTGAGTTAGTTTTCCAAATTTGGTTCGTTCGTCAACCGTTGCGTTGCATTTCGATGTGATAAATCGAGTTCTGCGAGTAGCGTTGTGATAGCGTTTGCGAGTATCATCCAAAACATATGTAGTACACACAAGTAAGGAACATAAGAACACACATCATAACATTACTATTACTATTAACTACGTTTCGAGTTTGCGTTGCGTTGCGTAGCGTTGGCGTTTAGCGTGTTAAGCGCGATAGGCGAATGTGATGGCGTATGATAACTGTTTTGGTCAAAAATCACACAAGGATAATGTAACCAAATCTGATTTTTGTGAGGTTTGATGCTTGGTTAATTGAACAAATATGTATACAAGAAATGAATGAAATGAATGATGAACACCAGGATTTATACGAGGAAAAAGCCCTTGATCAATGAATGATATCCGACATAAAAAACCTCGGATAGTGAAAACTATCACTATCAAATATATTGAATAATCAAGTTTACAACTTTGGATGATAACAAGCTTGATACAATGATTGCTATTGTGTTCGTGTGTGTGTAATCGCCAACTGTTTGCAGAGATTTTGAATTGTGTAAATGTGTGTAACTAAGTTGCTAATTATAGCTTGTTTCCCATTCAAAAATAGAAAAAATCTAAGTAACAAACTATCCGAATTATGTGCTAGCTTCCCCACGATCACCACAACGGTCATGAAGCTTTTGCACGTGCACAAATGTGGAGCATATTCCCCTAGAATCTCGGCAAGACCAAGTCTCTTTCAAATACACCTGCAAAACAAGCTAAAGGATGATGGAAACAATTGTTAGTTTAGAATAATAATGAGGATCCTGAATCCTTAGCTTTCCTGTACCATCTCCTGAGGATCCTGGATCCTTAGCTTTCCGAACCTAGGCTATACTGAGGATCCGTGATCCATAACTAATAAAAATTTTATCCCTAACAATTGCCCCAAAACATGACTAATTGAAATTCAATTAGATAGTCATGGTTTAACAATATGCGGACTAGCCGTTGTAAGTGGATATAGCCATTACAGGCTGATGTCAGCAACACTCATCTCCTGCAACAATAATCATTATAAATAGGATAAGGATTAGGACAATTTGTGCATTTAAATTCAACAAACCTCCCCTTTAAATCTACATTTGAAGATCACCACTGGTATCTCCTTCTTCCTTCTCTCTAATTCTTTTCTTTTCGATCCTCTGTTCTTCAAAAATCCATGGCAAAAATGAGCACCCGATCCTCTTCTGCCAAGGATCCTAAGCAAGAGAGCCCTCCGAAAAGTCAGGGTCTAACCACAAACCACTCGAGGGAACTCTGTCGTTTCACTGATCCTGAGATTGATTAGTTACGCCACTGTTTCCCAGATGGTACCATCTTCCGGCCATTCGATTCTTCAACGAAGAGCGGTTGTGTATCGGATTTCTGGATCACATTCCTTGCAACGCCTTTTCAAATAGGCTTCACATATCCTTTTCCCACTACCACACAAGGCTTCTTCACACTGATCGGCCTGTGCAACATTCAAGCTATGCCGATGGTGTTGAGAGTCCTGTACACACTTGAGCACATCGTAGAACATGAAGGTGTAGACATAGGCTTGTCTGAGTTGAGCCGTTTATACAATCTAGTCAGTCATGGTTCTTATCGCTTTCTCTTCAAATCCAAACCCCAGCAACCTCATCCAATTCTGAAAACCACTAAGAATGACTCCAATTGGAGGAACCATTTCTTCTTTGTAAGAAAACACTCCATTCCAAACGGGAGTCATCTTCCTAAGAAGTGGAACACCCATGGTAGGATATGGGATCCTTAGGCCAGGACCATGGTAAGATTTCTTTGTCTCGTTGAGGATAACTGATCCTTCTTTGTTTTATTATGCAGTTATCTCCCTTTCTCACATTCAAGAGTCACCTGTCACCAAAGAGAGGATATAAGCTTTCTGGAAGTTTGATCCTGCCATTAGAACATTTCAATCCAAAGCAAAAGATTATCAAGAGATCTCC
Source organism: Helianthus tuberosus (assembly GCA_030545235.1). Classification (NCBI taxonomy): domain Eukaryota; kingdom Viridiplantae; phylum Streptophyta; class Magnoliopsida; order Asterales; family Asteraceae; genus Helianthus; species Helianthus tuberosus. The sequence continues at coordinate 198,878,667 of CM060363.1, read as the reverse complement.
TCCGGTTCCTACACCATTTCTAGTAAGTATCCATATTTATATGTATATAAATGTTTAATGAAAAGAGAACATGAATACTTATCTGTGTGTTATACTTGTAGGTGCTTCTAAATCTTCCAAGTCTGCTTCTAGGTTCAGCGTGGGTGATATCCAGGAATATGTATCCCCTCGGTCTATTAAGAAGGAGCTGGCTACAAGCCAGAGCACCCAGAGACCAAAGGTACTAGCACCAGGGGTAAAGGAACCAAAAGGAAGAAGCCCACTGAACCCACTGAAGGCCTCCCACTAATGGAACGTCAACTCCAAGAATATGTCTCTGAGGTAAAGATTTTATATCCTGAAATTTGTACTTCTTTTGAGGATATAGGATCTTGAATGTTGAATTCTTTTTGTGCAGAAATTTGCTGAAGTCCAGATCCTCCTTGACTAACATGTGGCCGAAGCTGAACAAAAGAACCTTCAGCTCCAGGCCATTGCAGTTGCTAAAGATAAGAAGATCTCCCAGCTTGAAAAAGTGAACAAGGCACTACAAAAGGAGCTGTTGCTTGCTGAGATCACCGCCAACAAGGAGAGGATGGAGGTCATGAAAGGGGCCAAACATTATGCTGCTGTCGTGATGCTGAAGATCAAGCTCTAAATGGCTAAAGAGGCTGCTGATCCTTCCTTCAACAGGTCTGAGTGGAACATGCAGGCTTGGACGAAGAGGCTGGCTGAACTTGGAGACGACGAGGAGGAGCTTGAGGAGGTGCTGGCACTTGAAGCCAGTTGTAGTGGAGCTAATGAACCTGAGGATGCAGCGGCTGGAGACAGTGGTAAAGGTGATGAAGAGAAGGTGGATGAGGCAGCGAAGGTGTAAGCTGCACAAATGGGCGATGATGGAAAATTCTAGATATGGCCAGAGCCCATTTTTATGATTTTTGTTTAATGGTGTTTTGGTTTCGAACAATGATGGTCTGTAATAACTTGAACAATAGTTTTAGGGTTAAGGATCACTGATCCTTAGGATAATAGGGGGTAGCAAAGGTGGATGGGTCCTTCTGTTTGTGGAGGATGAAGCCTTTGATGCCCCTCGCCTTTTATTTTCCTGCATGACTTAGAACCTCGTTAATATGGACACCTTTTGCCAACCCAAGTGGACGGGCCATGTTTTGCTAGTAGAAACTTGGGTTGGCAATTTTGACAACCTTTTTAAAGGGTTTAAGTGGTAAATAAATAAAACTTTAACGTTTGGCTATCCCTGTGTTGTTGATTTTGTGTTGTTTCATATGCAATTATTTGTCAATTGCCGTTGTATAATTTTAGAACTTACAAGTTATTGGAAAAAATATCCATTGTATGCCAAAAATTAGTTTGTATCAATGGATTTAAGATATGATCAAGGAACACATATCCTCTAGTCAAAAGTCTTAAAACTTATATGATCTAGGATCACATATCCTGTTGTCAAAGGATAAGGGTAAAATTAACAAAACAAGAATAAGGCTAAGGTAAATAAGGATCATACCAGAGAATCCAAGTTAGGATCCTATATCCTTAACACTTACAACTTTGTCAAAATACAAGAACCATCAAAAAGTTAGGATCTTGGATCCTCAACTATTTAACTTTGGACACCTGTAATAATGCATTACTTAGGACTAAGCCAATCATCATAGAAAGAAAACATTAGTAACTAGGGGACAAGCCCAACAATCTGGGGACAAGCCCAATAAGCTGGGGACAGGCCCAAAAATTGGGGACAAGCCCAATAAGTCTTGTGTAAACTGGAATATGGTCCAAACTGGCGACTATCCAAACTTAGTGACATGAAAATGCCGAAACCTTAGCTAATGTGAAAACGTTAGGAACCTTAGGAACGGATGTATGGTACGTCTACCATTATACTTAGGATCCTAAGTACAGCCAGCACAATGAAATTGTCAGCCCCTAAAGCGGGTATTGGTCCCATTGCCATAAACTATACTAGGATAATCGTGTGCAACTGGCGAAAAGTGTTAGAAACTGATTCATAGAAGGTAATAGATACCTTAGACTGGGGACAAGCCCAAGAACTGGGGATTAACCCAAAAACTTTGGAGAGTTGGCCAACTACTTTGATCTTCTTGCAAAATGATAACAACTCTGCAAAAGCTTAAACTTTGTGAAAATAGATGTTAACTAATTAACATCTTCAACTTATGATAAGTAATAAGTGCAATATGGATGGAAATAAAAGTAAAGTGTTACCAAAGATAGAATCATATATCCTTTGAGGATCCCGGATCCTTAAACATAATATTGTCATAGCTGAGGATCCTCGATCCTTCTTACATGAAGTACTTTTTCAGATGGATAGCATTCCAAGCCCTTGGTAAGAGATCACCATCCATTATTGGCGAACGATATACCCCATTTCCTGCTTCAGCTTCTATTAGATAGGGACCTTCCCATTTTGGTGCTAGCTTGCCATGAGCAGGATTTGTGGTATTTTGAAATGCTTTCCTCAACACCATGTCACCAACTTGAAACTTTCTGATCCTGACATTCTTGTTGTAGGCTCCAACCATTCTTTGTTGATAATTAGCCAGTTTTATCCTTGCTAAATCCCTTAGTTCCTCTAAGGTATCCAGATCTTGAACCAAGTTTTCAGCATTTCCTTCAGGATCACGGATGCTTGTTCTTACAGTAGGGACTACCATCTCTGTAGGGATCACAAATTCATCTCCAAAAACCAAAGAAAATGGAGTTTGACCAGTAACATTCTTGGGAGTTATTCTATCAACCCATAATACATAAGGTAGCTCTTCTGCCCATTTTCCTTTCTTGGATCCAAGCTTCTTCTTCAAGTTGTTGATGATGATTTTGTTGGATGTTTCCGCTTGACCATTAGCTTGTGGGTGGACTGGTGTTAATGTTATCATACTAATCCCCCAGCTGTCACAAAAGTTAGTAGTTCGGCTGCCACTGAATTGGGATCCATTATCACAAACAATTTCAGAAGGAATGCCAAATCTAGTAATAATGTTTCTTTTGATAAAGGATATAACTTCTTTCTCTCTGACTTGTGCAAAGGCTTCATCTTCTATCCACTTGGAAAATAATCAGTCATGGCAAGCATAAATACTTTTCCTCCTAGTGTCTTAGGAAGTTTACCAACTATGTCCATTCCCCATCTCATAAATGGCCAGGAAGAGGATATAGGATGCAGAAGCTCTGCTAGTTGATGAAGGATATTGCTATGTCTTTGGCAAGAATCACATTTCTTTGCATACTCCATAGCATCCTTCTTCATTGTTAGCCAATAATATCCTGTTCTTGGGGATCCTTGATAATAGTGCTTTGCCCCGAGTGTGGTTCCCATAATCTCCTTCATGAAAATCCTTCAGAACTTCTTGAATTTCGGGATGTTGGTGTATATTTGTGACAACAGCTTAGATTTGGTCTTTGGATATCTTGTAATTAGTTAAACGATAAACAGTTAGCGGGTTTAGCTTTGTATTAGTGAAATAATAGAATTTGGGCTAAACAAAACCCAGTTGGGTCTAGGGGGACGAATTGGGCTTTGCCCATGTAGGAAACCCTAGCCCAAGTTGCAAACCTTGTGTTATATAAACAAGGTTATGCTTTAGGGTTTAGGTTAATCAGCCAAAAAACAGTGTTTGAGAGAGAGTAATTTCGTGAAGGCTTAGAGGTTGGACGAATTTGTGTGGGTTAGGGTTTTGATTTATTGTAATTTGTGAGATTGATAATCAATAGAAACCCAGTTTGATTGTGAATTGATTTCTACTCGTTTCTGTGATATTCTGATCAAGAGGATTCCGCACTCTTGATTGGATTGACAATTCTGTGAAGATCCACATGAATAGGGGACCTACAATTGGTATCAGAGCATTAGGCTCTTGAAGGCTCGGTTCAGAATTGTGCTTGGCAGAAACAGGAAGTGTTCGAAAATTTTGAAACCGGAAAAATCAGGGTTTCGAATTTTTTTGTGGTTTGATACAATTTTTGGAAATTTTTTTGGCTGTTTTGATCTTCTGATTTGTTTGGTTGCTGTGTTGTAGGATTTCAGGAAAGTTTTTGTCGACTCTGGAAAAGTTGTTGGCTGAAAGACTTGAAGATTCGAAGACTGTTCTTCGTGTTCTTCGTGTTTTTTGATCAGTTCTTCATAATTTTCGAAAATATTGTGCTGATTAGGTTGTCTGATTTTGCAGATTTGTGTTGGAAAGGAGATAAAATCTTCTGAATTTCAAACAGATTAAGTTTCTGAATTTTCTGAATCTACGAAATTAACAGACCTGTGAAATTAACTGTCCAACATACTTATCGGTGAAATTAAATCCAAAGGAGACTTTGGTAACCGTATAATTTTCCACAGCGAAATTATCACGGTTTCAGCGACTTTACCAGTCGTCGTAATAGCGAAATTAAGCAGCGAAATTACCTTAACTGACCAGTGAAATAAACCAACGAAATTACCTTAACTGACCATCGAACTTAGCAGCATAATTAACAGTGAAATTAAGGGGTGGAATTTCAGTTTGCAAGCGTCGATAAAATTTGACTGTTTTGCAAATAGAAATTGATCCGTAGCTCGTTTCTCTAAACCATCTGCACCGTCTTTTCGACATTATATATCATTGGATTCATCTTTTCGAGACGATTCTAACGGTGTAATTTGGTAACCACTATTTTCGGAGATATTTTGTACGGTTTTATCAGTCTGCAACGTTTAAAATGTCGAACATGTCTACTTTGAATGAGCTTTTGAAAATGGAGCATGAGGTTGGCACTACCAACAAACCACCTAAGATGATGAAGGTGGAAAATTATTTGACATGGAAGGATCGTTTTCAATCCTTCGTTAAGTATCAGGACACGCGCATGTGGATATGTATTGAAGATGGGTACAGAAACCCAACACACGACTTTGAGGGCAAACCACGCAGAACAGTCTATGTGAACATGCAAGAGGATGATAAAAAGATGTATGAGGCTGAAAAGAGAGCCTTGGCTGCAATAAAGATGTCCTTACCTGATAGCATCAAGCATACCTTCAAGAAGTACACTAATTCAAAGGATATGTGGGATGCATTAGAAAAGCGATATGCGGGAAATGCAGATATTAAGAAGAACAAGATTGATCTATTGAAAAAGCAGTTCGCTGTTTTCAAGTACATGAAACATGAGTCACTTGAGGACATAATCACTCGATACTACCATCTGAAGTCAGAAATGGAAAATTATGAGATAGAGTGCTATACTGACGTAGAAAAGAATGACAAGCTGCTCGATGCCTTACCTACTAAATGGGATATCTACACTCTCATGATCAAGGGAGAAGCAGATTATGAGACAAAAGAGCTTGAAGAAGTGGTAGGAAAGCTGAGAGCTTATGAGCTCAGTATGAAGAAGAAAGACACTAGATATGATTAGGTTCAAGATCCGGGGATTTACAATGGGCTAACATCTTCTTCATCTCACAACGCTTCTAGCGACTCTGCTACTGCGTTTCTATCGTGTGAGAATGAGCAGGTCACAGTGAATGAGGATGGTGATGTGTGTTTTGTAGCTGCTTCAGGAGGATCAACAGGAGCCAAGAGAACATCAGCTTCTAAGCAGAGTAGTGGTGTTAAGTCGATGCCTATGAGTGTTAAGTCTGCAGAAGAGCATCTTGCTCTACTTGCTTCATTTGTTGCTTCATATGAAAACTACATTCAGGGGAAGATATCTGATCCTGCTACTTTAGATGAAGATTACGATCAGATTGACCCTGATGATCTTGAAGATATGGATTTGCAGTGGAAAATGGCCATGATTACTAGACGAGTGAAGAGATTTATGAATCGAACAGGAAGGAAGTTTATAGGAAAGACTGTTGGTTCCGATAAGACCAAAGTGGGATGCTTCAACTGTCAAAGTTATGGGCATTTCGCTAGGGAATGTCAAAAACAAAAGCAGGAGACTTCGAGTCAGAGTTCAAACAATAGGAATGCATCAAACAACTCTAACTCGAGAGCGCTGATCTCTACAACTAGAGAAGGTTCATATGACTGGAGTGTTCACTTGGAAAATGATGACAATGTCACTCAGGCATTCATGGCAGAGATAACGCCAGTTGATGATGGTGAAGCTACTGTAGATGATGCTAAAGTTGAGAAGAAAAGTGAAGCTGAGGTAGATAAGGCTAATCAGACAACAGATGCTGAAGAAGAAAAGCAAAAGTTTGACCATGAAAAGGAAGCTGAAGAAAAGGAAGCTAAATACAAAAGAATGGAAGCTCAACTTGCAGCTCTAATGGCCAATCTTGACAAACAAACAGGAGAGGTACAGTCTAATTCTGTGTGTTTAAAATTTCGTGAACTACAGGGTGAGGTAGACAGGTTGTCAACACAAAACCAAAGTCTGGTGGGCGAGATGTCTATCATTAAAGAATCAAACTTTTTTGCTAAAAAAATGAATCTTTATACTTGAAGAAAATAAAAGGTTATGAAAGTGAAATTGAAGCGTTAACCTGCAAATTAAACGAAAAAATTCAAGTCATAGAGTTAGCTCATGAAATGATGGCTGAGAAAACAAAAGAGATTTCTGAAAAATGCAAAGAGTTGTCAGATGCACAACTCAAAATTGTTGAACTTGAAAAGAAATTAGGTCAATTCAGGGACTCTACATTTGTAATGAAACATATGATGGGTGGCTTGAAGAAAAGTAATGACAAAACCAGTGTGGGATTCCATGGTTTCAATGAAGTTCCACCTCCTGTTAGTCATGACTATTCTTTCTTGCCTGATGAAGATGAGCTCATGGACTTTGTGTCAACATCACCAAGTAGTTCCACATCAAGTCAAGGTGATGAGTCTAAGAGTGATGATGCTAAGAAGGATAATAACAACAAACATGTTTTGAAAAAGAAAACTTCACATCCTAAGAATAAGAATCCAACTTTTCTTAAAAGGATTAATTTTGTTCAAGGAAGTGACATGAAAAACGAAACAGCTGTTATTGAAAACGAATCTAATGTAGAGTTTGCTAAGAACAAAAACAAAGAAAATTCTGAGACTAAGCAAACTGAACCAAATCCTTCTAAGGCATCATTATCAAAACCTGAATCTAGTACAAAGGCTTTAGACAAGAAGTCTTCGAAAAAGAGATCGTGCTTCAAGTGTCACACAAAGGAACAGGTAGCCAGCTGCTTTCCTAACAAAAAGACTGAAGCACAAGTGAGTGAGAAAAAGAGATAGAAGTCACCAGAGAAGAGTGGTGTTAAAAAGGAGAGAGTGTCCAACTCTCCAAAGAAGTCAGCGCCTAAGCAACCAGAGAATCTTGTTGTTGGTGAAGATAAGGCTGAAAAAGGAACTCCACAAGTTCCTCGTTTTCAAAGAAATCAACCAAGATTTCAGCCTAAAACTCCACCAGGTAGATATGAGAGACCTAGAAGCAGTTCACCAAGAATGAACAATAATAACTCAAATAATTTCAGGAGTCAAGGTCAATATCAAAATCGATACCAAAATAATGGTGGTCGAACTTTTTATAACAATGGATTTAGAAATTATAACAATCTAGCTTCTTGGAATCAAAATTTTCAAAGGTCAAAGAGTCCAAACACATATAGGAACCCTCAGGACCAAAGACCTAGTGGAAATACAAATCAAATTCCATCAACATGTCTGAGATCCAAGACTCTAGTAAGGAGTAATGGATATTGGATGGATGTTCCAGTGGTTGGTGAATTTGGACGACCCAAGACCATTAAGGCTTGGGTCCCCCAATCTAACTAATTTCTTGGTTGGTGTGTGTAGGAGCTGCTAAGGAGGATTATCAACTTATGGTATGTTGATAGTGGCTGCTCCAGGCACATGACAGGGGATGCGAGATTGTTAACTGAGTTTGAAGATTATGATGGTGGAAAGGTGAACTTTGCGGGTGCTAAAGGTGGTAGAATTACAGGAAGAGGAAAAGTGACCAATGGGAAGATCACACTTGACAAAGTGAACTATGTTGAGCAGCTTAAACACAATCTGATGAGTGTGACACAAGTATGCGACAAGGGTCACTTGGTCCATTATACCAAGAATGAAGCATTAGTGTTGAAACCAGGTTTGGTGATTCTGGACGATTGGATAGTGATGAGAGCGCCAAGGAGAAATGACACTTATGTCATGGACATGGGTACTAAGAATCCGACTGCTGTGGTGGCATGTTTACTATCAAAAGCATCTGAAGCTGAATCGATGTTGTGGCACAGACGCATGGCCCAAATTCACTATCAAAAAATGAATTACCATGTTAAAAATGAGCTAGTGAAAGGGGTTCCAATGCAGAGGTTTCAAGTGGAAGATAAATGTCTTCCATGTCAAAAGGGAAAACAACACAAGAAACCTCATAAGTCTAAAACAGTAAATTCCATAGATGCCCCTTATGAATTACTTCACATGGATTTATTCGGTCCAGTGAACGTGAGGAGCACAGGTGGAAAGTACTATGGTCTTGTTGTTACTGATGATTACTCACGATATTCATGGGTTTTCTTTTTAGGTACAAAAGATGAGACGGTGGAGATGCTGATAGATCTTTTTACGAAATTGGAAAACGTCCATGATACTAAGATCAAGAGGATAAGGAGTGATAATGGCACGGAGTTCAAGAATCGAATTATGGATCTCTACTGTCTTCGAAAGGGAATAGAACATCAATATTCTGCTCCTTATACACCTCAACAAAATGGAGTCGCTGAGAGGAAAAACAGGACGTTGATTGAAGCCGCTATGACTATGCTTTCAGATTCAAAGCTACCAGTTCTTTTCTGGGGAGAAGCTGTGAATACAGCTTGCTACGTCCCGAACAAAGTTTTGACTGTTAAATGTTTTAATAAAACTTGTCATGAATTGATGTTTAACAAGAAACCAAACTTGGAAGGCTTTGAACCATTTGGATTACCCTGCACCATTGTGCGAAATAAAGATAAACAAAAATTCGGTGAGGTGGCTGACGATGGCTACTTTCTAGGTTACGTACCTGGCACACCGAATAAAAGGGTTTTTAATCTAAAAACTGGTAAAATTGAGGTTGTCTTTAATGTTGAAATTACTTCATACAAACCTCAACAGTCAACGAATGGACCTGCTATATTATATGATTATGATAGTGTTTTTAAATCATTTAATATTCCTGAGTTTCCAAATACAGATGATTCTCAGTTGATTCAAACAGTGATTGGTGAAGACGATGAAGGCGAGTTCATGCCTAGATCGAATGTTGATATGACAGATGCTCCGGAAACTTCCCAAAGTGCTGTTGATCCTGATTCAAGCGATAGTGAACCTGAACCCATTCAGGGGGAGGATTTCATTAATCCATTTGCAGATCAGAACATTCAGGGGGAGGTTGGATCAAACCTGGGTGATAATCTAGAAGTTGATGTTGTAGCTACTACACGAGCAAATAGGGATCATCCAGTTGACATGATACTTGGGGATCCTACTACAGGTGTTCAGACGAGAAGAAGCATAGCTGCAAATTCTGGGTTATTTGTTTCGATTGAGAAGACTGGGATAGTGAATGAGTGCTTGTATAGCTGTTTTATTTCCCAAGAGGAGCCGAAGAACATTCATATGGCTCTTAAAGACAATTCATGGGTTGAAGCTATGCAAGAAGAATTGGCCCAGTTTGCTAAGTTGAAGGTTTGGGAGTTAGTTGACCTTCCTAAAGGTGAAAGAGAAATTGGCACTAAATGGGTATTTAGGTGCAAGAAGGATGAAAGAGGAATCGTCACGCGAAACAGGGCTCGATTGGTGGTCAAAGGTTTCAATCAGCAAGAAGGGATAGATTACAATGAAGTGTTTGCACCAGTGGCAAGGTTGGAAGCAATTCGGTTGTTCCTAGCCTTCGCAACATTCAAGGGATTTAAAGTTTACCAACTAGTCGTGAAGAGTGCATTTCTTTGCGGGAAAGTCCAAGAAGTGGTGTATGTCTCACAACCAGATGGGTTCGTTGATCAAGATTATCCAAATCGGGTGTACAAACTTGATAAGGCTTTGAATGGATTACATCAAGCTCCCAAGGCGTGGTACGAGACACTGTCTACACATCTGATCAAGAATGGTTTTGAAAGAGGTGAGATTGACAGTACACTGTTCATCAAGAGGCGGAAGGAAGATTTTCTGCTAGTACAGGTGTACGTGGATGACATCATCTTTGGGTCATCAGATGAGAGCATCTGTAAAGAGTTCGAGCAGGTGATGAAGAGCAAGTTCGAAATGAGTGCTATGGGTGAGTTGTGTTACTTTCTGGGATTACAAGTTGAACAGAAGGAGGATGGGATGTTTATACATCAAACAAAGTATGTGTATGACATTTTATCTCGATTCAAAATGGAGGATTGTGCTACTTTCAACACACCTATATGTGAAAATCACAATCTTGGCCCAGATCATGAAAGCACTGAAGATGTTGATCCTACTCAATACAGGGCAGTGATTGGTTCTCTAATGTACTTGACTGCTTCAAGACCTGACATCATGTTTGCAGTAATTCTGTGTGCCAGATATCAGGCTAATCCAAAAGAGTCACACATGAAAGCAGTGAAGCGTATTCTTCGTTACTTGAAGGGGAAACCTAAACTTGGGTTGTGATATCCAGCTGATAGTGATCTGAATTTTGTCGCTTAGACTGACTTAGACTTTGGAGGATGCAAGTCAAACAGAAATTCTACAACTGGTGGTTGCCAGTTCTTAGGAGGCAGGATTGTGTCTTAGCAATGCAAGAAGCTATCTTGTGTGTCTACCTCTACCTGTGAAGCTGAATATATTGCTTTGGGTAGTTGCTGCTCTCAGGTTCTCTGGATACAACAGCAGATGCACGATTACGGTTTGGATTTCACTCGTACTCCTATTATGATAGACAATAATGCCACAATTTATATAACTAATAATCCCGTGAAACACAGTCACACAAAACATATTGACATTCGTCATCATTTTATACGGGATTGTGCTGAAAAGAGACTAATTGAATAACATCGAGTCGACACACTAGATAACCTGGCAGATCTTTATACTAAAGCTTTTGACAGGGATCGCTTTGAACATTTAGTCGAACTCAACGGGATGAGGAATCCTGAATAACTGGTTTTTCATAAGAATTTTGTAAATATTTTATTGTTTTCTTAAAAAAAATAGAAAACCACAAAAAATCCAAAACATTGAAAAATTGAAAACCATAAAAAAAAAATAGAAAATCAAAAATGAGTTATTACTGTGTGAAAAAAAAAAGAAATGATAGTACATCAGCGAGTTAGACTGTCACACTCAAACTTAATTAAATTGCTTAAGTGTGATAGCAGCTTCATCATACGATGTACCAGTAGGCAAAAGCATGAAATAATCAACTTACCAATGTGATATAAACCTAAATGAAATGTGTATGAGTGGGGAACACATCAGTGGTGTATGGTTTAATGACCTTAAATCTTGTGTTGATAGATTGCCAAAATCAGAAGTTTTGGGTCTTTATACTGTTATTTCATCTGGGGATATCAGGGTTGTCCTTCTGCTGCATCCAGATACATGCTGACCTAGGCACAACCAGGATATCTTAAAAGAGCAAAAAATTCCAAATCCCATAAATGAAGAAGCTCTCCTAGAGAGTCATTCAAAAAGTGCAAAATGCATAATTCGTACAAAAAAATGGTATTTGTCATAGCCCTCGTTAGATATTTTGGTCTCTTTGCTGTATGGAAGTACTGACCAGATCACCAATTATCTAAACGTTGAAAAACAAAACGGATGAATTCAGTATACTCACCTACTACGATGAATCTTTATGCATACCTTGATCGCGGGGGTATATCCTGAAGTGGGACACACTAATATATCAGTAATAAAATTACCTTAACGTATCATATGGTAATGGAACTTGAAATGTTCATGCATTTTGTTTAAGTGGACAAACATACTGGTAATCGTCTTGGACTGCTTTTCATGAAAAAATAAATAAAGAATTATCTAATAGTGTGAAAATAGTTTGATTATGCTGATATGATCTTCTTACCAGTGATCCTCACAAAAATAGAGTGTTTATTGCTTTTGTTATTTACTTGCTTTCAGAAAATATAAAAAAATCCAAAAATAGTGTCTTTTTCTATTTAAAATTCTTAACATACGGAAAACTTTTATTCTTGGAGGAATTGTTACTGATAGGAGGAGACGGTGTTAGAAAGTGAGTTCAAAATTTTAAATAATGCAGGTTCTTGTGTTGGACAAAAAGTTTTGCGTGTTGGTGATAAGTTGAAAATGCTTAATCTGTAATCCAGTTTAACTATCTCCTGAATAATAATAATTTATTTAACTGTGTTGAAAAATTCTTATGGTTTCTCGAGATGTTTGTTTTATAGTATACAGATTGAAGTTGTATGTTGCTGAGGAGTTAAAGTGATGAGTTTCTGTGAAGAGATGAGAGTTGGATTGGATGCATGGTAGAACCTCCTTTCTACATTGCAGACAAAGTGAAGTGTTTGAAGATTGCTTTGGAAATGCTAAACTAGAGTTTACTCACGTGCTAACGTTTTGAAGATTTGGTGATTGGATGCATCAGCTTAGGGGGAGTCTGTTGCTGACAGAAGCTATTGAAGCTGAAGCTATCCAAAGATCAAAGACATTGCAAGACTACATGAAGAATGCAAGATGACTGAAGACAAAGTTATTTTATGAAGCTATTGTCAAGCGGGAGTTTGTTGGTGCATATTTGTGACAACAAATTAGATTTGGTCTTTGGATATCTTGTAATTAGTTAAACGATAAACAGCTAGCGGGTTTAGCTTTGTATTAGTGAAATAATAGAGTTTGGGCTAAACAAAACCCAGTTGGGTCTAGGGGGACGAATTGGGCTTTGCCCATGTAGGAAACCCTAGCCCAAGTTTCAAACCTTGTGTTATATAAACAAGGTTATGCATTAGGGTTTAGGTTAATCAGCCAAAAACAGTGTTTGAGAGAGAGTAATTTCATGAAGGCTTAGAGCTTGGACGAATTTGTGTGGGCTAGGGTTTTGATTGATTGTAATTCGTGAGATTGATAATCAATAGAAACCCAGTTTGATTGTGAATTGCGTTCTACTCGTTTTTGTGATATTCTGATCAAGAGGATTCCGCACTCTTGATTGGATTGACAATTCTGTGAAGATCCATACGAATAGGGGACCTACACTGGATCCTCAATGCACCTTAGATATGGACCTGCAAGAGATCGTTTATATAAGATGTTATTTAATAATGTAAATGAGAATACATGTGACTGCACTATCTTCATGGCAATGTTATCCTCAATAGCAGGGGTTAAGATGTGGATGATGGGTATCTTAACATCCTCTGGAATCTTCAGAGATGATCCAAGATTAGCTAAGGCATCGGCTTCTGCATTTTTTCCCTAGGTACATGTGTCAAACTAAAGAAGCAAAAGAGTTTGCCAATTTCTTGACTATCTCTAAATATTTGATTAGCCTTTCACATTTGACAGCATAAGAACTGTTGTAATGGTTAGTAATTAATAAAGAATCTACATGTACCTCAAGATACCTGATCCTCATATGCTTAGCAATTTGCAAAGCTGATATTAGGGCTTCATATTCAACATCATTATTGGTGGTTTGGAACTCACAATCAATTGATTGGGGTATAATGTCCCCCTGTGGCGATTTTAGTAATATGCCTAGTCCAGTTCCCTTGACATTTAAAGTTCCATCTGTGAAGAGTATCCAAGGATCCTTAGTCTCTTCAAGTTGTTGGACTTCCAATTCACCTTCTCTTTGTAGATCACTACTGAAATCAGCCACAAAGTCTACTAAGGCTTGGGATTTGATGGCAGTTCTTGGTTCATATTTGATATCATATGCACTAAGTTTGACTGCCCATTTTTCCATCCTTCTTGACATTTCAGGTTTCCTGAGAACATTCTTGATAGGAAAGTTAGTCTTGACAATAATAGGATGAGTTTCAAAATAATGACGTAATTTAGTGGATCATTATTAAAGAAAGAATAAGTTTCTCTAAATGAGAATACCCGGACTCAGCATCAAGTAGACGTTTACTTACATAGTATACAGGATGTTGATTACCTTCATGATCCTTAACAAGGACTGCACTTACTGATTTAGTAGAAACAGCTAGGTATGAGGATAATGTTTCCCCATTTTCTTGTTTCATTAAAGCTTAAGCTGATAATAGGTAATCCTTGAGGGCTTTGAGGGCATTCTCATGCTTTTCAGTCCACTCAAATTTTTTATTCTTTCTCAGGATGTCATAGTATTCTTTGCATTTCTCTGATGACTTTGAGATGAATCTGATTAAGGCTGCGATCCTCCCTATCAATCTTTGCACATCCTTAGCATTGGCAGGAGACTTGATGTTCACAATGTCCTTGATTTGTTCTGGACTTGCCTCTATCCCCCCTTTTGTCACCATGTAACCTAAGAATTTACCAGCTTTCACTCCAAAGTGTCATTTGGAAGGATTCAGTTTCATATTGTATCTATTGAGGATATCAAATGCTTCTTCCAAATCCTTAAGGTGATCCTCAGCTCTTTTGGACTTAACCACCATGTCATCAATGTAGACTTCCATTGTGTGTCCAATCTTTTCTTTAAACATCATATTTACTAGCCTTCGGTATTTAGCACCTGCATTTCTTAGTCCAAAGGGCATAACAATAAAACAATAGATACCAGTAGGGGTCATAAAAGTAGTATCCTCTTGATCAGATGGTTCCATCTGAATTTGTTGGAATCCAGATGAAGCATCCATAAAAGTTAACAACTCATGACCCACTATTGCATCCACCATGGAGTCAATGTGGGGTAAAGGGAAAGGATCCTTGGGACATGCCTTGTTTAAATCAGTAAAGTGAACGCATACCCTCCACTTTCCATTCTTTTTCTGAACAACAACCACATTGGCTAACCATCTTGGATACTTAACTTCCCTAATCATACCTGCTTTGAGCAATTTTTCTACCTCTTCTTGGATAATGGAATTTCTTTCAGGTACAAACTTCCTCCTTTTTTGATGGATTGGATTGAAGGACCTATCAATACCAAGTTTATGAGTAATTATTAGTAGGAGCAGAAGAAACAACAGTGGTTGCTTTTGTAAAAATGGGGGTTGTCTTCTTTGCAGTATTCTCAGCATTCTTCTTGGATCCAGAAGAAATAGGAGGAAAAGGTGGAATGCCCTGTGATGAGGTGATTGCCGGCATGGAGCTTGAAGTGTTTTTCCCTTGAGAAGCCATGTGGTTGAAGGTAATGAGTAGAAATGAATGAAATGAATAGAAATTTCAAGAATGAAGCACCGATTGCCCCACGGTGGGCGCCAAACTGTTTTGGTCAAAAATCACACAAGGATAATGTAACCAAATCTGATTTTTGTGAGGTTTGATGCTTGGTTAAATGAACAAATGTGTATATAAGAAATGGATGAAATGAATGATGAACACCAGGATTTATACGAGGAAAAAGCCCTTGATCAATGAATGATCTCCGGCAAAAAAAAAAACCTTGGATAGTGAAAACTACCACTATCAACTATATTGAATAATCAAGTTTACAACTTTGGATGATAACAAGCTTGATACAATGATTGCTATTGTGTTAGTATGTGTGTAATCGCCAACTGTTTGCAGAGAATTCGAATTGTGTGAATGTGTGTAACTAAGTTGCTAATAATAGCTTGTTATCCCATTCAAAAATAGAAAAAATCTAAGTAACAAACTATCCGAATTATGTGCTAGCTTCCCCACGATCACCACAACGGTCATGATGCTTTTGGACGTGCACAAATGTGGAGCATATTCCCCTAGAATCTCTGCAAGACCAAGTCTCTTTCAAATACACCTGCAAAACAAGCTAAAGAATGATGGAAACAATTGTTAGTTTAGAATAATAATGAGGATCCTAGATCCTTAGCTTTCCTGTACCATCTCCTAAGGATCCTTCATCCATACTGAACTGAGGATCCTAACCTAGGCTATACTGAGGATCCATGATCCATAACTAATAAAAATTCTATCCCTAACAATAACCATACTAACAAACACGGTAATGTAAATAGCATAAATCTCTGTAATTCGTGTTGCGTAGGCGTTAAGCGAATAGTGAGTGTTTGCGTATAATTATAAAGCGTTTAAAACGTGCAGCTGTGTGGTGTAATGAAAATGTATTTAGTATAATAAAATCCATTGTTTATAAAGAATCTCAGAGTTTAAGACGGTTACAAGTTGAAGCAAAAGCGAACAGGTAACGATCTGAAAAGTCGGGTTGTTACAGTGGGAAAGGTGGATGGTTCTTCTGTTTGTCGAGGATGAAGCCTTAAACCCTTCTTCTTTAACTTTCCCTGCAAATATTAACAACTAGTAAACACCCTGCTTCAACCCGGGTGGAAGTGCCACATTTTGCTGGCGAAGCCCGGGTTGAGAATTTTGGTAACCTTAGCAGGGTTTAAATAAAATTTTATGCTTTTGACTATATTTTTTGTTTGATCTTTTTAAGGTCTTTATCATTCAAAAACATGTATTAACTTAGGAAAAATTAAGTTGTATAGATGAATAAGAAGCACATATTCTTAGTTGCGAAAATGTAGGGTGAAGTCAACCAGTAAAATAAATAAGGCAAAGGTAAGGCATACCATAATATCCAACTTAGGATGATATGTCCAAGATCATTACCATGGTATAGATAAACTAGTCACCATAGTTTAAACTTCGAGGATCCTGGATTCTTCTAAAAGAGACCTGTGAATCTTCGAAGTTCCCAAAACCTGTTATGATAAACTTGGGTCTAAGCCAAATAAACTGGAGACAAGCCCATTATAACTGGGGTCAAGCCCAAAAGAACTGGGGACAAGCCCAACTTAAGTGACATGAAGATACTAAAACCTTAGCTAACATGAAAATGTTATAAAGCTTAGGATAACGGATGTATGGTACATCTACCATTATACTTAGGATCCTGCATATGGCCAACCACAATTAAATTGTCAGTCACTAAGCGTGTACTGGTCCTATTGCCTCAAACCATACTTGTATAACGTGCGCTATTGGCGGGGTGTCAAAACCCAATTCGTATGAAAGGTGAAAACCTTTAAACCTTAGAACATATTAGATACCTTAAACGTAGGACAGAGGTGGCCAACCCCTTAGACTTTTGTTGATGCAAATGATTTCTGTAAAAACTTAAAACTTTGTGAAAGTGGATGTTAAATATCTTAACACCCTTTTTTATAGTAAATTAATATATACAATAGAGAAAACATTAGAGTGAAATGTTACCAACACTAGGATTCAAGATCCTTTAAGGATCCTTGAATCTCATTACATAAAATACTTCTTGAGATGGATAGCATTCCAGGCTCTTGGTAGTGGATCACCTTCCATGGTTAATAGACGATATGCCCCATTTCTAGCCTCCAATTCTATCAGATAGGGGCCTCCCTACTTAGGTACTAACTTGCCATCAGCCGGGTTAGTAGGGTTCTGAAATGCTTTCCTTAATACTAAGTCTCCAACCTGAAATCTCCTAATTCTGACATTCTTATTGTATACCCTAGCCATCCTTTGCTGATAGCTGGCCATTCTTATTCTTGCTAGGTCTCTAAGTTCATCCACGGTGTCAAGGTCTTGAATCAGATTTTCACTATTCGCCTGAGAATCATAGATGCTTGTTCTGGCTGTAGGAACCACCATATCTATAGGGATCACTGCTTCAGTTCCAAAGACTAAAAAGAACAGGGTTTGGCCTATGACATTCTTTCGAGTTGTTCTATCAGCCCAGAGGACATATTGCAGCTCTTCAATCCATTTCCCTTTTTGGATCCTAGTATCTTCTTTAAGTTGTTGATAATAATCTTGTTATTTGACTCTGCCTGGCCATTAGCTTGTGGGAGAACTAGTGTAGATGTAATCATCTTGATCCCCCAACAGTCAGAAAAATTAGTAGTTCTTTTCCCGATAAACTAGGATCCATTCTCACATATAATTTCAGAGGGAATGGCGAATCTAGTAATAATGTTTCTTTTGATAAAGGATATAACTTCCTTCTCCCTAACTTGAACAAAAGCTTCTGCCTCTATCCATTTGGAGAAGTAGTCGGTCATAGTGAGCATAACGACTTTACCACCAGGTGCCTTTAGTAATTTGCCCACTATATCCATTTCCCATTTCATAAACAGCCAGGGGGAAATTATGGGATATAGAGGCTCCGCTGGCTATTGTAAAATATTGCTATGCCTTTGACAACCATCACATTTCCTTGAATAGTCAACTTCATCTTTCTTCATTGTGGGCCAGAAGTAAGCTGTCCTAAGTATTCTAGAGAATAGTGTTCTGCCCCCTGTATGATTTTCGCAATCACCTTCATGGAAATCCTTTAACACTTCTTGAATTTCAGGATCCTTAATGCACCATAAGTAGGGACCTGCAAGAGACCTTTTATATAAAGTATTACGTAATATAATAAACTGAGATACCTTGGCCCCGAAGGCTCTAGGATTCTCTCCTGTGGGGATCTCTCCATTCCGAATGAACTTCATGATTAGAAGGATCCATGATCCTGAATCCAAATGCATATCTTTAGATGTTGTTGTAGTATCCTCTACCACCTCAATTACAACATGCTCCCCAGTTAAAGAAAATAGGATGTGAATGATAGGTATCCTTACATCTTCTAAGATTATCAGGGTTGATCTGCATCTGCCCCTGAATTCTCTTCTCTTGGTACCTGTGTTATGCTAAAAGAATCGAAAGATTTAGCCAGCTCTTTTCCTATTTCTAAATATTTGATTAGTTTCTCACTTTTACAGTATATGAACCATTAAAGTGGTTAGTAATTAGCAATGACTCCATATAAACTTGAAGATACATGATCCTCATTTGTCTGGCTAATTTCAAACCTACTATTAATGCTTCATACTCTGCCTCGTTATTGGTGGTTTGAAATTCACATGCGATGGAATGGGGTATTATGTCCCTATATGGTGATTTTAGTAGTATTTCTAACCCGGTTCCTTTGACATTTGAGGCTCCATCAGTGAAGAGTATCCAAGGATCCATGGTTTCTCCAAGTTGTTGGACCTCCAATTCAACTTCTTTTTGTAAACGCTACTGAAATTTGCCACAAAGTCAGCTAGTGCTTGTGATTTGATAGCAGTCCTAGGCTCATATCTTATGTCATATGCACTAAGCTTTACTGCCCATTTTGCCATCATGACATTTCTAGTTTCCTGAGAACATTCTAGCTTTAGCATCAAGAAGGCTTTTACTTACATAATATACAAGGTGTTGATGGCCCTCGTGATCCTTAACTAATACTGCACTTACTGCATTACCTGAGACAACCAAGTACAAGGATAATGGCTCACAATCCACTGGTTTCATTAAGGGTGGTGCTTAGGATAGGTAATCCTTAAGCGCTTTAAGTGCAGCTTCATGTTTCTTGGTCCATTCGAATTTCTTATTCTTCCTCAAGATGTCATAGAAATCCTTGCACTTCTCTAAAGATTTTGAAATGAACATGTTTAAGGTTGTGAGCCTCCCTGTTAGCCTTTGGATGTCTTTTGCACTTGTAGGAGATTTTAAGTTTATAATAGCCTTTAATTGTTCAGGGTTGGTTTCTATTCCTCTCTTTGTCACCATGTAGCCCAGGAACTTTCCAGCTTTGACACCAAATGGGCATTTCGAAGGACGCAGCTTCATGTTGTACCGATCAAGTATGTCGAATGCAACCTCAAGATCCTTGAGGTGATCCTCCGCCTTCTTCGACTTGACTACCATCTCATCAATGTATACCTCCATGGTATCACCAAGTTGGTCTTTGCACATCATGTTGACAAGTCGTTGATATGTTGCACCTGCATTTCTTAGTCTGAAAGGCACAGAAATATAACAATATATACCGGTGGGGGTCATGAATGCAATATCCTCTTGATCATACGGTTCCATCTGTATTTGTTGAAATCCAGATGAAGCATCCACGAAGGTAAGCAATTCATGACCAGCCATTGCATCCACCATGGAGTCAATGTGTGGGAGTGGGAAAGGTTCCTTGGGCCATGCCTTGTTTAAGTAAGTAAAATCGACGCATAACCTCCACTTTCCATTTTTTTGGACCACCACTACATTGGCTAACCATCTAGGATATTTTACTTCCTTAATCATACATGCTTTTAGGAGTTTATTTACCTCTTATTGTTTAATGGCATTTCTCTCTGGCGCAAACTTCCTTCTTTTCTGATGGATAGGCCTGAAAGAATTGCCTAACCTAGTTTATGTGTAAAGACATCTTTGGAAATACCTATCATGTCTTCATGTGTCCATGAAAGGGTTGATTTTCTTCTTTTGAGGAAGGATATGAGATCATTTTCGATAGTATGGAGGATCCTTGATCCTATGAACACCTTAATGTCAGGATCCTCATGTTTCAAAATTACCTCTTTGATATCCTATTCCCTTGCCTCCATTACACCTCTTGGAGGTTTCTGTAATTGCTATTTTGCTCTTGTTTTTGAAGTTGGCTTCATCGATGAGGTATAGCATTTTTTAGCTTCCTGCTGGTCACTATCTATCTTCACCACTCCCTAAGGAGTTGGAAGTTTCACACACTGGTGATATGTTGAAGGAACAACCTTCATCTCATGGATCTAGGGTCTGCCAAGAATCACATTACAACAAGACAAACTGTCAGTAACACAAAACTTTTGGATAAAGTTAACTCCCTCTATATAGATCGGTAATTTGATGTCCCCCAATGTATTCTTGGTTTCACCACTGAACCCAACAAGTATTGAGGATCTTGGAATAACCTCCGATTCTGGAATATTCATTTTCTTGAGCACATCAAGCTGTATGATATTCACAGGGCTTCCCCCGTCTATAAGAATCCTACGAACAAAATGGTTAGCAATAAAAAGTGTAATAACCAAACCATCAGGGTGAGGATCCTGGATGTTGACCTTATCGTCCTCGTCAAAGGATATTATTTTTTGATACGTCAATGTGGAAGTCCTGATGGGTCTATCACCATTCTCCAATTTAGTCTCCTTAGCATATCTCTTAGTTTTCGATAAAGAAGTACCACAAATATCTGTTCCTCCAGAAATGAAGTTGATCACTTGGGTGTCTGCTAGAGGTGGAGCAGCCCTTTCTGGGACATTCTTAGGATCCTAGGTCCTTTATTTCTTTTTGCCCAGCAATTCTTTCAAATGACCCTTACTGAGAAGGTAGCCTATCTGTTGGATCGTCGTATGACCCGAATGAGTCGTTCAGAAGAGTTTTGAGTCAGAATCAAAGGCGTAATAAGTGATTCTAACTTAATACAGCTTAATTCTCCCTAATTATCTTCTTATTAATGATTTCAAAGCTTTTACAGATCGTCTGACAAACTGGCAGCACCTCGGATCTGAAATCGGAAAGTTACAAATGATGAACTAGCCTCAGGTGTATATAGGGGTGGTGATTTCGTACGAAATAGCTCTTGCTATTTCGTGCGAAATACCCTTTTTACATCTAAAACGTATTTTCTATCCTGCTGAGCACTGGTTAATCCTATCTAGACACAAGACTCTATAAAGACGAAGTTAACAGACATTAATGTACCTACAGACTCCCCCTTGAATGTTGACGAAGTCTTTGGCATCGAGTCTTTAGTCTTTTCTTCCTTTCTGCTCTTTCCAAAAGGTTTTGACACTGTAAGCATCCTCCAATCTCTATCAGCAACAGCAGCTAGCACTCGAATCTTGACTTTAACAATCTTCAAACTCCCCC
Source organism: Helianthus tuberosus (assembly GCA_030545235.1). Taxonomy (NCBI): domain Eukaryota; kingdom Viridiplantae; phylum Streptophyta; class Magnoliopsida; order Asterales; family Asteraceae; genus Helianthus; species Helianthus tuberosus. The sequence goes on along the minus strand of CM060363.1, from coordinate 198,856,891 downwards.
TTGAATGTTGATCCAGAATCTGCATCTGACTCTTACGTCTTTAGAATCCCCCTTTCAATAAGCTGGGATAGAATTCTGGTTCAAGCTTTGTTTAGAGTTAGCCATGGGGATCTCGCTTTGCTGCTTTTACAGGATCAAACCTGTTTCCTGCTTCTCATAAATTTAACATTATAATCTATTCTCCTTTTTTACTTCATTTGTTGTTATATCAGCTTTTTTAGAAATCCACTTAAGTATCTAGGTCCATGTTAATGACCCTAGGCACTTAATTTTCCTACCAAGTTCAACTTAATGACCTTGGTTGACTCGAGACAAAACAAAACTGACTTTTGTTCAACATAGTTTCAAAACATTTTTTCAGAAAATAACAAGTTTCAACTTAATGAACTTGTTTTGACTTTTCATATTTCACAAGTTTAACATGATAAGCTCCCAACTCTTTTGTCCAGCTCAGACACTTCCTGCATCTTTTACAAACTACGAATCTGAAAATCAGCTTTCCACTTTGGTTTGTCGGAAAAAATAAAGCAGAAATGTAAAATCTTTTTATTTTGAATAAAGTTTCTATACTAGAATGCTAAACAGAAATGAAATGCAGTAAATTTAAACTATTTACAAACATATTTTTGGTGAGCGTGTTAGGGAATCATATCAGCTGTCGACAAGTCACAAGTACCGTTAAGCTTTGATTTCATACTCAGAATTAAACAATTCGCTTAGATTGTCGATATACTGATCCACTTAAGTTCTCACACAAATTTCAATCTGTCCAGGATACGAATTAGTTGTATTAAGAACTTAAACTCATTCATGTGTCCCACCTCTTGAATATACTCCCGTATCCAGATCCCAATATTTAGTCTTAAAGGTGAGTATACCACAGATGATATATGTAAAGGGTTAAATGCGAGGGCCATGAGAGCTCAGGATGTTGCTTCCGCAAACTCAGAGAGATGATGGCTTCGACTTTAAGTGGGTCCCCTTTAGAGGATCTTTTTTACAATAGCACATGATTAGCATTTTTCAATGTTTCATCATTTTTTATGCTGAGGGCAGGCTTTTATTTCAAGCAGCAGAAAAGTATTATACGGGGACTAGGCCATTGCTTCCGCAAAATCAGAAGTCCCGGGATAATACCCTAGATATCACTGAGTATAAAGACCTAGTATTTCAGAAAGATGGGTCCTTCAAACGGGATTTCAGGGGTAACCTATATATCCAAGTAGTGTTCCCCACGAAATAAGCAAGTAATGATTTAGGTTTATATCCTGAACAAACCTACTAAATGTGTAAAAATATACCGGCATATCATCAGCGAGACTGGTTAAGGCTTTTAAACTTTACATATCTTTAGCATACTGCAACTGTCAAGCTGATGTAATTACATTTTCCCTTTTTACACAAGCTCATTTCGGGTTTTCTATTGTTTTTAGATTTTGAAAATATCTCATGTTTTTGGATTTTGAAAATTTTTATTGTTTTTGTATTTTCTGAAAATATAAACTACCTCCCCCTAAATACCAAAACAAGTAAAAAATCGACAAACCATTGCAGATTTCTTTTCAACATCATCTATAGTGGTACCTTCATCTATGCCAAGAATCTCTTCCAACACCGATAAAAGCTTCATACCGTTCAATTTCAAAAGATATTGAAAAAGAGTTTTATCAAACGCTTTGGTATGTAAATCAGCTTTTTGTTCTTCAGTGTGGATTTTCTCAATTCGTATCAACTTCTTCTCGAAGCAGTCTCGGATGAAGTGATGACGAATTTCAATGTGTTTTGTTTTAGCGTGATGAACGGGATTTTTTGTTATGTTTATCACTGCCTCATTATCAACAAAGATAGGGGTGTTAAGAAATTGCAAACCGTAGTCTCTCATCTGTTGCCGGATCCACAAGATCTGAAAGCAGCAACAGCTAGCAGATACATACTCGGCTTCACATGTGGACAAAGCGACAGAGGTCTGCTTCTTGCATTGCCAGGTGACCAATCGTGGTCCGAAAAACTGGCACCCCGCTGTTGTTGACTTAGCGTTAACTTTGTAGCATCCGAAATCAGAATCAGAATACCCTTCGAGTGTGAAATCGCCTCTTCTTGGATACCACAACCCCAGTGATGGAGTTCCTTTCAGGTAGCGTAATATCCTTTTCACAATCACCATATGCGAAGCTCTGGGGCTTGACTGAAACCGTGCTGCGAGACAGGTTGGATACATAATATCGGGTCTTGAAGCTGTCAAGTACATCAGCGATCCGATCATGGAACGATACATCGTTTCATCTACCTTCTCTCCGGTGAGATCAGGGTTTATCCCATGGTTCGTCGCTAATGGGGTGGAAGCTGGAGTAGTCCCGGACATCCCAAATTTCCCTAAGATATCATGAACATACTTCGTCTGATGTATGAATATTCCCTCGGGTAGTTGATCAACCTGAAGTCCCAAGAAGAAATTCATCTCACCCATCGATGTCATTTCAAATTTTTGCTTCATAACTCTTTCAAAATCTTTGCACAGATTTTCATTTGTTGACCCAAATATGATGTCATCCACGTATATCTGAACTATCAGAAGATGTCTGTCGACTTCTTGGGTGAAGAGAGTGGCATCCACTTTTCCACAGATGAAGTTGTTGGCAAGCAGATGTTGAGGCAATGTCTCATACCAAGCTCTCGGGCCTGGTGTAAACCATACACCGCTTTATCTAGTAAATAGACCTTGTCTTTGTGGATTGGGTCGGTGAAGCCCGGTGGCTGTCCGACATATACCTCCTCTTTTACCTTCCCGTAGAGAAAAGCCGATTTAACATGTAGCTGATAAACTTTAAATCCTTTCCAAGATGCAAATGCTAGGAAGATTCTGATCGCTTCAAGTCTAGCAACCGGAGCATACACTTCAGTGAAATCTATACCCTCCTGCTGACTAAAACCCTGTACAATGAGTCGAGCTTTGTTACGAATAATAACCCCTCGATCGTCTCTCTTACACTTGAACACCCACTTGGTGTTTATCTTCATGTGACCATCAGGCAAGTCTACCAATTTCCACACTCCTAATTTCTCAAACTGACTCAGCTCCTCTTGCATCGCGTTGACCCAAGAATCTTCAGTTAGTGCTTCCTTATATGTTCTCGGCTCAATCTGCAAAATAAAACAACTAAGTGAAAACTTTGTTTGTAACGGAGCAGTTGTAGAATAAAAACAAGTAAGGCCTTGGTCAATTTGTCGTGTTGTGCGGACGCCTGATTGCAATTCTCCAATAATCAACTCTTCTGGATGGTACGAAAGAGTTCTCGGCATCACCTCGCATGGAACATCTACCTCACCATCCAAATTTGTGAGATTCTGATTTGCACCTTGTTCACTGACTGGAATTGTTTGACTTGAAATCAGGATCTGCTCCCCCTCAGGATCTGAATCACCATGATCGAAAATAGGTCTATCATCAGATTCTTGATTATCGTTGCCTGCCGTCTGATTGTCAAGAGATTGTTGAATATCATCATGTTCTCCAGAATTACTAGGACCGGCTTTATCGTCATTAGAAGCTCGATATTGACGTCTAGATGACTCAGCTGGGAATCTTTCATGTGAGGCTTCATATTCCCTCAGAATATCTAACTCGTCAAAGAAATCTATTTCTTCTTCTATGTCAAACGAATCCCACAAAGTATCATAATTAAAATGCCATGAGTCGCCGGGATTCTGAGGTGGCATGGTATAACTTTGACACTCAACATTATGTGCTTCTATGATCCGCTTCAAGCTTTGAACAAAGACTCTTTTCAATGGACTTGCATAACCCACGAATATTCCTTCAATGCTCTTTGCACCAAATTTGCCATAAGGTTCTAGAACAGTACAGGGAGACCCAAACGGTTCCAGATACTTCAGGTTAGGTTTGCGGTTGTTGATCAGCTCGAAACATGTCTTGTTGAATTTCTTCACTGTAAGAACCCGGTTGAGTGTATAGCAAGCGGCTGACACTGCTTCTGCCCAAAAGTTGACTGGTAATTTCGAATCAGCAAGCATCGTCCTAGCCGTTTCAATTAGCGTCCTGTGCTTTCTTTCAGCTACTCCATTTTGTTGCGGAGTGTAAGGAGCACTAAATTCTTGCAATATACCTCTCTCATCACAATACTCTTCCATTTTATTGTTCTTAAACTCTGTACCGTTGTCACTCCTGATTCTTCTGATTCGAGTTTGATACAAGTTTTCAATTTTCTGAACGTCATCAAACTTTCAAATGTCTCATCCTTTGACTTTAGAAATGATACCCACGAACATCTCGAGTAGTCATCTGTTACTACTAGACAGTAAAGATCACCAGTTATGCTTTTGACGTTTACTGGACCAAAAAGATCCATATGAAGTCTCTCTAACTGTCTCGAGATTGAGTTTTCCTTCTTCTCAGGGTGAGATTTCTTCTTTTGCTTGCCTTTAACACAGCTAATGCACTCCCCCTCAAGATGAAAACCTTTTACATGAACACCAGTTACAAAGTCGTTATGCACCAGGTGATTCATTTTTCGCAGGTGAATGTGGCCCATCTTTCGATGCCATAATTGCGATTCTTTTTCCATTGCTCTTGACATAAAACAGTGAGCCTGGCCCGTGGTAGTCGTTGCTACACTCATGTCCAACACGTACAGATCATTGACTCTTGGTGCTCTCATGATAACCCACTCTTCGGGAACAACAAACCCTGGTTTCAATATCAAACATTCCTTATCTGTAAAGTGCGTAGTATACATACGATCACAGATCTGAGAAATGCTCGAAGATTGTTTTCAAGATCGGCGATGTAGTTTACTCTTTCAAACGTGACAATACCATTAGATAAAGTTCCTTCACCAACTATTCGACCACCTTGATTGCCTGCAAATCCCACATATCCTCCATTAAACCCTCGAACATCGTACAGTAGGGTTTTATTCCCCGTCATGTGCCGAGAAGCTCCACTATCCATAATCCCACGTGAAACGGATCTTGGAAGCTCCTGCACATATCACAAATACTTAGTTAGATTTTGATGCCACCCAAGCCTCGTTTGACACAGGTAGCTTGACTTTGAGGTGAGTTTTTGCGTTATATAGTGGTGGAAAATTTTTGTCATTCATCTTTAAGCTCTCTTCAGACCCATTCTCAACCTCTTTGTATATAAAGAAATCATTTTTAGGAGGTTGACCAGATGACCGGTCTTTCTTTGGTACATACTTCTTCTCAGAAGCAGTAGACTTTGGTTTCTCAAGTTTCTCATAGTGATCCAAAGGAACATTCATCTTTACCGGAGTGGTAGAGGATGATTGTTTTTCCGTCTCAGAAACCTTTGGTTTTGGAGAACTTGATTTCTTTTCCACTGATTTTGGCTTCCATGTTTGTTGAGGCGAAGCAACCCGTTTGTAAAATTTATCAGTTTTAGTTACCACATTCTTTACGGGTTCAGTTTTGATTTTGATGTTATCATTTTTCAAAACTTTCTTCTCAACAATCATTGGAGCTTTGCCTTTTGCATCAGCTTTCCTTTTCTGACTCTCAACAACTTCAGACTTAGGCTTTAAGTTGGTGCAGTTTCGTGCAATGTGTCCAACTTTGTTGCACTTGAAGCATGTACGGGTGTCAGCTACCCGACTTGTGCCTTCGGTCTGAGGCTGTGAGGTCTTCTTTTCAAAAAACTCTTCATTTGAATTTGAAAAAATCTCAGATTCTTGCTCGGAATGAGAACTCGAGCTTTTTACAAACACATTTTTCTCAGCAAACTTCTTGTTTTGAAAGTTCCTTCTTTGATAATTCTTACCACCCTTATAACCACCCGACCATTTGTTTTGATTGTTGTTAGAAAAACGCGGCGGTACAACAGGTTTTTTGTAGTAAGCTTTATCTTTTTCAAAGTTTAATTGCCTTTTGGAACGTTTCAAACCTTTGATCTTAGACACATCAACCTCAACCAGTTTAAAAATATTTTTCAATTTGCCAACATTCACATTTTCCAAAGGAAATTCAAGATCCGAATACAACTTATCCGATCCCGACATCTTGTACATCACAAGATTAGGTTCTTCACTTAAGTTTTTTTTGGATGTTGATTTCGGAATATATTTGTCCAAGAAACATTCTTCACCCTCAGTTGAGTCACTTTCAGATTTCAAAACACTTTCAACCATGCTTTTAACAACTTCAGACTGAACACTGTCTTCATCGGATGATGAAGTGAATGTGACGTCAATTGATTCTGGAAGTTTAACCTCATTTGTTTCATTATCATTAACCAACCCGGACTTTTTCTTAGAAAAATTATTTAACACTAGCGGTGGAACCTGATGATACCCAACCCTAGTTCCGTCCGAATAAACATCTTCGCCAGCTTTGTTCTTCCCGATTGGTTTAGGAACAATATATTGAAGAACAAAACTTGCGGAGTTGTAACTGTTGAGTTTCAGATTGATGCGTTCATTTTCAATCTTAGCTTCTTGAACCTGAAGCTTTAGATTAGCAATCTCATCCAACTGTTGGTTGATTTGCCTCTCTCTCGACTGAAGTACTCCTGTCAGTTGAAGGTTTTCTTTAAATGTTTATCATTTATTTCATCAGAATCTTTTACCGTTCTTTTTAACTTATCGTAATTTTCATAAAGTTGAGGGTTTTCAAGAATTAATTTTTCATTTTCTTTCATGATTCGTTCTACGTCAATTTTATTATTTTCAAGTTTATCAGTTAATTCTTTTATTCTGTCATTTGAAGCCTTTACCAACTTATCACGATTTAAAATCTGATTTTCAACTTCTCTGACTCTTTCTGTCAGCTCTTCAGTCTTTTTACCACTGAGGTAAGCATGTGTACTACAAACCTTGCAGTCTTTCATGCAATTTTTGCAGTCGCTTTCAATTTTGGCTTTCTTACCTGACTCGTTGGTTGAATCATTAGAACTAACCTTTCTTTTAGACTCAGTTCCAGACTCATAAACTACCTCTAACTCTTTTGCTGCAAGCACTTTGTCAGCCATTTTCTTCAGGTTATCTGCAGTGAACTCTTGGGTCATGTCAATAATCCCATCATCGATCTTTTTCGACTGCAGCTCCTTTTCTTTCTCTTCATCACTTCCCCACCACAATCTTTGATTTGCTTCTTCCTCTTCTGTAATTTGCTCAATCAGAGTCTCAACAAGAAGTGTTGATGGTTCCATAAGTATATTTCCCTTAGGATCCAAATAGCATTCTCTGTTAGCGTCCCATCTCTTCACGCTTTTTGCCTCTTTCCATGCACGAAAATGTTTGTCTTTCATTGTTAGAGCTAAACTCTTTCTGTTGACATATTTTACTTCCCCTGATCGGGTATCTTTCCAAGGAACAATCTTTGCCAAGAAGGCATGTCCCACTGCGTCTTCTTCTGGTTACACTTCACTCCAATCATATCCCTCATCATCATGGATAGCAGCTAATGCTCTTGACTTTTCTTTGGGAGCATCTTCTATCTGCTTCATTCTGGGAGATTCTGCTTTGTTTTGATGATAGATGGATCTTTTGTAATAATCTTCACGGAAAGGGTTGGCTGTTTCATCAGCGGCTGCATTTCGACATTCTCATTTAAAGTGCCCTTTTTGCTTGCACTTGAAACTGTAACCTTCGATTTATCAAAACCAAGCTTCGTTGAAGGTCCACCAATGGAGTGTATGCCAGTTATCTCCATGAATCTTTGAGCCCTTCTGACTGCACTTGCCATACACCATTTGATATCAATCAACTCCATCTCCTCAGGGTCTATTTGATCATAATCTTCCTTAGTGAGATTGGTGATTCCGATCTTTCCAGCAACAAGGCTTTCATATGATTCCAATACAGATGCTAAAAACACCATTTGCTGCTTGGCAGATTCTTCACTGAAGTTTTGTGCATTTTTCAGATCAACAGCAATATTGCACTGAAACAAATTTTTTGGAACTGATTGACTTGGAGAAGTTGTAGATGATCCTCCATGATAACCACTGCTTGGACTTTCTTGATTTGACTTGTTTGAACTTTCTACTGAGAAGGCAGTTTTCGGGGACACAGTTTTAGGAATCATACTTCCTCGATAATATAAGTCAACATTTTGCTGATACGAGGAATTGTTGACTTTGTTCGTTTTCCTGATCTCCATTTCATGACTCTCCAACCTTTAAATTAGTAAATCAACTGTCAGATCAGCCGTCTTCACTGTGTTCTTAAGCATTAAAGCAAAGTACTGCCAGTCTTTCTCATCAGGCAGTGAGTCAAACAGCTTATCAACCAATTCTTCCTGAGAATACACAATTTCATATCTTGCAAGTTCCATCTTTAAGTAACCAAATCTTTCTATCATCTTTGATACACTCTCATTTTTCAAACATCCAAACAGATCGAATTCTTTTCTTAACAGCTTTTTCTTGTTTTTAACAATTTCGGCACTACCCACACATTTCATCTTTAATTTTTCCCAAAGATCTCTGGAATCTTTGTATTCATTCAATGATATAATATCATCTCTCACTGATTGATGAAGTAAAGCGATGCATTTCTGTTCCGCAATGAAATTCTCTTATGGAGTTTCTGTTAAGTTCTCATAATCAGTTCTTCCGATGTCAAAACCAGTTTTCATGCTTTTCCAACTTACATATGCAAATGCCTATAGCCATTCCTCAAATCTACTTGCCCATCTATTGTAATCCTCTATGGCCATTAGCTTGGGCGGTTTGTTGTAGGTGTCGTAGGCATTATCAACACTCAAAGAATCAGCAATGGTTTTCTTCGGACTCGGATTTGGTGCATTTTCATTTGTGTTGCTGGTTGTGCCATCTCCTGAATTGCTGATTGAGAAAATCGTCCCCCATCTTGACGTACCTGAAACAATCAACAAACACTTAGAAAATTTTTTGTGATTTTGAGAAACAATTTCAAACGAAATGATTCCAAACGAAATAGATCAATCTTCAAGCAAAATGAGTTTCACGCGAAATGGTTCTCAAACGGAATGAACTTCAAGCGAAATGACTTTCAAAAGAAATGCCAACTTGGTGCGAAATGGTAATTGTAACAACACTCATCAAAATTATTATTCCTTAATATATTTGTACAATAGGAAACCTTAATTAAGACCCCCAAGTGATCCTCCATAAACCCTAAATTTTCAAAACAATCGGAATCTGGATCAGGGACCCTAAAACTCAGGGGGGGTAAACCCTAGTTAGTATTATCTCGACAGTTTTACGTGTAAAAAGAATTTGAACGATCGGTCAACTCAGCAAACCTACCAAGACACGGGGCTACCCTATGATAGGATAGTACCCCTCGCGCCACGCGACAGCCCCTCACGCCACGCGAGGGGGCTGTTTTTAAGATATAAATAGAGGGGTGTGGGACTTGATTTCCTGCGTTGGTTCGACGTAAAAACTCAAATTGTACGCTGAGATATCATCAGTTTACTATAAAAACACACACAATCACGAAACGCTGCCGCAATAACAGGGTAATAACTCGATCGCTACTACGATTCAATGTCCGATCGATTGAAACTATCCAATGGATGTTTAAGTGCTGCCCTCATTAGGCCATACTTTGTCATTAGTCGTGAATTCGACGGATGTTTAATTATAGCACTTTGTCATTCGTTGTGGGGGTTTTAATTTCGTGAGTTATCGTAAATGTTGTATTAGTTACTAACCTAGTTTTGTGTGCATTGTTATTTGAACTAGGTTAACAAGGCTAATCAGTAGGCTAAGCTCTGTCCACTTAAATCTGCATTGTGAGTCATTCTCTTTTATCAAAAGTATTTTACAATACTCCATTTTCAAAATTTATAATTACAGGGATTAAGTCGTGGTTATCTTGAATCACTGGCTAGTGGGGTATTATGCACATTACTAATTTCTCACAGGTTAGGCTAATAAATCCTAACAGTGATAAACGTCACTACTTGGGGAAAGACCCAATAGTGGTATGACCATCGTCACCAGGTGACACGGCGCCAGATAAAAATAAGATAGAAGCCATTGTAATCGCGCTTATGCTGTAATTTATAACCATGTGTCGTTTTATCAAATTCGAATAACTCGCCAGCATTTCCCCGCTCATAAAATATTTTTAAAACATGTTTTAGGTAACCTGCTATAAATCAAGGAAACGTGCTACGGAGCACTAACCAGCTTGAAGAGGTGGCTCAGTTAAAATAAATAAACATGTTTTATAAATCAGGGAATTTACTTGTGAAATTCCTCTACTGTAAATTACGGGGTTTATCCCGCATTATGAAATAAAATAATCGGGCATTTCAAGTTTTAAAAGATCCTGTTAAAAATCTTCCGTTGTCGTATCATTTAATAAATACCACGGGTTCCTGTCCCGCAGCTCCTGACCGGGTCAAACCGGGGCTGGGGTCGTGATAGGAAAAGATGGTATCAGAGCTACTAATTGAGCCACTGATTTAAGCCTATTAAGTATTTATGAAATACTTAATTTTCCTGATTATCATTTTGTGATTATGTGTTTTATTAACTGACTAATTGTTAGTTACAGTATGGGTAAGCAAAAGCTTTCGGATATCTATCGTCAATTAGATAGTATACCAAAAGATAAGGGATCCTCATCCCAATCAAATTCCTCAAGATACTCAATAGATACTGAAGAGGGAATATTTGTTCGTAAGGCACAGTATGACAAACCACTTTCCCCTAATAAAAGAAGTCTGATTATTAGAAAAAGTCAAGAGAAAATAAAGAAGTCCCAACAAAAAGGAGTGATGGGTAATAAGGGAACTCAGAAAATTGGCAATAACCCACCATGGGAAGACAAGTTAGATGAAAAATGGGCAGATCTCTACATGTTAGCTACCGTAGCAGTAAATGCTAATCTTTAAAAATGTCAACACCTCAAACCAGTATTAGTACCCATATCATCCATAAGCCAGAAACTTTAATCTATTAAATAAACTACTAGTATATTTCATAATTTAGTTGTAATAAAAATAAGTGTTTCAATAAAAGGGTTTGTATAATTACTTAGATGTTTCTGATTGTTTTTCTTTAACTATGTGAAAATTTTAACCTAGAATTTTGTATGTTTCTTCATAAATGCTAAACAGCATGAATGAATTATCTGAAGCACTTGAGAGTCTCAATCTCTATCCTGTGAACATAGAAGTTTCCAGAGACTTTACTAGGTATTTGGCCAATATGGAAGAACCTATGGAATTTCAAGCTCCGCCACCAGAGGAACCCAAGCCAAAGAAAAGGAGAAGAATTGTGGGCTGGAGGCGTGTGCGCAGGAGGAAACCAGTAACTCGGAAGGTTGTTAAGACAGAAAATCCAATAGATAAAGGAAAAGGAATAGAAATTGAAGAAAGCTCCAAACAAGAGATTGGAGAACGCTCCAAACAAACCAAGGAAATGACGTTGCAGGAAGAGCTAGATTTCATACTAGCAAGCTGTGATGACCTTAAGCCTGTCAATGAAAACATTTTCACTTATCCTGCTGAAACTCAGCTTCCAATAAATTTGGAACCAGCCATTTCAGATCCCCTTGTCAATACCCGACCTCTAGGAGAAATGGAAGAATGGTGGACCAACGATTGGCAATTCCAAAACCTTCTCAAGAACCCTTATACCTTTTTCCCTCAGTTCGACCCAGAACCTGCACAAAACCCACCAATGAGTAATGAGAATATGTCTGAACTTCGTCATTTTGGCGATGAGTTAATGAATGCAGGAAATAGAATCCGGGAGGTAGGAGAACAGATCTCTTGGAAGTACGACGAAAGGGAGCATCGTTTCTAAGATGACAGCTGACGAAGGTGGAAGGACTGTGGTTATGTGGTAGAAGGAATATGTGTTTAATAATAATAATAAAATATAATCCTGTGAAATAATCTAAGAATAAAACTTTTGTAAGATAACCAATGTGTACGGATGCATAATATAATATATAAAAATACAAGATGAGAAATCGACCATTTTGACTATATATGCTTTATAATTATGTGCAATTGCTTTGTTATATTTAGTATTTATTCTTTTATACTAATTACTTATATAAATTAATTACCAGATGGCACATGCTGGTAATGAACCTGATAATGAAGTTAATCAATCTGAGCATAACAATGAAGATCAATTCCTAAATAGGCAAGATATCGAGAATATCGTTGCTCAGGGAATAGCCAATGCTATTCCAGCAATACTTGCTGCTGCCCGAAATCCAATTGAACCTCAACAAATTATTCCTAGCAAACGCACACAGGGAGATAATTTAAGTAATAGTGTAAACGGAGGCGGCAACCATACTAATAACAACAATGATAGAATACAAGCTCCACTCCTTAAGAAAATGAAAGTTGCAACGTGATGCGTGTGAAGTGTTATATATATTAGGTGTATATTTTAAGTCCCTTTAACACTTTTTAGTCAAGTTTTAAATTTATAAAACACGATATTTACTAACACTAAACACACATATGGGCAAGTGCACCCATCGTGAGCGTAGTATAGTGTTGGTAAGATACCGAGGTCGTCCAAGGACACAAGAGCTTTTAGTACCGGTTTATCCTCAACGTCTAATCAAATCAAAAAGTTTAGAAAAATGTTTTAAGCTAAGAAAAATAAAAACTAACTAAAAATGCTGAAAATAAAAACAGATAGACAAGATGAATCACTTGGTTCCGACGCGTGTATAGTGTAACCTTTGATTATTTCCGCACTTTTGCACTTATTTAAGAGATTATCTTAGTTATTGTAGTAGGCCCCTCTTTTGAAGGTGACGTTACCCTCAACCCAGGAGTTTGAGTCAGCAAGGATACAATCCTAAAGGGTCGGATTATTGAAAGATAATGAATTAAGTTATTAATGCAAGTTATGGTAGTCCCCTCTTTTGGAGGTGACGTTACCCTCGACTAAGTAGTCTGGGTCAGCAGGGATACAGTCCTAAATAGCCGGGTTATAGTATTAATAGTAGCTAACTTATGAGGGGATCAAAGAGTTTGGACCCCCGCCATCCAATACCGTTAAGCATTGAAGGAGGTCCTACTAAATTTGACCCAGGTCCATTGCAGGACCTCTAAACGCTGAACAATGGCAAGACTCTTACCAAACCGTTCCCTTAACCCCCGACCAGGTAGCCAACAAACCTCCATATGGACCGTGGAGATATGAATGGTGAAAATCTTTTATTTTATATAGACAGTAAAATAACGTCAAGACACCACGGACAAACGATAAGGAAGAATCACCTTCAACATAAGAAACTAGTTATTAAATTCATTAATACAAAACCAAATAAAAAGTGCGAAAAGATTAGAAATAAAAAGTATTACACTAGACACTTGTCTTCACCAAGTGATGTAAGAGACTTAGGCAAACATGGCCTTGATTGTCAAGAACTCTTACGATCAATCTTGGATCCCGAGACGACTCACACACTCTATGATGGACAATGGATGATGGTGGTGGATGATGGTGTTATGGTGGTGGTGGGTGGTGGGTGAAGTGTGAGAGAGGTGATGTGCCAAGGGATGGTTTGAGCTTGAGCCAAGCACTCCTATTTATAGGCTGAACAGAAGCTCGGGCACGGCCCCGTGTCCAGTGGGCACGGCCCCGTGTCCACATCCTCTCTTTCTTCATTTAATGCAGCTTTGTCTTATTAGTTGACCACGCCCCCGTGTCTGCTGAGCACGACCCCGTGTGCAGAAGAATCTTTGTACTATGAAGATTTGCCTGGATTGTGCGAATCTTATACTTGACCACGGCCCCGTGTCCGCTGAGCATGGCCCCATGGTAGGTAATAGAAGCTTCTACCACTTTGTCTTTTATGCTGACACTTGGGCACGCCCCCGTGCTGGCTGAGCACGGGGCGTGTTCAGTCTTCTGTTATCTTGTTTTGCTTGGGAAGATGCTGTCGTGGGGTCGGGCATGTCACGTCTTGTTCCTTTTCTTGTATTTATGTTAGATTTTGATGTCTTTTTGCTTCTTTTGTTAATTTGAGCTCATTTAATCCTGAAAATACAAAAGGAAGACAAAAGCACACTTTTTCCAACATTAGTACTAAAAAAGGGTTAGTTTTATGCCACAATTGATGTAATTTATATGTTGCATTTTGCACACATCAAATACCCCCACACTTGAATCTTTGCTTGTCCTCAATCAAAACTCTTTAATATGTGGCTATTACACTCCCAAATGGAATGGGTAGAGAAGAAGGTTTTTGGGCTTGTCATAGAGTGTCAGGATTTCCAAGATTCTTTATTTAGTTTTATTTTTATTTATTTACAATCCTATTCGTCATGATTTATTTAAAACTTTTCATAAGATAAATTACTTATTAGGGCATAACATGCCTCTTTAAAATTCTATTTATATACAAGTTCACATACCTCACGGGGATCACTCAACACTCGGCCGAAGATGTATTTTTGTGGATCACTCGAGAGCGGCATGGAACTTACTCCTACCATAGGCTTGCCAAGCAATCAATCATCCTCCTTTTTAACTTATATACCTTTGTAAATATCAAGAGGACTTTTGGGTGAAGGGTTAGGCTTGGGTTAAAGGTAGGTGGTTGGGTTAGTGGTTAGTGGTTAGTAGAAAAAGGGCGAAAAGCGTAACAAGCGTCGGTTTTCGTAAGACTTTTTATTTTTGTAACTTTTATTTTGATGAAGCTATTATTCAAACAAAGTTATTTTTGATGAACTTCTTTGTTTATTTTCTTTTGCTTCATCATCAACACACAATTTTTTTTTTTTTTTGAAAAGTCATACGAAACACCGAACTTGTTACTAAAACAAAGGGTTAAAAATGAAAAAGGTTTTGGTGGGTAAAAGGGTGTTTGGTTTGGGTTATGAAATAAAAAGGTTTAGGCTCAAAGGGGCTAACTAGGGGGATTTTGGGTAGGTGGTAAAAAAAAAGAAAAATAATGGTGTAGAAATAAAAAGGGGTTAGTCCTAATGCCTCCATCATTTACTTACTCGGGTTTAAGTTGGTAAGGACCAGGAATGTATCGTCGTGGCAAGTTCTAGAGTCGTAAGAACCAAGCGGCTATTCACACAAGAAACGAAAAATGAGCATTTAGTTTAAAGATATGTAATTGTATGCTCAATAAAGGCTCAAAACTCACTTTTGTGGGAATGGGTTTTTATGTGATCAAGTATATATAATTAAATTTTAACTAAGCTTGTCATGCATTTTCATAATTTTCTTATGTTGGTTCTTTTTTATCACGACGCTATCGGTTGTAAATTCGTAAAAATATAACCTTTTTAGAACTTGAAATTCCTGAGTTAAACCTAGACAATTTTTTTTGAAAAAATTTGGGGTGATTAGCGGTTCCAATAAAGTTTTGTGTAAGGCTTGTATTTAGGACTTGCAAGATTCAAGGTTTCAGCATCCCCCCCCCTACACTTAAATTACACATTGTTCTCAATGTGTCCCAAAAATAAGTTTTTAGGTTGATTGAATGTGTAAAATTGTTCAAAAAGCAAAAATTTTGTGTTACTGGGCGCTGAACACGGCCCCGTGTTATCCGGGCACGGCCCCGTGTTCAAGTGCCAGTAACAAAATTAAATCAAGAGAAACAGAAGCCTGGACACGGGGGCGTGTTGGGTGAACACGGCCCGTGTCCAGTTACCTGAACCAGGTCTTTTTCTGCAGACTGTGCAGCACGGGGCCGTGTTGGGCGGACACGGCCCGTGCCGAACTTACTGTAAACGAAGAATTCCGTCGGACGGTTCTGTTTTCCTGCATGGGGTGCTGGTTCAAGTTTCCCTTGTATCCTTTGCCATCTCATGTGTGTTTTATTCATTTCAACACCACCCAAACACCAAATTAACTAAAACCATCATTCATTAGTCATAGAGAATTACATACTAGTCCTAAAAATTAAAATACTAGATAGTTAGGTCAAAGAAACACAAGAAATCCAAACCAAGACGTTCTAGCCTTATTCTAATAGCAAAATTTCTGAAAAGGTAAATCTTCCGGTTAAATGTGGCTTGACAAACTTCTTTCTCCGGGTATGGGTTCCTCACACGTCAGCGAGCCACTCTTTGATCTCCCTAGGGAGAAGAAAAGCGGGCTCATGAGCATTGGGTTGAGGAGGTGCAACTTCCAGCGGGATTTCTTGGAGTTCTTCAAGAGGAGGTTCCGCCGGAATGTCGTCCCATCCGGTAGGATTGTGGATTCCAAGTGCTAGGTTGCAATCCTCTTGAGGGAGGATTGGTTCCATGGGAGGTGTCACAAGAATGTTTAACCTCTGGTGCAAGAGGTTTATTTCTTGAAAACTGTTTTCCAACCCCACCGAGAGATAATTTATACGGTCTATGAGGACCTCCTCCACCGAAGTCATCTCGTCAAAGGCTTCACGTAGCGCCATTACGTATCTTACGAGAGTTGCTTCAATCGATGGCCTCCTTTCCCGTCGACTGTTCCTTGAGTGCGCAGAAGAGGTTCCACTGTTTTGGCTAGACATTCTACGAAAACATACCAAAAATAGTGTGTTTTAATGAAACAATACCACGGACACGGCCCCGTGCTCAATGAGCACGGCCCCGTGTTCAACTTTCTGCATATTTTTAGAACAAGGAATCTTGGGGTTTCAAATTATTTTCTTAACTTATGAAGCTTTTCTGAGCAGAAATAACTTAAAACAATGTTGTCTAACTTATTTTTAACAAGATTCCTTGAACAAAAACATCAACAATCATCACAATGAAGCTTGAAATCAAGCTTCAATGGAGGTGTTGTTGTAAGAAAGGTGAAGAAGAAGGCAATGGATAAAAGAGGAAAGCACAAGATGTTTGTTGGAACCTTCTTTTAGAACTTACCTAGGATGGTAGGTCAGAAAATCCCTTCAAATCTCTGTCCCTGGATGGTCCAAATGTGCAGGATTCTTGGCTGCATTTATAGAAAACGACAGCGTGCTGGACACGGCCCCGTGTCGGCTGGACACGGCCCCGTGTGCAGGCAAGATCCTGACACATTTTGTCCGTATTCTGACAAAAGTCAGAAAGGAATCTTTCGGTGGACACGGGGACGTGTTGACCTGGGCACGGCCCCGTGTCGGAAGGCTGTTTTATGAAGTTTGTCTATTTTCAAGGAACTTTTCCGGATCGGGTGGTTCCTTACTGGATGGAACAACCCCAAAGTGCCTAAGATACCTTAATTGATCTAAATTAAGATGAGAACGCAAGAGGTTGTCGGTGAGGGTGATTCCTATGCTATATGTAGGTGGACAAGTCCAACCCTTTTCCGGGCTCTCGTTAAAGAAGGTGTATGTCGAATCGCTCAGGTCTATGTATGCATCAAACGAAGTTGATGGGGAGTCCTTCACGGCACAATCGACACAGGGACGACTATCGCTCAAGTCCTCACAAGAGTTAGGAGTATCGTCGGAAACAATGAAGTTGTTTGAATGCGTTTCCAACCCTTCTTCTTGGCTATTGTCTTGGAAAAGATTATTGAAATCTTTCCTAAGTTCTTTTAACCAAACAATAATTAGATCTTCTAGTTGAAATAATTCATCGAGAAGCATTTCTCCTAGAATATCCGGTTGGGAGCATTCGAGGGAGAGATAGGGATTATTTTTACTTTCGCCCCTCTTAAGGATACTAGGAATGATGGGTCTATATAGTGGGGTTTATAGGTTAGAAAATAACATTCTAATTCCTTATGGTTACCACGACATAATTGACACCACATAGTACCATAAGAGTGCCGAAAGTAAAAAGTATCAGTATCACTCATGTTTGTGTCAGAAATTACCAACCGTCGGGATCTACGGTTCAATTTTCAGTAACTGAAACTTGGGCACGGGGGCGTGTTGAGTGGGCACGGCCCCGTGTTCAGCTTACTGTCTGACTTAAAACAGGATTGCCAGTTCCAATGATTGGGCACAGGGCGTGTTCAGCGGGCACGGCCCATGCTGAGTTCTGCAGAAGCTGAAAATTTAAGAAAAATCCTAAAAAAATGAAAAATAAGAAAAAACGATTAGGCCGTTGATTCCTAACTTTCTTAAAATCCTTGTGTCCCCGGCAGCGGCGCCAAAAACTTGATGCGTGTGAAGTGTTATATATATTAGGTGTATATTTTAAGCCCCTTTAACACTTTTTTAGTCAAGTTTTAAATTTAATAAACACGATATTTACTAACACTAAACACACATATGGGCAATTGCACCCATCGTGAGCGTAGTATAGTGTTGGTAAGATACCGAGGTCGTCCAAGGACACAAGAGCTTTTAGTACCGGTTTATCCTCAACGTCTAATCAAATCAAAAAGTTTACAAAAATGTTTTAAGCTAAGAAAAATAAAAACTAACTAAAAATGCTGAAAATAAAAATAAAAATAAAAACAGATAGACAAGATGAATCACTTGGTTCCGACGCTTGTATAGTGTAACCTTTGATTATTTCCGCACTTTTGCACTTATTTAAGAGATTCTCTTAGTTATTGTAGTAGGCTCCTCTTTTAAAGGTGACGTTACCCTCAACCCAGGAGTTTGAGTCAGCAAGGATACAATCCTAAAGGGTCGGATTATTGAAAGATAATGAATTAAGTTATTAATGCAAATTATGGTAGGCCCCTCTTTTGGAGATGACGTTACCCTCGACTAAGTAGTCTGAGTCAGCAGGGATACAGTCCTAAATATCCGGGTTATAGTATTAATAGTAGTTAACTTATGAGGGGATCAAAGAGTTTGGACCCCCGCCATCCAATACCGTTAAGCATTGAAGGAGGTCCTACTAAATTTGACCCAGGTCCATTGCAGGACCTCTAAACGCTGAACAATGGCAAGACTATTACCAAACCGTTCCCTTAACCCCCGACCAGGTAGCCAACATACCTCCATATAGACCGTGGAGATATGAATGGTGAAAATCTTTTATTTTATATAGACAGTAAAATAATGTCAAGACACCACGGACAAACGATAAGGAAGAAACACCTTCAACATAAGAAACTAGTTATTAAAGTCATTAATACAAAACCAAATAAAAAGTGCGAAAAGATTAGAAATAAAAAGTATTACACTAGACACTTGTCTTCACCAAGTGGTGTAAGAGACTTAGGCAAACATGGCCTTGATTGTCAAGAACTCTTACGATCAATCTTGGATCCCGAGACGACTCACACACTCTATGATGGACAATGGATGATGGTGGTGGATGATGGTGTTATGGTGGTGGTGGGTGGAGGGTGAAGTGTGAGAGAGGTGGTGTGCCAAGGGATGGTTTGAGCTTGAGCCAAGCACTCCTATTTATAGGCTGAACATAAGCTCGGGCACGGCCCCGTGTCCACATCCTCTCTTTCTTCATTTAATGCAGCTTTGTCTTATTAGTTGACCACGCCCCCGTGTCTGCTGAGCACGACCCCATGTGCAGAAGAATCTTTGTACTATGAAGATTTGCCTAGATTGTGCGAATCTTATAGTTGACCACGGCCCCGTGTCCGCTGAGCACGGTCCCGTGGTGGGCAATAGAAGCTTCTACCACTTTGTCTTTTCTGCTGACACTTGGGCACGCCCCCGTGCTGGCTGAGCACGGGGCGTGTTCAGTCTTCTGTTATCTTGGTTTGCTTGGGAAGATGCTATCGTGGGTCGGGCATGTCACGTCTTGTTCCTTTTCTTGTATTTATGTTAGATTTTGATGTCTTTTTGCTTCTTTTGTTAATTTGAGCTCATTTAATCCTGAAAATACAAAAGGAAGACAAAAGCACACTTTTCCAACATTAGTACTAAAAAAGGGTTAGTTTTATGCCACAATTGATGTCATTTATATGTTGCATTTTGCACACATCACAACGCCTGGTTGCACTTACAAGGAGTTTCTTGCCTGTAAACCAGTTGAGTTTGCAGGTAACGAAGGGGCGACTGCTGCACTGCGTTGGTTAGAGAAAACCGAGGCAGTAATTACAATAAGTAAATATGCCGAGGAAGATAAGGTTATGTACGCGTCGCATCTTTTCAAAGAAGGGGCGCTAGAATGGTGGAATACGGTACTTCGAGCCAACGGAAGAAATGTGGCCTATGCCATGAGATGGGAAGAATTTAAGCAGCTGATGGAAAGAAAATTCTGTCCCAAGTATGAAAAGGAACAAATGGCAAATAAGTTCCTAAACCACCGGATGGTGGATATAGACTGTCGGGGGTATACTTCGACATTCTTCGAGTATGCGAGAGTAGTACCAACTCTGGCTTCCCCAGAACCGGTGCTTATTTCCCGCTATATTTGGGGATTGATTGGTGAAATTCGCGATATCGTTAAAGCGGCGAGACCACACACTATTGACGATGCTGTGGAATTCGCTAACACCCAAACTGACGGGCTGGTACGCATAAGAGAAGAAAACCGGAAGAAGAATGTAGCCCAAAAGATTACCCAGGGATTTCATATGGGTAATAGAAGTAATTTCAAGAGAAGAGGAACTGGGCAATCTTCCATTGTCTCATTTTGCAAAGCCTGTAAAAGAAAGCATTTTGGAAGATGCAAAGGATATTGCAATTTCTGCAAAATTCCTGGACATCAAGAAGAAATTGTAGGAAGAAGAAAGCAACCGTCTGCTACAACTGCGGAGAAGCTGGACATTTCAGGCCAGACTGCCCAAAATTGGCCAAACCAGCTGATAACAAATCCAAACCTGCAGAAGGAGCTACCAAGAAGAATGTAAGAGCCTTCCAGTTAACTACTCAGGAAGCAGAATTAATTCCAGACGTGATAGCTGGTACGAAAGAAATAGTGTATATGATTTCGTTAATCATTAGCACTAAAGGTAAGGAACTTAAAGAAATTTCTGTAGTATCTGAATACCCGGATGTCTTTCCGGAAGAACTACCTGGATTACCATCCAATAGGGAAGTTGAATTTAAAATTCATCTAATTCCGGGAACTATACCAATAGCCAAGGCACCTTATCGGTTAGCACCCACCGAAATGCTAGAATTGAAAAAGCAATTAGATGAATTATTAAGTAAAGTATTCATACAACCTAGTTCATCCCCTTGGGGAGCTCCAGTGTTGTTTGTAAAGAAGAAAGATGGGTCAATGAGAATGTGTATCGATTATAGAGAATTAAATAAGGTTACAATTAAGAATCGATAACCATTACCTAGGATTGATGATCTTTTTGATCAATTGCAAGGAGCTAGATATTTTTCTAAGATAGATTTACGCTCCGGATATCATCAATTGAAGGTACAAGAAGAAGACATACCTAAAACTGCTTTTAGAACTAGGTATGGTCATTACGAGTTTACAGTCATGCCCTTTGGGTTAACCAATGCTCCTGCAGCATTTATGGACATGATGAATAGGATCTGTAAACCGTACTTGGATAAATTTGTAATTGTCTTCATAGACGATATACTTATTTATTCCAAAGGTCACGAAGAACATTGTGAGCACTTGCATGAACTCTTAACTTTGTTAAGAAAAGAAAAGTTGTACGCCAAATTCTTGAAGTTTGAATTTTGGCTGCAAGAAGTGCAATTTTTAGGACATATGGTGAATCACGAAGGTATTTATGTAGATCCTACTAAGATAGAAGCAATCACCAAATGGAAGGTTCCACAATCAGCAATGGAAATTAGAAGTTTTATAGGGTTAGCCGGATACTATAGACGGTTTATTAAGGATTTTTCCAAGATAGTTGTACCATTAACTAAGCTAACCTGTAAATGAGTTAAGTTTGAATGGGGATCTAAACAAGAAGAAGCTTTTAAGATTTTAAAGCAGAAATTAACAAATGCTCCAATTTTAGCCTTACCAGAAGGAACAGAGGATTTTGAAGTATACTGTGATACTTCAAAACTAGGATTAGGATGTGTACTTATGCAACGCAAGAAGGTAATCGCGTATGCATCAAGGCAATTGAAAAAGCACGAAGAAAACTATACGACTCATGACTTAGAATTAGGAGCCATAATTTTTGTCCTTAAGATTTGGAGATATTATCTGTATGGAAGTAAGTTTACTGTTTATACAGATCATAAGAGTTTAAAATATATTTTTGGGCAAAAAGAATTGAATATGAGGCAAAGAAGATGGATGGAAATTCTAAGTGATTACGACTATGATATTCAGTATCACGAAGGAAAGGCAAATGTAGTTGCAGATGCCTTAAGTCGTAAGTATCATGAAAAACAATGACGAGTTCGTGCTCTTAGATTAAGTTTACAATTAGACTTAATGTTCAGGAAACAGCAATCAAGGATGATGCTGAAGGAATGAAAGGAAGGATAAAGGAATTAGAGCAAGGAAGTGATGGAATTTGGAAATTCCACAAGAAAAGAATTTGGGTACCTAGGCAAGGAGATTTAAGACATAAGATCTTAGAAGAAGCCCGTAAATCTAGGTATACCATGCATCCTAGTAACAATAAAATGTACCAAGATTTAAGGAATAATTTCTGGTGGATAGGAATGAAAAAGGACATAGCTAGATATGTTTCTAAATGTCTTACTTGTTCACAAGTTAAGGCAGAAAACCAGAAACCTTCAGGTCTACTACAACAATTAGAAATGCCTGTATGAAAATGGGAACTCATAACAATGGATTTTGTTACTAAGTTACCCAAAACCAGAAAAGGTAATGATGTGATTTGGGTAATTGTTGATCGATTAACCAAATCAGCTCATTTTCTACCCATGAAAGAAACCTTTAGCATGGAAAGGTTAGCCAAGTTGTATGTAGATGAGGTAGTATCCTTACATGGAGTTCCACTCTCCATTGTATCGGATAGAGATAGTCGTTTCACTTCCCATTTCTAGACAAGTTTCCAAGAAGCAATGGGAACCCGACTAAACCTAAGCACTGCTTATCATCCTCAGACAGACGGATAAAGTGAAAGGACGATCCAAACTCTGGAAGACATGCTTAGGGCATGTGTGATAGATTTTGGTGGAAATTGGGATGACCATCTACCTTTAATCGAATTCTCGTATAACAATAGTTATCACTCAAGCATAGAAGCTGCCCCATTCGAAGCATTGTACGGACGAAAATGCAGAACTCCAGTTTGCTGGCCAGAAATAGGAGAAAGTCAATTATCAGGACCCGAAATAGTACAAGAAACTACCGACAAGATTACTCAAATCAAGGAAAGACTAAAGATGGCTCGAGATCGCCAGAAGAGTTATGCAAATAATCGTCGCAAGCCACTAGAATTCCAAGTTGGAGACAGAGTACTATTGAAAGTTTCTCCTTGGAAAGGAGTGGTTCGATTTGGAAAGAAGGGAAAACTGGGTCCAAGGTACGTAGGACCATTTCCAGTCATCCAACGAATAGGACCAGTTGCTTATCGTTTACAACTACCAGAAGAATTAGCTGGAGTACATGACGTATTTCATGTATCCAACCTCAAGAAATGTTTATCAGACGAATCACTGGTAGTACCTCTTCAAGATGTAGAGGTAAATGAAAAGCTATAATTTGTTGAGAAGCCATTACAAATAGAAGACAGAAAGATCAAGTTTCTCAAACACAAGCGACTAGTATTAGTCAAAGTCAAATGGGATTCAAAAAGAGGATCTAAATACACATGGGAGCTGGAATCGGAGATGCAGCGAAAATATCCCTACTTTTTTAAATAAATCTCGAGGACGAGATTTTTATTAAGGTGGGGAGAATGTAACAACTCTCATCAAAATTATTATTCCTTAATATATTTTGTACAATAGGAAACCTTAATTAAGACACCCAAGTGATCCTGCATAAACCCTAAAATTTTCAGAACAATCAGAATCAGGATCAGGGCCCCTAAAACTCAGGGGGGTAAACCCTAGTTAGTATTATCTCGACAGTTTTACGTGTAAAAAGAATTTGAACGATCGGTCAACTTAGCAAACCTACCAAGACACGGGGCTACCCTATGATAGGGTAGTACCCCTCGCGCCACGCGACAGCCCCTAGCGCCACATGAGGGGGGCTGTTTTTAAGATATAAATAGAGGGTGTGGGACTTGATTTCCTGCGTTGGTTCAACGTAAAAACTCAAATTGTACGTTGAGATATCATCAGTTTACTATAAAAACACACACAATCACGAAACGCTGCCGCAATAACAGGGTAATAACTCGATCGCGGCTACGATTCAATGTCTGATAGATTGAAACTATCCAATGGATGTTTAAGTGCTACCCACATTAGGGCCATACTTTGTCATTAGTCGTGAATTCGACGGATGTTTAAGTATAGCACTTTGTCATTCGTTGTGAGGGTTTTAATCTCGTGAGTTATCGTAAATGTTGTATTAGTTACTAACCTAGTTTTGTGTGCATTGTTATTTGAACTAGGTTAACAAGGCTAATCAGTAGGCTAAGCTCTGTCCACTTAAATCTGCATTGTGAGTCATTCTCTTTTATCAAAAGTATTTTACAATACTCCATTTTCAAAAGTTATAATTACAGGGATTAAGTCGTGGTTATCTTGAATCACTGGCTAGTGGGGTATTGTGCACATTACTAATTTCTCACGGGTTAGGCTAATAAATCCTAACAGTGATAAACGTCACTACTTGGGGAAAGACCCAATAGTGGTATGACCATCGTCACCAGGTGACACGGCGCCAGATAAAAATAAGATAGAAGCCATTGTAATCGCTCTTATGCTGTAATTTATAACCATGTTTCGTTTTATCAAATTTGAATAACTCGCCAGCATTTCCCCGCCGAAAAAATATTTTTAAAACATGTTTCAGGCGACCTGCTGTAAATCAAGGAAACGTGGTACGGAGCACTAACCAGCGTGAAGAGGTGGCTCAGTTAAAATAAATAAACATGTTTTATAAATCAGGGAATTTACTTGTGAAATTCCTCTACTGTAAATTACGGGGTTTATCCCGCATTATGAAATAAAATAATCTGGCATTTCAAGTTTTAAAAGATCCTGTTAAAAATCTACCGCTGTCGCATCATTTAATAAATCCCACGGGTTCCTGTCCCGCGGCTCCTGACCGGGTCAAACTGGGGCTGGGGTCGTGACAGTAATCTTTCAAGCGAAATGACTATTTCGTGCGGAATAGTCAAACGAAATCACACTCTTCAAGCGAAATAGTTCTCTGGTATGAAATGGAAGTCTATTTCGTACGAAATGAAGTCCAATATATTGATTTCGTGCGAAATGTGTTGATTTCGTGCGAAATGAAGTTGCACCAAATTGATTTCGTGCAAAATGACGATCAGACTGTTGATTTCGTGCGAAATGAAGATCACAATGTTGATTTCGTATGGAATGATGATGACGTCACACTGTCCGCCAAGATTTTGTCAAATTGATCCGGTTTTTCGTCGAATTAACGTCCAATTCTTTCAAGGATTCATTAAAACTATGTTTCACGTGTAATGTGTGAAAATTAGTCCATTTTAACCGTAAAAACTCCGTTAATTTTGAAAAGAATGAGTAGAAGTGAGAAAAACTAGTGAAAACAAGCTGAATCGGAATGAACTCTTCCTCCTGAGCTCTGATACCACTTGTTGGATCGTCGTATGACCCGAATGAGTCGTTCAGAAGAGTTTTGAGTCAGAATCAAAGGCGGAATCAATGATTCTAACTTGATACAGCTGAATTCTCCCTAATTATCTTCTTATTAATGATTTCAAAGCTTTTACAGATCGTTTGACAAACTGGCAGCACCTCGGCTCTGAAATCGGAAAGTTACAAATGATGAACTAGGCTCATATATATATATAGGGGTGGTGATTTCGTGCGAAATACCTTTGTGTTATTTCGTACGAAATAGCTCTTGCTATTTCGTGCGAAATACCCTTTTTACATCTAAAACCTATTTTCTATCCTGCTGAGCACTGATTAATCCTATCTAGACACAAGACTCTATAAAGACGAAGTTAACAGACATTAATATACCAACACTATCTACCTCCTTAGTTTAATGCATTCATCTGTTAAATGTCCATAGTCCTGATGGTATGCACACCGTTTGGATTTATCCTTAATGGAGTTTGACTTTCCGTTCTTCCTTGGCCACCGTGCCTTCTCACCTAAATTCTGCAAAGCAAGCATTAGTTCACTATTATCAATGGAGAAGCAATATTTTGATATCTTAGGATATTCTTATGCGTCTTCATCTTGTTCCACCACGTGGGCGTTTTGGTTATTTGTTTTTGAATAGGGCTTGGATCTGTTATTCTTATAGAAGGATCCCTACTTCTTATTATAGTTCTCATGGTTGGTGGAATCACCGAGCCTGTCTTGGATTCTTTTTTCATCTTCTAGTTTGATGAACCTCAAGGCTCTGTTCCTGACTTCATCTAGATTCCTACATGGGGTCATTACAAGATCATCATAAAATGGAGAATACTTTTGCAATCCCATCTTGAATGCTTCAACTGCAGTCGCAATGTCAAGATTTGGGATCTCTGTAAGTCCCTTAATCCATTTTAATCGGTTAACCAATAAATTTTGATTATAATAGTGTATTAAGATTTAATATACACTTAAAAATACGAGCTTGTTTAAACATTTTATTAAATAAAACATTCTAACATTTTGTAATTTAATTCGCCGTTTTAAAATGTGACGACGACACTATTCGCGGAAGCTTTGATCTCGATCGTGTTCGGTTCTTCATCGGGCTCGGTCGTCATCCGGTACTACTAGGAAACCTACATTCCATAAACATGAAATGATTTTAGTCATACGTGGTTTAAAACGTGTTCAAACGGATTCGCGAAACAAAACTTAACAAAAATAACTGGGCGCCACCGTAACTTACGGTAGCCACTTGGCTTTCAGAGGCTGCTGTAAGGCAGTATAATACCACCGTAACAACTTTCATTGCTACCGTAAGTTACGGTAGCTACCGTAACTTGCGGTAGCTACTGCATGTTCTTCACATTTTGCTGTTTTGACCCGTTCATGTATAAATCAAACAAAAACAGGTTTGTATGCTCCCTAAACTCATGAAATTCATAATTTCAATATCTCCTATCATATTAGGTTCAAGTCACGAGTTTCTTACGTAATTAGAACTCGTTTACGCTCAAGTGCTTATTTTGACCCGTTAAGGGCATTTAAGCACTTTCTAGCTTAAAATCGTTTTCGATTGCTTCTAGCATTACATTACCACATTTCTTATCATATAATTTTCCATCACAACTGTATTTATGGTGGGTTTACTATGGTAATCTATATAAACTGGGTTTTACCCCTCAACTCATTATTTTACGGCAAAGGCTCAAATAGAGCCATTTGACTAACGTATTACATCTTTCAGCTTCTATACTTGTCCTAAGTATTTATCTAATCATAAAACTCGTTTCCAAACAACCTTTAAGGGTTGTTTGCTCAGTTTAACTTATAAGGACGTTCTGGTCCATTTTGGCCCTTCATTGACGATTAGAGACTTTTGTAAACATGTTTGACCCATAAGTCCTCTTTTAACTATGATTTTGTTTGAGAAGTCATTAGGCCTTTCAAACGTAATGACCATCGTTCGTAACATTCGGTTTACCTATTAAAGTAACCAAAATCTATTTTAGACTCCGATTAACTCTCATTTAACCTTACGTTTAAATGAGAGTTATTATATTATGCGTACCTGGCTCGGACCATTATATTGACCCATTTAAATACCTTGCCTCAATAGCCACTAAGTAATAGCGATGTAAATATCCACTCGATAATTATCTCTGAAATCATACAACTCAACAAACCATTAGTCGATATTGTCAAAGAGTGATATTTTCGCCTTTTGACCCGTTTGGTCTAAATGACCGATTATATTGGCGAGATGAAGCTTATTGCCATCTCGTCTACACGACTCGCTCCGGTTTACACCGCACGGTCGCTTTAATTATAAACCACCTCTTAACGCTTTTTGGCCTATTAAGGCTTACGAAATAAGTATCTTTTAAAACTAACAATTATTGTCAACGAGTGACCAAATTACAATTTTACCCTTATTGGTTATCATGATTTACCTTATATGGTAACCTTTAAAAGTACATGTTTCATCCGTCATAATATGATCGAATTACCGATTTAACTCATTTTTAACCATCAGTACGGTTTCTTATCCTATTTGGTTATCTTGTTCCGTATGGCTACACTCCGGAACACCATATCTCAATTAGGCATTTGTCTTATTTGTAATCAATACGACAAAAGAACATTCTAAAATATATGACTAGTGTAAGCTATACTTACCTTGCATCCGGTTATGCTCTTTTCCGCGTACCTGATCCGTTTCACCCGCTTCTTCCCCAAGCCTCCATCTTGTTTGTCAAGAGTCAAACTATCATATAGTGTTCACAAGGTGATTAGGTTAGTCGTTCTAGATCGTAATCTTTACGCCTTATGACACTTTATACTACTTTTCTTACCGAACTCTATTATAGGTCGGTTTGACTTTCTAAGAGTCAAGCCGCCTTTTAGCATGTGAAATTGAGCAACTAAATATAACAAACTTATGTTGGCGTTCCGCTCTTTACTCGATGGCTCTATTCTTAGGCCACCACTTGAACTAATATTTATTCCGAGTTCACACTATTTTAACACTAAGTTATCTGAGCTCTCAATTATTAAAGTTACATTATTCTTTCATTACGCAAAAATCTACGGGTTTTCGTCTATCCCGTTTCACCATGTCATTAGGCATTTATCCAAATACTTATTCTAATCAAGTTCTATCTATGAACTAGTAGGTACCCAATTTCACTTAGGCATTTTATCGAACACCTTATGGGCGAAATTCGTATACTTCTTTTATCAAGTTCATGGTTATCGTTTTAACCAAGTTTTAAATCATCAAATTCAAACCTCCATGTCTAGTGTACATGAACTACACCTAGAACTAGCATTACAACATCAATGTTCATCCATTTAACACCTTAATTCAAGTGTTCATCATATTTTTACAAAACCCATTTAACACATAAATGGATGGTTGTGGATTTCATATCTATGAACACTAATCCAACAAATTATTGTTTAGGGTTTGCTCCTAGACATGATTTCATCCTAAATTCATCTAAACTTCAATCATGCAAGCCAAATTTTCGATTTCATATGTTCACCAAGAATTCAAATGGAACTAAATAATGAAATTTGGCATACCTTATGATCCCTACATCAAGGTGATCACGAATTCGCGTTCATGCATTGATTTGGGGCTAGAATCGACCTTCAAATTGTTGAATTTGGTTGAGTTAGGGTTTTGGCTCCTTGGAGCCCTTCCTGGTCGATCCAGAACACGCACCACACACACTCTTATGTGTGTGTGTGTGTTGTGTTATTTTATTTAGTTTAATAAAACCATTTTCAAGTTATCCCATTTTGGTCCCTCATGTTTGGTTAGTTATTAATTAGGTCACAACCTAATTATTTTTAACAATATTCCCACTTATTAACTAGGTTTGGCATTCCTAGTTATCCTAGTGGATTCGGGGAATCTACAACTAAGTTTATTTTAAGTCCCGTTAACTCGGGCCTTTTATAAACTTTATTTATCCATAGGCCTTTATTTAACCTTTTTAATAAATATTAGGTTTGTTTACTTAAAATTCCTAATATTCACCAGGTAAATTTTACCACTAACGGTGCTTTATCCGTCTTTTAGTATTAACGGGGTTTGATTACCAAACCCGTTTTCGGGGTGTTACAATCTCTAAGGATTCTCTTCCAAATTTGTGACATAATCGCAAAGGGATTCATCACGGGCTTGGATAATTTTACACAGGTCACAAGGTAACCTCTCAAATGTCCTACTACAAGAAACCTGATTACTAAACAGATTAACTAAATGTGAAAATGATGTAATAGAATAGGGAGGAAGACTTAGCATCCATTATAATGCAGATTCAGTGAGTGTGAATCCGAAACCCTTGCATATGCAAGCTTCTTTTAGTCTTTCTGGAATGGGGTTTTCTCCATTCTTTCTCTGTGTTGGGCTACATGCTCATCCGGATCTGTTATACCATCATACAACTTCATGTTGGGGGTTTCGAAGCGCTTGGGTATCTCTGCATTACATATTGGTGGTGCAAAATGAGATATCCTATGGCTTCTGTCCGGAATCTTAGGAATAGGTTAGACCATTCCCGGGACGTTAGATATCATATCCTTGAGCTTCTACAACTCCCTAGCCATGGCTTGATTGATCCCTGCATCCTGCACATAACCATAGTTAGTATCTAAAGATGTATTATGGAAACTGTTACCTCCTGGTTAACTTAAGGGTGGTATTCTAGAAGAGTATCTAGGATAAGACATGTCTGCAGTTATAGTCTGGCCTGAGGAAGCAATAGTCTGCATAGGGATGAAATCTGTCATACCCCGACCGCGTAAAACAACAAACCGCGGTGGAAACGTCGAGGAGTGGAGCAACAGAATTATTGTTTCAACAACCATGGTAATTAAAGTTTTGTATTATTAAGATTAAAGTTTACATTGTCTTGGAATTTAACAGAAACATAACATAATTAACTGTCTCTTAAGTCACTAAGGCCCAAGTCCGCCTAAGTGAAGCACAAACATCATCATGCATTAGCACCTGTAACACCTGTGAAAATAGGTACATCAGCATAAAAATGCCTGTGAGATACATAGGTTTTGTTTATGCAGGATTCATGACTTGCAGTTAAAAGAAGTGTTTAACAAAAAGTAGTCATGAACCTTGTAAAATATTTTCTTTTATAAAATCATGTGAAAATCGATAAGAATTCATATGATATAAAAGAAATATGCATGGTTAAATAAATAACCAAGTGGAAATGAATTTGTATAAAACATGTGATTTATAAAACAATGTCGTGCTTTTGTATAAAATGTATCATGTCTTTGTTCCTGTCAAAGTGGCTTAGATAACGCTACATTATGTAATATAATAAAAGCACTTATATATAGGATGTACCAGCGGCGTATCCACCATGCTTTTATCACATTACACATAGCCTCGTTATATAAGTCACTTATCAATAATCAACCAAAATGTTATGTTTGAAACAAATGTCAAAATGTTTATGTGTAAATTGTGTCATGTATATCCAAATGTAATGTATAGCAAGTAGAAAGTATCTACTCAAACTATATGATAATGTCTATGTGAAAAACGAATGTCATGTACGGTGAATAAAAAGAATTTACTCAACCCCATAGGAAAATGTACAAAAAAAATCTTTGAATAAACCAAAGTTTAAATCAAATGTTATGTTTTGCAGAAAACAATGCTTTATGATTACAAACATTTATGTAGTAATGTTTATCACATACATTCAAGCGTTGCGACTGTGGCGACAAACCTTTAAACAAATTAAAGGTTTATCTAAATTATGTATATCGGATTCTATCATTTCCAACTTCCAAACAAACCTAGGAAGTCGGAAACGGGATTTGTCAAGTCCTATGGTACCATTACATACTATCGAGCGGCGTGATCAATGTTAATGAATGTATTATTGTCCCGATTTAACATACCAAATGTCATAACCAATGTAGCATGTGAAAACCATGTACTAAGTATGCTAAGTAAACATACATAGTAGAAATGTTCATGAAATCAATGTGCTAGCATGCTAAGTAAACATACATAGCAAAAATGTTTATGAAATCAATGTGCTAGCATGCTAAGTAAACATACATAGCAAAACACAAAGGCGAAATCATGTACTATATGTGTACTAGGTGAAACTAGCATGGTTATGTCACAAAAGCAATGAATAGCACGAAAGTAACAAGTACGCACATGTGTGTCACCACAAATTATTTGAAAACGGTAAAAGAGGGGAACTATGTACTCACTTGGGATTGCTTATTAGTCTTGGGATTAAGACCAAATTAAGCTCCAAGGATCACGGAATCAACAAGGCACCTAATATAGGTAACTACGTTAATAACCGGATCCTAAATCGGGAGATAGGATAGAATGATGTTCTATAAATCAAATGAGTATTTGAACTCATATGGCATGATTTAATAGAGCTAACATTCTGATTTGGAAGCTAACCTAAGTTCTTTTGACCCGTTTCGACCCGTTACGGTAGTTTAAGCTACTATAACCCGTCGTTTGCGTAAACCTAAGGTCGGATGGTTATATATGTCCTAAGTTAAGTCTTACATGCCCAATTATTCCTAAACATGTTACTAAATCAGATTATATGTCGAAAACTTGATCACATATGCAAATTATGAATTTATGCTTCAAAAGGGCATTTTGGTCATTTTCTATGGGCATATAAACTACTTAACGGATAACTAACCAACCTACGTGATCATAAGGTATAACCTCAGAGGTTATTCCCTATGCAACTACGATCACTAAATATGCTTGGTCGGATCCTAATGATCGACCAAACGGGTCGGGTTCGAAAGTCTAAGCGGTTGTTTAAACCGCTTAACTTACGACCCTAAACAAGCACTAAACTAGTAGTGACGAGTTAAACATGTCAAAACATGTTTATCTAGCTTAGAAAACTGATTTGGTATCAAAACAAAGTGTTTTGATACCTAAAAGTAGTTCCGTTGCAAAATGCGTGTAAATACGCATTTTGACCGAAACTTTGACTCGTCACTACACCTAGTCAACGTGGTAATCAGTAGGTATAATCACTAAGGATTATAACCATCGTGATTACAATCACGTTGCAAAGTTCAATTGAACTTTGACTTGACCAATTGATGGTCAAAACTGAAAGTCAAACTGTTGGTCAAACGGTTTGACTTTCAGCTCTAAATAGCTGAAAATCACTACTAAGCCATGAAAGAACACTTACAAGGTGTTCAAAGGCTAGAAGGATGATCTTAGAACTCAGGTAGGTGGTTCCTTTGCAGGGATTCCTCCACTTAGAGTTCCAAAATGAGAAATGAGCAATGAATCAAGAGAATGGCCAAGCTATTTATACTTGTGGTGATGAAACAAGATCATGCCATGTGTTTGTTTGGCCACCAAGTAAGAAATCCTTGCGATACATGTGTTATGAGCCAGCTAACATACTTGGGAAGGTGTTAACTTGCTCCCCAAAACATGGAAATTGCATACAAGGGCCTGATTTGCAAAACAGCAGCTGAAAAACAAGTTTCTGCCATTGGGGGTTCTCTCGCGTCCCGTGTAAGAATAGGGGATGGGCTACGCAGCCTGCGACCTCCCTTCAGTTCAGCACAAGTTTCAGTTTTGACAGTTTTGGTCCCTGCACGTGTTAGAGCTGATTTTTGGCACTTTTAACCCTCGTTAAGCCATTTTCAAGGCTCTATAAGGTATTCAAAGTATAGGGGATACAAAATATGCTTGGAAATATCACGGATGTCGGTTCGTTTGGTTGTACGGTTACGTTGTTCGGTTAATTACGACGAAACTCGAACGGACACGAAAACGATCCAAATTAAGTGACGAATGGTATTTTTGCATTCCGATCACTAAAATAAAATATTGTAGGGTCTAAAAATTTTTTTGGATGTCCGGATGTGGTCAGAACGTACGATATGTGCGTAAATGCAAACTTACGCTGTTATTGACACTTTTAGTCCCTGTATGATCAAATAAGCATATTTTCGCACACCGAACCACTCAAAGCTTATTTCTAAGCTATGTTTAGGTTATTTATGATATGTTTAGCTTATGATTATATTCTGGAATGTACGTTGCCATACGAAACGACAGACTTTTGTAGTTTGAGGCAAATAGTCCCTGTAAGCGAACAAACTTGTTTTTGCCATACCAAACCATTTGAAACTTATTTCTAAGTTATGTAAGGGTTATTTAAGGTATGTTAAGCTTATGATGCTGTTTCGGAGTGTTTGTCGTGTTAAACTGATTACGTTTACGCATCGGTTTGCGTTTAACTTTCCAGAAAGCGATATAAAGTTTAAAATCGATCAAAAATCAAAACGCGCAAAATATCAAACATAAATACCAAACATTGGGATCAAAAGACATTGTTTTATTGATATTGAATTGTTCAGAGTTTACACAATGGTTTCACAAGCACAGATGTCACAAAATCCCCATCATGGATCTCTGAGTGGTTGTCTCCTTGAGGATCCTTGATCTTGGAATACACTGGAACCAGGAAAGGTCTGTGTTGAAGGTCTTGGTGGGTAATCCATGGATCCTTGAGCTCGAGCTGAGGATCCTTGTTGATAAAAGTAGGATCCTTGAGGCTGGAACATCTCCATGTATCCTTCTGAATGGATGAAGGATCCTTGAGGCTGAGTCATGTATCCTTCTGAACCAGTGATCCTTGTTAAGGGATAAAGGATCATTCCTGCTCCATGTAGCTTTTCATCTGCGAATACAAAACAAAAATTTCATTGTCAGTATTTGTAGAAGATGAAGTAGCAGAAGTTTTGGATCCTTGGAAGAAAGATGATTTCTTCTTTTTAACAGTTCTATTATTCTTTTGGAATTATGGAGGAATAGGATGCAACATGTAACTATGTTCTAACATCCATCAAAATCGGACCTGCGAAACCCGATCCGGATTATAAAACCAGATTCAATGAAGAATTTAATAAAATAGGAACCATTTAAATTTTGCTTATTCCTCCGAAATGATCCTTGAGGCTGAGTCATGTATCCTTCTGAACCAGTGATCCTTGTTAAGGGATAAAGGATCATTGCTGCTCCATGTAGCTTTTCATCTGCGAATACAAAACAAAAATTTCATTGTCAGTATTTGTAGAAGATGAAGTAGTAGAAGTTTTGGATCCTTGGAAGAAAGATGATTTCTTCTTTTTAACAGTTCTATTATTCTTTTGGAATTGTGGAGGAATAGGATGCAACATGTAACTATGTTCTAACATCCATCAAAATCGGACCTCCGAAACCCGATCCGGATTATAAAACCAGATTCAACGAAGAATTTAATAAAATAGGAACCATTTAAATTTTGCTTATTTTTTATTATTTAAATACTTAAATTGGTTACGTATCACGTTGGGTGAACACCGGATTGAAAACAATAGACGTATAAAGAAGTTTGGCTAGTTCAGATCAATTTATAATGGGGAAGTATTAATGACGTTATGTTGATTGATGTCATAAGGTTGGTTAAAAATATAATTAAAAGTGTCCTAATCACCTTTACTAGTAAAGAGCAAGTAGGGTGTCGAATCCACGGGGAATTAGTGGAAAGTGTAAAAGTTCATTGCTTTGATTGGTTATCTAATTCTAAAATAATTGCTTTTTGCGTGGGAAACCAAGAAGGGATGTGGATAAAAGCTTGAAGAGATTGAAAGTGACTGAAATCAATGAAACAAAAAATGAAAAAATTGAGAATTTTTAAAATTTTTAAAAAAATTCATTGCTTTAAGTAAGCTAAATGGATTCGAAAACCTAAAGTTTCAATCACTAATGGGTTCCTTGCCGGTAGTAAACTAACATAGTCCCTTGTCATGGTCGTTCATTTAAGTTTCATGAGAGTAGGTCTGACAAGTGTTTTTAGAGAAAAGAGTTGAGAAGAGATGTCTATTTAGGGGTAACATGCTTTAGATTGCATATGCTACATGTCGGTAACCTTTTACCCTTTCTTGGTGAGATCTTGAGCCTGTAGAACTGATAGAATGATTTACATTATGAATTCATTTGTTGAGAGCTGGCCACATGTTATTCTATGTTAGAACTTGTGTAATTTGATACATGCTGAGATTGTGGATTTGACATGTGCATGTAAATGATAAAGGCATTTGGTTCTTCCTTACACCCGTTGTGTTTGTTTTATGTTTACCCAACTATCACCCTTTGTAGCCCTGTTGAGCCATACACCTTTCGTTCATCCACCCAGTGTGAATTGTGTTGATATCGACCGTGAATGACAAAGTTAAGAAAAAAAGAAAAGAAAGAAAAAGAACAAAAAGAACAAAAAGAGAGTTTTTGTATGAATATTATCTATGTTGTTTTGGGTAGAAATCAACCCAAAAGTATGAGTCATTATGTTTTGCAAATAAAAGCATCACGGTTTGGTTGTTCGTTTGTTAGCCACATAAAAAAAACATTTTAATAAAGCCGAAAATCTTCCTACCCTTAGCCTAAGCCCAAAAACCCAAAAGTCCTTTTGATATGTGTCGTGTTACATGTTACAGTGGAGGTGTGATTGTTATACAAGCCTATGATTATAGAATTTCATGTTTGGTTTTGAGTGTTATATATACTAGCACATAAGACACTAGTTCAGATAATAAACCGAGAGGAGAGTCTATTATGAGGGGCGTGTAGCATGTGTTATAATCGTAAGCATGTTAGTTTTAAATAGGTAAGTCTTAAGTTTTAAAAGTTGCACCAATTGCTTGTCAGACTGTTAATCTCGATTGTGTTAGTCTATGGGACGGGTATGACTTGGGAACTTAAATTGTTGAATTGGTAAAGGGATTTATAGGTATTATTACTGTGGTGAGTAGTTCCGGATTTGTTTGCTTGAGGACAATCAAAGGTAAGTGTAGGGATTTGATGGAGAGGGTGAAACCTAAGCTTTAAATTGTTTATCTTGTTTGTTTTGTTCGTGTTTAAGTAATTATATGCGTTGAATAAGATAACTACGAGAAATTGTGGTTTTTGCAGGTTAATTGCTTAATTTGAGGAAGTTAACATGTTTAGAGATGAAGTGGAACGCTAGCGATTGACAATTACAACCAGCGGTATTAATCGTGACTTGTTCGGGTTGAATTCATGGCTTAGATGCGTAAAGAATACGAAGCAATGAAGTTTATGGGCCATTTAGTAAGTAATTGGAAGATAAAGTGTCTTATATGTGAGAGGAACATGAAAGACTGAAGTACAGGGGCCTAAATGTCAATATTGGAAAGTGGATAAAAGGATGAAAGAAGAGCTGAAGTCTCGCGCCGTGGCTTAAGGTCCCATTACCGTAAGTTACAGTTGGTATATCAATAATGAAAATGTAACAATAGGTCTGTATAGTAACTTAGAGTTACTTACCTCCACTTACGGCTGAAAGAGAATCCCGACCATTGTTGGGTCGTAAGCTCCGGTCCTAAGACCGGAACTTACGACGTGTTTCATGGGGCTGTGCAGATGTTATTGGAGGGGTTTAAAGGGGTTTTAACCCTAATTCTTATAATCACTTCTTCACGAACGAATTTTGACAGCAAAGACACATCTGTTTGGCTCTCATAACTCATCCTCAACATCATAATCTGCCACAATCAACCACGTCAATCATGCAATCCTTCTCTTTTCAAGCTTTGGAAGACCAATTTTGCAACATGAGTGGCTAAACCACCCGTTATCATCTCGGGGACTAGGGTTTATGTTAGAAACTGGGTTAATTTATATTTATGAACTTTTGGATTGGGATTTGACTAATCATTCGGTTAGTTTATCTTATTATTTACTTGTTTTCGATTAAACGATTGTTTGATTATCAAAGACAAACGTGTTCATCAGTTATTTGGTTTTGTCATCAAGAATTGGGATTAAATTCTAAATTTTCATTGTTCTTCAACCTTTATGACATCGATCAAAATGGGAGAAGTTTTCTGGCTCTTGATCAGCCATCTCGTGAGCTGCTTGTTCTAGATCATGAGCAACGGTTGATGAATTAGCTTTGGCTTTTACTTCTGAACGTAAGAGAACGAGATTTTGTTGAGCAGTCTTATCAATTTCTAGATCAAACAAGAGCGGTGAGGATTTCTTTGAAAACCTGGTATGCATGCAACACTAGAATCACCTGCACACAGACAAACACGAAACCAACGCAATACTGAACGAAACTAGAAGAACAAAAGAAATGAAGTATTTTTAATTTTTGGTTTTTTTCTAATTTTTTATGCTTTAAACTTTAAAGAAAAACAACTAACTAAACACTAAGCGCACCGATTCCCCGGCAACGGCGCCATTTTGATCGATGTCATAAGATCGGTCAAAAATATAACTAAAAGTGTCCTAATCACCTTTACTAGTAAAGAGCATGTAGGGTGTCGAATCCATGGGGAATTAGTGGAAAGTGTAAGAGTTCATTGCTTTGATTGGTTATCTAATTTTAAACTAATTGCTTTTTGCTAATTGAGAAAGTTATTAGAAAAAAAAAACTTAATTAATATGGCTGTAAACAATTATGAAAAAAGAGACCAATCTCTGAGTTTTCAGGTTGTGTAGAAAATCGGGTAACTTAATTACTACCAATTGGAAATTACATAGACATGATTTGATAACTACTTGTTCTGACAAATAATTAACAGATAATATATTTGACTGGATTGGTCCACGTTCGAAACCGAAAGATTGATGCTACTAAATTGTAATCTAATTAATTACCAATCCTAGATTTCATACACACAAACAAGTTCAATGGTTAAAGGTTAAAGAACAATGACAACTTATAATTTAATCCCAATTGTTGATGACAAAACCAAATAACTGATGAACAAGAATGTCTATGATAATCAAACAATGGTTTAATCAAAAACAAGTAAACAATAAGATAAACTAACCGAATGATTAGTCAAATCCCAATCTAAAAGTTCATAAATATAAATCAACCCAGTTTCTAACACAAACCCTAGTCTCGGAGATGAGTACGGGTGGTTTAGCCGCTCATGTTGCAAAATTGGTCGTCAAAAGCTTGAAAAGAGAAGGATTGCATGATTGATGACGTTGATTGTGGCAGATTATGATGTTGAGGATGAGTTATGAGAACCAAAAAGATGTGTCTTTGCTGCCAAAATCCGTTCGTGAAGAAGTGATCATAAGAATTAGGGTTAAAACCCCTTTAAACCCCTCAAATAACAACATCTGAGTGCCCCTAATGGTTGGAATTCTCTTTCAGCCATAAGTGGAGGTAAGGAATCGTAAGTTACTATACAGACATGCTGTTACATTTTCATCATTCACATACCAACCGTAACTTACGGTAATGGGCCGTAAGCCACGACGCGAGACTTTAGCTCTTCTTTCATCCTCTTATCCACTTTCTAATATTGACTTTTAGGCCCCAGTACTTCAGTCTTTCATGTTCCTCTCACATATAAGACACTTCATATTCCAATTACTTACCAAATGGCCCTTGAACTTCGTTGCTTTGCATTCTTTACGCATCTAAACCATCAATTCGACCCGAACAAGTCACGATTAATTCCGTTGGCTGCAATTGCCAATCTCGAGCGTTCCACTTCATCTCTAAACATGTTAACTTCCTCAGATTAAACAATTAACCTGCAAAAACCACAATTTCTCGTAGTTATCTTATTCAACACATATAATTACTTAAAACTGAACAAAACACACAAGATAACACTTTAAAGCTCGGGTTTCACCCTCTCCATCATATGTATAAGTCAAGGGGTTAATAATATAAATAATACTATAAAAACACAATAACTTTGAGATAATGTTTTAGTTGATTATTTGTAACTTGTGGTTATTAAAATAATAATTGTTTGTTCATAATTTTGAGGTTAGTTAAAGTGTAAAAACGTATATAATATTTTTAAAACTATCATCTTCTCTGGATGATTAATATGATTTAAATAATTTTAAACTTCACATATTTGTTCATAATTTTGAGGTTAGTTAAAGTGT
Organism: Helianthus tuberosus; assembly: GCA_030545235.1. Taxonomy (NCBI): domain Eukaryota; kingdom Viridiplantae; phylum Streptophyta; class Magnoliopsida; order Asterales; family Asteraceae; genus Helianthus; species Helianthus tuberosus. Next base: position 198,817,426 of record CM060363.1, on the reverse strand, counting down.
AAAAACGTATATAATATTTTTAAAACTATTATCTTCTCTGGATGATTAATATGATTTAAATAATTTTAAACTTCACATATTATAAAAAAAACGGTTTTATAAACCGATTTTTGATAGTGAGGTAATTAAAAAAAAAGGAACTACACATTTATTTTGTACTAAAATTGGAGTGGGGGTTATGACTTTCCAACCGACCAACAATTTTTTTTTTTTTTGAAAGGTTTGGTTTAGTGGTAATCCCCATGCAAGCCGCATGCCCCAAGTTCTATTCCCACACCGACCAACAATTATTGCATACTACCTTTTAACCAAATATAATCTGAATTGACACTCTCTAAATGGCTTCTGTATACTCTAAAAAAATTAAAGAACACAAAACCACCAGAATGGTTCTTGTTGTTTCTCTATAAGCCACTGTGATGTCGTCATCAAACACCACTTCTTCAACTAAGGTAACAATTATAATTTGGTTGTTTTAAATGATTCTGCACATTTTGGATATTATTATAATCCATGTGTTAATCCACTTTGAGATTTTTGAAGCTACATAGATAGATACAATCATATATTTTGATGAGAGTAATACTAGTCATTGTAATGCATAATAGTCCTATTATTATAAATGTGAAATTTCAAATTCATATAATATTATATATAAGTTGGTATTATGTTAGATCCATTAATTGTATAAAACAGTTTTGAACTAATTCTGTAAAGACTACGCTTCATTCTAAAGGAGAGAAAATACACCCATTCAAATAAAAGTTATATATAAAACTCTCAAATCTAAATTCTGTTAATCCATAATTTTTTTAGATACTTTTTGACGATTTTAACTCATTATATATGTATATTTTTAGGTCTAAATAAATTATAATGGTCTTAAGAATTTTTTGATGATTTTTATGAGACTAGCTAGTTTAATATATTTTTTGAAAATCAATTTTTATATATTTATGCCGTTAATCTTATTTAGAATTACATACTATTTGATATTTACTTTAGAAAAAAAGTTCATTATACATTTTTATACGGATCGTAAAAATAATTTTTGTCATATTCATTATATAAAACTATATATTTATTTCTAATCTATGAATTCGTCACATCATATAAGTTATAGTGTTTATTTACTTAAATATGAATACCTGGACATTTTATCCTTACATTAATGGTTTGTGTTATATACTTAAGACATTTTTTTACATACTTACTCTACATTTTATATTATTTTTAGATTTGTTATTGCTCCATAACCAGTACTCATATATTATATTCTTTGGATCAAGTCGTATTCACACAAACTATATTCATTTTCACCACTTTGTATAAATACAAGTTATTTATTATAAGTTGAATTCATATACTCTACGACACTATTTATTTATTTATTTATTTATTTGAGATTTTAGAAACTTAAACTAAATCCCTAGTCTTATATGAACCTAGGAATCTCTAAGACATTCGAATGCATTTTATTCTATTATTATTCGTAATTGTATCATACATACTATCATGGAAAGTTTGGGATGATCCAAACCGCTACTGACTTGTGCTAGTTATATTTAATAATGTTCGCAAAGTGTGAGTAAACTCTCTCCCCTTTTTATCACTAACTTTTTGGGGTGTATCAATGTGTCTCGTTCAATTGTTTTTATCTAAATTTAAAGCATGCAATATTTGGTGTGTCGTATATGCATTTATTTGATGTTGTTGTTGTTTGTTGAGGTTATCGTTGCTATTGCGTTGGTCATTATAGTCAATAGTTATTCATTCAGTGGATCCACGGCTGACCTTTCCTCATGACCTGGAGATGTCGGTATTGCCTCATTAGTCTTGGACTGACATTTCCTCCTAACTATGGGACGTTGGTATCACCATAGTCACACCCTTTATATATAGGTGTGGGATGCAAGGAGTCGGTTTTGGTTTTGGTGTCGGTCTTAGTCTTAATTGTAAGGACATGGTCTAGTGGGTTTATGTTTGTCTTGTATACGTTAGTTATGGGTTGGTTAGTTAATGTATTTGGACTTGATTGATTATGTTTATAGGTGCGGGTTGGGCTTGTCCTGGTTGTAACTAGGTCGCCCATATGTGTTATAAATAGGATGCACCTAGGTCTTTAGAGGGTTGTTGATTGTTTGTGCTCTCATACGTATTGTACCAGACAAACTGATGTGTGCTAAACAGACTATAAAAATTAACTAAGTTAGACTCTCTAAGCTAGACACTAAAAAGCTTTAATTCTAGACTCGACCTAAAACCACACAATCGGCAAGTGTACCGATCAATGTAGTATAACCTAGGAAGTCCGGATATCGAACCACGAGACTCTATGTATCACGTATACTAGACTCTGACTGACACTGACGGACGCGACTGAAACTTGTTTAATTGTTTTGGGGGGGGGGGGGTTACGGAAAACTAGGAAATCTATTTTAGACTACTAAATTAAACTAGAGCTAGACTAAAGACGAATGACGACTGCGGACTTTTCTTATATGAGAACGAGACCACCTAGACAAGAATCCCGAATTGTTTTTAAGAGATTACCGATTAAGTTAAATGCACGAGTTATGGAACCGGGATCTTAAAGTATTAAACCTATTAAGAACCATCGAGGCCACTCGACCCTTCTCAAGGAGAAACCTGTGGAGCTATCTAGGCCGTTAATCCTACCGGTTATTAGACGCTTTTCCAATTGTCTAATTATTGTGTAAGTTCCCTAATGTTGACCTATTCTTTTCCAATCCTAGATCTAGGGTAGTTTGAAGTAATTAATCTGACTTGATAGACTAATAAGACCGACAGGTAAACCAAGACATGACCTTTTCCAAGGACTATCTAAAGCAATTCGCCGGGTAAGACCTACCAATAGCCCCTCACTTTCCAGGTATTAGGGCTAGTAGAACACTAAGACTTAGCAAATTATTATCAGTTACTTCTAGAGGTTATCGGCCGATTCTCCCAAAAGAGTGAAGCTTTTCTAACGTGATATAGACACTCACCGAAACCCTAAACCCTAATATGACTCTACGTTGTGATATAGACCGTCACTAAGAATCATATGAAGCAAATAATAACAATAAACCAAATCAAAGTACGCATACACATCAAATCATTAAATCAAACCGCTTACTAAACACAACCCATAACAATCATGCAAATAACAAAACCGGTAAAAACTTTATATTAATCCATTCATCAAGTCTAGGTGGTTTATAAAATTAGCCAAGCATCTCAGTAAATGAAAACAAAACAAAGATGTCTAAAACTGAATTCATTGTAACAAAGTTCCAAGAAAAGTAATCGACAAAACAAGGGATTAGAAAACACGATAGATTCTTCGATTCTTCGCCCTTGACTCGTACCAATGATTCCAATGCCTTGAGATCTCCGATAGCTCGCCAAGAATCCTCCAAAGTCGCCCAAAGAACTCTCAAATTCGTAATTAGGGTTCCAATTGAGTTTTCTTGGGAATTAATTAATCAAAACCCTAGCTGCAACATGTTTTTCTTGAAATTAGACCCTAGGCGTGACGCGAAGGGGGGGGGGGGGGGTCGCGTCACGTGGCGCCTCCTTGTTCTGATTTTCTTATTTTTTTTATTTAATTTTGATTTCCAGCTTCTCCGACGCGCGTACGAATCCCGATTTTCTTCTAAACTGCTCGTTTTTACTCGTTTTTCATCATTTTAAGCTACGGGACCTAAAATCAAAGCTTAATGTCAGCAGTATCACAATTCTAACCTAAAACAGACTCAAAACGACTGAAAAATGACCAAAATATACACTATAAACATATGTACTTTGCAGTACATCAAACATCCCCACACTTACTCTTTTTTCGTGCTCGAAAAAGAATTATGCAACAGAATCAGAAACGAATAATCACTCGGGTCAAAAGCATATGTATATTTTATTAAAACCAAAACTTGCGTTAGCTGCGATTGCGAATGTACTTGTCCACTTTAAACCCAAGTCTAATCCTAAGCCCTTATCATGTGATTTTAATTTAAGTGCGGTCAATCCACCTAGGGTCTCACACTAGAATCTACGGTCCACCTACTCCCACCTCAAGCTTATAGGACTAAAAGAACGATCACTGGACCAATTCCTAACCGTCTTATATCAAAACCAAGAGAGTTTACAATCAATTTTTTTTTTCTTTTTCCAATTTTTTTTCTATTTTTGCTTTGCTTTTTTTTTCTCACTCGTGAGTCTAGACGATGCTTTCCCTAACCAAGTGGCAATCCGGCTGTAGAGTCGTTATCCCCAACCACAGATTACTTAGGTTTCGGTACTTTTAATCGGCAATTCGATTTCACACATCCCAGAGGCATTCCGGCTGTAGAGTCGCTATCCCCAACTCGGATTACATAGACCTGTGTTACTTTCATTTAGTTTCTAGCTCACTTTTTTTATTCTATTTTTTTTTTCCGCATGACACAAACTCAAACGGTTTTAACTTATAACGGTGCCCCTTATACTCTTATTGGCAGTTTTAGTTTCCCATATTTCCCATGCGAAAACCCACTAGCAGACCGACAATTAAGGTATATTAGCTCAAAGGGACTTAAAACCAAACCCGGGCCTATCCACATATCCCAAACTAGACGCAAGCTCGATTTATTATAATCTCATATTATTATTATTCGAACCCGAGCAAAAATTCATCTTTTCTATCATTTTCCGCTTTAATTTGCAAACTTCTTTTCTATTCGAAAGACATTTTCTATTTTTTCAATTTTTTTTTTTTTTTTTTGGATTTTTCAATTTTTTAATTTTTTTGTGTTTTTTTTTTCATATTTATGACTCAAATATTTACAAGTATCCCATCCCCACACTTAGAGATTGCATTGTCCCTAATGCAAGAACGAAAATACGACTCAACAACTACCTAAAAATAAAAACTGCAAACGAAATAAATAAAAATAAATATACAACAACAACAACAAGGGAAACGACTTAGCTGGGTATGTGAGACTGTCAAAGTGTCAGTCGTTTCCACATAAGCCCTCCATTACCGAAGGTGCTCAGCAAACAATACCAAACTCTCTCTCACACGAACGGAAAGCGGCTCCAAATCATCAACCTAAAACATAAATACCATACCAAACATACGACTACCACATGTTTAACATACCATCATCCAGAGTTCAAATGAAAAATAAAATATATGTCCTACGGATACAACCAAATCGAACTACTGAAACAGCATAAATAAAATAAAACATGAAAGGATATATATGCTGCTGTAGTCTGCTACATCACTTGTCCCCTGAATCTTCCTCCATCTGCTGGGTCCCCGAACCTCCAGCCTGCTGCCACCCGAACTGACCACTATAAGCATAACCACTTTGCCCCCCCCCCCCCACTGGTCATACCATGGGTACTGACCATAGACATATGGGGTCTGCTGCTCGCCTCCATAAACTGGTGGAGGTAATAATCCGGCAAAGGGTGGAGGTATCTGAGCATCTAGTAACATACCCGACATCATATACCTGAGCATGTCGTCCTGTCGGTGGTGGCTCTGCATCGTCCACTGGTGGTCAACCCGCATCCTATTTTCAATCTGATCAAACCTCTGCTGTGTGTAGTCAAAAGCAGCCTCAGGCGTGAACGGGTCATGTCTCTGCTGTCTAACCGGCTGCTGTGGAGGAGGAGTCTCACGCCTCTGTCGAGGCATCGGTTGTCGCTGCTGAGGAGCGCCCACTTCATAATTCCATTGTGGCGGGTCCGAAGATGTTAAAACACCCGCTAACTGTAGCTCCGCAACACCCCAATAAACTGTTGGAAAACTCTCATGCATCTGGTTCGCCTTATATTTTATGAAAGCACGTACATTCCTTGCCAATCTAGTTATGTACGACCCAAGATCCATGGCAACCCTTTTTCCTCCCCTACGAGGCCGATTGTACGACCATGCAAAGAAGCTTGCCAAGTTCCAATTCCTCTTTTCCACCATACACATCAACGCAAAAATATCCAACCAATTTGCTTTATTCTCTCCCGACTTCCTCGCCACAACCGTAGTCGCCAGTACCTTCAGAATATACCTATGTATAGGATCACGAACCGATGTAATAAGGTTCGTTTGGGCGAACGGTTGGCTTGCAATCTCCTCCCAAAACCTAGCCAAATCTGCCGAATCCAAACACTTCGGCCGAGGATGAGTGTACACACCCCTTAAACCATTGACAAACTCATCTGTCTGTACCTCCTCCTCCGAATAAAAACCCAAGGCCACTCCGAACTGAGGAATACTCATCTCGTACAAATTCCGGCTCAATGAGAATGAAACCGCGTTTTTCTCCGCAAAAGTACCCTCTTTATGCTGGAAGGAACTATGGAACTCAATTGTAAGTTCAGTATACTGCGGCCACTTACAATCCATTGCCGCTCTCAGTCGTCGACCCAACAACTCCGCCACCCGGTCACTCGCTCCCATACTTTGTAACCACTCCCAATCAATCGTACAGTGCTCCAACATTTGAGTTGTTACATATTTCTTTTGTTTCACCCTTTCTTCAGTGTCTTCTTCAAAATCTAAGACCGGGTGATCAACTATCCTCTCGACTCGGGACCACACTCTCCTATCGGTCCCCCGATACTTGATTTTCCTTTTTCTCGGGTTGGACGATGATCCTTCACCTGACATGTTTCTGCAAAACAAGAAAGATTTGACAAGAAAAACAATGCAGAATGTTAGTACTCACAAACTATTTTTTTTTTTTTTTTTTGTGTTTTTAATTTTTTTTTATTATTTTTTTAATTAAAAATGCTAGAATAGCCGTATAGTATTTCATTCGCGGCTAATTCTAAAAATAAAGTTAAAGAAAAACATGGGTTACCGTTTACAAAAGCGTAAGTTACACATCATTCTACCCGAATGGAGATTGAGTACGGGCAAAATGTTGTGAACTTGTACGTGCATATAAGTAAACCCGACACTAGACTCAAAATACTACTCTAAAATAACTACTAAACTCAATAACTCGAACGACCTAAGACTCAATGTACAATATCTCCTCCCGGCACTTTAATTGTCCTCAATTAAGCATAAGTGCCGAAATATCCCCACACTTGAGGCGAAACACGTGAGAGTTTGACTTTTAAACGTAACGCAACGTTTGTGGCAACAAAATCCGTTTAGAAAACTAATCACATTTGCAAAAATCAGTTCAAAAACCTATTTTTTTTAGCAAAAAGTCTTTAGTTATAGCCAAACAAACCCGTAAAGCTCAAACATGTTGTCTAGTTGTCCAAACACACCCCACAAGTCTCAAACAACCCCAAGCAAACCAACCTGAACCATCCGCAAGCCCCATTGTATGTAAACATCCCAAACATAACCACCCGCATACCACTAACATCACAAACAGGTCAAAAAATCCTAACTTTATCAACCTACACAAACCCTAGATCTAAAACATGACTGACCCGACACTAGAAACGAACAATAAAGTTACCTACTAACGAGAAATCACAAAAATCATACCTTGGATTCGGATTTAGCAAGAAAAATGAAGTCTTGAAGTTGTGGTGCACGACTTTGTCCAAAAACGCGAGAATGTAGCGCGAAATCGGGTGAAATTTATGGTTAAGATTGTGGGGAATGTGATTGTGGTGATTTAGGAAGAAGAATGGAGTGATTTGGTGAAGAATTGAGTGAGATATGGTGATTTATGTGTAATTCGCGACTTAGGGTTTTTAGATGTGAAAAGGGAATTGTTTCAGCAACAGGTTCAATTAAAAACGTTTTAAGTCGGTTCAGATGGGTCTCGCGCGACGCCAGGGGGTCATGGGGGGGTCTCGCGTCACGCGGCGGGTCAGAAAATAATTGATTTTGAACCTTTGAGTCTCGCGCGACGCTAAGGCCCTTGGCGTCACGCCAAGGGCCATTTTTCACAGAAAGTTTCGTCCAGTTTTGGTGTTCATGCCTTAGAAAAATTTTTGAAAACTTCCCAACCATCAAAACACCTCAAATTTATTTCTAAGTGTCCAAGAAACATACCTGGGACCTCTTTTCTCATGCTTTTTCCCGTTCCATAGCGGTGACGAATCCTGCAAAATTATCAACAACACAAAACAAAGACCGAAAAACTACGGAAAGACGCGTTAGAACACGAAAATACGCAAATAAAGACTCTTATACAAACGATACAAAATGTACACTTGGGCTTTCACCCAAAACACTAATTGGCGGCTTTAGGTGGGATTTCGAGAAGAGTTACCTCCCTCTCATCCTTGTTTATCGCTCCTCCAATGTAATGCTTCAAACGATGACGGTTCACCTTCCAACTACGGCCATCCGCCTCATCCAAGATCTCCACCGCTCCATACGGAAACACATAGTGAACCATATACGGTCCCGACCACTTCGATTTCAACTTACCCGCAAAAAGCTTCAATCTCGAGTTATAAAGAAGCACTTTGTCGCCTTTGCTAAACTCCTTCACTTTCCTCAACCTTCTATCGTGCAACAACTTCGTTTTCTCTTTTATTCCCAACGATCGAGCATACGCCGTATCCCTAAGCTCTTCAAGCTCATGAATTTTAAAGAAACGCTTCCTAGCGGCTTCGGTCATGTCTAAATTAACGGTTTTCAATGCCAAAAGCGCTCTATGCTCTAATTCTACGGGGAGATGACAGGTTTTTCCGTAGACGATCATAAACGGTGTGGTTCCTAAAGGCGTCTTGTAGGCGGTTCTAAACGCCCACAATGCATCGTCTAGCTTGTCGGACCAATCTTTCCTATTCTTACCAACCGTTTTCTCTAAGATTCGTTTAATACCGCGATTCGCATTCTCTACTTGTCCACTTGTTTGTGGATGATATGCGGTAGATAAACGATGAGTGACACCGTAGCGTGCAAGCAACTTTTCCATCAATGCATTGCAAAAGTGAGTGCCACGGTCACTAATTAAGGCTTTAGGAGTACCGAATCGTGAAAAGAGCTTCTTAAGAAATTTCAACACTACTCGGGCTTCGTTGGTGGGAAGAGCTTGAGCCTCAACCCATTTGGACACGTAGTCAATCGCCACGAGTATGTAACGGTTTCCTTTGGAGTTTGGGAAGGGTCCCATGAAATCAATGCCCCAAACGTCAAAAACCTCCACTACTTGTATGGGGCTTTGAGGCATCTCATCTTTGGCGGAAATATTTCCAGTTCGTTGACATGCATCACACATCTTCACAAACTCCTTGGCATCTCTAAGAACGGTAGGCCAATAGAAACCACAATCGAATACCTTTTGAGCTGTGGCGTGTGCACCATGATGTCCTCCCGTGAGGCCTTCATGCACATGTTTTATGGTGTTCCAACCTTCTTCTCTCGACACACAATGTCTAAGAACTCTATCTCCTCCTATCCTAAAGAGAAAAGGATCGTCCCAAACATACTTTCTCGCCTCACTAATAAGTCGCTTCCTTTGTTGTGTAGACATCCCTCTCACCACATCGCCACTAGAGAGATAATTTGCTAAGTCGCAAAACCATGGCAATCCTTCTTTCTCAGCCTCTACAAACTCTATAGATTCGTGAGGGAACGTGTCTCCAATCTCCTCCTCACGAATCTCTTCCCTCTTGGGATCCTCTAACCGCGATAAATGATCGGCCGCCACATTCTCGGCCCCTCTCTTGTCCCTAATCTCAATATCGAACTCGCTAAGCAAAAGAATCCACCGAATGAGTCGGGGTTTAGCGTCTTTCTTTTGAAAAAGAAAACGTAACGCGGAATGATCGGTGAAAACTATAGTCTTGGATTAAACGAGGTACGAGCGGAATTTATCAAATGCGAAAACTACGGCTAAAAGCTCATTCTCCGTGGCAGTGTAGTTTTCTTGAGCATCATTGAGCATTTTGCTCGCGTAGTAGATGGGGTGGAAGTGCTTATCCTTTCTTTGTCCTAATACCGCTCCAACGGCATAGTCACTCGCATCACACATGAGCTCAAAGGGCAAGCTCCAATCGGGCGAGATAAGAATAGGTGCACTAACCAACTGTTCCTTCAAGAAGTTGAAGGCCTTAAGACACTCCTCGTCAAAGACGAATGGAACGTCTTTCTCTAGCAAACGGGTCATGGGGCGAGTAATTTTTGAGAAATCCCTAATAAAGCGCCTATAGAAACCCGCATGCCCTAGAAAACTCCTAATCGACTTAACACTCGTGGGTGGAGGTAACCTACTAATGGTATCTATTTTCGCACGATCTACCTCAATACCCTCTCTAGAGATCTTATGCCCTAGTACTATACCTTCCGTCACCATGAAGTGACACTTCTCCCAATTTAGCATAAGCTTCGTCTCTACACCCCGCTTCAACATCCTTTCCAAATTCTTCAAACACACCTCGAAAGAATCACCATAAACTGAAAAATCATCCATGAAAACCTCCATGGAAGTCTCTATCATATCCTGAAATATGGCGGCCATACAACGCTGAAAGGTAGCCGGAGCGTTACATAACCCGAATGGCATGCGTCGGTACGCATAGGTGCCATAGGGGCTTGTGAAGGTGGTCTTATCCTGATCCACCGGTGCTATGGGAATCTGGAAGTAACCGGAAAAGCCATCTAGAAAACAATTGAATTGTTGACCGGCTAAACGCTCCAACATTTGATCTATGAAAGGCAATAGGAAGTGGTCTTTACGGGTGGCATCATTCAACTTTCGGTAGTCGATGCACACGCGCCAACTCGTGACCGTACGAGAAGGGATAAGCTCGTTCTTTTCGTTCATTACAACGGTCATCCCCCCTTCTTAGGGACAACCTGTGTGGGACTAACCCAAGGTGAATCAGAAATGGGATATATCATCCCCGCATCTAAGAGTTTAAGAACCTCCTTTTTCACTACATCTTGCATGTTGGGGCTAAGCCTCCTTTGGGGTTGCACCACCAGTTTATAATCATCCTCCATGAGTATCCGGTGGGTGCAATAGGAAGGGCTTATGCCCTTAATGTCGGACAATCTCCATGCAATGGCCTCTTTGTTGGCCCTCAACACATCTAACAACCTCACTTTCTCACTCTCCTCTAACTCAGATGAAATAATAACGGGTAGCTCGGAACCCTCCCCTAAGAAAGCATACTCTAGATGAGATGCAAGTACCTTAAGTTCTAAGGGTGGGGGTTGGGTGGTGTCATCACTAACCGCTAACACATCGGGGATTAAAGGGATCCCCTCCTCTTCAACTTCACCTACACTCTCCAACTCCTCTTCTACCTTCTCTCCTACCTTCTATCCTACCACTAGGTCTGCTCCACTAATGTACTCTAAGCAATGGTCGACACACGAGATAAACGAGTTCAAAAAGTAGACGGAATGACAAGGACCACTATAGTCATCCGAACCATTCGGGTGGTTCATGGAACGCTCTATCTCAAATGTAACTCTCTCCTCACCGACCCTAAGAGTGATCTTACCATCATGGACGTCTATAAGGGCCTTAGCGGTACGTAAGAAAGGATGACCTAAGATAATGGGAACTCTCTCATCCGCTTCTATATCTAGAATTACGAAATCGGCGGGAAACACGAATTTGTCTACCTTAACTAGCAAGTTCTCAACTATACCCCGAGGGTATTTAACGGACCGATCGGCTAAAGACAATGTCATTCGGGTAGGTGCAAGCTCTCCTAGGTCTAGCTTCTCATAAAGAGAAAAGGGAATCAAGTTGATGCTAGCACCTAAGTCGGCTAAAGCTCGAGTGTTGGTATTACTACCGAATAGACAAGGAATGGTAAAAATACCCGGATCGGTAAGCTGTTCGGGAAGCTTATTTAATACTACGGCAGAACATCCCCCATTCAACGGCACGTTAGACAACTCTCCTAATTTCTCTTTGTTCCTAAGGAGATCTTTCAAGAACTTCGCGTAGTTAGGCATTGATTGGAGTGCCTCTATAAATGGAAGGTTAATCTTCAATTGCTTGAAGATGTCTAAAAACTGCCCGTATTCCCTTGAGTATGTTTGGTTCTTAAGGCGTGAGGGAAACGGAACATACACATGGTTCACTAAGGGTGAAGGTCTAATGTCTATTGGGGTTTTCTCAACTTTCTTCTCACTTTGAGACTCACCATGCTGTGCGGTACTTGCTGGGCTTAGCCTCTTTTGCACTTTGCCGGGAGCCTCCATTTCGATCTCCTCATCTATCACATCTCCCTCTTCATCAACTACTCTCTCCTCGACTCTAGGGTTTCCTACGGTCTTGCCACTACGAGTGGTAATGGCTTTAGCATGGGCATTAGGGTTCGGTAGGGTGTTACCCGCAAACTGACCGGGTAGTCTCTCTTATAGCTTCCTAGACATATCCCCTACAACTCTTTGAAGGTCTTGGAAGGAGGCTTGATGGTTCTTAAGCATTAGGTCATGTTCACTAAGGGTCTTTTGAGTGGTTTGGTCCCTAACAACTAGTTGACTCATCATGGACTCCATTCTTTCTATGCTACCCCCTAAATCAAAGCTTGGACCTTGACCTGTTTGACCTTGGTTATTTGACCCCCCCCCCCATCCTTGACCTGCCCATTGAACCCTTTGTTGAACTGCCCACTTGAACCCCCACCAAAGAGTGAATTTTGGCCCCTATTTGGGTTTTGAGCCATTTGAAAGCCAGGGGGTCCACTTGGGCGAAAAGTGTTATTATTAAAGTTATTATTATTATTATTATTATTATTATTATTATTACGCCAACCGACCCCAAATTATTATTATCCCCAAAACCGCTAGACTGACCTCTACCAAACCCTCCTCCTACAAAATCGACCTGCTCCTCACCAACAAGTAATGGACACGAACTCGTGTCGTGACCCCCTCGACAAAACTCACATTTGTCTACCTTAGCCTTAATTTCTTTAAGTTCCCTAGTCACGTTTTCCAAAATAGCAGCTAAACTAGGATCCATGGTGACATGGTTCACCCCTCGGGCGGGTGCACTAGTAGTGGTATTAGAATTACCACTTTGATATCGCTGATCGGATCGTGATTGGGATTGAGACTGAGCAAATGCCTCAAAACATTCTAAACACTCGACAACTGTAAGAATACCCATCATATGCCCTCCCGCATTAGTATCGAACCTATCACGAGTCTCTTGGGTGAGACCGTTGTAGAATTCTCACATAAAGCCCAATTGGAAAGACCATGCTGGGAGCAACGAGCACAAAGGTTTTGGAAACGCTCCCAAGCAAGGTAATAAGGCTCGTCGGGCTCCATGCGGAAGGAGTGGATTTGGTCTCTAAGGCGTGAGGCTTTTGCGGGCGGGAAATATTTGTTCAAAAAGGCTTGACGAAGCCCCGCCCATGTGGTGATGGTACCGGTTGGTTGAGAGTCCAACCAAGTAGCCGCACGGCCGGCTAATGATAATGGGAAAAGCTGTAGGTAGGTGGCATCATTGGGTGCACCGTGAAGGTTAAAGGTAGCTAGCATACGAGAGAAATGGTTTATGTGGGCCGAGGCGTCCTCATCGTCTCGGCCATCGAATTGGATGGTATTGGTGATAGCCTGCATGGCATAGGATGGAATCTGCCATGAATTCTCACTAACGATGGGTGGAACGGTGATAGGTGAAGCAAGGCTGGTGAAATCCTGAGTGGCTTGCTGATGGACGGTTTGCCTTGGGTTTACCATTGGTGCTAAGTTTGCTGGATTGCTAGAGGTACTAGAAGTAGGGCTATCGGGTGGGGAAACCTTAGGTGAGGTTTTAGGTGAATGGTTTGGCGAAGGTGGTGGTGTAGGAGGTGGGGTGGGTAGCGGGGTGGAATCGAAGTTGGGGAAACGAGAAGAGGATGTAGAAGTAACCTGTGGGCCTTGGCCCAATTGAGATGATGACTGCTTGACTGGTGGTGGTGGTCCGTGTGAGCGCAGATGTGGCATCCACTACAAGCAAAAACCTGAACACAAGAAAAGCAAATAATAGTTACTACGACTCAAGATGAAAATAAAAGACACAAAACAAAGTAAACACGTAGCACGTATTTGTCAAGTAAATCTATCAAAGCTAATGAATGCAATTACCAAGAGTCCCCGGCAACGGCGCCAAAAACTTGATGTGTGCTAAACAGACTATAAAAATTAGCTAAGTTAGACTCTCTAAGCTAGACACTAAAAAGCTTTAATTCTAGACTCGACCTAAAACCACACAATCGGCAAGTGTACCGATCAATGTAGTATAACCTAGGAAGTCCGGATATCAAACCACGAGACTCTATGTATCACGTAAACTAGACTCTGACAGACACTGACGGACGCGACTGAAACTTGTTTAATTGTTTGGGGGGGGGGGGGGTTACGAAAAACTAGGAAATCTATTTTAGACTACTAAATTAAACTAGAGGTAGACTAAAGACGAATGAAGACTGCGGACTTTTCTTATATGAGAACGAGACCACCTAGACAAGAATCCTGGATTGTTTTTAAGAGATTACCGATTAAGTTAAATGCACGAGTTATGGAACCGGGATCTTAAAGTACTAAACCTATTAAGAACCATCGAGGCCCCTCGACCCTTCTCAAGGAGAAACCTGTGGAGCTACCTAGGCCGTTAATCCTACCGGTTATTAGACGCTTTTCCAATTGTCTAATTATTGTGTAAGTACCCTATTGTTGACCTATTCTTTTTCAATCCTAGATCTAGGGTAGTTTGAAGTAATTAATCTGACTTGATAGACTAAGAAGACCGACAGGTAAACCAAGACATGACCTTTTCCAAGGACTATCTAAAGCAATTCGCCGGGTAAGACCTACCAATAGCCCCTCACTTTCCAGGTATTAGGACTAGTAGAACACTAAGACTTAGCAAATTATTATCAGTTACTTCTAGAGGTTATCGGCCGATTCTCCCTAAAGAGTGAAGGTTTTCTAACGTGATATAGATACTCACCGAAACCCTAAACCCTATTATAACTCTACGTTGTGATATAGACTGTCACTAAGAATCATATGAAGCAAATAATAACAATAAACCAAATCAAAGTACGCATACACATCAAATCATTAAATCAAACCGCTTACTAAACACAATCACCCATAACAATCATGCAAATAACAAAACCGGTAAAAACTTTATATTAATCCATTCATCAAGTCTAGGTGGTTTATGAAATTAGCCAAGCATCTCAGTAAATGAAAACAAAACAAAGATGTCTAAAACTGAATTCATTGTAACAAAGTTCCAAGAAAAGTAATCGACAAAACAAGGGATTAGAAAACCCGATAGATTCTTCGATTCTTCGCCCTTGACTCGTACCAATGATTCCAACGCCTTGAGATCTCCGATTGCTCGCCAAGAATCCTCCAAAGTCGCCCAAAGAACTCTCAAATTCGTAATTAGGGTTCCAATTGAGTTTTCTTGGGAATTAATTAATCAAAACCCTAGCTGCAACATGGTTTTCTCAAAATTAGACCCTAGGCGTGACGCGAAGGGGGGCTCGCGTCACGCGGCGCCTCCTTGTTCTGATTTTCTTATTTTTTTTATTTAATTTCGATTTCCAGCTTCTCCGACGCGCGTACGAATCCCAATTTTCTTTTAAACTGCTCGTTTTTACTCGTTTTTCATCACTTTAAGCTACGGGACCTGAAATCAAAGCTTAATGTCAGCAGTATCACAATTCTAACCTAAAACAGACTCAAAACGACTGAAAACTGACCAAAATATACACTATAAACATATGTACTTTGCAGTTTTGACAAAATCAAAATATTTTTTTTAAACAATTTAAACGATTGATAAAACAACCTTAAAATCTAGTATTTTGATATGTTTTTGGGACGCATAGAACTTGTTTGCAACTTTTTCAGGGTCATTGGTGGAAAGAATCAAAAAGATTTTTAATTTTGATCTCCTTTAAAATCAGGATTTTGGTGTACTAGATTAATTCTAGTTACCAAAAACAAGTTTTCGGCAGTGTGCGGACTGGTTACCAAAATTGGGATAAAGTTTGAAGCGTACGAGTTCCTGTGTGCAGACTGGTGTACAGTCTGATTGGTTAGTGTGGGTCTGTTAATTGAATTGTGGACTGAATTTAAGTGTGCGACCCAATTAAGGGAGTGTGCAGCTCAATAAAAGGGTGTACGGTTAAGTGTGCGGTCCTAATACTAGTGTGCGGTCTCTCATTATTTCAGTGTTACTTGATGTGAAGCCCAACCAAGTGTGCGGCACAACTAGGAAGTGTGCAGCCCAATTCTTAGGTGGTGTGCAGTCCAATTTGCAAGTGTGCGGTTTAAGGGATAGTGTGCGACATCATTTAAAGTGAACTATTGAACTGTTGACTATTTGGACTGTGCGACCTATTGACTTTGGACTGTTTTGACCGTTTAACTGTGCGACTGGTCTTGGACATATAATAAAATTGAAAATAATAAACTGTTAAACTTAATTACTATTCAGTTGTTACTTACAGTTTGATTTTTCAGAAATTGAACTCACTAACCAGACCTCATTGAGTGACATGGTCGCTATGAACCAGGATCTAAATAATGTTATTAGAACAAAAAACTGGACCCCTAGGATGCTGTTGGGGGGATCATTCTCAAAATGCAAGTTCAGATTCGTTCAGTACATGAAGATAAAAGATCCTAAAGCTTGGAGGTCCATCTGTAGAGGACCAGCTATGATTACCTATGTGGTAGATGAGGAAAAAGGAACCACTACTGTCAAGCCTACATTAGCTTATGATGATGAGGATTATGAAAAGAGTGAGATTGATGACAAGGCTCTGGCTATGTTACACTCTACATTGGTTCTTGAGATTGATGTTGGGGTTAGGGAAGCTAAGTCTGCCAAGGAGTTGTGGGATGCTCTTTTGGCTATGTATGAAGGAAATGAAGAGATGAAGGAGAGTAAAAGAGATATGTTGACACAGAAGTTCAACATGTTTAATCATTTCTCGGGAGAAACCCTTGACAATCAGATTCAAAGGTTTATCTCCCTTATTAGTGAGATGAGGACACATGACATGATGCTCCAAATTTTCTGCTGTTAACAAGAAGCTGCTGAATGCTCTGCCAAGGAATTGGGACACAAATGATACACATATCAAGAGGACCAAAGACTCGACCTAAATGAGTCTTGCCGAACTGATTTCTCTGCTAAAATCTTATGAAATGGATGACAAGTAGAGACTTTACAATCATACCTTGAGTTACAACAATGTTGTTGTTGCATCTAACACAACTTTGGTTTCACAACACGGGGCTGAGTCATTTCAGATGTTTCATCCTAGTGTTTCCAACTACTCTAGTGCTCCAACCTACTCTGGTTACATGCCTGCACTCTAATTCGATTAGTGACTCCTGTTCAGTCTGTGCCAACTCCTTCTACTGCTTCAAGCACCTCAACTCCTCTCATGGTCTCCAAAGAGTTTGAGCAAAATATGGCTTTCATGGAGAGAATTATGAACTGCTATAACACCTTGTTGCTGGGAAGCTTACTGCCAATAACATCCAGGCAGATGAGCTACTGAAGTCCATCCAGATGACATTAAAGAGATGGATATCACCAGGAAATGGCTATGGCAGTGTTTCGTGCCAAAAATTTCATTAAGAGAACTGGCAGAAACAACTAGGAAGCATCAAACAAGGATCTTGGATGGAATAAGTCAAAGCTGTGATGCTTCAACTGCCACGAGCCAGGACATTTTGTTCGTGATTGCCGATAGCCAAAGAGAGAGAGAGAGAGAGAGAGATCAGATTCAAACGTGCCTGTCACCGTTAGCTTAGTCTCAAGACAAGCTACTGTTTCTACTACTCGACTCGGTACTGTTTCTACCTCAAGTACATCTGGCACAAACCAAAGCAATGTCTCTGGATCATCCTTGGTTGATGATCCTAGCTATGTTATGGTAGTTCAAGAGGCAGGAGGATTTGACTGGTCTACTCAGATGGCTGACATGCATATCACTGAAGATACTGTCTATCAAGCTCTTATGGCTCAGATGCATGATTTTACTCCAACTCCCACTAAGGTATGTGTTGATGATATCTGTTGTACTAATGCTTGTAGAGAGAAAGTAAGTGGCTATAAAGAACAGGCTAACTCATTAATTATACAACTGCAATTATCCTAATCTGATTTATATCAGATTTAAAAGAAAATCAATGGATACAAGGATATGATGAAGGCACAAAAGCGGGATATCCGCCAGTTGCATAAAGACTCAAGTCAAGAAAAGTGTAGGCATCTCCACTTCAAAGAACTTTTAGAAAAATTAACTGTTGAACTTGATTCTCTAAAATCAACTTTTGAAAATACAGAGTTTAATTTTAAAAAGTTTGACGTTTCAAGTGAGAAACTTGAGAAAATGATAAATAAACAATTAAAATATAGTCAAAAAGAAACTAGGAATAAGAGTTTGGGATATGTATGTATTCCTCCACCATACAATCACTCCTATACCTCTATTCCTATGACTGATGAGGAGATCGCCAACACGCCTGACATGGTCTATGGGCAGGCTAGTGATGTCAAGGTTAAACCTGCAAAGTCCAAGAAAATTAAAATTACAAGGCCCGATAAACTAAAATCAAGTTAGACAAACATGCCTTTAATAAAGTTTTTGTAAAACTTGCTGATGTCTCAAAATAGACCGAGACTCTAAATTTTTAGAAAAATGTTGATGTTGATAAACATTTTCAAGTGTTAAATAATAATGACTCAACTGCTTCTCAAAAACCATCTGAATTGCAAAATCAAAAGGAAGAGTCTCAAATTAAGTCGAACAGTCTTGAGTTTGCTATGATGAACGATCTGGCTAAGTTCATCAAAAATTTTGATTCTAGCAAACAATCTGAATCAGCTTCTTCATTCGACTCTTCATGTGATTCTTCAGAAACAACTAATTGTGAAAACTCAGAATTAGTTGAATCTGCTGAATCCGTGATGAATCATCTGAAATAGTTGAATCGGAACCAATGCAAGCAGAATCAGAACCAAAAACAGAAGCTTCTGTTGTGTCTAGTGATACATCACCTATTGAACCTGAATCAACAATGGAAGCCTCTGTTCAGCCACAGAATGTTACTGATTCAGAATCTGCTAAACAAACGGTGTCACTTGAAACTGAGAGCAGTGCTGCAGATTCAACTAACATTATTTGTGAGAAAATGAAAGTTACTAAACCCGGTTACTTCATATGCAGAAAAAGTGATTATTGAAGATTGGGTAGAGGATGACGAGGATGATGATGTTGAATTGCATGCTTTAAAAAACAAAATTCAGAAAAACAATGTTTTACTTTTTGAAAAATCAAACAATGTTTCAATTTTTTTCTAATACTTTAAGTTGTGTGGTCCTTATGTTTAAGAGCGTTGAATGTTTAGATGCTTGCTTTGATTTTGTTTCTGGGTTTGTTTAGATTCTGTTGTTTTGCCAAATAAATCTAATGCGTCTAAAAATTTGTTGGTAAAACAAGTTGGACAGGGTGGTCAAAAGAAGTATGTCCCACCTAAGTCAAAATCAAGAAATGTGTGTGCAAATAATCTAGATAATAAAATTTCGAAAACACTAGAAGCAAATAAGCAGGGTAAGGATCAAACAAGTCTGTTTCGTTAAGGCCTCAGGATCCACACAGGTCTACTAGTTCTGAAAAGGCTGATAGATCTCTAGCGAAGCCTCGTGTCAAACGTCAAATAGGTTACATATGCGGAATCACTGGTCACATAGCAAGAAATTGTCAACGTTGTCCAGAAAAACCCAAGGAAGGGGAGCATCAGAAGGCTCCAAAAGGGAATAACAAACAACCTAAACAGGTGAAGGATGAAAAAACTAAACCTACGAAGAGTTTAGATTCCAAGGTGAAGCCTTCTAATGGAGATTGGGACAAGGCAAAACTTTTAAAGAAAAAGAAACAATTGAATCTCCAAAAGTAATTTTGCAAAGTACAAAAGCTTTTGGTAGATAATAAGCAAATTTGAAGACCTAAAAGCCTTGTTCAATCCACTCCTTCAAAATCCTCTTGTTCTAGAAATAGAACTGCCTGTTCAAACAATAATATGGTTTGGATGAAAGTAACCTACAAGAATGAGAAGGGTTTACCCACCAACACTATGGCCTGGGTACCCAAATCTAACTGATCATACATCATGTGTAGGAACGGCTATGGAGAACTATCATTAGACTTTGGTATATTGATAGTGGCTGCAACAGACATATAACTGGAGACTTATCCCAGTTGTTTGATATTGAAGAATTCAATGTGGATTTGTTTCTTTTGCGGGAGGTGAGAAGGGTCAGATCACCCAACGAGGCACTGTAAGGAATGGTGATCTCTATTTCAAGAATGTGAACTATGTTCCCTTAGTTAAAGCATAGCCTACTGAGCATTTCTCAAATTTGTAATAATGGCTATTCAACTTATTTCACCAACAAAAGCTGTCTCATTTTGAAACCAGGAATTGTCATTCCTGAGGAATGGATTTTGCTAAAATCTGACAAAAAAGGAACGCTTACGTAATCAACATGAATAAACCACCTTCTGAAAGTGTTATCTATTTGTTTTCCAAAATCTCTGACACAATGCCATGTTGTGGCATTGTCATCTTGGACATGCAAATGTCAAAAACTTCAACCGTCTTGCGAAACGGGGGTTGGTAAGGGATCTACCCATCAAAGATTTCATAACTTTTGAAAAATGTGTCTATTGTGCTAGGGGTAAAGAGTGTGCTGCAGCTACTTCACAAGGATCTTTTTGGTCCTGTGAATGTGCTCAGCATCTCAGGAAAGTCTTGTTGTTTAGTTATTACTGATAATTACTCATGTTTTATTTGGGTTTTCTACTTAGCAAACAAAAGTGAGACTGCAGAGCTTGTTAAGAGGTTTATCATTTTTATGGAAAATCAAACCAACAAGAAAGTAAAGGGAATTCGAAGCGATAATGGCACCGAGTTCAAGAATGCTGAGCTGAACTTCTTATGTGCTCAAAAGGAAATTGCTAGACAGTACAGTGCAGCTAGAACTCCACAGCAGAATGGGTAGCGGAAGAAGGAATAGAACCCTGATTGAAACAGCTCGTACTATGTTGTGTAAATCCAAACTCCCACCCTTCTTTTGGGATGAGGTGATAAAAACCGCTTGTTATGTTCAAAACAAGATTTTGATCAACAAAGCACGTATGAAGATGCCTCATGAAGTTCTGTTTGGCGACAAACCCTCTGTTGGGCATTTTCAAGCTTTTGGTTGCCCATGTACCCTGCTGCACCTAGACGCAATTCCAAAGTTTGATGCTAGGGGTGAGGAATGTTACTTTATGTCCTATGTGGGTAAAGTTGTGCACGAGAATAAGACTGCATATAGAGTGTAAGAGAAAACGAAAAGGCAGATCGTCGAGTCATTTGATATACAGTGGCTTGAGGACAACAAGACAAATGCTGGAAATGAACCCTTTACTATCTATTATTATGCATATTTGTTTAAATCATTTGATATCCTTGATGACTTACCTCCTGTTGTTTCTACACATAAAACAGGTTCTTTAATTGTTGCTCCAGGCTCTTCGATTATTATAAATAACGCTAATGAAGAGCGGGATGTTGAAACTGAGGGGGATGCTGAAGTTGTGGGGGATAGCACAACCGCAGCCTCAACTTCAACAACTGTACCTAAAGCGTAAGAAGTTCTAGACCATACGGATTCTCTCAACACAGAAGAGGAAGCTTCAGATTCGTCTGATAATGAAGACTCATCGAACAATCACGATGATCTGTTCTCATATGACCCTATTACAGATGATTATGTTGTGGATGAATCTGTGGAGGAACCAGTGATTGAACCCTTAGAACTAGCTGCAACTAAAAACCTGACAAATCTGCCATCAACAGGAACAGTTCCAGAATGTGCTGTTCCTACTAGTATTCAAAGGGATCACCCAGTAGAGAACATGATTGGACCTATTGGGGCTGGGGTTTTGACTAGAAGTCAGTCAGGAGATATAAACACATGCATGTACTCGTGTTTCATCTCATAAATAGAGCCTAAAACTACCGCTATGGCTCTTTAAGAACCTAGTTGGGTAGATGCCATGCAGGATGAGCTAAACTAGTTTGAAAAACTACAAGTGTGGAAGTTAATTAGGCTTCCTGCTAAAAAGAAATCACTCGGAACTAGATGGGTTTATTAAAACAAGAGAGATGACAGTGGAGTGATTGTAAAAAACAAAGTATGACTGGTGGTGCAGGGCTTTTGACAGATTGAAGGACTTTACTATGATGAAGTGTATGCCCCCATGGCCAGATTAGAAGCCATTAGAATTTTCCTTTCCTATGCATCATTTAAAGGGTTCAAGGTGTATCAAATGGATGTTAAGACGGCGTTTCTTTATGGCAAAGTGGAAGAAGAGATTTATGTTGCTCAGCCACCAGTTTTTGTTGATCCACGTTATCCAGAGCATGTGTATAAGCTTGACAAGGCCTTGTATGGGTTGCACCAGGCACTCCGTGCATGGTATGCTACATTGACTGAGCACTTGCTCGCGAATGAAGACACTCATGGGATTATTGATCAGACCCTGTTCACACGTAAAGTGGGAGAAGACCAGGTTCTAGTGCAAATCTATGTGGATGATATTATCTTCGGGTTTACTAGTGATGCACTGTGTAGAGAATTTGAAGAGGTTATAAAAAAGAATTTTGAGATGAGTGCTTTGGGAGAAATCAATTTCTTTCTGGGATTGCAAGTTCGCCAAGACTCAAAGGGTATCCGGATTCATCAGGGAAAGTATGTGGATAACATTCTTGAAAAATTCAAACTTCAGGATGCCAAACCAGCAAACACTCCAATGGAAGAGAGACCAGTTCTCATAGAAGATCTGGAAGGCGAAGCTGTCGAAGAAACATTATATCGGTCCATGATTGGGTCCTTGATGTATTTGGCCGCCAGTAGACCGGATATCATGTTTGCCGTGTGTCAGTGTGCACTTTATCAGGCTACTCCTAAACTCTCTCATTTAAATGCGGTCAAGAGAATCTTTAGATATCTTAAAGGCAAGCCTAAACTTGTCCTTTGGTATTGTAGAGATTCTCCATTTGATTTATGTGCTTTTTCTAACTGTAATTTTGGAGGCGTAGGTAGGGATATGAAGTCCACGTCAGTTGGATGCTAGTACCTGGGTGATAGACTTATTTCATGGCAATGTAAGAAGCAGCAGACTATATCTCTTTCAACTGCAAAGGCTGAATATGTAGCTGCTTCGGCTTGTTGCTCTCAGGTGATATGGATCCAACACCAACTGGTGGACTACGGTATGAATTTCAGACTCCCATTTATTGTGACAATGATGCGGCTATCCAAATAGTGAAAAATCCTGTGTATTTTTCAAAAACTAAGCACATTGCAATAAAAATTCATTTCATTCGTGACTCATACAGCCAGGGACTTATTTTAATGGAACAAATTCACACTAACGACAATGTTGTGGACCTGTTCACAAAACCGGTTCATCGAGCACGTTTTAATGCACTTCTTGAACTGCTCAAAATGGTTGAATTCGAGGACTAAACTTGGTCACACAATTTTTTCTTCATTCATATTCATTTCTTTCTTAAAATTGATTTTCATTTATTCTTTTTATTTTCAATTTTAAGCAAAAATTTATGGGGATTGATGTATTGCAAAATACATCCTTTATTCATGTATAGTTTGTACAATTTTCTGTTATTTTTATTTCAGTTTTAGATAGAATGTGCGTACTATTGATAAATTCGTGTTTTCCAGGTCTTGGTACTTAAAGTTGCTGAAAACCGAGTGAAAACGAGTCAAAATGCTGAAACACCAAGTCCCGGAACGAGTGGAAAAGAGTTAGAATTATTTGTGAAGTTTTTGGAGAGTTTACGCTGGAGAAATTGAACAACATTCTGTGAAAAGAGAGTCGTGGCGTCGCGCCATGGCTAAACTGGAGTCTCGTCGCGTAGCGCCAGCATTAAACAAAGAATTTATGATTTTTTTTACATGGTGGCGTCGCGCCACCACAAATGCTCTCACCCGTCGCGCGACGCGACGGGGCTGTCTGATGGCCAAAATTTGCTACGTGTTAGGGTTTCGTATTTAAACTCAAGATAATCATTCATTAACCCTAAGTTATGAACTCAAGAACCCATAGGCGAATTTCAGAGCAGATTTTACGGCTTTTGGAGTATTTTGGCTTGCGGGAATCATCCGGTTGAAGCTCGGAGCATAGGAAAGAAGATTGTTCGGGTCTTATCTCCCGGTTTTCGTTATTTTCTCGTTTCGATACTTTAACGATGAATTCTTATTTTGAACTTATCTTGTTCACTTTAGACATCATGTTTTCAGGCTAAAACCTTCGTTACTACCTAGGTTAGATGATAGTTTAATAAAGTTTGGATTTTTAATGGTTTTCTATTGCTTGGTTATGGATTGATCTTTGAAAGTAAATAATTCTAGAACCTTTAATTTGGTGCGTGTGCGTATTTAATTTTGATTGTTGATTATTTGTTGTTTCACATAATGAATTTGTGTTGATTATTCGTATCCTTGAGGGTTCAGGTGATCGTTGGGTAAATCGGCCATTAGCCTTAGAAACAGTAATTAAAACTCAATTAGAACAAAGTATTCTGCTTAACTTGTCGCTAAGAGGCTCGAGTTAGTTAGTAGGTCTCGGTGCGATATATAGCTAAGATAGGTTTTGAGAGAAGTCGGTCTTAGCTCCCTAATTGCACCTGTGTCTATTAATCCAAGTTAGAATCTAGGATTGCCTTAGACTGTCGCGCTGAGAGGTAGATAGTCGTATTAGGGCACTTTTAGAGACGTTAGAGGACTGAGAGGAAGTCTAACAATCGGTGTTCATAACAGCCTTGTAGGGTTTCCTTGGTTTCTTCCTAAGAAGGGTCGGGAGGTCTTAGCACGAGACACCTTAGGGTTTAGTACTTTACGATCCCAATTCCATACCACAGTAGTACCGTTAGAAATTATTTCCTAGTTAAACTGGATTCAAGCGTTGGTAGTCGTTAATCTCATTTGAATTAAACCTTAGTTCTTATTCGTGTCATAGTCTAATTTTATTTTAATTCCAATTTTAGGATCTTAGTAACCCCCCCCCCCCCTTTAAAACACAAACATAGTTAAGTCGTGTCAGTAGTAGTCTAAATAAAGTCGTTAGCATAATTGATTAGAGTCCTTGTGGGTTCGACATCCGGACTTGCTTTTCTTTGCTAGAGTCGACCGGTTCACTTGCCAGTGAGTAGTTTAATCAAGTTAGAGAGTCTAGATTATTATTACTTGAGTCTAAATTTAGGTTTAATTTAGTTAATTTATTTAAACTACTTCAAGCACATCAAGTTTTTGGCGCCGTTGCCGGGGACTCTTTGGCAATTGCGTTGATTACTTTATTTGGACTTAATTGACATCATACGTGCTACTTGCTTTTGTATATTGAATCGTAGGAGTATAATTGTTTGTGTCTTTTATTTTTGTTGATTCTTGTAAATATGTGTGAAATTTGTGGAGGACCTCATTTTACTGTTAATTGCCAACAATATGAGGGGTCCTCTGCACAATGTTACGCTCACCCTTTTGTGCAGTCACAACCATATTCTTCACAAGGGTATTATTTGCATTATTATGATGATCAACCATATTACAATGATCCGTACCAACAGCCACATTATAACGGGGGTCAGTGCTACGATCAATATTCTGGTAGCAACTCTGATGGGGGTGATGATGCTGCTTGGGGTAGGATAGTGGATTTTTTGGTTCAATTAGTTGCCCAAAAAGCCAATACCCAGAAAACCCTAGCAGAATTTGAGCAGATAAATAAAAATTAAGAGCTTCTTATTAAAAATCAACAATCTGCACTCTTATATTTTCAGAGGACAGTAGGTGGTATAGCTAAGTAGTTACCAGAATACCCTCCTGGTCAGTTTTCGGGTAATACTCACACAAACCCGGCTAACCATTCAGTTAAGGCTATCACTACCCGTAGTGGAAAGAGTTTAAGAGATGTAGTTAGAGATAGTGTTGATGTAGAGGAAGAAATTGAAGAAGTAGAAATTAGGTCGTCTGGGGAGGATGAGTTATTAGAGTTAGAATTAGAGGGTTTACCGGTCTATGAAGAGGTAGGAGCGTTGGACCCTGATAGGGACATAGCTTACTTTGATGCCCTACTTGAAGGTGAACTGACAGAGGTGAGCAACCCTACACCAGAGGTGAGCAACCCTACACCAGACGAAGAAACTAAGTGTGGGGATGGTTTTTTGAAAGCGGTGGAAGAAGAACACCACAGTTGGCCTGTGGTATTAGTGATAGATGAAAGTTCAGAATCAATAAAACTGCAGGAGATGGCAAAGAAAAGAAAGAGAAAATACCAAAAACGGAAGAGGACCAAAGGGTTATACAAGAAGAAGAAGGAAGAGCCTTTGAATTTCAAGCACGATCAGTCTTCTAGCTACATGTCGCGCATTCGGTTTCTTCCAGGTAAGTTTAAATTCTGGTGGTCTGACCCGTTTGAAATTTTTAAAATATTTTATAATTCCACCAATAAATTTTTAACTATTTTTGAGGACCGGATGGAATTAAACGGGTTAGATAGGGTCCAGATCAAAGAAAAACCTCCTGATTAAATTCAAGTGTGGGGAGGTTTTGTAGAGTTTGTATATTGAATCATTTATTGTGTACTGTGAGTCTAATTTAGTTGTCTAGAGTCGGTACTGCTTTGGTTTTTGCTTGTTTTTGTTTATGCAGGTTTGAATATGTACCACCCGTACTCAATCTCCATTCGGGTGATTTTGGAGCTGCTTATCAAATTCCAGGCATTTATCGAGTGTACTAGTCAGTGTCAAAAGCCGATCGGGAATGAAAAGCTATACGATCGAGCTGGATTGGACGAGAGTTTTAGAGCTTACGCGTTATATAACCAGCTAAGTCCTTTCTATTTATACCCTTTGTCTTTTATTTATTTATTTATTTATTAGTTTTTTGTGTCGGTTTCCATCCTACATTGAGGGCAATGTAGAGTTTAAGTGTGGGGATGAGAAACTATCGTTTAGTGTCGTTAGTATAGTTAGTCGAGTCATAAAAAGTCGAAAAATACAAAAAAATTAAAAAACTGAAAAATACCAAAAATAGTTTGTTATTACTAATTGTCTGCCTATTTTGTCATGATTGTATTTGTTTTGCAGGCATGGCTAGTAGTTCGCGTAGAGGTAGAGCGCGAAAGATAGGAGCGGGTCAGTCGGCACCGCAACAGGACCCACCTCAGCAGGACCCGGTCCCACAGGAGACACCGATCATTCAGATAGCTGCCGATGATCCGAAGCTGAGAAAGATTGAATATCAAAGTTCTTATAATTTTATCCCAGATAGGAAAAGGCGTAGAGCCAATCACCCGATATTGAAGTTTGAGCCGAGTACAGCAGAATGGAATAAATATGATAAACTGAAGAAAACTGAACTACTTCAGCACAGGGTTATAGATTGGTTGTGGTTGAGTGAGATAGGCTCAAATCAGGAAGTGGTGGACCTTTTGGGTCCGAAAGTGGTAAATGCGTTGGAGTGTAAGCAGCTGTAGTATGAGGAGTTGGTGCTAGAGTTTCATAGCACTTGGATGCATAAGGAGGGGAAGTCAGCTTAGGTAGGCAGGTTTATGAGATGAATATGGCGAGGTTTGCCATAGTGTCGGGGTTTTATACTGAAGAGGAAGTAAAGAGGTCGGGGTTTGTTACTAGCTTGCGGGGTGCTTATTCTACGCCTAGGGATTATGGTGTTGGTGCGACTGAGCTGCGAGAATTTTGGAGTAGGATTTCTGATCACCCATTCACGACTACGAACCTGATCACTTCGGTTCGTAACCCGATTTATAGGTATGTGTTGAAGATCTTATCTACTACACTGGTGGGTCGGAAATCTGGGGAGAACAAGGCGAATTAGATAGAGCTATTTATTCTCATGTGTAGGGTACAGAACAGGGAGATGAACCTGGCTACGGTCTTAGCAGATTCTTTTAGTAGAAGTTATCGAGGTGGTCCTCGTGCTGGTTTAGATATGGGCCCCCTATATTACTCGGATTGCATGAAATTTGGGGGTGTTAACCAAATATCTACCCGAATTTCTACACGAGGGGCCCAAGACGGTGACATTTGGGATCAAGGAGTTGCAGCAGGCGGGTGTAGTGTCATGTATGGAGCCTTACGGCTTGGAGCCGATCAGGCAGGGCCCGCAGGTGCAGCCACCAGAGGGACATCCCGCTGAGGATGTAATGCTTCAGATTGATCCTCCACACCGACAGCGACCACCGTAGAGACACGAGCTACCGGCACAGCAGTGTCCGAGGAGGCAGCCTCCACCTGAGCCTCTCACTTTATAGTCACTCTCTGGCTATGTGGAGCAGAGATTTGACAGATTGGAACATCTGATTGAGGCGATTCAGTTGGGTCAGTGGAGGCAGGATGACGCTCTCTGTTATATGATGACTACTCACAGCATGAGGATCCCAGATTTCTTCCAGCCGAGGCAGCAGGAGGGCCATGCTGGTGCTGGTGGGAGGTTTGATCCGGATCCTCCATTCCGTGTGTTTGGTGAGAGCAGTGCTGGAGCAGCTGGGCAGGAGGAGGACAGTGACGAGGATTAGTGTGGGGATAGCATGAGGATGCAGGAGCAGCAGCTGACTACTATATCTTTTGTTTGATTATTTTTCTTTTATGCTGTTTTTGATCCTCACTTGTTGGTGTGTACTGATATTGATATACTGTGAACAGGTTGGTTAGGGAGGTTGGGTTGGTTGATGTTGAAACTGATGATCTGATGATGATAGATATATTATTATGTTTTGGTAGTTTGTGTTGATGATTGATAGGTTGATTGTTTAAGCCGCTTTCGTTCGCGTGTCCGAGGTTAGGAGTTGTTTGCTGAGTGCGTTTCGAATTAGAGGGCTTATGTGGAAACGACTGGCACTTTGATAGTCTCACATATTCAGCTAAGTCGTTCCCCTTTTTGTTGTTGTATTTATTTATTTATTTATTTCGTTATTTATTTAGTTAGTTCGTTAGTAGTTTAGTGGTAGCTTTTCTTAGGTAGTTTGGAGTCGTATTTCCGTTCTTGCATTAGGGACAATGCAATCTTTAAGTGTAGGGATGGGATACATGTAAAT
Organism: Helianthus tuberosus; assembly: GCA_030545235.1. Lineage (NCBI taxonomy): Eukaryota > Viridiplantae > Streptophyta > Magnoliopsida > Asterales > Asteraceae > Helianthus > Helianthus tuberosus. The sequence goes on along the minus strand of CM060363.1, from coordinate 198,788,329 downwards.
AATCGAGTCATAATATTGAAACATACAAAAAAATTAAAAAAAAATTTGAAAAATTAGAAAAATGTCCTTTGAAATAAGAAGTTTGCATAATAAAACGGAAAATGATAGAAAAGATGAATTTTTGCTTGGGTTCGAATAATAATAATATGAGATTAAAATAAATCGAGCTTGCGTCTAGTTAGGGATGTGTGGATGGGTTTGATTTTAAGTCCCTTTGAGCTAATACACCTTAATTGTCGGTCTGCTAGTGGGTTTTCGCCTGGAAGATATCGGAAACTAAAACTGCCGATAATAGTATAAGGGGCACCGTTATAAGTTAGAACCGTTAGAGTTTGTGATCATGCAAAAATAGAAAAAAAGTGTGCAAGAAACTGAATGAAAGTAGCGCATTTCTATGTAGTCTGGGTTGGGGACAGTGACTTTACAACCGGATTACCGCTAGGGTGTGTGAAATCGACCATGCAAAGAAAAGAAAAAGTACCGAAGCTTAAGTAATCCGAGTTGGGGATAGCGATTCTACAGCCGGATTGCCTCTTGGTTAGGGAAAGCAACGTCTACGCTCATTGAAAGAAAAAAAAGAAAAGTGAAAAAAATGGAAAAAGAAAAAAATTTGATTGCAAACTCTCTTGGTTTTTATATAAGACGGTTGGGAATTGGTCCAGTGATCGTTCCTTTAGTTCTATAAGCTTGAGGCGGGAGTAGGTGGACCATAGATTCTAATGTGAGGCCCTAGGTAGATTGACCGCACTTAAATTAAATTCACATGATAAGGGCTTAGGACCGGACTTGGGTTTAAAGGGACAAGTATATCCGCAATCGCGGCTAACACATGCCTTGGTTTTAATAAGATATAAATAATTTTTTACCCAAGTGATTATTCGTATCTGATTCCGTTGCATAATTCTTTTTTGAGGACGAAAAAAGAGTAAGTGTGGGGATATTTGATGTATTGCAAAATACATCCTTTATTCATGTATAGTTTGTACAATTTTCCATTATTTTTAGTTCCGTTTTATTTAGAATGAGCGTAATATTGATAAATTTGTGTTTTCCAGGTCTTGGTACTTAAAGTTGCTGAAAATTGAGTGAAAATGAGTCAAAATGCTGAAACACCAAGTCCCTAACGAGTGGAAAAGAGTTACAATTATTTGTGAAGTTTTTGGAGAGTTTACGCTGGAGAAATTGAACAACATTCTGTGAAAAAAGAGTCGTGGCGTCGCGCCACGGCTAAACTGGAGTCTTGTCACGTAGCGCCAGCATTAAACAAAGAATTTATGATTTTTTTTACATGGTGGCGTCGCGCCACCAAAAATACTCTCACCACGCGACGGGGGTGTCTGACGGCCAAAATTTGATACGTGTTAGGGTTTCGTATTTAAACTCAAGATAATCATTCATTAACCCTAAGTTACGAACTCAAGAACCCATAGGCGAATTTCAGAGCAGATTTTACAGTTTTCAGAGTATTTTGGCTTGCGGGAATCATCCAGTTGAAGCTTGGAGCATGGGAAAGAAGATTGTTTGGGTCTTATCTCCCTATTTTCGTTATTTTCTCGTTTTGATACTTTCATGATGAATTCTTATTTTGAACTTATCTTGTTGACTTTAGACATCATGTTTTCAGGCTAAAACCTTCGCTACTACCTAGGTTAGATGATAGTTTAATAAAGTTTGTATTTTTAATGGTTTTCTATTGCTTGGTTATGGAGTGATCTTTGAAAGTAAATAATTCTAGAACCTTTACTTTGGTGCGTGTGCGTAATTTAATTTTGATTGTTGATTATTTGCTGTTTCACATAAATTTTGGTGGATGTCTTTCACATAATGAATTTGTGTTGATTATTCGTATCCTTGCGGGTTCGGGTGATCCTTGGGTAAATCGTCCGATAGCCTTAGAAACAGTAATTAAAACTCAATTAGAACTAAGTATTCTGCTAAACTTGTCGCTGAGAGGCTCTAGTTAGTTAGTAGGTCTCGGTGCGATATATAGCTAAGATAGATTTTGAGAGAAGTTGGTCTTAGCTCCCTAATTGCACCTGTGTCTATTAAACCAAGTTAAAATCTAGGATAGCCTTAGACTGTCGCATTGAGGGGTAGATATTCGTATTAGGGCACTTTTAGAGACGTTAGAGGACTCGGAGGAAGTCTAACAATCGGTGTTCATAACAGCCTTGTAGGGTTTCCTAGGTTTCTTCCTGAGAAGGGTCGGGAGGTCTTAGCATGAGACACCTTAGGGTTTAGTACTTTACGATCCCGACTCCAAACCACAATAGTACCGTTAGAAATCCATTCCTAGTTAAACTGGATTCAAGCCTAGGTAGTCGTTAATCTAATTTGAATTAAACCTTAGTTCTTATTCGTGTCATAGTCTAATTTTATTTTAATTCCAATTTTAGGATCTTAGTAACCCCCCCCCCCCCCCTTTAAAATAGAAAAATAGTTAAGTCGTGTCAGTAGTAGTCTAAATAAATTCGTTAATGTAATTGATTAGAGTCCTTGTGGGTTCGACATCCGGACTTGCTTTTCTTTGCTAGAGTCGGCCGGTTCACTTACCGGTGAGTACTCTAGTCAAGTTAGAGAGTCTAGATTATTATTACTTGAGTCTAAATTTAGGTTTAATTTAGTTTATTTATTTAAACTACTTCAAGCACATCAGAGATGTAGTCTCTCAGAAAATACAAAAACATTAAACAATTCAGAAAAATATAAAAACATTAAAAAAATTTAGAAAAATACCAAAACAATAAAAAATTCAGAACAATACAAAAACAGTTTTTGTTAAGTTTTTTTTTGGTATAACGCGGGAAATGGAACTAATTTTTATTATGTGGATTAAGGCTAACTCATGTAAGACCAGTATTGAAATAGTCTGACTCTACGGCTATATGTTGGTAGGCTTTATCCTGATGGATGGGAAATTTGGTTAGTTCTGTATTGAACTGAAAGATATAATATGACCTCAATAAAGAAGGTCACTTGGAATTAGTACATTCCTATTTGAATGCTTGTGTGATGTCCCAATACACACAATTTTAGTCTAGTTCTGAAATATTTTTTTTACAAACTCGTGTATCTCCTCTGTTTTACATGAGCAAAGACCTGGAGGTGCTAGGCAACATCAGTTTTTGCTGCATCCAGATACACGCTGACCTAGTTGTACATTGTCGTGCTATAGATCAAAATACACCTGAAAGATGCCCTCTAATGCCCAAAATGTGACAACCAGCAATTTCAGGTTAACACTTTAACCTAACCACAGCTAGTTTAGACATACATTCATAGCACTGCATTTAACTAGGGTTTAAATGAGTCTACTTTGGTAATTTAGGGAATTACCGATGCACACACACGAGTGAATTCTTGAACGTTGGCGACTAAGTCGAATAATAATTATAAACGGACGGTTATACGAAACTGATGTGTTGCATGACAAATACGTGAATTATATGCTTTAATTGTAAATTTCAAGTTTTTATGTGCTTGTGTGAATGTTACATAATTTGGGGTGCTTTATGGTTAAGCTAGAAACTTTATTAATCTACTGCAACCCTAAAACTACTCATAATCCATCTTACGACAGTTTCTAATCATCAGTTTCTCTAATTATTTCTACTCAATCTCACACACAATCATTGGCAATTCTGAACTTTCAATCCCTCTAGAACAAACCCTAGAATCAATCTAAGGTAATGCTTTATGTTATACATTGTAATGCTTTATGTAGTCATGCTGGAACGAGTGTATGCGTGTTTGTGCACGGATGTCAAATTGCTGCTAGATGTTAGGAATGTTGTTGATATAATGTTGTTGATCATACTATAACAGTTATATTGAAAACTACGATTTTGGTTTTTCTTAATCTGTGCATTTGTTAGTCCGATGATAATCTTCAGACTTTGTGAAGTCATAAAGTCCGAGTTTATCATGTCTGATCTTATTATAAACAAGGGTGTTCAGGTTTTTGTTTAATAGCCTCCGAGTTTCTTTATGAATACCTTTTATCTGAGTTTAATTGGTTAATCAAAGTGATCCAAATATACTTAGCTTATGTATCCAGGTTTCTTTTAAAATGGTGTCCGTATGTATGTATATATATATATATACATATATATATACATATATATATATATATAGGACAAAGATCCGTTAGGAACCACCCCTTATTGGGAGAACCGCGAGAACCAATGTGAACACAACAAAGAATGCCTAAAAATAGCTAAAAAACACACAAATTTTTTATAAAAAAATCGCTACTTTTAGTAGCCAAAAAAATTTTTTTTTTTTATTTTTGCAAAATTTTTTTTTTTTAACTAAAAGTAGCGATTTTAACATAAAAATATAAAAAAAAATTTAGATTTTTTTTTATTTTTTTAAAGATTTTTTTAGGTTTTTTGGGGGTTTAGTTTTTAGCATTTTAGCTTGGGGGGGGGGGGGGGTGTTTAGGTTTTTGGGGGGTGGGGGAGGGGGGTTTAGGTTTTTTTTTTTTTTTTTTTGGGGGGGGGGGGGGGGTTAGGTTTTTTTTTAGGTTTTTTGGGGTTTTAGTTTTTAGCATTTAGCTTGGGGGGGGGGGGGTTTAGGGGGGGGGGGTTAGGTTTTTTTAGCTATTTTAGGTTGTGTTCACATTGGTTCTCGCGGTTCTCACAATAAAGGTGGTTCTCGCATGAACCTTACCCTATATATATATATGTGTATATATATATAGGATCAGGAATTAGAGAAAATGGTAGAAAGTGTGAGAACGGTGAGAACGCTTATGGATTGTCCGATCAAAATAATCTATGGACTAGATTGGCGTGGTGGCGTTTTCGTAAATAACACGAATTTTATTGAGTGGACGCGCTTCATTAAGAGTAAAAGGGTCTTTACACTTCTATACCAAAACGCCAAACTAATGAATAAAACGCCGTTACTGGCCAAAACGCATCCCTATATAAACAAAAACATTCTCATACATAAAAACACACATCCCCCAACCTGAAACGCCATATTTTCTACTATATACCATTTATCTTACAACGCCAAAATTCCCAAAACATCAAACACACTTACTCAAAAACGCCATATTTTACTATATACCAAACATCTTAGAAAACGCCAAAACACTCAAACATCAAAAATTTCCAAAAAATGGACGTTTCTTTCAGATACACTATTTCCTCAGTAAAACGCCAAAAATGGCAAAAATCGTTTCTTGTATATTCAATATTGTTCTACGCGAAGTTTCGGAGAATGCTTTCTTTCCTGAGGTGCTGTAACTTAAATAACATTTTGCTGCATGAGATGGAAAAAACTTCATAAAAAAAGATGCTGGTGTCAGACTTATGTCATTTTTTGTGTTTTGTTATTGATGAATATTATAATGGCATGAATAAACAAATGACACTGCTGAGTGGTTTGAAGATATATATTCAAACAAAAAACTCATGTCATATTGTCTTTCCAAACGGCCACAAAAACACAAGCATGACAAAGCCAAACCACCAGTGAACGTGTTTCAAAGAAGAAAGAGACTGATGACAGTGAAGATTTGGAAGATGAATTGTTTCTGTTTTCAGTTTTTTAGTTTTCCTTTTATGTTGTTTGTTATGTATTTTTCGACTAAGAATAAAAAAGTTTAATAAAGAGCCAAAAAGTCAAAGATTGGGAAACGGCATAATGAAGTAAAACGCCATAATACAGTAAACGCCAAAAACTCCAAAACTATAATAAAAGTAATTTGGAGAAGTATTATTAAAAGCTAAAAATGAAAGAAAAAAACGCCAAAAACTACTTAAAGTCATTAAAAACGCCAAGCTTGGGAAATGGAAAGTCAATGACCCTATAAACTCATAAAAAGCGAAACAAAAAGAGTAAAAATACACACAGTAACTGAAAAGACGGCTACTTTATTAATATCATTTATTATAAATAAAAATCCCGCCTAAACTACGCGCCAAAAACATCCAATAAGAGAGACACCTATGCACAATCAACTGATCACACACCAAAAAACAAACGCCATCTTTCCAAGAAACCATTCACTTTAAAACGCCAAAAAGATAGTTAAAAAAGCCACAGATGCGGAACCTCATTTCTTCTATATTAAGTATTGTTCTGAATGAAGTTTCACTGAATAGATTCAACTCTGAGGTGGGTATCTCTATAAGCTTTTGCTGAATGAGATGGACAAATATTCATGAAAAAGAGACTGATGACGCTGATATGTCATCATGTCACTTTGTTCTTGATGGATATATTGATGGCATGAAGGGATCAATACATTCGAGCAGGCGATGATCTTCAACATGTCAACAAACAAGTTTATATCACACCACAATAAAGGATGCTCAAAAAATAAGCATCTTCTAAAGACGGGAGGTATATAGGAAAATAAGGATCTACATAAGGTATTCAAAACGCCAAAAAGGTTAAAGTAGAAGAGACTGATGACAGTGAAAATTTGGATGAGAAATTAGATTATAATTTTTTTTTCATTTTCTATTGTTTGTTATCTAATTCTCTGATTTTATTATCGAATTCTCTACTAACAAAAAAAATTAGTATAAAACGCCAAAAATTACAAACACCAAACGCCTGGTAGTATAAAAACTGTGAGAACGGATGCTAGTAAAGCACGTTGTTGCTATATAAAACGCCAAAAAACATTTATTATATTAAAAGCCACAAAATGGAAAATTGAAGTTTATCTTTTCAAAACGACATAATTGTCTGTCACATTATAGGCCTGCATCCTACATGGCACAACACTTGATAGAAAAAAAATAGATAAATAAACATCAAGAAAATGACTGATGTTTTTTTACATTATAGGTCTGCATCCTGATCTAAAAAACAATAAAAACGCCAAACATACATAAAACGCCAAAATATTTAATATAATCCTGATATAAAAACAATAAAAACGCCGCGTATTTATAAAACGCCAAAAAATGGAAAGGTAATGTGACACGCGTTTAAAAAAAAGAAATATGAAAGAACAAAAAAGCCCTTCCGCCATTCTCTATGCCGCTTGACACGTGTTGGGCCATGATGCGTTCTCACCGTTCTCACACTTTTAAGCGTTTTCTCCTGATCCCGTTTCTATATATATATATATATAGTGGAGGGTTCAAATGAGAAGAAATTTTTTGTAAGAATAAAAAAGAACAAACTTCAACCAATAATAATGCTTCATTTTACTTCATTTAATTTTTGTATTTAACATGGGTGTAAGGGTATATTGGTAAAATTAAATAGATCATTAATTGTTAGTCTTCTTTTTTAATAGCTAATTAAATTAAATTTGTAATTTATTTAAAAAATATATTTTTTCAAAGAAGAAAAAAATTAATTTAAAGGGTAGGATAAATTATGAGGTGTGTAGGATGAATTACGAGTTGTGTAGGATAAATTTCAGTATGTGTAGGATAAATTTAAAAAACGTGTAGGATAAATTTTGATGTGTCTAGGCAAAAATTTTAGTGTGTAGGATGATACTCTTTATGACTAATTAATTAGTCAAAAATAATAATAAATGAGATTAAAGAAAAACTATTTAATGTTTTACAGTTGTACCCTTTATTCTTTTTCTTCTCAATTTAATTTTCTTCTCAAATGAACCTCCCCTGTATATATATATATATATGTGTGTGTGTGTGTGTGTGTGTGTGTGTGTACATATACATATATATAGACAGGTATAATATACAAACTTGTTTAAAGAAAGGGGGAGGTTCCGAGTTCCATTTTAAAAGGGACATGATTGTCCGAGTTTAATAAATGCTTACATATCCGAGTTTATAAAAACATCCAAGCTTCACATGTATTCTGACTATATATAAAACACTTGTCCCGAGTTTACAATCTTTGATGTAATCCTGATTTAAGAAAAGAATAAAGGAGTTCTGAACTTAATTAAAATGAATGTTGGGCCTAGTTACAATGTTAAGTAGGGACTTGCCTTCATATTTCCGAATTTATGAGGGGATGTAGGGGGGTCCGAGTTTACTTAGGGACTCCACTTTTTCATATGGTCCGAACATATGCGGTGCTCTATGTGAGTCCAGGTTTCATAATTAAAGAAGGGGGCCGGGTATACATGGATATTATTTATATATAAAGGACTCAAGTGTCCGAGGTTATGTAGATAATATTTATATATGGTTTGAATTTCCAAGGGGTCATGCTTGTCTGAAGTTATGTGTGTATAGAATGGTTGTTCGGGTTTATGGTCCGCGTTTTCTAGTAATACAACATATCCGAGGTTAAGCAAATTATAATTATCCGAATTATGAATACTGTGCGATGTCACACCCCAACCGATGACGAAAACAACGGAGTGGGATGAAAACATGATTGCTCATAGCTTCATAACACTAATTGTGATAATATATGATTAATCAATTTTGTCATAAATACTAAATCATGAAATAAATTGTTCAACAACCAAACATAGACAACTGTAGCAACAAAACATGTAACATAAATAATTGTTTATTAATTAGGTGTGTTTCTATGTCCATCCTAAACTTGATTCTCTATCACATCGCCTATCAACCTGCAACATGTATTAAAATAATGATCAACAAATATGTTGGCGAGTATACAAATTTGAATACATAACATAATATGAAAATGTTTTAACATGCTCATATCCAACATGATAAATGTATAAAAGTTACTAATATATTGAACGAGTGTAAACTATATGTCAAACCAAAGTTTCCAACGCAATCGTGATTACCCTACATCGTCGAGACGAAGAGGGTAATGTGTTTTACTTAACAATACCTCAAGAATACGAGCGGTGCGTTAATCCTATAGCGCTATAATTCTTAAGGTAGGCTTGCAAAGTTAATGAGCATATAGACACAATGTATACAGAGCATAAAAGTCTAACATGTATAACATGTTTTCATGTTTAATTGTGGATAGAGTGTGATTTGAATAAACAAGTATCATAGTGTTGCGTGTTTTTGTATCTTGTACATCTTGCACCCAAAGTGATTAAAATGAAAATGAGATCGAGTATACTCACAGTTTGCGTAGAGTTCCACAAACGTGAGATGATCGTCTTGAAAGGTTGAAGCACCAAATTATCCTAACAGGATGAACAAGGTGTGTAAGTACAAGGATTTAGAAGTTGGAATGTAAATGAAATTTGAATAAAAATGACCGATAATAATAATAATAATAATAATAATAATAATAATAATATAAGAAAATACATAAAATTATTATTTTGACTAAACACTCACTTTGGACACTATTAATTTATGTGTATTTCGTGGATACTATTTCACCCACAAGAAGTCCAAGTGTGAGCAATTTTAGTCTAAGATAATGTTTACCATTGCACACAACTTTTCACCATAAATTGGTTGGTGTCATGGCTAGGATATATATATATATATATATATATAATTCCGTTAAAATAAGAACCACCTCCAGTTGTAAGAACCGTGAGAACTTTTTGATCCGGGGCGAGTTGGACCAAATTTTTTTTCATAAACGTAAATGCTTGTATTATAAACACATTTGTAAAAAAAAAAATGTCGTGTGTGTAGTTTTGAGCATCACAAGTTTGTGTTTACGGGCACTGTAAATTTTAAATAAATTTTATGGTACCCGTAAACACAAACTTGTGGTGCATACAACTACACACACAACATTTTTTTTTTTGAATTTTTTTTTACAAATGTGCTTATAATACACGCATCTACGTTTATGAAAAAAAATTTGGTCCACCTCGCCCCGTACGGTGTAGTTCTCACGGTTCTTACAACTGGAGGTGGTTCTCATTTTAACTTAATCCTATATATATATATATATATATATATATGATCACGCTAAAATGAGAACCACCTCGAGTTGTAAGAACCGCGAGAACTTTTTGATCCGGGCCTTGGTGGACCAAATTTTTTTTTCAGAAACGTAGATGCATGTATAAAAACAACATTTGTAAAAAAAAATTCAAAAAAAAATGTCGTGGGTGTAGTTTTGAGCAACACAAGTTTGTGTTTACGGGACCCGTAAATTTTCCGACCAGATTTACGGGTCCCGTAAACACAAACTTGTGGCGCTCAAAACTACACACACGACATTTTTTTTTTTGAATTTTTTTTACAAATGGTGTTTTTATACATGCATCTACGTCTATGAAAAAAAAAATTTTTGGCCCACCGCGCCCCGGATCAAAAAGTTCTCACGGTTCTTACAACTCGAGGTGATTCTCATTTTAGCATTCCCCTATATCTATAAATATATATATATATATATATATATATATATATGACAAAGATCCATTAGGAACCACCCTTTATTGCAAGAACCGCGAGAACCAATGTGAACACAACCAAAAATGCCTAAAAATAGCTAAAAAACACACAATTTTTTTTTTAATTTTAAAAAAAAAAGTTTTTTGCTACTAAAAGTAGCGATTTTTTTTTTTTTTTTTTTTAGATTTTTTAGGTTTTTGGGGGTTTAGTTTTTAGCATTTTAGCTTGGTGGGGGTGGGGAGGGTTTAGGTTTTTGGGGGGTGGGGTAGGGGGGTTTAGGTTTTGGGGGGGGGGGGGGGTGGGTGGGGGGGTTAGGTTTTTTGGGGGTTTTAGTTTTTAGCATTTAGCTTGGGGGTGGGGGGTTTAGGTTTTTTTTTTTTTTTTTTGGGGGGGGGGGGGGTTAGGTTTTTTTAGCTATTTTAGGTTGTGTTCACATTGGTTCTCGCAATAAAGGTGGTTCTCGCATAAACCTTACCCTTTATATATATATATATATATATATAGGGGACCGATAAAATGAAAACCACCTCCAGTTGTAAGAACCGAGAGAACCACTTTCTAGCCACTAGATCAACAAGATGGATGGATGAGATTAAAAGTAACTAAAATTAATATTAAATACATTTTGTCTTATTATGACTTTAATATTTTAATCCAAAAGGGTAGTTTAGTAAAATTACTTTTTTTTGTATTTTTATCTTTATTATTTTTTTATTACTTTTTTTGTATTATTATATTAGTTTTTATTTTTTAAACATAATTTTTTTTATTAAAAGCATTTTTAAATTCTGATTTTGTTAACAAAACAATTTTTTTTTGCGAGCCGGTTTTTGCACGCCGTTTTTACGCCCGGCTTTTTTACGCATCATTTTTTAACGCGTCGTTTTTCCATGCCGTTTTTTACGCTCGGCTTTTTCAAGCGTCGTTTTTTAACGCGTCGTTTTTTACGTCCCGTTTTTTGGCAGCGTTTTTATGCCCCGTATTCATGCCCCTTGTTTAGGAGCCGTTTTATCACACGGTATTTTACTTTTTACAATTTATGTAGAAAAAGTTTTACGTTAAAAAGTTTTTACATAAACGTTTACGTTTTACGTTAAGAAGTTTACGTTTTACGTTAAAAAGTTTACGTTTTACGTTTTACGTGAAAAAGTTTACATTTTACGTGAAAAAGTTTACGTTTAACGTTTTACGTTAAACTTTTTACGTTTTACGTTAAAAAGTTTAGGTTTTATGTTAAACTTTTTTGTATTATTATATTAGTTTTCATTTTTTAAACATAATTTTTTTATTAAAAGCATTTTTAAATTCAGATTTTTTAACAGATTTTTAAACTTTTTACGTTTTACGTTAAACTTTTTACTTTTTACGTTTTACGTTAAACTTTTTACGTTTTACGTTTTACGTTTTACGTTAAACATTTTACGTTTTACGTTTTTACGTTTTACATTAAATTTTTTACGTTTTACGTTAAAAGTTTACGTTTTACGTTAAAAAGTTTACGTAACCTTTTTTTCCAACTAACGACAATTCATAGAAAACAACGGAAGGCAAAATCACAAACCAACGGAAGAAAAGTTTACGTTTTACGTTAAAATGTTTACGGAAAGCTATTCTTCAGACAAGGCAATCAGAAGACAATATTAGATTTATGTTTAATAACACATGTTACAATGTTTATGAAGCATTAATATATATTTTTTACATATAATAAGATGATATGAGATTTTTTCATGTAAAAAACTTGATACATTATAGCAAGTTAATAAAAACAATATATTCTAATATATATCTATTTGTTATGAATTATTGATACTAACAAACAAACATATATCACATGTTTACAGTAATATGATTGTATATATATAGATGTATGCATATGATCAAAATTCAGTGAGAAAAGAAAGGATGAAAATTCTTTGCAAAATATATTAGCCCCTTTGTTTGATCAGTTGTACACCAGAGTAGTTCTATTTTTCACAGTGGTTTTATAACACGTTATCTGCACGAGGCTCTAGCCAAGCACGAGGCTCCAGCCAAGGAAACGTTCAAGTAATTATAATCAAAGTAAATGTTTGATTAATTTATATAAACTATAATTGTTATGATAAACGTAATATTTCTTTTATACCGTGGGATTGTTTTCCTTTAGGAGACCCAGTTATCCAGACACTCCTATCATAAAAACATCTAAATCCCATACTTAATAATAAAAATGAGTACGAGGTACCTATTGCTATGGGAATATAATAACTATGGGACTACTAACAATCTAAATCAGTGCATAGGACCTCATACTATGGATATATAATAACTTTGGGACTACTAACATTCTAAATTTCTTTTATGCACCTAACATTTACATTTATGTTATCTAACATTTATTTATAAAATCTAATGTTTAATAACGTTTATTTATTTATTATTGTGCATACTAATTATATATATATATATCCGTAAAAATGGCTATGTATATTTTACTATAAAATTACCAATTATTAATATCATCACTGTTGTTATCAGAACCATTTAGCAGTGATAATCAGCACGTTACCCACGATACCTACCGAATCTAATATTCGTTTAAACATTTTGTTTGTTACCGAAATTTTCAAACCTAATACAGTAAAACTATTTTCAAGGTGTATCATGGAAGCCTTAACCAAGCGTATTGTGTAAGCTTAATTTGTATCTATATAAGTAACCCACCACTCGTGTAAATCCTCAAACCAACTGAACTTCTGATATAGTTCGACACATACACAAAACAACTCATACTCAAATTCTATTTTTTTTTTAACTCAAACAAAGCCCTATATTACTATCATGAGTCTTAAGTTTTCTACTCGTGCACACGCTGAATCTTCAAACGCAGCAGAAATTCGTACCCAGATCGAAGTCCATAAATTTCTTTAGTTTGCAGATGTACGCACCCATACGAAATATCTAACCCTCAGGAGGCTTAATGTTAAGACTATTAATAGTATCGACTGGAACGTAACGGGAATACTAGACATAGATGATCGACTGACGAGGTTACTACCAATTGGTTCACCATGGCGTCGTTTTTTTGACATCTTAGAACCTTCATACGATGAACTTGTATATGAGTTCTGGTCTACTTTTCATTTCACACGAAATAAAGACCCATCTGAGCCCTCTATCGATTTTAGACTCGGTAGAGAAACTTTTAAATTGTCATTATCTGAGTTCGCATTACATTTAGGTATTTATACAGAAGAAGAAGTTAGATCACCTATATTTATAAACGCATTAACCGAATATCCTGATCGCATACAAGATTATTGGTCTACACTTACACCAGCAGTCTGGAGTAAAAATAACAATTCAAGAACATTTACAGATCCTCTTTATCAATATATGCACCGTGTTCTAGCTAACACGATCAGGGGGCGCACGTCTAATCTACACAGGGTTAGTGGTACCGATCTTTTTCACTTATACAGTATATTCGAGTCAGTCCATTGTAATATTGCTTACTCTCTTGCTATGTACTTTGAGCAATACCAAACACGTCCCCCGAAAAACCTTATGGGAGGATCATACATAACAAAAATAGCTAAATCTCTAGGTGTCATAGACGATCAGATTATTCAAGAATTATCCCCACCACGATTACCTGGGGTGGTAAGTTTTACCAATATCGAGATAATACCTATTGATATTCCTACACAAACACAATCGTTTCAATCTGAGGCAGCACCGGTTATCCCAAAAAATACATCACAAAATCTACAACAACTACTGTTGCAGTTTCCTCAACCATCTTTTTATCAGTATGATTTGTTGTCTCAACAGCAGCCAATACCACCCGTGTTTGAACATATTTCAACTAACACATCTCAAACACAGCATACTCAACCACAAACACCAAACACCAAACATCTACCAGGCACTTTCACCTTTACCTTTTGGGTAAGAAGAAATGATGCAACAATCCATGTTTAATGATAACATGACATTCCAAGAGTTGTTAGCACCAGAACAACCCATATCACCACTATTACAGCAACAGTCTTCACAACATCCAGAGCAACAACAACCATCAATTGTTGAAGCCGGACCAAGTACGGTGCCTCTAATAAATCCACTTTTAGATCCAATGAAGGTTGCTAAACTATTAAAAAAGAACCGGAAAATGTCCGGACAAATAGAGTGGTTGACGAAAAAGAATGAGTGGCAGGAAGAAAAGCTAAGACAAGTAGCTAGTATTATCTCAAAACAATTTACTCCGCCACCTCCATCACCTCATGATTCTGATTCTGATTTTGATTAATTTCAGTTGTATACACAGACAGGGTCTGCAAACATAACAATATACTAGAATCATTTTACTACGATTCAATTATTTTAATATATCTATACAAGTATCTGGGAAATACGTACAAACTAAAAGACTTACTTGCTATAGCTGAAACTAAACCATTCGTAAGTCTGTGAATAAGCATAAATTAAAGGCTACATATCTGGATAAGTAGCCATATGAATTGAAACATGTTTACATACAACATTGATATGGAAGATAACACGAGCATTGTCATCCCAACAGCAACTCCCATCACCATTAGATCGATCCCCCTACCATATTAATAATTATGTGACTGAATTATTTGGCACTACGGAACGAATATATATTTGTATTCAAGTGTATGGATTCTTGTGATGAATCATCATAGAGAGTTGGCTATAACTGTAAACTCTTTTTGGAAAGTTAGAAAACTGTCAGGTTGATTTGATTCATAAAATCAAGTTTATATTTACAAAATATAAGTGACTTTGACAGTATAATCTTAATATGTAACGTAGTTGCATAAGATACCTTTTAAATTGTAAAGACGAAGCATGATAAACATACAAGTTTGGGTTGTACATACATACACACATACAAATGTTTTGTGGAAATACAAATGACAAATATATGTATATGAATTATTCATAAATTAGACGAATAATGCAAATAACGGTTCTGCCAGGGACATTCAAAATTAATAGTAAGAATGGGAAAAGCTAATTACCTAATGATACAAAGCTTTTAAATAGAGGACGCTCTATTTTTCCCAAAAATCAATAAGAAACTTATTGAGTTTCAAGAATATATATATATATATATATATCAAGGATATGATGGCATGACAGATTAAGCCATCAAGGATATACTATGATGAAAAGGATTCACATATCATATGATAATCCTAAAAAGGATTAAAGGATACACATATCCTAGCATGATACCATTTAGTATTTAAATCGATGCATCGTCTAAATGGTTATCAATTCGCAACTTGAAGTTTGCACATATGGCTTAACTAATATAGCAAGAATATTATTCTAGACTGGAAAATTTATTTTTCATAAATTCTAAATTATCAATGATCATTGGAACAAGTATTATTATTGAAACATTTACTCCCCATTACAGTTATTTAGAAAACAAATATGTATCATCTTTGGGTGTGCGATATATATACTCTATATACTGAAATTGTTACAACACAATGCACAAAGATGAGATTTAATGACATGTTGGGAATAAATAATATATAGCCATAAATGGGAGATTTCTTATGGGCTTCATTTGCTGATTATAAATCCCAACATGAGGGGGAGATAGAAAACAACTAAAAGTGAAATAAATTTTGAAGTTATCATTGTATTATCTGTATCCTCGAGTAAAATATCTAAAAGATATATTAAGAAGGAAATTCATCCAAAAAGTTTTGAATTGCTCCAGTTAAAATTAATGTCTAAGAAGGACAAAGACATATTGAAAATCTTATATACCAGATGCTAATGATTTTGCTCGAGTTGATATTACAGAAAAGCAAAGGGATAATAATAATATGGC
This sequence comes from Helianthus tuberosus, assembly GCA_030545235.1. NCBI lineage: Eukaryota > Viridiplantae > Streptophyta > Magnoliopsida > Asterales > Asteraceae > Helianthus > Helianthus tuberosus. The sequence goes on along the minus strand of CM060363.1, from coordinate 198,772,210 downwards.
TATTGAATCCCGTTTGAAACAAGGAAGGCCAGTCGGTTCAAAGGATAAAACATCCTCGAAAAAGAAAAGGCCCTGAAATGAAAATTGGGTTCAAAGGATAAAACATCCTTGAAATAGAAAATGCCCTGAAAAGGAAATTGGGCTCAAAGGATAAAATATCCTCGAAAAAGAAAAGGCCCTGAAAAGAAAATTGGGTTCAAAGGATAAAACATCCTTAAAATAGAAAAGGCCCTGAAAAGGAAATTGGGTTCAAAGGATAAAACACCCTCGAAAAAGAAAAGGCACTGAAAGGGAAATTGACCATTAAAGAAAAAAAATGGTGGTAAATTCAATTCCCTCAGGAAGGAGTAAATGATAAAACCTTCCCTTAGGAAGGAGTAAATGATAAAACCTTCCCTTAGGAAGGAGTGAATGATAATACCTTCCCTCAGGAAGAAGTAAACGATTCCAACATAGAATTGTCGATCAATTATGGTCATACACATATATTATGGAATCAAGATGAAATAGAAAGTTTGAAGCATAATAGACCATTTTATTTTTTTGAAACATTAAATTTCTTGAAAAATAGGAAGTTATTGTACATGTGCTTATATTTAACCAAAAACGGAAATTTCACAAACTTGGCACCTAGCTCGGTTGGCTAGGCGCGCGAAAGGGTGTGGCCTAGACCCGGGTTCGGTCCAGGGGACGGCCGGTTTCACCATTTTTATTACCATACAAATTTAGAAAATTTTCATTAACATCATTTCTGTATATATATATATATATATAGGCATATTTTCTTCACTTCAAGCGCTATATAATATACACAATTCTATCATCGACGTTGATATTCGATTTGATATATTTCTAGACATGATATAAATTAAAATGAAAAGTTATAAGGACCGGTAGTCCATACAACTAATTTTGTGAAATATGCTAAATGGGTCTTCTGATGCGAAACCATGATATGAAATTTTTTTTTTATGGTTCAAATGTTTTTCGCAAAGACCCAGAAATGATCATATACAATAAGAAAATAATGTAATAAGGTGAAACAAATTTTTTTTTGATACACTTAAGGTATGTAAGGTATAATTTATATTTTTACTGACCCATCGAAACAAGTTTGGTTAGTTTTTGTAAATGCAGGTAATGTAACAAAACACAGTTGTGGATCTTATGATATTTGTTTCCAAAAAGGAACCAGAAGTCTCATATGAAGATCATATAACACTGATCGGCAAAAGATTGCCTACCTAAGGATCAAGCGAAAAATTGTTGTCTATAAAGCTTTGATCAACTTTCGAGAAAGATAGAGACAAGTCACATAAATGATACATATTAAAATGAGGGGGAGTACTATACAAGTTGCACTCTTTTTCCCTTCACTAAGTTTTATCCCATTGGGTTTTCTTAGTAAGGTTTTTAATGAGGCAACATACATGATCCAGAAATATCAGGAGAAGACTATACACTGCACTCTTTTTCCCTTAGCTACGTTTTGTCCCACTGGGTTTTCCTAGCAAGGTTTTTATCGAGGCAGCATTCCATAGTTAAACCCCAAAGTTGAAAATTGTCATCCAACTTGGAACGTATGGATTATTGATCAAGTGAATGGTGATAATATGTCTGAGGGGGAGTGTTATGAATTATTGATACTAACAAACAAACATATATCACATGTTTACAGTAATATGATTGTATATATATAGATGTATGCATATGATCGAAATTCAGTGAGAAAAGAAAGGAAGAAAATTCTTTGCAAAATATATTAGCCCCTTTGTTTGATCAGTTGTACACCAGAGTAGTTCTATTTTTCACAGTGGTTTTATAACACTATTATTATTATTAGTATTATGATAAAAACAATATATTCTAATAAGTGTTGTCATATAATTCATGCAATCTTGTATTCATCCTCTAACTTTGACGCAATTCTCAGGGCAAAATATATAGGGTCATACTTGTTCAATTTATCATTTTTAACATGAATTTCAGTTCTTTATTTAAATTAATTTCATAATGTTTTAATTACTAGGCACGTTATATATATAACCTACACCGTTTTCTTTCTAATTCTACACCGTTTTTAGACAACCGGTTGAGGTTGCACCAAATAGTTGTTTGACACTTAGGTCTTGCGTCATAGGCCCACTATCTTTAAACGGCCATTTGAGGATTCTTTAAACATCTGTTTCGGATATGGGAATAGCATGAGCCTAATTACTATATACATGTAGGTATTGTAGCAACGACTATAATGAATCATCGGAGGCGACAGAGCTTTGTGATTGGTGCCGAACAGAAGAAATCAAAGCCTCCAAACATCATAGTTCATCCAAGAAACCAAACTCAAAATTAGACAGTGGAATAAGAAAATGGACAGAATATTCCGGTGATAATAAGATCAACCGACATAACCATCAGCATGGTGAAGGAAAGCCAACCACCGGAGCTCCGTCACCAAGGACTAGTACTCGAAGGTACAAGCTTCTAAAGGATGTTATGTGTTAAGGGAATAAAAAATTTTAATAATAATAGCTTTAGGACGTGGGGTGGTGTGCCTTTGTTCTAAATACATAACTGTAATCTGGTTTTTGAAAGAAATGAGAGATAGATGAAAGAAGAAGAGCAGGGGATTCAAACTAGAAGTAGATGAGAGAGGAGAGAGGTATTTAAAGTCAAGTGACTTTAATGAAGAGAGAGGGGGGATTTGACATTTGGGGTAAATGACTAAAATACCCTTTAGGTTTATGAGAGATGAGAGAGGAGAGATGTATTTAAAGTCAAGTGACTTTAATGAAGAGAGAGGGGGGATTTGACATTTGGGGTAAATGACTAAAATACTCTTTAGGTTTGCATAATCCGATTGGTTGAGAGTGGTTCTCATGGTTCTTACAACTGGGGTGGTTTTCATCTTAGCGGCTCCCTATATATAAGGGACCGCTAAAATAAGAACCACCTCCAGTTGTAAGAACCGCGAGAACCACTTTCTAGCCATTAGATCAAGTAGATGGATAGATGAGATTAAAAGTATTTAAAAATAATATTAATTATTTTTTGTCTTATTATGTCCTTAATATTATAATCCAAAAGGGTATTAAAGTAAAATTACACTATTTTGTCTTTTTGTCTTTATTGTTTTTTATTACTTTTTGGTATTATTATATTAGATATTTATTTTTTAAACATAGTTTTTTATTAAAACATTTTCAAATTCAGATTTATTCACTGATTTTTACGTTTAACGTTTTACGTTTTTACGCCCGGCCTTTTCACGCCTCGTTTTTTGACGCGCCGTTTTTACTCCTGGCTTTTTCACGGGTCGTTTTTTCAATATGTCGTTTTTACGTTTTACGCCTCAGTTTTTTACGTTAACGTTATTTACGTTTTACGCGCCGGTTTTTTACGTTAACGTTATTTACGTTTTACGCGCTGGTTTTTTACGTTTTCCGCCCTGGTTTTTTACATTAATGTTTTTTTACGTTTTACGCGCCGGTTTTTTACGTTAACGTTTTTACGCGCCGGTTTTTTACGATAACATTTTTAAATTCAAGTTTTTTACGTTAACATTTTTTACGTTTTAGTAAAAAAATTTACGTTTTTACGTTTTACCTAAAACTTTTTACGTTTTATGTAAAATTTTTTACGTTTTACGTTTTTACGTTTTACGTTAAAAAGTTTACGGTTTACGTCAAAAAGTTTACAGTTTAATTTTTTTTTTACAAAAACTTTTTTACGCAAAAACGAACGCACCCAGAAAATCGCAAACTCGGTGAAGCGGCTCAGATATATTGTTATCATCCTCGACTAGGGGGAAAAAATAAAAAAACCAACAACATCAACACAAAGTGTATCTCGAAAAAAAAAACGGGGGTTGGCTCAGATTATCCGATAATCAAAAGCTGCAAAATTGGGGTTCCAGGTTTAAAAAACCTACCATCCACCGTCCTTGCCGCGCCATCGTCATCAAAATCTGCGTTTTTTTTTTTTTTTTTTTTTTTTTTTTTGCATCATCGCCGCCCCAATCGACCATATCAAAACAGATCAAACCCGCATATCAAAAATTTCCACAAAAACAGATCAAACCCACATATCAGATCAAACCCACATATCAAAAATCAAAGTTCATCAAAAATCAAACTTTAAATCAAAGTTCATCAAACCCACATATCACTAGAGATCTATTTTGTAAAAAAATACTAGAAAAAGCAAAATCTCCACAAAGTTCATCAAACCCACATATCAAAAATCAAAGTTCATCAAAAAAGCACCAGATTCAAACCACAAGAAAAACCCAGATTCAAACCACAAGATCCAAAGTTTATAAAAAAAAACCCAGATTCAAAACCAACAAAAACCCAGATTCAAACCACAAGGTCCAAAGTCGACCCGAGCAACAACTCTGAGCTGAAACATCATCATCTTCTACATTCACAACTCGTCGGGAGACCAGGACCGCCGTTGTTCACGGCGGCGCTGCCGTCAGCCCGTCGCCGACCAGCCACCAACACCGCCGCTCCTCTCCACCAGCCACCAACACCGTCGCTCCTCACCATCGATCAACAGCCTCCCCACCACCACCTCCAAAACATCTTCAAAACATCATCGTCTTCAAAACTCCTATGCTCGTGTCATCAACAACATCGATGAAGGGGTTCCTGTGGTGGAGGAGAGAGAGAAAATACGGGGGTAGGGCTGTGGCGGATGCGACCGGCGAAGGGGTTTCTGTGGTGGAGGAGACGGTGGCTAGGTAAAGACAGAGAGAGATTGAAATGCATCTCTGAATTTGTGGTGGAGGAGAAAGCTTTGAATTTAAAAGAAATGAAAGAGAAGATTGAAGAGAGAGGAGAGATAAAAAAACAATAGAAAAACCTGTTACAATTCATGAAGAGAGATAGAGAGATTAGACATATGGGGTAAACGACCATAATACCCTTTGGGTTGTCAAATTCTGATTGGTTGAAAATGGTTCTCGCGGTTCTTACAACTGGAGGTGGTTCTTATTTTAGCGGCTCCCTATATATATATATCTTTAGTCAATAATAATTTTGGTAATAATAATAATTAATTGAAGGAATAAATAAATAAATTTACCAAAATTAAATTGCAAAGGTTAAATGAGTTAGAAACAAAATAAAAGGGGTTACTGGTTAGTAGCATGAATGATTTTGTTAATAATAATAATAATTAATTGCAAGAATAAATAAATGAATTGACCAAAATTAAATTGTGAGATTAAATGGGTTAGAAACAAAACTAAAGGGGTTAGTGGTTAGTAGCATGAATAAAATGTTAGTGATTATTAGCATGGTTAAAGAAGTTAGCATGGTTAGTAATGTTAGACATATAATAAAGAGTTACACAATATTAAGTTAGTCATTTTAATAATTGATGATTAGTAATGTAAGATAGAAATGACATAATTAAAGATTAAAAAAATGTAAAAGAAAACCCAAGATTGGTCCTTATTTTGGTGATGCACCATCTTTGTTTATCATGGTAAACATTTGGTGACATTCCATAAGAATTTCTCCAATATGGTGGAAGTATGAAAACACAAAGAAAAACAAGAAGAAGAGAAGAAGGTGAAAGGAGATGGTACTCACTTTCAAGAGGAAGGAAGAATTCTTTAAGAAATGGCAAAGAAAAGTGATGAAATGAGTGTGTATTTATAGGTGAGAGATTATGGTTTAAGGTGGTGAAAGAAATATTGATAATTGAAAATTGGCCCATTTGTATAATTTTTTTGGGCCTAATGTTGTGGGCTTGTTTGTTTTATGCATTTCTTTTTAGTTTCTAACATAATTTATAAACATAGATTTATTGGGTCTCGAATATCGAATTTACACAATATAAGTCGGTTTTTGAATGATTTAAACGTGTTTTGATGATTATATGAATACACCTATGTTTGATTGAACAATTATTGAGAGAAAAAATATATAAAAATAAAAAGAATTCTATTATGATCTTAAGTCTCAGATTACAATGGTTGAATACGAAAACACAGAAACGAATAATACAATAATTGCGGAATGTTACATGCGATGTTTGTGTTCTCAAAATTATAATACTTGTCACCAACTAGAGAACCTACTGTGTGTTACTGTACTGTATGTTAACCTGTTAACTTGATTATGCAAAACACTAGATTGTTTGGACAAATAGGGTATTACAAACCCTACCCGTATACTTACTCACACGGTACTGTACACAAGGTCCCGTGTATCGGACCTACCACATTATTAACGCTAGAAGTCCGTTAATACATACCGAGCAAACAAAGGTGAGTTCACTACTTGTTTCACAAGCATGCGTCCCGGGGGACAAACTATTATTCCTGGGAGGGATACTTTTTAAAACGTTGTAGTTTAAATTCGATGTTGGTTAATAAACTCAAACGCTATCACGAAAGTCCCTACTTACTACCGAGCTAGTTTCCTGGGAGGCAATGGGGTATTAGTTGATAGCGCTATTAGGTTTGACAAACCTCACATTGTGTTGGGAATCAGGCATGAACTAAGGACCTTAAACATTTGTATCAATGCTTATAGACATTGATGAGGGCACAACAAACATGACAGTCATTCGATATCGAGTTTATTATTCTTGGCATGTCTTTAAACTAAACACTTACATGATTTACATTAAACAAAACTGTGAACTCGCCAACTTTATGTTGACACACTTTTTTGCATGCTTCAAGGTCATTAGATATACCAAGGAATTGGAACTTGCAGTCTGAGGAGCGAGGAGTGTCATGGGATGTGTTGCTTGACGAACAATTAATGTTATAACTTATGCTTTTAAACCATTGGGTTTCGAATGTTTAAAACAATTACAATTGCTTCCGTTGAATGTATACTTTGCTGAATTGTGTATTTTGGAATGCACTTTTCATGTTGAATATGATGTTGCGGTTAATATTATAATGTTAGTTCAATGTGATTAGTGGCTAGATCCTGGTACGTCACATGCACTGCGGTGTAATCCGCATGTGGTATTTTGTGGTGTGACAATTTGGCATCAGAGCCACTAAGTATAGTGAACTAGGTTTTAAAAAGTTTTTTGTAAAACCAGACTCTAACTGAATAAGTTTTGAAAGCGACCATGACACTACACTCCAGATTGCAAGGTTTTTTTTATTATCATATACACTATACATCTAACATACACATATGCATTGCATTGCATATAGTTGATTACACAACATTGTAGTATGATTACTTGTGTTATCTATTTATGCCACGACGAACCGTTAGAATGAAATTATCCCTAGACCCTTTGTGATCCTTATCGCTTTGACAATACCCACTTTTTACACTAGAATATGAGGATCTTTTGACACAAATTAGGAGGAACTAGGGTAAACATGCAAATCGAATTATCTTTAAGGGTGCACATGTAATAATAATTTGATGTGCATGTGAGTCCCAGTGAGACCTAGCGTGTGTAAATGATTCTGACCCATTATCCGACATAATTGGGGGTTATCTATACATATGAGTCATGTCGATGATTGACTCCTACTCGATTTAAAAGAAATCTAATACTTTATTGAATCTCATAACAAATTATCACTTAACAAAAATAATTATTATACTAACTTTGCAAATGTATATTTAATAAATAAAACACTTTAGATAATCTAGGTTTAAAAACAAAATAATTAAATCTTTATGAAATATATATAAACTGATATAGTAGAAAAATCCAGTTCTAAATAAAAATATTGAGACCATAACAAATACTAAAAACATATATTGATGGATACAAACTAACATGTTACACACATATTAATTAAAATTGACATAGAGATGGATACTTAGATAAAACCAATACAGATACCGAGTCAAACAGATATAAGTAAAACAAATATAATAAAAAACTGAACATAATCAAACCCAAATCCATAATTAGAAACGGAGACATAATAATAAAAATGAACCGATACACGATCAGAAACATAATATAAGCATAATCAAATGCATATGGAAATAGATCAGACATATTAGAAACATAACACATCATATGATACTACCTACTAGACTTTGATATAACAATATTATAAACATAACACATCATATACACATACTAGCTACACGACTGTGATATAACAATAAATGTAACATAGAAGCACCCGGAGCCTATATAGAGAGGTACACTGGTTGTTACTTTATTCACCAAGCATTATTCCATCTTAAACAGGAGTCCAACTACTAAAGTAATGTTAGAGATGTTGTGAACTTTAGTTACGCACTGTCATGATGAGTGCCATGCCGTTGACACCCACAACGACAAGTCTAACATAATTGCTCAGTTAACAGAGTACAAAAGGTCACATAGTAAACTAAAAGACAACTGACATACGTCTAAAAGGAACATGCAATACCGAGTACAAAATCTATGTTCTACTGATAAACAGACAATAACGGACTGAACGTATCAAATACCAAAGAACTATATGTATGAATACCATGTAAAACTTACTTTTAAAACATAGACAAAAATTTGTACTATGAGGTAACAAACAGAAAAAATACTATAATGGCAAGTTGTTGGACCTACAAAAGAACAGATGATTTCAAAAGCCAAAACATGACTTCATGATGAAGTAAGAACAAAGAATGATCTATAACACCTCCCAAAGATAATGAATCCTGAACACTAGTCAGAACATCTGTTTGAAGTTTGCAAAGATCTGTTTGAAGACTTGAAAGATCTGTTGAAGAAGAAAGAACATTTGTTCAATGGCCAAAGCCATGTTGAATACAACACACTTATGGAAAAGACTAAGCATCTGTTAGTTCTAAACAGATGTTTTGAACATGCCAACAACGGTATGAAGACTAGACCTTTCAATGTAACAGTGTTAGTCTAGAACAGATGTTTGCTATATTAGAATAATTGTGAATTCCATCGGATGTTTCTAACATTGTGGTCTAACATCTGTGAAATCTTTTCTTTTAGGAATATTAGATTTCGCTATCAGGGTTATTTCAGCTCTGATTGCTAACAGATGTTTCTACTTCCTATAAATAGATCTCACCTAACATCCTTATTGTACGAACATAAGTGAGTGATCAAGCTGAGGGGCAGTTTGTAAAATCATTATTGTAATTTGTAATCCTTTGATTATAAATGAAACATAGTTTTGATATAACTTTCCACACTTGTATGCTCATATAATTCCGCTGCATTTGATCTTAATTCTATCTTACATTCATTTTAAGTTCACCGAAAGCATACAAGTTAAACCACTACTAGAAAATGGTCATTTTCCTACAAAAATTTCTAACGGAAAAAAATGTGTTGCAAATTTAGACACATTTGTTACACATTTTTTACGAAAAAAAAATCCCTAACTTTACAAACAAATTTGCAACACAATAGTCACACAAACAAAAATCCCAAATGTTGCGTTGGAAATGTGTAGCAATTTGCTACGCAATTGTAACGGAAATTGAAAAAACCAAAAAAATAACTGGATGCATTACAAGGTCCGTAATCACCAATTTCAACCCTACATAAATCAACTAATTACACTTATGCCATCACCTTTCAAACTCGAATCCTATACAAAATTTTGCAAAATAAAATTCAAAACCCTAAGAGCATTCACATCCAATCCATCAAATTATACATACATTCCACTAAAAAACAACTCTTATATCAATATATTTCCACTAAAAACAAATACTTTTTCTCTCTCCTTTCAATTAAATAATATTATCATTACATTTTTCTCTCACTTCCACTCACAACCACTTTCAAAATATATTAAAAAATTATAACGGGTGAACAGTGTCCCCCCAAATATACACATGAATAGTAACATTTTCTCTCTCCTCTACTCACAACCACTTTTTATACCCTTTATAATATAAAAATCCCTCCTCACATAATTTGATGGTTAGGATGTGAATGCTCTAAGTCCCCAAATTTTCGCCACTTCTCTTCTAAATCCCCAATTCACCAAAATTTCGATCACTCCTCCCTCTTCTTCCTCCACTAGGTCATCACATACGACCACCACAACCACCGCCATCGCCACCGCAACGCCAACGTCGCTGTAATTAACAACAACATGCAGCAGAAACGCATCAGCAACAACTTTCGTTCGCCGTTCTCTCTGGCGTCACAACAATTTCTGACGCCGATTTCCGCTGCTCATTCTACCAGAGAGCCTGTCGTGATCATGCCTACCTCCTCGCCGTTGGCGAGAGTTAGGTTTTCGGATCTGATTCCGTACGTCGATGTGCCGACGGATGGTTATCTGAGAGCAGTAGAGAACTTATCAGGTTCGTTTAAGCAAAGGATTGCTGTCATTACGCCACCGTTTCACCGTCGTAGATCAGACGAATGTCATTCAAGGTACGATTTCTTGATTCATTTACTGATTTAAAAACCTAAAAACCCTGGCTCTTAGTAAATTACGAAACGGTAACGTTGAAACTGCTATAAAAGAGATTGCTCACTCGTCTGTTGCTTTGAATTTAGAATATGTTAATGTATCAAATCACGATTCGGTTCCAATTGGTGGATTGAAAGAGTTAGGGTTTAGTTTCTTAAAATTAACGTGTAGAGATGTGCGAATGTTGATAAGTTACGTAATGTTGATTTGATAGATATAGTGAGATTTTTCTTCAGATCTGGAGGACTTAGATGTTAGTTATCCATGTTATAAGTTTGAAGTTGATGCTTTATGTAGTTGTCTTATTGGTGAAATTGTGATAACTGATACTGGAATTGAAGGTTTGTGTTGTGGTTTGACAAGTAAATGGTTGAAATTGCGGTCTTTGATGATATCCATGTTTGGTGCAGCATTTACGGTTAGAGGAGAATCGTATCTGTATTTATCGTACTTTTGGAGATTTTGTTCAAGTGAGTTTTTTTTTCAATGGTAGATGATGATGTATGGTTGATTGATGGCGGTTGATGTTCTGATTGTTGCTTAAACTATCATCAAATACAAACTATTAGGGACATTATGGTCATATTGCTGCCTATATGTGAAATAGAATGACTAGGGGTGCAAATGAGCCGAGCCCGAGCTCGACCAGTCTCGAGCTCGATTAACTTATGAGAATGAGCTAGTCCTTGGGATTTTACTGATTATGTTAGCAGTGGAATGGCATTTGGAGCTCGACGGTGGCTAGCTGTTTTACAGTGCCAATGCAAGTCTGATGGCCCGAAATATATCCGACATTGGAGGTACCATCATTAGTTTATATCTATTTAATAACATGGTGTGTTGTTTTTATAAATAAATGTATGTTACAGTGATACCATCACCAGAAGCACGAACAAACTTGATGAATATAGCTCAGACAATGTTAAGGATGTTTTGTCTTCACATCACTGGCTCGTGTGGGCATTCATGGACAACGCTTTCTGAGTTGAGGAAACAGTTCGAATAATAACTAGAAAAGTCACTGAACCATAACGACTGCAGTATCAACAACCTGGCTTCCTTATCCTCACTACCAAGTTTTTGATCGTCAATCTCAGGTTGATGAATATATACACACACACACAAGTTTTTAGACTAATATGCTTCAGTAGGTGGATGTTAAAAGTTGCTAAAAACTGGTCCTTGTTGGCCTGTTCCAGTCCAAATTTCAACTTTTGTACAAGTAATTTACCCGAAAATTATATTATTTCAACTTATAAGTTAATTTGTTTTTGACTACATAGAACTTCAGTGTCTTTCATGTGAAGTTTCACTTAAGAAGCATGTCATCAATACAGACTAGAACAATAGTAACCTCCTAACTTTTTTTAGGCTCTAAAGCACCAAGTCATTCATGCATAGCCTTATACCATCCAGAATCTTGAACGGCCTCTTTGAAACGAATAGGACCAGCGTGTGCTAAGAGCCCGCACAATCTTAAAGACAGCTAGGTGGTTTGGAATAAGACTTTCGAGGACCAGAGTAGGAAGATCATGAGTTGGAATATTGGTAGCAGGGACCTAAGCATTAACCTCAAGTCAGGCGTTTTGAGTAGGAGGCACATAGTAGAAGAGAACAAGTAGCCTAAACGGGTTCAGGTGATTATGTAACAATCATATGTTTATATATTCATATTTCCATTTGATAATCTTATAATTTGATAATTTATGTTGTTACTTCTGCAGGCTGCTATTCCTCCTGTTCGAGCTAATGTCCTGCATTTGAGCACTAAGTACTCACTTCCTATCTCGTAGTATGGGAATTATAATTTTTCTTGACGTTTAGTTGTTTTAATGTTTTTATAAATTTATGCATGTTGTTTTTTGATGCAGGAAAGCAGTGAGGGATGTATTTTCACCGACTCTTAGTGAAGGTAAGTTTAATGCTCTATTTAACACTATAGTCTGCAAAAGACTTCCATTGTTATCTTTATTATCTTTCTTGTAAAGCTTAATCATTTGTGGGTTAGTAATTTGGTTTCAGAATTCCGAGCGATACCATTTTAGTATGTTTCACGCTTCACACCACATTTCACCCGTTCCTGCTTCAGAAGAGGAAGTAAGCATCTTTCTATTGCACCTTCATTCTTTTTAATATTTTAAATGATTATTACTTTACTAAACCTAAATTCGACAGGTCGAGGTGGAAGTGGATGCTGTAAACTCAGTCGTAAATCAACTCTGCCCGGTGACAATTTTGTTAGATCGGGTCGTTTTGACTTCAACTGGTGTTCTTTTGGGTTGCTGGCAGGTACAGTTTGTATATACTATATAGTTTATTCCGGATTTAGGTTTTTTTTAATGTTTGATGATGTTACCTAGGTGATATCTGGGACGGATCCTGTGACTATCCGTTCTAAATTAAGAAACGCTCTTCCCCGTGCACCAGAAAAGCAACTTGTAAGAAGCTTACTAAGTTACCAATCTTACACTTCAATCTTTTTACGGGATTCAACGTTTTTTAATGGATATTTATGATTTGACTTAAATGTTGTAGTATGTTGATGCTCCTGCCATACTTCATACATCACTTGCAAGGATTCTTCTGGTTGTTGCCATCAAAGGTTCATGTTGACGTGTTCCACAACAAACCAGTTAGGATTCTTTTGAAGCGTGATGAACTCACTTTGGAAGGTATTAAAAAGTTCTATTTGAATGTGGAGAAAGAAGACTGGAAGTATGAAACACTCTGTAACCTTTGCGAGACGTTTGTTTTGTGGTTTATCATATGTTTGTCTTTTTAGACATACGCATGTTAGTTTGTAGTTTAAAAACACTAGAACTTGCGTTATGTATTATTTTTGAAGTAGGGTGAATTTAAAGCAGGTTTTTACTCTTTTTTATATATATTTTTTGGTGATTTTTCATGCAATTTTCAGCAAAAAGAAAAAAAACAAATTTATACAGAAAATTAAATTTTCCAGTTTTTGTTTAAATTTTTTATAAATATTTCGTTACAAATGCGTTGCAAATTCTTTAAGAAATGGCGTAGGAAATGCGTTACAAATAAATTTCCAACGCATATTTTCGTTGCAAACACGTTACAAATCTTATGCAAGAGTAGTTAAAGAATCGTAGGAAATGCGTTACAAATTTCCAACACAATATTTCCGTTGCAAATGAGTTGAAATTTGCGTCGTAAATGCGTTGCAAAAAGTTTTCCACGGGGCTTTTTCCAACATTAGGTTTTTGTTACAAATGCGTTGCAAATTCAGATTTGTGACACATTTGTAACGGAAAAACATGTTGAAAAGTTCCATTTTTCTAGTAGTGAACTCAGATCCTAACACAAGTTCATAGAAACCCGTACCAAAGAATTCCGAAAATAATAAATAAAAATATTACTATGTAAACCAAACACAATCCGTACCTTATTTTCGAAGCAAGCAAAAAAAAATTCAAGTCAACTTCAAATATAACAAGATTCTCAAGGAGAGTGTTACGAACCGAATCGTTAACCAATTGATCCAAAGAAAATAGAGGAAACTAGAAGAATGTTTAGAGAGAATACAGACTTAATTCATATTTTTTCATGCATAATCTTCATCATAAATCGTAATGCCTTTAATAGGCTTACAACCATTCTAAAATGAAGGAAACGAGGGAACATGCTAATACCAAAAGAAAATAACTAAATGCATTAAACATGAACGTGGGGAACATGGCTTTGATGCTATCGTGAGGCACACATCAATCTCTCCCGCTCGAACAATCCTTGTCCTCAAGGATATGCAATCCAAAGATGCTCGACCACGGCGGCCGCCAGTCGGTCCTGGTAGTGGCATTCAGAACCGTCTTATTGGGTTGCCACGGAGGGCGCCACTCGCGTTTTTCAGCCTCCCTTTTGGTAGTTGTTCGCCTCTTAAACTCTTTACCCAAATGGTGGACCATTATGTTGTTAACATCCTCACCAGGAAGATGGAAGAAAGCATTCTTTTTCAGAAAGCTTATAGCTATCTGTCGAACACCATAAGAGATGACAGCATGCATGGGTCTTTCATAATCCTCACCACCAAGTGTTGGTGCTTGTTTTAATGTTGGAGTCATATAAATTGGAGAAAAAAAGGGGTCTGATGCATGTATTGCAACATGTACGAATTTAGGAACCGGTCCGGGTGCGGGTGTTTGGGCGGATGATGTTTGTTCCGGTGGAAGTATTGTGGCGGAAGCGAGTGGTAATGTCATATATGAGGTGGTGGGCGTTGTGACGGAAACCGGTGGTGGCGCGGTGTTTAGGGCTGGTGGTGTTGTTGTTGCGGAAGCGGGTGATGGTGGTTCGTGAGCGGAAGTTGGTGGTGGTGTTTTAAGAATATCGATCATCCTTTGAAGACTTAACTGGATTTGATCCAACAACTCTTCATAGGTTTGATTTTGAGCAGCCATAGGTCCAAAGGGGATCACGACGGCTCTGATACCAATTGTTACGAACCGAATCGTTAACCAATTGATCCAAAGAAAATAGAGGAAACTAGAAGAATGTTTAGAGAGAATACAGACTTAATTCATATTTTTTCATGCATAATCTTCATCATAAATCGTAATGCCTTTAATAGGCTTACAACCATTCTAAAATGAAGGAAACGAGGGAACATGCTAATACCAAAAGAAAATAACTAAATGCATTAAACATGAACGTGGGGAACATGGCTTTGATGCTATCGTGAGGCACACATCAGAGAGTTCAGCATATAAATTATTATCATTGTGGTGTGTTGATGTTTATGGAAGGCTTGTAATAGTAAGAGATTCTCAAACGTGGAAGTGAAGATTGACAACATCATTCAAGAGACTAAATCAGTTGGATTTTTGTGGTATAAGCATAGAATTAAAAACAATGAGTAGGTGGTGCAAATTTTCATTGATGTAAAATCTCTTTCTATTGTTTCTGTGAAGCCCGATTGTGGCTGTTCTTTTAGAAAAAAAAATCCAACAAGCACCTACAATTTAATTACTTTTTGAATTACGATCACGAAGTTCAACTAGCTATCCGCCTTATTGGTTTATTGAGTCCATCGACTTCGAGTACTTAATTACTATTTATCTTCTATTTTTTTAAGGCCGTAACGAGTAATAACTTATAATAGTAAGTGTTATTAATCTGTCATTAATATTCTAAGGACTTAGATATTACCCTTGGTATAAATTGTCAAAATACTTATGTTTGTTTTTATATGTATCTTTGACTTGAATATATCAAATGAATGAAAGTGATGTTTATTAAATAATATTATTCCTTAGTATATTTTGAATCCATCAACCTCGGGTACTTAATTATTATTTATCTTCTATCTCAATAAAGTTTCAGCTATTAATAACTTATAATAGTAAGCTTTGACTTGAATACATCAAATGAATGAAAATGAGTTTTATGAAATAATATTATTCCATAGCATAACTTTGACTTGAATAAATAAAATAAATGAAAAAGATTTTTATTAAATAATATTATTCCATAGCATATTTTGAGTTTGTCAACTTCGGGTACTTAATTATTAGAGATTAATAACTTATAATAGTAAGCGTTATTAGTCTGTCATTAATATTTTAAAGAATTAGATATTACCCTTTGTATAAATTATCATAATACTTTTTATTGTACTTACACGTACTTCACAATAAACTTTGACTTGAATATATCTTATGAATGAAAGTGTGGTTTATTAAATAATATTATTCCTTTGCATATTTTGAGTATGTCGACATCGGGTACTTAATTATTATTTATCTTCTATCTTGATACACTAGTATCGATTATTAACTTATAATAGTAAGCGTTATTAGTCTTTCATTAATATTCTAATTAAGGACTTAGATATTACCCTTTCTATAAATGGTCATAATAATTATGTTTGTTTTTATGTGTAACTTTGCCTTGAATAAATTAAATGAATGAAAATGAGGTTTATTAAATAATATTAATCCTTAGCATATTTTGAGTTCGTCGACTTCGGGTGCTAAATTATTATTTATCTTCTATCTCAATAAGGTTTCAACAATTAATAACTTATAATAGTAAGTGTTATTAGTCTATCATTAATATTCTAAGGACTTAGGTATTATACTTTGTATAAATTGTCATAATACTCATGTTTGTTTTTACGTGTAATTTTGACTTGAATATATCAAATGAATGAAAGTGAGGTTTATTAAATAATATTATTCCTTAGCATATTTTGAGTCTGTCGACTTCGGGTGCTTAATTATTACTTATCTTCTGTCTCAAGAAGGTTTTGAATGATTAATAACTGATAATAAATAATAAGCGTTATTAGTCTGTCATTAATATTCTAAGGACTTAAATATTACCCTTTGTCTAAATTGTCAAAATACTTATGTTTGTTTTTACGTGTACTTCAATGTAAACTTTGACTTGAATATATTAAATGAATGAAAATGACGTTTATTAAATAATATTATTCCTTAGCATATTTTGAGTCCGTCGAATTCGGGTACGTAATTATTATTTATCTTCTATCTTGATACAGTCTTAGTGATTAATAACTTATAATAGTAAGAATTATGTCACACCCTCAAAATTCACATGCGGAGTTTTACTGTGAGGCGTGCGACTGACCAGGATCAAGCCACTAATCATGTTGAACAAATATTTAAGTTATTAAAAACCATCACAATCAACACGATTAGTGATTAATATTTAAACGTTCAAAATATAGTTTAAACCAACAACGGAAGCTAAATGTAAAAGTCCAGACTTGAGTTAAAAACCACAATGTTTAATAAAATTTAAAACCAAAAGTTTATTGAAGCCACGACACTCCAAATGTTGCAAGCTCCCATGCGGTACTTAACGACCCGCAAAGAACGCAGTATTGTGTCAACATAAAGTTGATAGGTTCGCAGTTTTAGTAAGCGTAGAGCGTAAGTGTAAGTTCACATGTAAAAACGTTATAAGTATGACTCGGGTAGCTAATCCTCATCACATGACTAAACTGTGTAGATACCGAAAACTGACGTAGTAAGTTTTTGTGCCCTCCATCAATGTCTATCCACATTAATGCAATCGGAAAGGTCAATAGTTCACGCCTGGCTCCCAGCATGGTGTGAGGTTTGTCAAACCTAATATCGCTATCAACTAATACCCCGTCTGCCAACCCGACAAGCTAATCGGTATAATGTGTAGGGACTTTCAGGATAGAGTTTTTCATTTAGTCCAAGTGTACTACTGCACCTCCAGTGGATAGTATGTTTCAGTGGTTCCAACATGGAACGCGCGTGTAGCCCCAAACCAGGGGTACCATATGTGTTTCCCAAACCAGGGAAATAAGTTTGTTGTCCCAAACCAGGAACGCATGCTTTTAGTAAAGAGTTGTCAACTCACCTTAGTTTTGCTCGGTAAGACTTAAATGCATGATAAGTTGATGTGGTCAACCACGAACTATTAGGATACCCATAGGGTTATTAGTGTGTTTATGCAAAGTTCATAAGTTCTACACTCATCTAGCACACATAGCACGTGAACAAGTTGTCAAAAGATATTTTACCGTGTGGTTTTCATGAACATGTTCATAATATAACCTACGACATTTCATATATCATTTACACAATCACTAACAAAGTGTGGGCACTTATAATAACATATTTGACTCTTATAAGTTTATCAATCATGCATAGCAAATTCACTGAAAAGACGCTTTTAGAAAGCTTGTTTACCATACTTACGATATTGCAAAAATTATGATCTTTTTAAAGGCGTACCCCTCTGGGGTTGTCCTTGTGTTATACTTTTATGGCCCAATTCTTTATCAAAAAATCTAGAAAAATTATTTACTATACAGTGGCCAGATTCGTCACTTTATGACTGCAGCTTAGGAAAAAATTCATACAAAAATCATCGATTACCTGATTGACCGGATTCCACTTGAAAATTCGTACAGACACCTAAGACCATCTACTGTATAAATTTCATGACCTAAATCTAAGTATTTACCAAGATATGACGTAAAACACATCACATAAATTCTGCAGAAAAATGCAGCTTTGACAACTGAAACGAAATAATTCATTTAAAATATCAAAGACACCTAAAAATTGTGATTCCAACGCCATTAGAGGCATATTTCGAAATACTACATTTTAGGCTCAAGGAAATTGAATTTTGGTTATGTTATGACCTGGTTATAGCCAACTGAAGTCAGCTGTAACTGCGGGACAGCTTCCTGTTTTCAGTTTTTAACATTCCACACGAGTGCTATTAGTTTCGTTAACATGTTTAGCGAACAACAATGACACTTATACACTACATACATCAGGTTATCATCAAAACTCATTTTATTTATCACTAAATCATTAGAACTAATAAGATTCAACCCAACGTCATCCGAAAATAAAAACCCTAGTAAAGATACGAATGTATATGTGTTCATAACACTAATCAAGCATGAATTCTAGCAACCCTAGACTACGAGTAACATCGTAAAACATCAAGAACATCGATTTATTTGACACCTGGCAATTTTAAGCATGTACCGTACTAGTGTGACACGCGTTATGAATAAATATAGGAAACACTTTATTAAATATGGTGTTAATATATAGTATTCGGGGTGTTGGTAAATCAAAACTTTGTTAAAAATTATGTTGCCAATAATAAGTTAAACGCTTATCGCGAACGAACAAAATGCGAAACAAAGGTCGGTGACGGCCCGATTAATGTTTAAATCCTAGAAATATTACGTCATGATTAAAATTCTATTTTTAATCATATTTGTGAGGAAAAATTAATCAAAACGCTTAAAATACATATTTTGTGAATTTAAGTGCATACTATGCAATAGCGCGCGTATACTACAAAATACAGACAACGCAGCCAGTCAAAACAAATAAAATATTATTCAGCAATATTATGACAAGTTAATTTTTATAAAATGATAAAAATAATTTAAAACTCCATAAAACGTGATTAAAGCGCTAGATAAAATACCCTGCAGTCAGTTAAATACCTATATTTAACTAGATAAATATAATATATGTGTATGTATATGCATGTATGTGTGAGAGAGATGGTAGGTGGCGGCTAAGGAGGGTGCCCAGATTTTCTTTTTGTTGTCAAGTGTTGGCCTAGGAAAGAGAATTAATCATCAAAACCCTTCCATACTTCATTTTATGCACAATCCCAACACAAAACATTTTCCATCTTTCCTTCCTCTCTCTCTCTTACGGCCGAACACACAAACACACACACACATACTCCCACTTTCGAATTTTGAAGTTTCTTTGAGGATTCAAGATCATATCAAGAAGGTTTCAAGTTCATTTGAAGATCCAAAGGAGACTCCAAGGTGATTCCCAAGAGGTGCAAGTTTAACATCATCAAAAATCCCATCAAAACCCACTTGTATTCTTGAAAGGTATAAACTTATTTTCAAGTTCATGTTCTTGTTTCTTGCTGCTGCTGCTGCTAATGATGATGATGATGATGATGATGATGATAGAAGCTTTGTCAAACACATGGATTCTCAACAATACTTGAACTCTATGCAAACGAATGGTTCTAAATAAAATAAAAAAATGGAAGTATATATGTGTGTGTGTACAGATAGCGGTGAGTATATGTATGTATGGGTTAGTGATTGTGTTTTGATTGATACAATTCATGAAAGATGATTGTGTGTGTGATCAAAAAGGGTTTTTGAGTAAAGATGAATGTGAATGAATGAAAAGAGGATTCTTTGAAGTATATATATGTGTCGTGTGTATGTATATATATATATAGGGGAGGGCTATATAGAAAACCCTTAAGTTTTTAGAAAACTCTGGAAACTCAAATCTTTACCCATTTTTACCCAACCTCCCGACATTTTTTTTTGAAAAAAATAACACATGTAATATACATGTTTTAAAGTGTTTTGGGCCAACAAAAACAAAAAAGCGCCGAAGGGATGTTTTAAAAAAAAATAAACAAATTTCAGCAAACTTCGGGTGACTAACATGTGTTAGGCACAAAAGGCAGAAACTTGCTGAAATTTGTTTTTTTTTTTTTTAAAACATTCCTTCGGCGCTTTTTTGTTTTTTTGGCCCAAAACTCTTAAAAACATGTATATTACATGTGTTATTTTTTTCAAAAAAAAAATGTCGGGAGGTTGGGTTTTCTAGGGTTTTCTCAAAATGGAGGGTTTTCTACCTAGCATTATCATATATATATATATATATATATATATATATATATATATATATATATATATATATATATATATATATATATATATATAGGTAGAGGATCCTGTAAAAAAGGCCTAAAGTGTGAGAAGGGTAAGAAAGAATCTCAGCCATTAGATCTTTTGATCTAATGGTTGAGATCAATAGGGACCAAATTGTAAAATATTTTCATTAATTTGGATTGATTTGAAATATCTAGGGGCAATATGTAGGATCGTTGTGTGACCCAAACGAGTCCTTCAGAAGAGATCTCATCCAATACAAAAGGCGGAATCAGACGTATCAGAGTTATTTCAGCTGATTTGCACAAAGAATCATTTAAACTGTCTCTTGTATTGATATCAGATCGTTTTACAATGCTGGAGACACTTCGACAGAGCTTCGCTACTGGAATCGAAAACGTTACAAATGAAATCACCAAGGCAACTATTTATAGGCAGTCCATTCCGCACGAGATGGCTCACACGAAATGGACTTTCCATTTCGTGCGAAATGGCCAGTGTTCATTTCGTACGAAATGGACATTTCCATTTCATGCGAAATGGCTCAATCCTATATATTTCTCGTTTTCTCCTACAACGTGCCCCGATCTATCTAATCTATTACAAGACTCGATACAAGACGAAGTTGACAGACATATGCACCAACAGACTCCCCCTTGGATGTTGACGAAGTCTTCAGTGTCGAGTCTTCGGTATGTCACATCTTCAGTCTTTATCAGTCTTCTTGCTCTCTCCAAAGAATTTTCCATTGTAAGCATTAACAATCTCTATCTTCTCTTCTCTTCAGAATCACAACCTTGTCTCTATCTTCTCTTGATCAGATCTCTTGATTCCTTAAGTTCTTTAGTATCAGCAGCTTGCGTGGACAGTAGGATTCAAATCTGACTCTCTACCATTCAAACTCCCTCTTGAATGTTGATCCATAATCAGAAACTGGCTCTTATGTCTTCAGACTCCCCCTTTCGATAAGCTGGGATCGCAGTCTGGAATTCTCGTTCCAAGATCGTGATCTGGCTCACACTCTGCTCTCACTTTGCAGCTTTCACAGGTTCAGGAACGTTTCCTGGCTCTCCTCATGCTGAAAGTTCACAGGAATCGGAATCTGGCTTTCGCATATCTTTCAGGAGTTGAAACCTAGCTGCTACTGCCTGCAAAAACTCTACCTCACAATAAATTTCACAAATTTAAAAATTTGACAAATTTATATATCACATGCAGATATCGTTAAATCATCAACAACTTGCTTTTGGGTAGATTTATTTATAACAATTTTCATTTCAAAATCAACTCTCCCAACCCACTGTTGTTCATCATGTTTAGCACTTGGAATTTTGAAAATCAGTTTTTCAACACCAGTTGTCGAAAATCTTTTTGTATTTTCAAATATTTATGCTAAAAACACAATGTTTTTGGATGTTTGTTTTTAATGGAAAGCAGTAAAGAAATATTTACATACAATATTTTTGTGAGTTTGCGTAAGAGGATCATATCAGATTTTGAGACAAATCACTAACACCGTTAAGCTTTAAACATTTTAAGTTCTAAACGATTCACTTAGATTGTCAGTATACTGACCCACTTAAATTTTCACACAAAGTTCAATTGATTCGAGATACGAGATTAGTGTTTTAGAGACTTAAACTTATTCGCGTGTCCCACCTCAGAATATACTCCCGTATCCAGACTCTTATATTCAGTCTTACAGGTGAATGTACACTAATGATATCTGTAAAGGGTGAATGCGAGACCATGAGAGCTCAGGCTATTGCTTTCGCAAAATCAGAGAGATGATGGTTCGACTTTAGGTGTGTTCCCTTTGGAGAATCTTTTCTTCAACAGCACATGATTAGCATTTTTCAATGTTTCATCATTTTTTATGCTGAGGGTGGGCTTTAAGATTAAAACAATGTAAAGTATTATACGAGGACTAGGCTATTGCTCCCGCAAAATCAGAAGTCCAGGTATAATACCCCAGATTTCACCACGCATAAAGACCTAGTATGTCAGAAATAGAAAGCCCTCAAACAAGATTTCAGGGGTTACCTATATATCCGAGAGATGTTCCCCACGAAATAAGAAAGTTTGATATTTAGGTTTATATCTCGAATACAATCTACTAAGCGTGCGAAAACCTACTGGCATATCATCAGTGAGACCGTTTAGCACATTTGACTTTCCAATTCTTTAGCGTGTTGTGATAGTCCACTGATGTACTATCATTTCATCTTTTTCACAACCAAACTCGTTTTCATTTTTTCATGTTTTTGGATTTTGAGATTTTATCATGTTTTTGGCTTTTTCAAATTTTCGAAATTTCTAAAATTTTTACTCCCCCTAAAATCAAAAATATGTTTTAATTTTTGATTTTCAAGGAAAATTTGAAAACAAACTGTACAAGTAAAGTGACAACTGTTGTGAATTGCTGCAAATCGCCATCCACTTGGCATAAACAATCAGAACTTCCCCTGACAACAAACTATTTTCCCATTATGATTTCAAAACACTTAAGTTTGTTTTAATCAAAATGGTTTTTCCGGAAAATAAGTTTTGTTGATTTTACCACTTGTAGGTTTGGGGATATGATCATCACTTTGTTTTCTCAACCATTTGTTTGAAAATTAAATCAAGTTCAACTTAATGACCTTGATTAACCACTTGTAAGTGAAAACCCATTTTTCAACCACTTGTAGGTTCACTTATTAACAATAACCACTTGTAAATTTTTTAAACAAACATTTTCAAGAATGATGTCGATTCCTGCTCCACGATTACCAACTTGGGAGCTCCGACAAGTCCAGATTTTTAGTCATGATAGGTTATATCCCAGTTACTAACCTTGGGTGAACCATCTTCATCTGGTTTCCTCGTTTTCTTTTCATAAAATTCCTTTACTCCTTTGACCTTCCCGTCAATCATTTTTCCAAAAATATTTTTAACTGTGGGGTTAAAGGCTTTTTCAACATCAAATTCTTTCTTTTCAGAAAAGAATTGATTTGAAATTTCAAATTTTCCAATTTTTGATTTTAAATTTTCAGCCCGCAATGGTGGAAAATTTGCATCATCTAATGGTGGAACTGAATTTTCACCTTTTATCTCAACTTGTGGCTCTTCTGACTTTGACAAGTCAGATTCATCGCCATAACTAGCATCTGAATTCTTAACAACCCACTTTTGGTTGTTAAGCTTCACTTTTCTTCTGTAAAAACTTTTTGAACATTCACCAACCTCAAATTTTGAATTTTTGAAAACTTTAAATTGTTTGGTTGGTGGTTCAATATCAACCATCTTTTCTTTTAGTTTTTCAGAGACCCCCTGTTTTGTTTGGATTGCCTTTGTACAATTCCTGGCAATATAACCAACTGTTTTGCATTGAAAACAGGTTCTTGTCTCCTTCTTCTTCTGAGAAACTTCCTTCTTCATTCCCTCTTGCTTCTTAGCAAGGAATTCTTTGTTTGTCTGCTTCCTGAACAATTGCTCTTTTTCTTCTTCTGATGATGTTCCTGAAACAAAAACAGTTTTTGGTTTATAAATTTTCTCATTTTTATGATTTTTCGGTGGAATAAAACCCAATCCCTTCTTTTTAAAATTACCGTTATGGTTTGGTTTCTTTTGATAACCTGAACTGTAACCTTTTTTCTTGTTTAACCTTTGTTGATCTCTTGAGATGTATTGTTTAGGTTTTCCAGAAAGATTTACATCTTTTATTTCAAAAATATTAATTTTTGTTAGTTTGAAAACCTTTTTGATCATTTCAGTTTTAACACCTCTTATTGGAAATTCTTCATCAGAATATAATTTTTCAGAATCATTCAAAGTATATGCTACTTTAAATGTTTCATCATTCAAATTATTCTTTGACATCAAAAAATCTTTATTATAAACCCGTTTGCCCTTTTTGACTGTTGGACTTGAAGTGTTGGGCTCAGACTTTGACTCTGACTTTGACTCCTCCGTTTCATCTTTATCCAACACCTGATCGACCACTTTCTTAATTATCTCAGACTCATGATCAGTTTCGGATGATGTGAAAGTGACATCAATGTTGTCTGGCAAGTTATCTGAAGGCTTAGATTCCCATTGTAAGTTGGTTGCCTTTTTGACTGTTTCTGAATTTGGATTTCGTAGAGAATATCCATTTTCAAGCGGGGGTGGACACTTCTTATAACTGACACTTTGTTTCTTACCAGAATTCTTTACTTCAGTATCCTCTTTTGTCTTGCAATTCTTCACTTCAGATGTTTCTTCTTCAGATGCTTTCATGCCTTCCACAGTAGGGTAAATCCTGTCAATCACATAAGAAGAACATGAGTAACTTTTCAACAACTTGTTTACTCTTTCAGTTTCTATCCTCTGAGTTTCTAATTTCTGTTCAAGCTCAGCACACATATCAATGTAATAATTGACCATTTCCTGTTTTATCATGTGTGCTCCCTTGAGTGTCTTCATGGCTGTAGCTTGTTCACTGCTTGACTCATTATATTGATTCATGGCTCTGTTTAAGACATCATATGATTCTTTCAATCTATTCATGTTGTGAATCAACTCCTTGTTGTGCTTTTTCAGAGTCTCACAGTTTTCACAATTCTCAAACACCTTTTCTGAATCAGCTTCCTTTTTAATCTCGAAAGCTAGAATTCCTTTGTCCTGCTTCTTTATCACACGAACCTCTTCTCATCATTCTTATCTTTCCTTCTTTCTTTATCTATTTCGTCTAGAAATTTTAAATGATCTTTCATTCTTTCTTCATAATACGAATTATCATCATCACGATCATCTTGTTTTTCAACCTTCTTCTTTGTCATTCGAGCCCTTTCAGCATCTCTCTCGGCTAGATATTTTAAGTGCTCTTTCATACTGTCTGCCGAATACGAATTATCATCATCTCTATCTTTAACGATTTGAGAAACAAAAGCTTTAGTCTTTAAGATCTCTTCATCCGGACAATATTTGTCCCAGCTAAAACCTTCTGGCAATCTTTCATCCTCTTGATTAACTAGATAAGCTTTCTTTGGTTCTTCAATCTCCTTCCTTGCATGTGAAGTTTGTGGTGATTGTTGATACGACTGTTGAGCAACTTGATGATAAATCGCTTTCCGATAATAATCATTGTTGTTGAAAGGAGTTTGAGCTCCACTTGCTTCGCGGTTTGTGCAGTCTCGCTTGAAATGCCCTTTTTCCCTGCAATGAAAACACGTAACTTTAGATTTGTTAAATCGTAAAGTAGAAACATTTGCATCACGAAAATCATCTCTTCCAGTAATCTGCTTAAACTTTTCAGCTCTTCTCAACACACTAGCTAAACACCACTTTATATTCAGCAACTCCATCTCCTCATCACCAATCTGATCGTAATCCTCTTTTGTCAACATTGGATTTCCGATCCTTCCTGCAACTAAACTCCCATAAGACTCTAACACAGTCACCAACAAAGACATATGACTTTTGGCTACTTCTTCAGAGTAATTTTGATCATTCTCAAGATTTAACGCAATGTTGCATTGTAGCACTCTTCCATTCTTGGTTGCTGAAAAATTTGGATCAAATGATGGATATGAAGAGAATCCAGTTTTGCTACTTGATCCCTGAGATGAACCTCCAGAAGAACTTTTTGCATTGAAAGCAGTTTCAATCTTTGGTGCAATGTGGGTCTTATCACTAGTACCTCCTTTGTAATACAGACCAATGTCTTGTTCACCATCATAGTTCTTCATTCTCGCTATCTTTCGTTGTTCCATCTCTTGAGCTTCGAGTTGTTCAATAAAATCACTCAGCGTTAAATTGTCAAATTCCTCTTTATTTTTCAACACCATCAGATATGTGCCCCAAACATCTTGTGGCAACGCATCGGCCAACTTTTCAATCAATTCTTCTTTATCTTTATTGATGTTCAATCTTTTCATATTCTTCACCAAATTGCAATATATTTCTATAATCTGCTTGGTGTTTTCAGTTTTTAATCCACAAAATTGATCAAATTCTTTCTTCATAAGCGACGTTTTGTTCTTGATCATCTCTTTACTTCCAACAAACTTTGATTTTAATTCTTTCCATATCGAATGTGCACTTCCGTTGTGTTGAAGTAAAATCAAGATTTCTCCCTTAATAGCTTGCTGCAAGAGACTAACCATTTTCTTTTCATTTTTGTATTTCTTTTTCTCATCAAGATCTAGATCTTTAATATCAACCTTCTGTCCGTTGTCCTTAACCGGTCTAATATATCGAAATTCAGTATATTCCCATGCATCTAAGTAATATGCTTGAACCCAATTTTCAAAATGTTCCGCCCATCCACTATACTCCTCAATACTCATAAGCTTAGGCAGTTTTTGTGTGGTGGCTGTTTCATTTTCTAGCATTGTATTCTGGGTTATAGTAATCGGGCTAGCAAAGGCGTTGTAGAACTCGTTCTCCATGATTTGGTTATCAAAAGTTTCACTAACACAGACTTTCAAACGGATTGGATTTCTTCAAACGAAATGCTCTTCAAACGAAATGGGCCTTTTCAAACGAAATGAACCTTTCAAGCGAAATGGACCCTGCTCAAACGAAATGAACCTTTCAAGCGAAATGGACCCACTAAAACTCAATTCGTACGAAATGGTGACAAATCTGTTCAATCTGTGCGAATTGGAACGCTGTTTCAAACGAAATGGTCTTGGTGCGAAATGGAAGCCTGTCTCGTGCGAAATGATGTTTGTTTCAAGCGAAATGGTAATTGGTGCGAAATGAAAGCTCAATTCGTGCGAAATGGAAGCAAAGTCAAACAATCTGATATTTAATTCGTGCGAAATGGAGCTGACGTCACACTTTCGGACAATTTTTGATAAAATTGATCAAGTTTTACTTCAAATTAAGGTCTGATTCTTTCAAGGATTTGTTAAAACACTGTTTCGCACATTATATGTGAAAATTAATCCATTTTAACCGTAAAATCTTGTTTAATTTTGAAAAATGTAAAGAAAGTGAGTAGAAATCAGAAATTTTCAGCTGAAATGGTAAGAACTCTTCCTCCTAAGCTCTGATACCACATGTAGGATCGTTGTGTGACCCAAACGAGTCGTTCAGAAGAGATCTCGTCCAATACGAAAGGCGGAATCAGACGTATCAGAGTTATTTCAGCTGATTTGCACAGAGAATCACTTAAACTGTCTCTTGTATTGATATCAGATCGTTTTACAATGCTGGAGACACTTCGGCAGAGCTTCGCTACCGGAATCGAAAGAGTTACAAATGAAATCACCAAGGCAACTATTTATAGGCAGTCCATTCCGCATGAGATGGCTCACACGAAATGGACTTTCCATTTGGTGCGAAATGGCAAGTGTTCACTTCGTACAAAATGGACATTTCCATTTCGTGCGAAATGGCTCAATCCTATATATTTCTCGTTTTCTCGTACAACGTGCCCTGATCTATCTAATCTATTACAAGACTCGATACAAGACGAAGTCAACAGACATATGCACCAACACAATATAGTCTTTTAAACCCACTAGAAATTAGGTAATGCACATGTAACTTCCCCCCGTCTTTTTTAAACGTCAATAACTTTTTATACGTAACTTTTTTTTTAAAATTACCCCATAATAACGAGCGTTTTTTTATCTTTAATATGAGTACCATATTGCTATACTTATATAGAGAAAAAAATATGTTTCGATCAGATGTTTAGTCAATGAATGGTGTTATATACTTGCTGAATGGTGTTATATACTTGCTGAATGGTTTATATACTTACTGAATGGTGTTATATACTTGCTGAATGGTGTTATATACTTACTGAATGGTGTTATATACTTGCTCAATGCTGAATGGTGTTATATACTTGCTGAATGGTGTTATATACTTGCTGAATGGTGTTATATACTTACTGAATGGTGTTATATACTTGCTGAATGGTGTTATATACTTCCTATAAATAAGGTGGCGGTCATGGGATGTTTTTAATTAATTGAATTAATGATAAAATTACTTGTTTACCCTTTTTAATTAATTGAGATTCTTTCAAGGTGTTGTGTTTTACACTAAAACACCACGAACGTATATAAGACACCATAACATTGCAAATACCATTGCGTCCCACGACGTACATCACATGTACCATGAGCATCTCATGTGTAGGAGACGGGTCATCATACCTATGGCATAAAGGTCGTCACCTTTAACACCATAATATACTCCCGGTCGGCTCGATTAGAGTTAATGAATGTCTTTAATATTGTAATCCATAAACACTCAGCAAACTACTTACAGTAAAACACCATGAACGCATATAAGACACCATAACATTGCAAATGCCATTGAATTCAGCAAACTACCATTTTCTTATATAGAAACACCATGAAACTAAAATAAAACACCATAGAAAATAAGACACCATACAAGTATACAAAGACACCATTCCATTAGCAATAAAAAATAGCATTATATTCAACGAGCTAACTTTTTCCTTTTACAAGACACTATAATCTGTTTTGAATTCCAAAAATAAAACATGATAGAAAACAAGATTGAAAGATTGAATGTAAATGGTATTTGCAATGTTATGGTGTCTTATATACGTTCATGGTGTTTTACTATAAAACACAACGCCTTGAATCACTATACAATTAAATTAACATAGACAAAACACCATGGACTAAAACATCTGACGATTTTTTTTTCTCTATATAAGTATAGCAATATGGTACACATATTAAAGAAAAAAAATACTTGTTATTATGGTGTAATTTGTATTAAAAAAAGTTACATATATAAAAAGTTATTACCGTTTAAAAAAGACGGTGGGAAATTGCATGTGCATTGCATGTGGGTTTTTGAATTTTATCTTTAGTTAGGTTTTTTATTATATTACTTAATTGCCCTTATCCTAATAAATTAAATAATGAAATGTGTCCTCATCATGTTCTTTCTTATCCTTCTCACAAGTTTCATCTTTTTTTACAGGATCCTAAACCTATATATATATATATATATATATATATATAGGGGACCGCTAGAATGAGTGTCACACCCCAACCGATGGCGGAAACATCGGGATGAGACGAAGTGTGTATAGATTGCTAGAGACTTCATAACACTATGTAACAATATTTAATTAAATTCAAATTTCATTGCAAGTGCTAAATTGTCATACAATATTCAAAACAAAATACAACATTGTTTCAATAAGTAACATAACATTAAAAGATAAATAGATTAAAGGTGTGTATCTAGTCCACCCTAAACTTGTTTCATCATTCATCCATACTTCAATAATCAACCTGCAACATGTATTAAAATAGAGTTTCAATGCAAAGGCAATGAGCGAGTATACAAGTTTGTTTACATAGCATAATAGAATAAAAGGCTCAAATCCAACATGATTCATACTATGTGAATTACGAGCATGCAATTTTGGCGTACACTATGATCAAACCCAAGAATCCAACGCATAAAATAACCTAATCCCAATTGATAGCGGGATGGTAAATGTTTAACTTAACAATACCCCAAGTTTAACGGGCGGTGCGTAAATCCTATAGCGCTATAATTGTTAAGGTGGGCTAGCAAAGTTAATGAGCATATACGTTCCAAATCGTTCAAATAGAGCATACAAGAATCATAAGTAAAGCACATTAGTTTCATGTTTGTACAAGGATTGAGTATGTTTAGTTTAGTTTAAAGATGTTTGCATAATTATACATGTTGCATCCCAAAGTGTAAAGGGGAAAAAGGGATCGAGTATACTCACGGTGGTTGCAAGCTTTCCTACTTGAAATCCCGCGAGGGAGTTTGGTGGATGAATTAAGTTGGAGCACCTAGTCCTTCTACACGAGGAAACGTAGGTGTGTGAGTTTGGCGTTCAACGGAAGATTAGAATTTTGGAATTTAACATAACATAAAGTATGATATCAAAATAATCATCTTTAACTTATACTCTTATATGACACTAGGTAACCACTAGGGTTATATTGTATTTTATGGGTAGTATGCCCATTAGAATCATACTTGGAGTGTTAAGTCTTACATGGTATTCTACTACTTTAACATATAAACACAAGTTTAATATTAAAGGTTCGAATGAGTGTATATATACTTAGGTTAAGTATTACATATTATTAAGTCCAATAATTCAAGTAGGAGGTAGAAGATTAAGATCTTCGTTTAGGCACCTCAAGTTATTCATGGATGTCATGTATGGGGTAGGAAGACAAGCTTCCATTTAGGAACCCCTTGAATGTTCACCACTTCACTTGATGTAAAGACAACCAAGGAGGGTCAAGAACTAGGATTAATACAAGTATGTAAATAATCTAAACTAAAAGAAATCATCAAATCATGTGAGGATTTTATGTTGGGACAACCCAAGTTGTTCCACAATCACTCATTCATCAAAGTCTAAGCTTGACATGACTTGTGGGTTGAATACCCTAGCAAAACAGAAAGTATTTGAGGTTTTAACCTCTGATTTATAGTGTCTCAACCATGTTTTTAAGCTTAACCAACCATAAGAGAGGTTGTAAGCATTAGGACATTGGTGTGAGATGTGTTAGACACAAGTTGGATGAAGTTTAAACAAGTTTGAAAGAGTATGTAATAAAACAGAAAGTTCTTGGACCATTTCAGGGCAATTCCAGGTCTGATTTCTCCAAGGAGAAATCAAGGAATCAAACACCATGATTATCCAAGCAAGTAGGAAGAAGAATCAAGTGATTTCGTTAAGAAATGAGCAAGTTATACCTATTTTAGTGCAAGAGTATGAATCTGTCCGAAAATGCAGATTTGCTACTGATTTGAGAGTGAATTTGGAGTGATTTGAGAGTGTTGAAAGTGTAGGAATGCTTGGAGAAGGTGTATATTTATAGTGGAAGAGTATGAGTGTGATTGGAGGTGTTTAGAGGTGGCTTAATGGTGATTGGGGAGGGTTAGAAGATGGGATTTCGTGCCAAATTCGCGTCTGATTGCAGCTGTGTTTGTTTTCTGCGAAGCTGAAGGCCATGCGGCCCGCCTGAGATATCAGGTAAGTGGAAGCGGGCCACCCGGGCTTGCTCATTTGACATAAAGTTTCGTAAATTACAATTTAGCCCCTGAAGTTTCCTATTTGATCCCTTTAGATGCATTCTTGATAGTTTAGGGACTTGTTTTAGCATATAAACATAGTTTAAGGTACATTCAAGCATGGCGATCAAAACCGAAGTATAATTGAGTGTATAAGTATCATAATCAAGTTTCGTTTACGTTCAATACACGTTTTAGGCATAAGTTTAGATTAATTACAAGTTTAGCACATAGTTTCCAAGAATAATGATTAAACACCAATTGATTCACCAATTCGAACATACGAGCGTATATAGAGTGTGTAGAACATAACTGTAACAAAACACGAGTTTCATTAATGATCCAAGTCTCGGTTTTACAACGATTACAAAGAAGGAACGATTATGAGAATACAAGGTTTCCAAAAATAGAATTACGAACAAAACTTTCTATAAATGGAAAGTACAAAAGAGCCGGGCGTTACAATGAGAACCACCTCGAGTTATGAGAACCGCGAGAACCACACCATCCGGGGCGAGGTGGGCCAAAATTTTTTTTACAACTAGATGTGTGTGTTACAAACACATATGTAAAAAAAAAATTAAAAAAAAAAATGCCGTGTGGGTAGTTTTTTACACTACCAAACTTGTGGTGTAAAAAACTACCCACACGGCATCTTTTTTTAAAATTTTTTTTTACGAATGTGTTTATAATACACACATCTATTTGTAAAAAAAAATTTTTGGTCCACCTCGCCCCGGAAGGTGTGGTTCTCGCGGTTCTCATAACTCGGGGTGGTTCTCATTCTAGCGGCCCCCTATATATATATAGGGTTAGGTTCATTTGTGAACACTTCCCTATTTGTGAACAAAATGAACTAATCATGGCCATTGATCTTGTTTACTAAATATAAGGGTAGAATTGTCATTATACATATAAACATAATTTTTTATATAAATTTAATTCAATTTTCGTTTTGATTAATACTAATTAGTTACCAGATAACCACCCCTACAATCTTGCTATTCAAACACCACTTCATAAATTCAAATTCAATTCAACAAAAAAAAACCACGTCCATCTTCATTGCGATCGTTCATCATCTTCTTCCATATCAACAAACTGCAAAGCATCATCGTCTCTTTGTTTTTATTATCGCTATAAATTTTAAAATTATGATAGACACGAATGATCAGAATAGTGTTTCAGCAAAGCAAATTTTGCGATTCCTCATAGCCCCGAACGAGCAGGAGAAGATCATGTGTTTATAACGTCAATTGATCAGCAAGGTATATTTTTTAAACATTATAGTATATACGATATTGGATGTTATAATATTTATACTTGTGTTTATATAATACATGATGTTATTCAACTTTTTTTTCATCCAAACGTGCATAGTAGGTTGCTAGTAACGTACACGAGAGTCCCAACGGGACTAGGTATTGGACACCAATTCTGCCACCCGGTCTTAAACAAGTTATCAAGGCGCATGTAAGCTGGAGGTCATGTAATATATTTTTATTGAGTTAGGGTAGTTGAATCTCAATTATTATCATTTGAGGTCATGTAGGCTGCACGGCGCACACAGCAGCGGCGTCGGCTGCAAGATGCAAGAGCAGCGACTTCGGCTGCATGACGCACGAGCAACGGCTTGGCTGCACGACGCAGCAGTAGCAGCGTCGGCTTCACGAAGCACGCATCAGCAATGTCGGGTTCACGACGCACATAGCAACGGCGTCGATGTATGACGGACCAGCAACGGCGCCGACTACACAAACTCATAAATTTTTTATATATCTATAGATCATGTCTAAGATAAGCTTCTCGGCCCGTCATCTTTTGTTTCCACTTTTGATATATGTTTGTACCAGAACTCATGTTTCAATTAAACAACCTTTTGTGCGTATTCACTTGTGGATTGCTAATTAAAATGGTTTCTGTTTTGAGGGTGTTTGGGTATAAATCAGATTCGAAGCTAGGGCAAATGATTTTAACAAAAAACTTTCCGTTTTTCGCAACAACCATTGTTCGGGTTAGTGAATCCTAAAATGGGCCTCAATTTTGAAATTCGTTTTGAATCACAAAATGTTTGAGCCAACCCTGTGTTCAGGTTAGGACAGAGCAAACTAAAAATATAAGAAATATAGTTCTAACTAGAGTCAGTGGTAAACCCGCACTTTGTTGCGGGTATTCTTCTTTAAAGAATTATTGCGGTTAAAGGATATCTAATATCATAAGCAATATATTAAGTAGTTGAAGATGTAGTATACATAAAGTAGTTGATATATAAGTGTAGCTATTATCACATATAAAAAGTAAACATGAAAAAAATATGAGTCTAAACATAAAGGTGCCAAAAAACTGGGAAGTCTTTATGTAGCTATTGTTGTTGTTTTACAAATGTACAAATTTTTTTTTCTATCGGACAAAGAAGACTTAAACACAAAGCCACCCTTAACCAAGTAGCTTAAAGAGCATTACAACAGAGGAAAAAAAAACAAACTGCAGGTACAACAATAAGCAAAAACCAACAGAAGCTGAGCAAACTGTATCCCTTCGATATTGCTCCACTGCTCCATGTTTAGGCCATTTATCTTTGATCCTGATAACCTTAAATCAAATCTTTATTTGCTAGGGATAAATGTTGACCCATATCGCCTATCAACAGAATTAGCACAACCTCTAATATCTCAATTCTGACCCATATCGCCAATCAACAGCAAAGCAGACAAAGTCAATACAAATTAAAGTCACAAATAAACATAACTGGGCTAAAAATACTAGAAAACAATAGAGTAGACAAAATTTTGTTTGCGCATTAGACCGTACCGGCACTTTACAAGACCCATGCTAAAATATGTCCCATTTTAACCCAAGTTGTCATCATCGTTTTCTTCAACATCTACTTCACATTCCATATCGGCTGTAATCTCTATGCCATCTTCACCATCTACCCTGAGTCAATTGTAGTGAATGTACACATGTGTACATTGAACTATACTCATGTGTACAAGGAAATGTACACCTGTGTACAAGGAAATGTATACATGTTTACAATAAACTATACATTTGTGTACAATAGTTTGTACAGTTGTATACAACAGTCTGTAGACAGGTGTACAAAATTCAATACACAATGCAATACACCTACAAAGTAAAACATGGTCAATAATCATATTTTACCTTCCAAGTTATCCAAAAACGGAACACGCACAACATTGACTGATTCATAGCTTTTGCTTTTCTTCTATTAGAATCATGTTCACCATTGTATCTATCTAGTAGTTAAATACATATGTGTACAAAAAACTTGTACATATGTGTACAAGTTTATCCTATCATCATATGACTCAACTCGGTTGAACTCTATGATTTTATACCAAAAAACGCACACCCTATGTTGACATCCATCCTAATGGACCAACACAACTTATACACAGATGTATAAGACTACCGATTTCACATGTTTCAAGAGCCCAGTGTAAAGGACAAAGTACCTCTTTGCATTAAATTGGTTGAATTATAACATTTAAGCTGAAAATTGTTTTGATTGGATTTATATCTATTAAAAAACAACCACATCAAACATAATTCCAGCAACTTATACACACTATATTGAAGAATTAAAGCTTTTTTTAAACATACTAAGAACTTCAAACCTTAGATTTCACATTACAAAATAGGGGAAAACAATTAAGCCTATACACAATCAGCGACAAAACAGAGGAAGAACAAACAACTATATGCATTATTATATACCTTGATTAATCACAGGAAGAATAAACACATGGTTGGAGGTTTTGTTCGTCGGTTTCATATGCATTATTATGCACCTTGATTAATCACAGGAAGAAGAAACACATGGTTGGAGGTTTTGCACTTTATAGAGAGAGAGAGAGAGAATGGAAAATTTTCTAATTTCGATCAATGATTTTCTTTTACTGATATGTGCGAGTATTTTGGGGATTACGTTTTTGCCCTTATGCAGTTATTTAAATCAGTTTTTTTGTTTCAATAATTAAAAAAATCATTTAATTCCTAAAATCATGATATCCTCATCCAACGGCCAAGATCTGTTCGTTCTTGTTCACAATTTAAACATGGTTCACTCTTGATCCCTACCATATATATATATAGGACTAGGATCATATGAGAAGTAGCAGGCTAATTGAGAAACTTGAGAAGCATTCTGGACCGCACATTTTCCCTAAGCAAAAAAATGTAAAAAAACGCAATTTTCTTTTTGGAAAATCAGAGCTTTTTCTATTAGGTTTGTTTAGGGATTTATACACATGTGTATATTGTTAATCTTTTAGCTATACATATGTGTATATTGTCAATTTTTAACTATACATACATATATATATATAGGGGAATGTTCTATGCAGAACACAAAATATTGCGAGAACATGCAGAACACAATGAATCACCTATTTTGTGAATCCTAAAAACCTAAAAAGTAAATGAAAATGTTGCAAATGTAAGATTTATTATTTCTTACAGTAGAATTCAAAACAAAATATGGAAAATTTTCACTTTTTGTATAACCTACACACATGTAGGTTATGTGTAGGTTAAATTACCAACATGTATGTAAGCTACGTGTAGGTAAAAAAATATGGTTTTTTATGTATGCATAATACACATATGAATGTAAGAAATGTAAAATTTATAATAACATGAAACTTAGATCCCAAAATTTAGCATTTTAGAGTTGTTCTTTTTGTTCTCGCAATAGTTAGTGTTCTGTAATGATCCTCATCCTATATATATATATATATATACACATAAATACATGTTTAAAACTCAAAAATAAGTGTTGTAAATCTTTGATTGAGGTGAATAATTTAGTTTTAGTTTTAGGAATTAGCGTTAGTATTTATGGTTTAGCATTAGAGGTTAGTTTTAGTGTCTAGTATTAGTATTTAGGGTTTACCATTTAGCATTAATATTTAGGGTTTAGCTTTAGTGTTTAGCATTAGGGTTTTGCATTATGTTTTAGCTTTTGGGTTTAGCTTTAGCTTTAGGGTTTGCATTAGGGTTTGCATTAGGGTTTAGCATTATGGTTTAGCTTTAGAGTTTAGCATTAGGGTTTAGCCTTAGGGTTTAGGGTTTAGCTTTAGTGTTTAGAGAGCTTTGGTTATTGTTCAATGAGCCGGTCCCAATGCCACTGTAATGAGGTCAATCAACATTCGTTTGACCCGGTTTCCTACACTTCTTAGGTTAAGATTTATGTTTTTTTCATAATATACACATATGTATGTTTATAAGATTGACAATATACACATATGTATAGTTTAAAGATTAACAATATACACATATGTATAAATCTCTAGAAAAAAACCTAATAGAAAAAGCTTCGATTTTTCCAAAAAAGTGCATTTTTTTACTTTTTTTTGCATTTTTTGCTTTGGGAAAATGTGTGGTCCAAAATGCTTCTCATGTTACTCAAAAAGGGTGTTCTATATATATGTATAGAGAGAGAGAGAGAGAGAGAGTTGGATAGAAAGTGTGTTTTTTCTAGAAAGTCTAGGAATCAATAAGAACGTGACATGTGGTATTGAAGGATTTTAACTAAATGGGAAATTCTGTAATTTGAATATTATTTTAATTATGCATTATATTATTAGGATAACTAAGTAACAAAAAAATATGGAAACTAAATATCCCATTTAATTCAAATCGACTGTTTCAATTTAAATCATACAATCCATACAACATATTCACAGGAATTCGTAAATCTGGTCTTTCACAACATCTTTACCAGCAATGATTTTTTATGGAGGATTTCTTCTTTTCTTGACATTGTGTTTTACCATCAAACAGACTAATCCCATTGAGTATTAAACTTGATTTTTTGTTTGATTTACCGGAAGAATTCTTGACATTGTGTTTTACCAGCAAACAGACTAATACCCTTAAACTTGATTTTTTGTTTGGTTTGCTGGATGATTTCTTGACATTGTGTTTTAACAACAAACAGACTAATACCATTGAGTATAAAACTTGATTTTATTTTTTGATTTTGCTGGAGGATTTCTTGACATTGTGTTTTACCAGCAAACAGACTATTACCATTGTGTATTAACTTGATTTTTTGTTTGATTTGCTGGAGTAATTCTTGACATTGTGTTTTACCAGCAAACAGACTAATACCATTGTGTTTTAATAGTTTTAATTGAAACCATACAATCCATACAATGATTTTTGCCAGAGGATTTCTTGATTTCTTGACATTGTGTTTTACCTGCAAACAGACTAATACCATTGAGTATTAAACTTGATTTTTTGTTGATTTGCTGGAAGAATTCTTGACATTTACTTGCAAACAAACTAATACCTTTGAGTATTAAACTTGATTTTTTGTTTGATTTGCTGGAGGATTTCTTGACATTGTGTTTTACATCTACTATCTAACATATTTGTATCCATTTCAAACAAACAATTTAGATCATTTATATTAAAATACATACTCAGTTTACCCAACAACCATAAAAAAAGAATGCAAACAAAGAAATATAACATAAAACACACTACTTTGAACATAACGCCTAACGTCTGGAGAAAAATAAAAAAATAACAACCACACTAATCAGTGTCTTTGTCTTCAACACAACCCAGTGTCTTCGTCTTCAACACACTGTCATCATCAACCTTAAAATGGTAAAACACATCAACCTTAAAATGGTAAAACACATCAACCTTAAAACACACCGTCATCATTAACATATTCAGGTGTCATTTTAAAACACACTATCATCATCAACCTTAAAATAGTAAAACACATCAACCTTAAAATGGTAAAACACATCAACCTTAAAACACACTGTCATCATCAACATATTCTGGTGTCATTTTAAAACACACTGTCATCATCAACTTTATCAACTAAAAACAACTCTAATGGTGAATCCAATTATGCATAATATTCCTATTGTATAGATTTTCAAATAAACCGGAAAACTAGGGTTTATAAACTTAAAATCAAACAACGCACCCAGTCGTTCTGGAGAACGGCATAGAAGGAACCTTCATCTCCCTCTGTCTCCCCTGCATCACCGGCGTTACTTTCGTTGGCGATTCAGTCACCGGTGGTGCGTTCGCCGACTAACCAGTCACCGTCTGATCAACTTCTTCAACCGCAGTTGGATCACCACCGTCCAAACTAACCGCATGACTAACACTCATAAACGCCTCAGACTCACCGTCACCAGAACTAATTAAACGATCAGAAACAGTCCCCGATATATTAATATTAGAGAGAGAGGGCAAAAACAATAGAAATTTCAAAATGTAAAAACCAATAGAAAACCAAAAAGAATTTGTGTAAAAAGAGGAGTGATAGTGAGAAACAAAGCTCGCCTAGTCGTTCAGGGCTTTAGTCAACAGGAAGGGATCGATTTCACTGAAGTATACGCCCCTGTTGCTAGACTCGAAGCCATCAGAATCTTTCTTGCATTCGCTTCGTGGAAAGGGTTTAAAGTTTACCAGCTCGATGTCAAGTCGGCGTTCTTGTAAAGGAAAGTGAAAGAGGAGGTCTATGTTGGTCAGCCACCGGGCTTCACTGATCCGATTCACAAAGACAAAGTCTATCTCTTGGACAAAGCTCTTTACGGATTGCACCAGGCCCCGAGAGCCTGGTATAAGACGCTCTCTCAACATTTATTTTCCAACAGCTTTATTCGAGGAAAGGTGGACGCCACTCTCTTCACAAAGGAGGTCGCTGGACATCTGCTAATCGTTCAAATTTATGTTGACGATATAATTTTCGGGTCCACAAACGAGGAACTCTGCAAAGAATTTGAACAAGTAATGAAGCAGAAGTTCGAGATGTCGTTGATGGGTGAGATGAAGTTTTTCCTTGGGCTACAAGTCGATCAGATGCCGAAGGAAACCTTCATACATCAAACAAAGTACGTCCACGATGTTCTAGAGAAATTTGGGATGTCAGAGACTACACCTATGTCCACCCCGTTAGCAACTAATCACGGTATCAACCCTGATCTCACCGGAGAGAAGGTCGACGAGACGCTATACCGTTCGATGATTGGTTCGCTGGTGTACCTCCCAGCATCTCGTCCCGACATAATGTACCCGACCTGCCTCGCAGCCCGTTATCAGTCGAGTCCTAGATCATCACACACGTTTATCGTCAAGCGGATCCTAAGCTACCTGAGAGGAACCCCAAGCCTGGGGTTGTGGTATCTAAAAGACGGTGATTTCAAGCTCAAAGGCTACTCTGACTCAGATTTCGGATGCTGTAAAATCAACTCAAAGTCTACTATAGCAGGATGCCAGTTTTTCGGACCACGTCTGATAACTTGGCAATGTAAGAAGCAGACAACCGTTGCTCTTTCAAAGCGTGAAGCAGAATACGTATCAGCAAGCAGATGTTGTTCTCAAATTCTATGGATACAACAGCAAATGCGGGATTACGGTTTGTAATTTCTTACTACTCCTATCTATGTAGATAATGAGGCAACTATCAACATAACAAAAAACCCGGTACATCACGCTAAAACTAAACACATAGAAATTTGGCATCACTTCATCCGAGATTGTTTCGAGAAGAAGTTTATTTGAATAGAAAAGATCCACACCGACGAACAAAAGGCAGATTTACACACAAAACCATTTGATAAGTCACGTTTTCAATATTTATTAAAACTAAACGGTATGAAACTTTTGAAGTCAGGGGGAGCAATAGTTGGCGTTGATGAGAAATCCACAGCAGAGGACGTCGAGAAGCAATCTGCTATGGTTTGTCGCACTTTTCATTGTTTTGGTTTTTAAGGGGAGATAGTCATTTCAAAAATAAAAAACATTAAAAAATGCTAAAATACAAAAACAATAGATATTTCAAAATGTAAAAAGCAATAGAAATTTCAAAATATAAAAAACAATAGAAACCCCAAAAAGAGTGTGTGTAAAAAGAGGAAATGATAGTACATCATCTAGACTGTCATGTTACGCTAAAGAATTGTGATGATTTAAAAAGCGTTAAACGGTCTCACTGATGATGTATCGATAGGTTTTTGCACATTTAGTAGACTTTTTCGGGGTATAAACATAAAAATCATATCTTACTTTTTTTCGTGGGGAACATCTCTTAGATATATAGGTAACCCCTGAAATCTTGTTTGAAAGATGACCTGTTTCTGAGATACTAGGTCGATATACTTAGTGATATCTGGGGTATTATACCAGGACTTCTGATATTGCGGAAGCAATGTCCTAGTCCTCGTATAATGCCTTATGCGCTTTAAAACTTAAAGCCTCCCCTCAGCATAAAAATTGAATAACATCGAAAGATGTGAATCAAGTGCTATTGTAAATAGAAGATCCCTAAGTGGGACACACCGCAAAGTTGAGCCATCATCTCTTTGTCTGAACGGAAGTTCTAACCTGAGCTCTCATGGTCTCGCAGTACCCTAAAACAGATATCATATAGTATATTCACCTGTAAGACTGAATATAGGGAATCTGGATACAAGAGTATATTCTGAGGTGGGACACGCGAATAAGTTAAGTTCTTAATTCACTTAATCCGTATCCTGAATTAGTTGAACTTTGTGTGAGAATTTAAGTGGATCAGTATAGACAATCTAGGTAAACTGTTTAAAACATAGTGTGTTATAAGCTCAATGGTACATGTGACTCGTCGGTAGCTGATATGATCATCTAACATGCTCAACAAAAGATGTTTGTAAATAGTTTACTCTTATTCCTTTCTAGCTTAAAACCTAAAAAGTTTTTCTGTGTGTTTTAACATAAACTTTCTTTAAATTCAAAAAGGATTTAATTTCTGCTTTAGTTTAGACAAACCATTGTGGAAAGCTGATCTTTGAGATCTTGCATGCGATGTAGAAAGTTTTTGGCTGAACGACTGGGTTGGGAGCTAATCAAAATAGTTGGGATTTTCAAAGG
The DNA here is from genome assembly GCA_030545235.1 of Helianthus tuberosus. Taxonomy (NCBI): domain Eukaryota; kingdom Viridiplantae; phylum Streptophyta; class Magnoliopsida; order Asterales; family Asteraceae; genus Helianthus; species Helianthus tuberosus. The sequence continues at coordinate 198,730,637 of CM060363.1, read as the reverse complement.
ACAAACAAGTTCATTAATTTGACACTTGTACATTTCAGAAAAAAGGTTTGAAAAGTTTGAACGAAATGTCAATTGGTTGACCCAAAGGTCATTAACTTGGACTTGGTAGGAAAATTGATTAACCAGGGTCATTAACTTGGACCTGGATACTTGAGTGGATGTTTAAAACCGACCAAAACTGATAAAATTTGAAAAGTTTGAAAAGTTAGAAATTTTGAAAAATGTTGAGATGATTGAATGATCATCCGATTGGACGACCATATGATCGGATGACCATCCGAGTGGTGGTTAGCCATATATAAAGGGTCAACAGGTGAGTCAATGCCATTCGTTCGAACTATCATCTGACTCACTCACATTCTCTCTCAACTGTTCTTGATGCTTGACTCACATTCTTGCCATTCCAATCACATTGGATTGTTGGTTAGCACATCACTCACTATGGGAAAGGTAAGTCTCTCAATTTTCACCGTTAAATTTCATGAATTTGATGTTTATGTATGCCGACGGTTCGAACGGTGGTTATTCCTTAGATCTAGGCTTGATTGGGTGTTATTGGTAGAAATTGAACATAGGTTAGTGTACATCGGCCTTAGATTTATTGATTCACCGGTCCAATTTCACCAAAATCATCATAAAATTGAACTTAGAATGATTATAGGGTGTCGGCAGCCGAGGTGAATATTCTCAAATTAAGCCCTACTTAGGATGTTTTGATAGAAATTGGACATAGGGTTTTGATTATCGGCGAGTTCTTTGAGAGAAATTTTGATCAATTTTGAAAAATGTTGAAAAGTTTGATCTTGACATGATTGATATTCAAACTGTTCTTGTTGTTAGATCAACCGGTAATCCGATCGGATGGTCATCCGATCGGATGGCCATCCGATCCACTACACTTCATTGTTTGAATGATTCTAAGTGTTTGTCTGATTGAGTGTTGTTGTTTATTCAAGTTGTTCTTCATAAGATTGATCGATGATTATTCGATCGGAATACCATCTGATCCATTGCACATTCTTGTTTGAATATTCATTAAAAATGCTTGACTATTCTTCATGCTGATCGAATGACCGTTCGATCGGATGACCATCCGATCAGATAGCCATCCGATCCAAATACTCTTGCATTTTTAAATCATTCTTTATGAACTTAAAATGTTTTACTCGGATGACCATCCGATTGGATGACCATCCGATTCACATCATTGTCACTTGAATTCATTGTGCTTTATAGAATAAGATTCATCCGAACGGATTTCCATCCGACCAGATAGTCATTCGACAGATTAGTACTGTATAGAGTATAGAGAGTAAAAGTGTCTTAAGAATTTTTGAAGTTTTTGAAAATTTTCGCTAAACACTTCATATTTTGAAATACGTACAGGTGACGGGTAGTCCGTAGGACGACCCTTAATGGTTATAAAGTATAGTTTAATCCTACATTTATCCGTGTAATTATCTTGAATTAGATAACTATGGTTGCTTGTGTTTCAGGTACATTTGGGGCCTAAAAGTGGAGAAATAAAGCTTTGAATAGACGCGACTGGATTGGAGATTGAAAGACGGAGAATAAACGAAATTTTTTTTTTGAATAGAAGAACTAAGAATATCAAATGATAGAGGATGAAATTACGAGAACGTAGGCGAAAACGGTGAAGAAAACGCAGTTGAAACGAAAAGGTTATGCTGAAAACAAGTTTTCAGGTTGAAGCCTGCCGTAAGCTACGGCAAGGGCCGTAGCTTACGGCGCCGACTGACAAAAATTGTCACCGTAAGCCAGTTTTAACCCACTGTAGGCCATTTCAAGCTACCGTAAGCTACGGTGGCCACCGTAGCTTAAGGTGGAGACTGACGTGAAACTTGTAACTCCCTCATTTAAGGTTGTTTATGGTGCCTTTTCATCATCCAATCATTCCCAACCATTTTGGAGCTGTTCTAGGGCGATTTTGGGCACTTGTTCTTGGTTCAAAACAATCTCTAAACAATTTGTTGGTGTTTTTGGATTCACATGAACATTAAGACTCGAGTGATGATGATTGTCCAAGCCATGAGTGGCTAAACTCTTGATGACTATCTTTAGTTGAAGGTTTGTAAGAATTTATGCTTTGATTTTCGTATTTCTAGAATAATAAACTTGTCCTTATGATTTGTTTGTTATGGTGTGTGATTGATTGTTAGTAAATTGTTGATTCTTATGTTAATATAGTTTGAAACCATACGTTCTTGGTGCCGTTGGCAATCGAGATATCATGGGTAGAATTAGTATTGGGTAAGGGTTAATTTGTCATCAGGTAACAACCTCACGTTCTAGGAATCTGATTACTTAGTTCCCTTTTATCACAACAATCAATCATACATGAACTATGTTTATGTAGTTCTTTCTGGTGAATGATAGCATAAATGTCAAAGCAAACCGGAAACTAAAGATGGTCATTTGTCTCTAAATTGTTTACAAACCAAACTTTCATTTTGCAATTAGAATAGTAATCTTAGTTTTGAAACTCAATCAACCAATCCAACTCTTTGATTTTACTTTCATTGCAATTAGTTTAATTTTGTTAATTTAGATAAACCTTGAAATAACACATATTCCACAAACTCCCTGTGTTCGATACCCACTTACCGCTATCTATTTAGTAGTTGCCGGGGAGTAGTGCGCAACGTCAAATTTTGGCGCCGTTGCCGGGGAGTAGTGCGCAACGTGTGTTATTTTAGATTTTTTTAAGTTTGTTATTTTTTCTGGTTTACGCTGGGTGTGCTAGTGTGCAGGTATTGACAGGTGCATGCGTACTAGGAGCTCTCACAAGCTTTCACCATTAGCATTTGATCCAGAAATTGAACGGACATTGAGAAGAAACATAATTTTGCTACGAGAAAATAAAATCAGCGGTTCACCAACAACACCTACTACACCAATTACACCAATTAGATACATGGATCCACCACCACCACCTACCACGGGTCAGCCTACACCATCCTTTACCCCATCTTCAACACAACCTTCACCAAATACTACCATTCCTATATCCACACCAGAAATCAAACCAACCAACGCGACATTACCTGAGAACACTCAACCTGAATACTCGTTTAGCTATTAAGCTACATCATCCGCCGTTCCAGCTTACTCAACATTTTTCCCAACCTCCGGTCAACCTTCATCATCACAACAAATACCACCACCTAACTTATACCAAACCGGTCCATCTATTGTTCATTCTACTCCATTTCAACCGGGAATGCAATTTCAACACACTTCGGGTGTAATACAAGATGGGTTCGATGATGGGTATGAAGATGGGTTTTAGGGATATGATGAAGAAGGATATATGTATGGGGGTGATGGAGATCAAGGGGAGTACACTTATGTTCAAGGTCAAAATCAAAGAGTGCCAACTGTTGGTAGGATTCCTCCTCAACAAATCATACCTCACCAATCGCCACCACAAGGTCCACCGGTGCAAAGGCAAGTTCAACAACCTCATGTGGGGCCTAGATTTCAACCACCACCTTTACAACAATTTGGGCCTCCACGAATGCAAGCTCAAAGACAAATGGGTCCTATACGTCCTAGAGTTTGGTTGGGTGTACCAAGAAGACATCTACGAGAACACGCAAGAGGCATAGAAGCACATTTTAGACCAGTGATCACTCATAATCCTTCACCAATAGTTATCCCTCAAAATGATCAAGGGAGGACATTCGAAGTGCGAACGAATTCGTTACAAAGTTGGCCAAAGTATAAAGGCTTAGTAACGGAGGAGCCTTATTTTCATTTGGAGGCTTACGATTCGATTTGTAATACTATTGGGGGTCAAGGATTCTCGGCCGATGATGTCAAATTGGTACTATTCCAATTTTCTTTGGAAGACAAAGCTAAAAAGTGGTTCTACACCCTACCGTCGGCATCTATCTACACATGGGCGAAAATGCAACAAATCTTTTTAGATGAATTTTATACCGCTCAAAAGAAAAATGATGCTAGAAAAGGATTGAGAAGTTTTCAACAACAATCTGGTGAGATGTTTCATGAAGCCCTCGAACGGTTTAACATGATGATCAAGAATTTCCCTCATCATGGAATAGAGTTATGGGAATTGATGAATGCTTTCCATGAGGGGTTAAGTGCCGAAAATGCTCGTGATCTAATGTCCATTACAAATGGCACTTTTGGCATGAATTACGAGCCTGGCGATTGGGAATTCTTGGAGCAAATGGCGGTCACTTCAAAGAGAAAAGCTCAAGCATCAAGGAGAGCACGATCGGCCATTACTCGAACTTAAGTGCACGCGGTAGACGATGGTAATGTTTAAACTTCTAATCAAATTTATGATGTGTGTGCGCTTTGTAATGAGTTAGGACATGCGGCTGAAAATTGCCAAGGAATGGAAGGGCAATATGAAGAGGTGAATGCATTGCAAGGACAAGGTGGGGGTGGTAGAAATTACAACATGAATTCCAACACTTACCACCCCGGTTTGAGAAACCACCCAAATTTTAGATATGGAAATCCCTCAAATCAAGCCAACCCGAATTTTCAAGGAAGTCAAGGTAACTTTGCTCCACGCCAATCGGTCAATAATCAAAGTGGGTTCTCGGGTCAAAGTTCTTTAGGTGGAAATGAAGTTATGGAGATGCTCAAGGCAATGCAACTAGAGATGCAACGAAGAAATCAAATGGATGATGTTCGCATGCAAAAAGATGAAATCCGGGAAAAAGCTATCCAATCGTTGACCACTCAAATGGGTCAACTTGCAAGTGATGTGGCATTATTGAAGAAAGCAAAAGCTCAATCACCAAGTGACACGGTGATAAATCCTAAGAACACAAAAAACATTAACATCAATGTGGTAAGCACCATTCCAAATACTAAATTTAATGAAACATTGCTAACTTCTTCGTATCAAGTGAATGCAGGTTTGGAAAAAGATGCCGAAGTTGAGAATGATAAAGAGTATGGAGCGCCAATCGTTCCTATCCGAGCGGGGAAACTAAAAATTCCTCATGCATTATTGGATTATGGGGCGAGCATAAGTGTGTTACCAGGTGATTTATACGACATGTATGATTTTGGACCGCTTCAGGATGTAGACACCATGGTGAGTTTGGCGGATGAAAGTTGGAGGCGTCCACGGGGAATGGTTAAGAATGTTATAATTCGGTTGGGAGAATTCGAATACCCGGTGGATTTTCTAGTTTTAGATTATGCTACTACCATGATGGTGTCACAACAAAAGGTGATTTTGGGTCGACCGTTTCTCTATACGGCAAATGCTCAAATCGATTGTAGAGAAGGAATCATTACCATGACCGAAAAGAACCGTAAGTTCTCATTTTATGTTCAGACTAAGATGATTAGTTACGATTTTGTTACGGCGAAGGGTAGTGGGGTTAGTGAAATGGTGTTTTGAAGAATGAAAAAAAATAACGCACTGGATCGTGAAGAAAAGCATGCGGGATCAAGTAGGAGTGTATTTGATTAGCCACTGAATCGAAATAAGACAGATGCATTTTACTCAATGGCACGATGTAGTGATGGAGATGGTAGGAATCGTTTCTTTGAGCCACCATAAACGGGGGTGGCACGGTCTGGCTGAAGACCCGAAAACTTAGCGTTGCTCGGGAGGCAACCCGGGGTTTTTCACTGATCTTGCTATTTCTTTATTTTTCTATGTTTTAGGGTTATGGCGACATTCAAGGGTGGGGAAGATGTGAGGATATTTGTGTGAAGGTGGTGATAGGAAGTCAGATTATCTACAACATCTGTTGTGTCAAACATCACCAGGTCAATGTACTCGATCCTTAGTCTTGTTTTGTTATTTAGCTTTGAAATATTGGTAGTTAGTTTGTTTGCTTTTAGATTAAAAATAAATAAAAAAAAGAAAAAAAAAGAGTTTGGTGTGTTTGGAGCGATCTTCCCTTCAAAACCACACATTGGGGACAATGTATCCCAAGTGTGGGGATGAGGGGAAATTTAAAAAAAATGAAAATTTTAAAAATCAAGCGAAAAATGGTCCAAATTGAACAGTTGAGTATGAAATTGCATGACACACCGGCAACCCATATCCCCTTGTTCTTTCTTGGTGAGAGTTTGAGCCACTTATTTGAATTGTTAGAAATATTTTCTTTGATGAGAGTGGCAATGGGTGGGGGTGCATTAGAACTTGTGCTTGAATTCGGTTTGAGGCTTTAGCTTGATATGTATGTGAAGAGGATAAGGGCATTTAGGTAGCCTCGTCAAGGTGTGTGCGAGTGTGGAAATTGGGGGGTTGGACCTCATAAATTATATATATGAGCATGGTAGCGAGAGGGGCGGGGGTTTGGACTTTAGTAGCCCATTTGAGCTTTGAGCCGATCTTTTGTTAACCCGTGCCTACTTTCTATTAAAAATTAACCCGTATTTGACCCGGTCTATTAGTATAATCATCTTGTTCTAGTATGCTTGTTTGTTATGTTTGTTAAATCGATGAAAAAAAGAAAAAGAAAAAAAAGATATGAAAAAGAAAAGAAAAAAAAAACAGAAAAAGCAATGAAAAAAAATGAATGAGATAGTTTATATATAGTTGTTTATATTTTGTTTTCGTTAGAATAAAAGTCCGGGTTGAATCATTAGCTACTTTTCATATATTTCCATTTCCTACCCATTTGCCTTGCCACGTTTCAACCTTTAAGTCCCTTTGATTCATGTGCATGTTTTAGCAAATCATCTAGGCGAAGGACCGATTCAACTACAAGCTTATTGTCGTGCAACCACAAGTTTGTTTTGAGTGTGATCTAGCTTATCTTCGCTAGTTATTACTTGCCACCGAGAGGAGAGTTATTGTGAGGGGTGTGTTATATGCGGTTTCAAGAAAGAGTTAGTAAATGAGGACATTTGTTTGCTTGGTTCGTACTTGATCGCTTGAATAAATTGTATTTTGTTGAACGGGTTGCTTGGGACAAGCAATGGTTAAGTGTGGGGATGTGACGGGTAGTCCGTAGGACGACCCTTAATGGTTATAAAGTATAGTTTAATCCTACATTTATGCGTGTAATTATCTTGAATTAGATAACTATGGTTGCTTGTGTTTCAGGTATATTTGGGGCCTAAAAGTGGAGAAATAAAGCTTCGAATAGACGCGACTGGATTGGAGATTGAAAGATGGAGAATAAATGAATAAAAAATTAGAATGGAAGAACTAAGAATATCACATGATAGAGGATGAAATTACGAGAACGTAGGCGAAAACGGTGAAGAAAACGGAGTTGAAACGAAAAAGTTATGCTGAAAACAAGTTTTCAGGTTGAAGCCTGCCGTAAGCTATGGCAAGGGCCGTAGCTTACGGTGCCGACTGACAAAAATTGTCACCCTAAGCCAGTTTTAATCCACCGTAGGCCATTTCAAGCCACCGTAAGCTACGGTGGCCACGGTAGCTTACGTTGGAGACTGACGTGAAACTTGTAACTCCCTCATTTAAGGTTGTTTACGGTGCCTTTTCATCATCCAATCATTCCCAACCATTTTGGAGCTGTTCTAGGGTGATTTTGGGCACTTGTTCTTGGTTCAAAACAACCTCTTAACAATTTGTTGGTGTTTTTGGATTCACATGAACATTAAGACTCGAGTGATGATGATTGTCCAAGCCATGAGTGGCTAAACTCTTGATGACTATCTTTAGTTGAAGGATTGTAAGAATTTATGCTTTGATTTTCGTATTTCTAGAATAATAAACTTGTCCTTATGATTTGTTTGTTATGGTGTGTGATTGATTGTTAGTAAATTGTTGATTCTTATGTTAATATAGTTTGAAACCATACGTTCTTGGTGTCATTGGCAATCGAGATATCATGGGTAGAATTAGTATTGGGTAAGGGTTAATTGGTCATCGGGTAACAACCTCACGTTCTAGGAATCTGAGTACTTGGTTCCCTTTTATCACAACACTCAATCATACATGAACTATGACTGTGTAGTTCTTTCTAGTGAATGATAGCATAAATGTCAAAGCAAACCGGAAACTAAAGATGGTCATTTGTCTCTAAATTGTTTACAAACCAAACTTTCATTTTGCAATTAGAATAGTAATCTTAGTTTTGAAACTCAATCAACCAATCCAACTCTTTGATTTTACTTTCATTGCAATTAGTTTAATTTAGTTAATTTAGATAAACCTTGAAATAACACATATTCCACAAACTCCCTGTGTTCGATACCCACTTACCGCTATCTATTTAGTAGTAATTGGATTAAATTTGATTGTGACCACGACATCACGTCAACAGGCAAGAGGCTCTGACTTTCATCCTTGTTGGTGCATACGTTTGTCGACGTCGTCTTGTATCGAGTCTTGTATTAAGAATGTTAGATCAGGGCACGTAGTTCGAGAAACTAGGGTTTGAGTGAAAGTTTGTAATTTCGCTTGAAAGAGCAACTGTCACTTTCAAACGAAATTAGATATTATAATTTCGCTTGAAATGACTTGTGACACTTTCAAGCGAAATCACCTACTCTATAAATACCCTTGAAGCGAAATCAGTTGTAACTTTTGTAATTCCGGTATCGAAGTGCTGCCGACGTGTCTACTGATCTGGAAATTTGTTATAATCAATAAACAAAACAAGTTAGAGTGAAACAAGCTGTTTTCATAGTCAATTCATCTGTTTCCGCCTTTTGAATTGACGAGAACTCTTTTGATTGACTCGTTTGGGTCACAAATCGATCCTACAATCCTAAGCACAACATTTACTGCATTCTAGATGAGAATTATCCAAATACTGAGTTGTTCAAGGAGATAGTACCATTTCTTAAAGAGAGCAGGATATGTAAAGCTTTGACTGAGAAGCACAAGTGCTATGAATCGCATGTTAGAACATTCTGGAGCAGTGCACGATATGATGAGAAAGAAGAAACGATTTATTCTGCCATCAAGATAAAGGATGACAAGAAAAAGAACATCGATTTGGAAGTAAAGTGTCACACCCCGACCGCGTAAAACAACAAATCGCGGCAGAATCGTCGGGGAGTGTCGTAACAGAATTATTGTTTAACAACACATGGTAATTGAAATTTTGTTTTATTAAATTTCAAGAGGTTACATCGTCTTAAAAACAAAGAAACATAACATAATTAACTAGTCTTGCATATTTTATTGTCACTAAGGCCCAAGTCCGCCTAAGTGTATCTTGATTAATCCCTATGCATCAGCTCCTGAAAACACATGTGAAAATAGGTTCGTCAGCATAAAAATGCTTGTGAGATACATAGGTTTTATTAAAATAGGATTCATGACTTATAAGTTAAAAGAAAAATGTTTAACAAAAGATAGTCATGAACCTTAAAAATGTTTTCTTTTAGAAATCATACGAAAATCGATAAGAAAACTGATGATATAAAAGAATAATGCATGGTTAAATAAATAACCAAGTAAAAATGAGTTTGTATAAAATATGTTGTTTGTAAAACAATGTTTTGTAAATATATGTTATTTGTGTAAAATGTAATATGTCTAAATTGAAATGGTTTAAATAACGCTACAATATGTAATATCATAAAAGCACTTATATATAGGAAGTACCAGCGGCATATCCACCAAGCTTTTATCATATTACACACGCCTCGATATTTAAATCACTTACCCAAACAAACCACCAATGTAAAAATGTTCATGTATAATCAAATGTAATGTAGAGTGAATAAAAGGATTTACTCAACCCTAGAAGAAAGAATTGTACAAAACAATGTATTTGATAAATCATAATTTAAATCAAAAGTTATGTTTTGTAAAATTAATGCTTTATTGATACAAACATCTACGTGGTAATGTTTTACGTCTACATTCAAGCCTTGCGACTGAGGAGACAAACCCTTAACAAGTTAAAGGTTTATCAAACTTATGAATATCGAATTCGGTCATTCCTTCCACCCAAACAAACCTAGGATTTCAGGAATGTGAGTTGTCAATTCCTATGGTACCACTACCTACTAACGAACGGCATGATCGGTGTTAATGAATGTATTTATGACCCGTTAAACAAACCAAATGTCATACCAAATGTAAGCATGTTATATAAAAATAATGTACCTAGTATGCCAAATGAACACACAAAGTAGAAATGTTATATAAAAACAATGTGTCCATATGCTGAGTGAACATATGCAACATAAATGCAATGTAAATCAATGTGTCCATATGCTGAGTGAACATATGCAACAAAATTGTTTATTAAAATCAATGGGCTAGCATGCTAAGTGAACATACATAGCAAAACATAATGAAATCATGTACTATATGTGTACTAATGAACATAGCAAGTATATGTTATAAAAGCATGAAAAACACGAAAGTAACAAGTAGGCACATGTGTATCACCCCAAAAATGTTTGAAAACAGTAAAAGAGGGGACTATGTACTCACTTGAGAATGCTTAGAAGTCTTGAATAATAACCAAGCAACGCTAGAAGGATCACAGAAATCAATCGGCACCTAATATAGGTAACTACGTTAATAAACCGGACCTAAATCGGAGGATCGGATAGAATGAGGTCTTGTAAACGCAATGAGTATATGAACTCACGTAATATGGTTTAACAAAGCCTACATTCTAAATAGGAACCTATCCTAGGTGCTTACGACCCATTATGACCCGTTTAGGTAGCTTACGCTACTTTAACGCGTCGTTTGCGTAAAACGCGTTCGGACCGCCTAACTAGTCCTATGACAAGTATTATATGCCTTAAAATGTCTAATAATGTTACCTAATCAGTTTAGATGTAAAAAAATTAGGTTACATATGCTTAAAATGAAATTATGTGTAAAAAGGGCATTTTGGTCATTTTCCTAAGGCATATAAACTACCTATCATACAACTAACTAAACGTAGCGACCATAAGGTATAACCTCGGAAGATTATTCCCTATACAACTTTGGTCACAAAATATGTTTGGTCGGATCCTAATGATCGACCAAACGGGTCGGGTTCGAAAGTCTAAGCGGTTGTTTAGACCTCTTATCTTACGAACCTATAAAAGCACTAAACTAAAAGTGACGAGTTAAACATGTTAAAAATGTTTAACTAAGTTAGAAAACAAGTTTTATATCAAAAAAAAGGGTTTTGATACCCAAGAATAGTTTGGTTGCAAAATACGCATAAACGCATATTTTGACCGAAACTATGACTCGTCACTATGCCTAAATAACGTGGCAATCAGTAGGTATAGTCACAAAGGACTATGACCATCGTGATTACGCTCACGTTGCGAAGTTCAAACGAACTTCGTGTTGACCATTGACTGGTCAAAGCAGAAAGTCAAACATTGTTTGACTTTCACGCTTAAAAACGTATAAAAGCATTAAAGAAACTTACAAAAGGTCCAAGCGATGAAGAATTTGATCTAAGATACTCAGGTATGAAGCAAAGGCTTCAACTTAGAGTATAAACTCAGATCAAATGTGAGGAGAGCAAATGAATCAAGGTGGGTTTATATAGGATTTGGACAACCATTAGGATCGTTTCTTGGATTACGAGCTTCAATCTTGGCCCTCCATGTGTGCCTACTAATTTACAAAGCTATGGGTGTCCAAAACCAGTCCATAGATTGAAGAAAACAATGTACAAAACAAAGGAACAGCTGGGTTTTACAGGAAACTAGTTTTTGCTGAACTGGACCTCTCTCGCGCCCCGCGTAAGATGAGGACTCAGCTTACGCGCCCCGTGAGAGCCAGGTTTGGCAGAATGACAGAAATGGCCCTTGAATGTGTAAAACTTGGTTTTCGATGTATTTTCAAGACATTTAAGCCCCATTAACCTCATTTCAAGGCTCCAAAATGAAGTTAAAGCATAGGAAACATGAAATATGCTTAAAAACATCTCGGATGTCGGTTCGTCTGGTCGTATGCTTGTGTTGTTCATTAATTACGACGAAACACGAACGGACTCGAAAGATCCAAATTACGCGACGAATGGAATTTTAGCATGCCAATAACTAAACTAAAATATTTCAATGATTACAAAAATTTTTGGATGTCCGGATATATTCAGAACGTAAGATATGCGCGAAAATGCAAACTTATACACTTTTTGACGCTTTTAATCCCTGTTTGACCAAATAAGTTTATTTTAGCATACTGAACCCCTCAAAGCCTATTTCTAAGCTACGCAAAGGATATTTAGGGTATGTTTAACTTATGATCATATTCCGGAAGGTTCGATACCATATGAATCGGTATACTTTTGTAGTTTGACGCAAATAGTCCCCTGCGATCGAGTAAACTTGATTTTTGCACACCAAACATTCCAAAACTTATTTCTAAGTTATGAAAAGGTTATTTAAGGTATGTTAAGCCCATGTAACTGTTCCGGAGTGTTTGTCGCATTAAACTGATTACGTTTACGTATCGGTTCGCGTATAACTTTCCAGAAATCGATTTAGAGCTCGAAATCGAACGAGCATTGATATGTGCAAATGATACACATATTTATACAAATCCCAAGTATGAAACACAATATTTCATTGGTTTGGTATTTGTTTGATGGTCGTAGAGACATAGATGTCACATAAAGTTTACTGTAGGTGACGTGAGGAGAGTGTTAGATCTTCAAGATAAAGACGATGATCCAATCATAATCCCAGAAAGATTGTGCAAAGGTTTCTAGTTTCACATGGGATACACGGTGTATGTAAATGATAAAGGATACATTAAGTCAAAATTCTGCAAGCCATACAAATTTTTAGTGCATTGTGTGAATCATGCACTATCACACGGAAAAGGTGCATACGATGAGACTTCCGACTACATCATGAACATAATTGTGTGCTTAGTGCTCAACAGGCCATATAATATCTCACAAGTAATTTACAATCACTTGACAGATAACATTAGAGGTGAGAAATATATTAAGTATCCTAGGTTCATCCAAATGTTATTAAACGATCAAATCCCAAATCTTTCAAAAGATCCAAAGGATGAGCTGCATCTGCATCATATGGATAGTGAAACACTGAAGAGATTAGAAAAGTATAAATGATTGAAGCCTGAGCAGGAGCCAAGGTATAAAGCTAAGTTTGGAAAGATCAAGAAGGAAGATTATGTGGCACCTGAAGGTGATCAATGGAGGCATGCCGAAAGGAACTCTGAAGATGAGACAGATAGATTGAAGGACATGGTTGAAAAGAAGTTGAGGTTTTGGTATGTGAAGGATGAGAAGAAAAGAAAGAGAACGGCTAAGGTTTCTACACCGAAAATTGTGATCAAGGGTATACATGGAAAACAGGAAGCATCAGAAAGGTTCATAGATACTTCATTTGAATATTATACTAACAATAATAATATTTGTGTTGTAGAAACAGAGAAAAAGAAGCCGCCGCCAAGGTTGGTAGACGAGACTGTTATTCCACCAACATACTTGATTAAACAAGGTGCAGATCTCTTGAATATGTTATTTGATGAATATGAAAAGCGACCAGTTGCTGTAGAGGCTTAAGGTTCTAAAGTTGAAAAGGAAGCTGAAAGAACTGCAGAAACTGGAGGTGCTGGTGAAGGAGTAAAGGAAATAGAAGTTGAAGGAGTTATGCATACAGACTCGAGTGAGACTGAATGTGATGATCCAACAAAGATTGCACCAACTTCATACATCAGTGGTTGGCAAAAGTATAAGAGATCTCCTAAGAAAAAGAAAGCGTCTGATGAAGAAGATGCTACATATGTGCCAACACCAAAAGAGAAAAAGAAAGTCCTTAAGAAATGTAAAGATCGACTTTTAGGAGCCGTTTCAAGGAGTGTTAGAGCTAGGAAAGACTCAACGTCTATTCCTTAGCAATCTACAGCAGTTCCAGAGGTTCCAATAGTTGAAAAGAATGTTGAAAGCCCTGAGTATGAGAGGGTTGAAAAGATTGTTGAAGATGTAGAAGTGGAGTTTGTGGGAGTTAGAAAGTCAACACCACCACCAACACCGAAGAATACAACAATTCATATTCATGATGATCGTGAGAAAACTCCAGAAAAAACAACCAAAGAATGTGGAAGAACCTCCATCTGCGTCAAAGAAAGCTACTACTTCGAGCTCAAGCCACAGATTTCCTAAAGTTATTGGTGAATATCCAGAAGATCTTCCTACTGGTGACTTTGATGTCTTTAATGATGGTAAGATCAATGTGCTGACGAAGAAGGTTAGAGTGTTAGAGAAAGCTGAAGCAGAGCGTGAAGACTTAAAAGAAAAGCTTGAAGCTGCTAAAGCTGAAAATGTTGCCTTGAAAAAGGATCTTGAAGATCATGCTGAAGTAATTGATCAACTATCAGAAGAGCTTGAAGAACATGTTGGTGATCATGTATTCCTTACTCTTCTGAAAGTTATATATTTACATGCTGAGGTTGAGGGGGTGTTGGAAGAAAATAGAACCAGGGAATCGATGTTAGAGGAGTTAGGGATGGATGAAGGGAATGTGAAGTTTGATATTGAAGACGAGATACCACCCTCTCTTGAAAGAGAATATATTTTCAAGTTCGTAAATGAAGCTGACAATCTCAAAGAAGTGATTATTGAAGAAGGGTCTGATATTTCTGAAGAAGATACTCCATTTCACTACTCTAGAGTTAACGATAACTTTCCTACTTTAACTGAATTCTTTCAATCTCACAATGAAGACGAAGTAAGAAGGAAAGTAGTGGAAAGTATTAGTACTGAAGGGATTCCTGAAACTGTACCACAAGCAGATCTACTTGAAGAAAGAAAGCGATGGTTTAAGGTGATGCCAAAGGAGAGAAAGTACAAAAGGCCGCTACAATATTTCACTGATCATCCAGATAAATATCTGGGTGATATTCTTTCGTGGGGCTATCTGGAAGACTTGAATGTCTATGCAATAAGAAGAGAACATGGAGTGCAATACTTTGAATTTCTTTCTGACATCAATGTTATGGGTAAAATTCTGAGCCTATATCCTGGATAGTATCTTGAATTATATCTTGGTTATATGATAAATGTTCACAACCAGGATGCTGAATCAGGATATTGGTAACATCCTAATACTGTATCCTGAGGATTACTAACGAATTGTGTGCAGGAGTACGAGTACAAGTTCACAGCGTTCATGAAGACCTCTTCCCCTGAAGACTCGGTCTTCAACGTTCATGTGGGAATATTCGTTGGCATCCCCCTATTTTAGGAGATTTAGTTTCCATTTTGTTACTATAAATATAAGGATAGACCAGATCATCTAGGACATCACATTCACTACTCTCGAGCTTTCACACTTTCTCTCACAATTCACGCACTTTCTGAAAAACACTGTAACACTGAGCAACGATCTGGTCAATATCCTGCACTGTATCCTGATATTTGAAGTAATAAGAAGAACAAGGCAGCTGCGATTGTCAGCTCCCGAGGTTTTGTGCCGGCGATGTAGATTGATCAAGGGCTTTCCTCGTACATCTCATGTCACCCTTTACTTTTAGCTCATTGTTTGATTGTTGATATAGCTCGATATCCTGAGCTATATCCTGAAAACTATTTTTCTAAACACCATATTCAGATTATTTTCAATACACTTTGTTAGCACACTACCTCACTTAACTAAGTTGATCACTAAATTGCTTAAGTAATTTTTTACCAAAACCATTTGGCGCCCACCGTGGGGCAAGTGGTGCTATTTCTACTAAAAGCTTTCTTAAAATCACTACTTGGTTTCCTATTTTTGAAACTTTTTGCCACACAATTTTCAATAGCCTCAAAATCAAACATGAGCTCTTCTACCATGTCTGCTACAACCTCTGCAACAATTGGTTTGGTGCTTCCACCACCTCCAAGGACACAAGCATCTTCACAGCCTCAGGGTCCTCCAAGAAGGACCGAAACTCATGTGGCTCGGGATATTATCCCCACCCAGAATGTTCAAGGATCTGTTGCATCAGGGAGAACCCCTATCATGGCTTCTAATGATGAAATTTTAACTTTGTTTGGTAGTATACAGGATTAGATGAAGCAACAGCAGGAAACAAATCAAATGCTAATAAGAGAGATACAACTCTTGAAGTCCAGCTCCAGTAGGCCTGCTGAGGATACCGTCACTCCCCTGCAGCCAAGAGCATTGAACTTCAGTTCGGCAGTATATACCGAGGATAACAGGGGCAATATTGTACCTAGTCATTCCCGGAGTGATACTCCTGAGATACCCTCATCGGTCATGGTATCAACCAGGAGAAGCTCAAGATATGCTCAAGGATATGGCCAGAATCCTCAGGCTGGAAACGTGTCTAATAATACTAATACTCTTGCTACTAACAATGTTGGATCTTTGCAGGATGCAGGTGTGACATCAGCACTCTCTAGGGAGCTTTAGAAGTTGAAGGATATGATATCCAGTGTAACTGGGGCTGTTCAGCCCATTCCAGAAGTATCCCAGGATAGCCACAGGATATCTCGGTTTGCATATCCTATTTGTGATGCTGAAATCCCAAAAAGATTTCAAACTCCCAACATGAAGCTCTATGATGGGACCATGGATCCTGAGGAGCATATTGCTCAGTATAGGGAAAGGATGGAAATTAACCCTATTCCTCCGGATCTCAAGGAAGCATGCCTTTGTAAGGGTTTTGGTTCTACTCTAACAGGATCAGCCTTAAAATGGCTCCTAAACGTTCCACCTCATTCAATTACATCATTTGCTCACTTAGTTAATTTATTTAATAGTTAATTTTCTTGCAGTCGAAGTTTTGAAAAACTAACTAGTGATCTCTACAGGATAACTCAAGGCCCACAAGAATCCTTGAGGGATTACGTGAACAAGTTTAGTAGGGAGTCCTTAGATATTCCACATTTTGACCTTGCTACAGCTGTGCAGGCTTGCAAGATTGGATTGCAAAAGGATTTTCAATTTTACTAGGATCTTGTAATGAATCCTTGCAGGAACCTGGATGAAGCTCGGAACAGGGCTTTAAGATATATTCGACTAGAAGATGATAAAAAGATGGAAGAGAGGATGAATTCATCCTCGACCTATGAATCAACCAACAGAAGTCGGAATCCTCGTATAAACCGTATCGTTCTAAGCC
Organism: Helianthus tuberosus; assembly: GCA_030545235.1. Taxonomy (NCBI): domain Eukaryota; kingdom Viridiplantae; phylum Streptophyta; class Magnoliopsida; order Asterales; family Asteraceae; genus Helianthus; species Helianthus tuberosus. The sequence goes on along the minus strand of CM060363.1, from coordinate 198,713,608 downwards.
ATATGGCAGGAATGATAATAAGAAAGTGAATGCTGTCGAGGATGAGGATCCTGAGGAGTATCCTGAACTGTCAGAGTACTGTTTTTCTGTTAATATACCTAAACTAATGTATGCCATAAAGGTTTTAGGAGATAAAGCCTGGTGGCCCAGAAAGAACCAGCAAAAGGCTGTTTGGAAAGATAAATCCAAATGGTGTGCCTTCCATGAGGATTTTAGACATGTTACGGAGGACTGCATAGCCTTAAGGAAGGAAATAAGCTACCTGCTAAGCAAAGGATATCTGAAGGATCTTCTGGGAAGGAAGAAGAATAAGGGCCAGGATACTGAGAAGGATCCTAAACGAGTAGCATCGACTCCCGCCAACGCCAAGATAATTAACTTTATCTCAGGAGGATCCGACATTTGTGGGACCTCTTATTTTGCTGCAAAAAGACATGCAAAGGAGGCTAAGGCAGAACAAGGAGACATGCCAACCAGGATGACGACCCTCACAACTGATAAAGTGATCACGTTCGACAGTAATGACAGGGACACCGTCCAGGATCCCCATCATGATGGTTTGGTAATAACTCTATATATTGCTAATCATTTTGTGCACATGATACTGGTGGATAATGGCAGCTCCGTCAACATTATTCAACTGGAAACATTGAATTGGATGAATATTTCCCCGAATGAGATCACTTCAAAATCCACTGTGCTTGTTGGGTTCAGTGGAGAGGCCAATAATACTGTGGGAGAAATAAGGCTGCCAGTATATGTTGAAGGAGTCAACTCAATGCAACGTTTCTGCGCTATGGACTCCTTATCCTACTACAATATTATATTGGGCAGGCCATGGATCCATGATATGAAAACTGTGCCATCAACCTATCATCGGTGTATCAAGATCCCTACCCCTTGGGGGGTTTTCAAGGTGGAACGTGATCAACAAGAGGCAAAGGAATGTTATTCTTCCTCGATGAAATCCTCAACAAAGCCCAAGGCGGGATAGCAATTAAAGATTGTTGGGTTTTTCACATGTTTATCAAAGCTATTTTATCCGTATAAAATAAAAACGCAGCGGAATATTAATTTAAAACATGTTACTTACAAGATATAAAACTCATTTTATATGTAAAACCCAATACCCTGATCCATATACGAACATGCATGCTATCAAAAATTAAAACACAACCATAGAGTGTTTCAAGAATACTACCTTCCAAGGAGTAAAGGATATGAAGAAGATTATGCTTCTTGAACGGTTGCCCTCTTGATTTAGCTAGAATTTTACACTCATGAACTCACTTGAAAAATCCAACTCTTGGAACCAACCCTTGGCCGAAAATTGAGAGGATAAAAAGGAGTTCTTGCACTTTAAAAATCTAACTTGAAAAGCCCTCTTGATCAACCATATGTTAGCCGAAAATTAGAGAGTCTTTTACAAGTTCTTACACTTGAAAATGATCTCCTAAAATTGGCACTATGTTGGCCGAAAATTATGTGAGGTTTTACAAGTTCTTGTTCTTTTCATTTGTCATACAAATGCCTTAAAAGATGGGAGATATCTTGCCACCTTTTCACCCAATCAAAATTCATGCAAATATGACAATTTGCATGCTATCTTATTGGACCAACATTATGTCTTGGGAAGACATGTGGGGGGGGGGGGGGGGCACCTTATTTTTTATAAAAAAAAAATCAATTTTCTTTTAAATAATTTATGTCTTATATATATTTTATAACTTTTATAAAATATAACATCGTATGTTATAAGACTTATACTACCTTTTAAAATGTTATTTAACCCATTAACTAACAAAATAAATTATTCTCTCAAAATAAATTATCCATATAATTTATTAGTTTATCAAGTGCAATTATTTAGAAAACCAATTTCTAAATATTCTAAGTGTTTAATATTTATTTGTTTGATCATATCATAAATAAATATTTTAAGTGTTTTTCTAGCTTGTATTTGGGTATGACTCGACTTGGATCATAACGTACTAGCCACATCAATTTAATATGTCTCTTGGGCATACATAATCCAACAATCTCCCACTTGCACAAGATACATAGAAGATTGATGCTAGTAGTAAAGACCACCTAACTATAGTTTACTACCCCCAATACGTATGACTATATGTCCCATTCAATAACATCATCCCCTTCAAGTCCCTTACTTGAAAATGATTTAGGTGAATCTATCATTTATCCTTTCGTTACAGATGTCATGTCAAATCGAGAGACATAGAGTGATCACTCTCTGTTGATTTAACTTTAACAGGCCTAAGACATCTTACTCTCAATGAATAAGAGGAACAAATCCCTTCTTGACTACATACGTCTCTCACAATCACCTTGTACCACACCTGAGCTTAGCCTTATGTACTGTCATATTACTGACAGCGAAGAAATAAGTCAAGGTACAATATTTGGTGAATATCAAGACCCAATATATATCTCAGGTAAGAGGATACTATGATATTCTCCTTTACTCAAATTTACTTATGATCAATCACAAATGATTCCATGCAGTAACATTTGAGAGCGAGTCAGGTCAATATTTGTATCGCACAAATATCTATGAACCTTGGCAGCAACACTTTGCTCTATATTCATACCTAATGAACATCCACCAATCCAAGTTCATAATAGTCTTACATTCATATTTGTTCCCACAAGTATGATCGACTACGGACATTTAGAATACGCAACTTATTCACGGATTTAAACATGCTAAAATTGGAACATAACTCAAAATACCATAAAGAGTTATAATAATAGATATTCCAATATCCAAATACAAAATAGATCAAATCCAATCACTAGAATATCGAAGTCCTAAGGCACAAGTATGACCCTTCATGCTTTGCCCGTTCAAGGGGCTTTGTGAGTGGATCCGCAATATTTTGATCAGTGTGAACTTTGCGAATACATATCTTTCCCTTTTTCAACTTTATCCCTTATGTAGTTGAAACTTCGCTCAATGTGCCTAGTCTTTTGATGTACATGAGGTTCCTTGATTTAAGCAATCGCACCATCATTATCACAAAGATCTCTAGGGGTCTTGAATGGTAGGGACTACCCATAGATCGGCAATAATTCAAGTGGCAAATCCACATGAATCATCTCGATCAATGAAGCGGCGATGTATTCTGATTCTGTAGTGGACAATGCTACCCTGATTGTGATCGAGAATCATCTCGATCAGTTTGGAAACTCGCATCCATGTAACCCTTTACAACGAATTCCGAAACTCGCATCCCTATAACCCTTTACAACGAGTTCTTCTTCACCAGATCCATATATTAGAAATATATCCTTAGTACTTCTAAGGTATTTCAATATATATTTTTTAACAGTCACCTAATAACCGTTACTTGGATTTTGCTGGTATCTTCTCGTCATGCTTAAATCGCATGACATGTCTGATCTAGTGCATATCATTGCATACATTATGGATCCTATAGTAGACGCATATGGGATTCCTTTCATTCTTTCTTGCCAATCCTTTGAGCTTGGACATTGAGACACACTCAATATTGTCCTCTCTTGAATAGGTACTAAATCTTTCGTAGAGTTCTCCATATTGAACCTTTTCAAGACTTTGTCAATGTATGCACTTTAGTTTAAACCTATCAAGCGCCTTGATCTATCCCTATAGATCTTTATTCCCAAAATGTAGGCGACTTCACCAAGATCCTTAATGGAAAAACAACTTCCAAGCCAGGTTTTTACACCTTCCATGGTTGGAATGTCATTTCCAAATAGTAGAATGTCATCGACATACAACACTAAGAAAGTGGTGATACTCCCACTCGCCTTCTTATACACAAGCTTTATCGTTGTTCTTGATGAATCCATATTCGTTAATCTATTCATCAAAACAGTGATTTCAACTTCTAGATGCTTGTTTCAATCCATAGATTGATTTCTTTAACTTGCATACTTTGTCAGGATGTTTTAGATCGACAAAACCTTCAGGCTGAACTATATAGACATCTTCCTCAAGATATCTATTAAGGAAAGCCGTTTTGATACCCATTTGCCAAATCTTATAATCATATTATACAGGTATGGCAAATAATATCCTAATTGACTTTAGAATCACCACATGCGAGAAGGTCTCATCATAATCAACCCCTTGAGTTTGATTGAAACCTTTTGCTATAAGTCTCGCTTTACAAGTATCCAAGTTACCATGCATATCGGTTTTCTTCCTGAAAACCCACTTACTTCCAACTACTTTGGAGTTAAGAGGTAGCACAACCAATTCCCATACTTGGTTGTCATATATCGATTGCATCTCTACGTTCATGGCTTCAAGCCATTTGCATAATCGGATTTTGACATTGGATCATGGTATGTGGTAGGTTCACCTGAATCTACCACGTAGCATCCATCTATGAAAAATCCATATCTTTCAGGTGGACTACTAATTCTACTAGATCTGCGAACATTTTGTGTGTGTTGATCAACCACTTGATCGTTTTCAACAACCTCTTGTTGAATGATAGTATCAACGAAATGTGTATCGGCGTATGGTTCTTGATCCTCATCAAGTTCCACTGTTCTACTAATTCCTTTCCACAAGGAACTTAGCTTCCAAGAACTCAGCCTTTTCGAGCAACAAATAGCTTTTGCTCTGTTGGATCGTAGAAATAATATCCTATACCATCTTTAGGATATCCTACAAAAATACACTTAGTGGATCGTATTTCTAATTTGTTTGGGGTGTATTGCTTCACATAAGCTTCACAACCCATACCTTTAAATATGATAATGGAGCCCTTCCATGCAATATTTCAAAAGGTGTCTTATCCACTTTCTTTGTTTGGGCCACATTGAATGTACGGGCCGCAGAGAGCAAAGAGTAACCCGAAAATGATAGAGATAATGCTCTCCTAGCCATCATAGATCGAACCATATCCAAATAGAGTTTGATTCCAGATCTATCAGAATGAAGAACTTTAATTGAGTTGATTTTCTAGTTATTCTTGAAGAGTTTTGAACGCTTCAAAACTTCATCTTTGTGTCTTAGCAAGTACACATAACCATAACTACTATAGTTGTCAGTAAAGGTAATGAAGTATCTTTCACCATTACTAGTCATTGGCTTAAAAGGATCACATACATCCAAATGTATGATACCTAATAAATCTTTTGCCATTTCCCACTAAAGGGTTCCTTAGTCATTTTACCTTGTAAATAAGATTCACATGTATCAAATGAACTAATTTCATTTGTCTCTGAAAGACCATTCTTTCGAAGTATTTACATGTGACATCTGTTTATATGATCAAGGCGATAATGCCAAAGATAGGTCTTACTCAAATCCATTTTGAGTTTCTTGGTGATTGCTTGGTACATTGAACTATCAAATGATGTATTATTATGAACCAATTCATAAATACCATTTAAAGGCATAGGTTTAAAGTAAAACATGTCATTCATCGAAATATAAATGTCATTGTTTACAAACTTTAAATCAAAACCATATTGTCTCGTAAGGGAAACTTGAATAATGTTCCTAGTCAAACTAGGAGCATTCAAAACATTTTAAAACAATTTCCAAACCATTTGGAAGTTTCAAAACGTAGTCTCCTTTCTTGTAATGCTTACTTCTTTTGAACCTTTTGAAATAAATTGCAAACATGAGTTCTGTCACACCCTGGCTTTGCGGAAGCGTGGTTAATTTTGGTGTGACTTCTTAATACCATAGCTTAACCATAACAAGCTATATGAATTAAAAACATGCAAGATCATCCATTAAGTTTTGAAAACCAAATACAGTACCATTGTTTTAACCAACAACCATAACCTTGTTCAACAACATTACAAACGGAAACATAACATAGACATGGTTTAAGGACTGTGTCTTGTCCAGGAAAGAGACACATCCCCTAAACCCCGGATGACCTTGGAAACTAGTGCAGCGGAAAACATGCCATACCGTGCCAGATCTCGTTAATTTCCTGAAATACATGTAAGTTGAAAAATCAACAATAATGTTGAGCGAGTTCATGTGCAAGTGAGTAAGTAAAACACTTGTAAGTATAAAAGTTCCCTGGTATGTAGCAGTGTAAGAGGACTTGTGATCACCAATGGTTTGCAAGGCCATTAGCATGTTGTGAGATGCAAGTAGGAAGATACAAACCTAGCGTATTTGGCGTTGGGGCACAAAGTCACCACCTGGTCCATTATGCGGGCTCAGGGGTTGGGCTCGCTACACCCAGATATATCTACCGCTTAAGTCCCTCGGTGTTCTAACTACCCATTCACATGATCTAAAACCTCCTTACGTTAATCATACCATGTATAAAGTACTTGTAAACAAAGTAACATGTATTTCACCCCCGCAGTTAAGAAAACTGAAAACAGTTAGAGAAAAGGGGGACATGAACTCACAGTGAAGCGTCTCTACCAAGTATCTCCAAATCGGAAAGCTGTGCGACGACCTACAAGTGCTAATACTATTAGACGGACGGCCGTGCCTTAGCTTTATAGTTTATGTTTCGGGGAAATAGTTAGACAACTATTTCGTGTGTATGTTCTGTATATATACTTGGTAGTTATATTCCTTCCCAAGGATGGGGGATACAATACATGTGCGTAAGTTACGTTTTAATAATCGAGTGGTAATATAATTACCGGTGTAACTTATATATTCATGTGAAAGCGTTCGTATTACTTTGGGATCGTTAACGTTTGTAAATATTATTTTTAATCCTAAAAATAATATTTATGTACTTTCACAAAATAATCATAAACAGCGTTGTGACAATATATATTTATCACGTTAATTCTTGTAAAAATCCCACCTCCGAATATTTAGTAAATAAAGTCTTGACGAAATTTATGTTTCGAAAACATGTCAAAAATAATTCCAACACTTGTTGTGTAAATAATTCTAAGTGTTATGTTTTTAGAAAAATTTCGCCAGAGTTTCCTCTGTAACTGGAGGTGGCCACGCTTTGAAGCGTATCATTTTCTTTTTGAAAGCAACCCACGATCATCAACAATCAACTCTTACGTTTTAACACGCGAAACGCTACCCTTGTCGTTACAGTTTCAATATGTGGAAACTGGACTGTTTTCGGACGACTAAATAAAATACTTAACCCTTTCCAAAAATTCCCTAATTTTTACGGGTCGTCCTAATCGACCCAAAAATGATTGTATAAAAATATCGGGGTCCAGTTTCTTATCAATAATTTATAGAAAATCGTTTACCGAACTGTGATCAGATTGTCACATTCTGATCACAGTTTACGGAAAAATTCGTCAAAAATTCCTTGTATGTCCGTTTATCGAAATTCCAGTTTGAGGGTCACAAATACATCCGTGACCATCTTAGATAAAAGTTTCAGGGGCTGGTTCGGTTCGGGTTTTAAGTTGTGATTGAAAACGCACAGCCCAATTTACTGCAGTAACAAACAGCCTTAGCTGCTGTCACGAAAACAGGTTTTTAAAATAGTAACCGACATCAGAAAAATACGATTCCAGCGCCATTTTCTTCGTTTTTCGAAATGACACGATTTAGGCTTTTGAAATTCCGTTTTTCGAGTTTTTAAAGTCCCTTTACAGCCTGATGAAGGCGGCTGAAACAGTGACTCAGCTTGCTGTTTTGAGGTTTAGATGTTATTAAATCGTGTTATAAGTGTCCGATTAGCGAGTTAAACAAGAAAACAACTTTTATACAAGTTAGAACATCTTTACACAAGTTCATGTTTCAGGTGTGGTAGAGTTTCACCTTTTAACCCTTGTGGTAACCAAAAACGAGCTTATGTGAAGACCCATGATCTTACAAAGTCGGGTTAAACGGTGATCCGAGCTACCACATCATAGATCGGGTCTCAATAACCACAAATTCCAAATACTACAACTTTTACACAAGTTGTAAGCTATTAACCACCATTTTAGTATTTTTACTAGACTTTTATGCTTCAAAAAGTATGTTATCGATATTTAACCGACGAAAATCCTTTTACCCACTTTAGATAAGTTTAAACAAGAGTTTCAAACATTATACCTCTAGCTCGGGGCTAGGGAAGAATCGTGATGAAAAACGCGTGGATAAAAGCAAAGCAAAGAGGTCCTTCGTGTTCCGCTTGCTCCAAGACTCCTAATACGTGACTTGTGAAGCTTGTAAGTGCTTGGAATGGCTTGAACAAGAACCGAAAGTATGATGGTGGGGTGTGGGGTGTTCGGCCGAGAGTGAAGGGAGCAAGAGAGAGAGAGGTGAGTTGGTGTTTAGGTGATGGTGATTATGTTAAGTAATCTCTAGAACTTATAGGCAAATGGTAAGGGTTTTACCCAATGGTCCATGTGTAGTTTAGATATTAGACATGCAAGATTTGCCAAATCACAAGTACAAGGTGGTGTCCCCTAGGTGACCGATTCGGTCAAGAGGGGGGGGGGGGTCCTAACCGATTCTAACTAGATTAGTTGGTGATTAGTTAGGTTAATTAGGTTAGTTAAGTAGTTAACTTAGTTACTTGTGTGTTACGCGTTATGGCGGGTATTAGGGTAATCAGGGGCCCTAACTGGCTCCGAAAAATATAATTAGTGAAAATAGTAATATTTTCATGTCCCGGGTAAAGTCCGGTTGTTCGGTTGGATAGTAATCCGTTAAAGCGTTACCAAAGCTTTAAAGTGTCGTTATTAACATTTTTAGTGACACAATTTGTTTTCCCGACACTTTAGAAAGTGTCTAGTGTTATTTTCTCATGTTCTGGCACTTTACTAGTCAGCTAGAAGCTGGATTAATTATTAAAGTGCTGTGTTTGGTACTTAAAGTACGTTTTTGGCACATCCGAATCAGTGTATCTTATTCCTAGAGACGCAGTACCACAACCCTTATATCCCTACACTCACTACCAGTGTAGCCAAAATATTTGAGGCTCTTAACAGGCCTTAGAGGCAGTGTCTGCCTGATCCTGGTTATATCAGCATGTTCACTGTGTATCCGTTTAGTGCTACTGTGCTTTTTGTGCATCATGTTTGTCACTAGGGTTCAACATGTAAATAATGTAGTGACAGCAAGCAAGTATGATGCAAGTAAGTCCATGTATCAGTATTTCAAGTAGCAGTTCATCCGCTAGTTCAAACAAGCACAGTAATTAAGCAGTAATTAATCATTAATTAAGTTGTACGGATACCTGGTTTAGTGCGGGTTGTCACATTCTCCCCCCGTTAAATAAATTTCGTCCCGAAATTTAAGTTCTGCTTGTAGAAGCAGGGTTCTTAGGAAAAAGGTGGGGGTATTTCTCTTTCATCCGGTCCTCACGTTCCCAGGTGAATTCAGGACCATGTCTGGCATTCCAACGAACTTTGACGAGTTTGACACTGCTCCGGCGGGTCTTGTTAACTTTCCAATCCGTGACCTCAACAGGTTCTTCAACGAAGTGGAGCGTGTCGTCAATATGAATCTCGTCGATAGGAATGGCAACGTCAACTTGAGTTGGACTTTTCTTTAGGTTGGATACATGAAATGTATTGTGAATATCATTCAGTTCAGCAGGTAGGTCCAACTTGTATGCTACTGTTCCAATTCTTTCCAGAATTCTGAAGGGACTAATGTAGCGCGGATTTAACTTTCCACGCTTACCAAAGCGTGCCACCCCCTTCCAGGGTGAAACTTTCAATAACACCATTTCTCCAACTTGGAAATCCACATGTTTCCGGTTTGGATCCGTGTAGGCCTTTTGTCTGTGGCGAGCGGCTTCGATGCGTTTCAGAATTTGCGCGATCTTGTCTGTCGTCTCTTGGACGATCTCGGGACCAGCAAGCTGCCTATCACCCGCGTCAGACCAACATAGGGGTGATCGGCACTTGCGTCCGTATAGGGCTTCAAATGGCGCGACACCAATACTGGTGTGGTAGCTGTTGTTGCATGAAAATTCGACCAAAGGTAAGTGTTTATCCCAGCTACCGCCCAAATCCATAACACATGCCCTCAGCATGTCTTCCAAAGTTTGTATCGTTCGCTCGCTCTGGCCGTCAGTTTGCGGATGGAACGCAGTGCTCAGATTCAACTGTGAGCCAAAGGCTTCTTGGAAGGATTGCCATATCCTTGACACAAACCTTCCGTCTCTATCAGAGATGATTGAGAGAGGTACTCCATGGCGTGCTACAATTCTCTCTCATGTAAATTTCCGCCAGTTTACTAGTTTTCTCTTTGATTGGCAGAAAGTGTGCGGATTTTGTTAGGCGGTCAACTATCACCCAAATCATATCATGGCCTCTTGGCGTTCTTGGTAATTTCGTAACAAAATCCATTGTGATTTGTTCCCATTTCCACTTGGGAATCTCAGGTTGTTGCAGTAGCCCTGAAAGCTTCTGGTATTCCGCTTTAATCTTAGCGCACGTTAAACATTTGCTCACGTAAACAGCAACGTCGCCTTTCATCCTAGGCCACCAATAATAATCTTTGAGCTCCTGGTACATCTTATCCGATCCAGGGTGGATAGAGTACCGTGACTTGTGCGCTTCGTCGAAAATAACTTCCCTTAATCCTCCAAACAGAGGAACCCAAATCCTTTTCTCAAAACATAACGTTCCTTCCTCGTTTGGTACCAAAAGCTTTTCCATTCCACGGAGATATTCTTCCTCAAGGTTTCCCTCCTTGAGAGCTTCCTTCTGTGCAGCACGAATGCGCGAGGAAAGATCGGTTCGTATGGTCATTTCCAAAGCCCTGACCCTTATGGGCTTGATTCTCTCTTTACGACTTAGGGCATCGGCGACTACATTCGCCTTCCCTGGATGATATTTTATCTCGCAGTCGTAGTCGTTTAGCAACTCAACCCATCGTCTTTGCCTCATATTCAACTCCTTCTGGTTGAATATATGTTGTAGGCTTTTGTGATCTGTGAAGATTGTGCACTTCGTACCATACAGGTAGTGTCTCCAGATCTTTAAAGCGAAAACCACTGCGCCAAGCTCTAAATCGTGGGTGGTATAGTTCTTTTCGTGCACTTTCAGTTGGCGTGATGCGTAAGCAATGACCTTTTGGCGTTGCATCAACACACAACCCAATCCTTGACGCGATGCGTCGCAGTATACCACAAAATCGTCGGTACCTTCTGGTAGAGCTAAGATTGGCGCGTTACAAAGCTTATCCTTCAATATCTGAAACGCTTCTTCCTGTTTGATTCCCCAATCAAACGTCTTATCCTTCTGGGTGAGGAACGTCAAAGGTTGAGCGATCTTTGAAAAGTCCTCAATGAACCTTCGATAGTAGCCAGCCAAACCCAAGAATTGTCGAATCTCGGTTGGCGTCTTTGGCGTTTCCCAATCCTTGATCGCCTCGATCTTTGTTGGGTCCACGTGGATTCCATCTCCATTTACCATGTGCCCAAGGAATTGGACTTCTCGTAGCCAAAACTCTCACTTGGAGAATTTGGCATATAGCTGTTCCTTCTTTAGCAGCCCCAAAATGGTCCTAAGATGCTGTTCGTGTTCAGCCTTCGTCTTTGAGTAAATCAAGATGTTGTCGATAAACACAATCACGAACTTGCCCAAGTATGGCTTGCAAACTCTATTCATCAAGTCCATAAAGACTGCAGGTGCGTTTGTCAAACCAAACGGCATAACAAGGAACTCGTAGTGTCCATAACGAGTTCTGAAGGCTGTCTTTGGGATACTCTCCTCTTGTATTCTTATCTGATGGTATCCAGATCGTAAATCGATCTTTGAGTAAAAGCTTTGAACCTTGCAGTTGATCGAATAAGTCATTGATCCTCGGCAGGGGATACCTATTTTGATAGTCAACTTGTTCAACTCCCGGTAGTCGATGCACATATGAAAACTACCGTCTTTCTTCTTAATAAACAGGACCGGAGCTCCCCAAAGTGAGAAGCTTGGTCTGATGAACCCTTTGTCTAGCAACTCTTGAAGTTGTGTTGACAATTCCTACCTCTCAGGTGGTTCAAGTCTATAAAGTGACCTAGCTACAGGCGCGGTGCCTAGAATCAAATTGAAGCCAAAATTTGACTTGTCGTCCAGGAGATTACGCCGGCAAGTCTTCGAGGAAGACTTCAGAGTATACTCCGATCACGGGGGTATCGTTAAGTTTTAGTTCTTCGGCTCTCTTGTCCTCGATATGAGCCAGGAAACAACACATCCTTCCCACAACAACTTCCGAGCCCTACGTAATTTGTGATCGGTGGTGGCGTATCTTGCTTCGTGAGTCACAATCATTCCTTCATTCGACATCGAGGTGCGGATACCAACCTCCGCTTGATCGCTTGCCAACGAATACATCCAATTACCACGTTGAAGCTTCCAAATTCAACTGGCAATAGATCTAGCGTAAACTTATGCTCTCCGGGTTCTATCGTGCCGATTCCAGTTACTGCGTTGGTCTCTACTAGCTTCCCCTAAGCTAGTTCTAATGGGTACTGGAATAACTACTCACTCGCTACGTAAACCAATTATGTCCTTGAACACTAGAATTGTGAATCGTAAAATTTTGCAACGGTAGTTGGCAATACAGATGCATAATATTGAGTAATGTGGGACGTACCGCTATCCATGCTTGGATTTCCGGCGTGCCTTTCTAGCTCCGATGGGGAGCTTTCCTCCTTGCGCCTGATTGTTTTTCGGGCAATATCTCCTGAAATGCTTTTTGCTTCCACAGTTTAAACATCCTTGAGCACGCTTCTGTTTATCACTCATTCTGCCTCGAGAATTATCATTGTCGTTGTCCCTTTCGTGATTCTCACTACCGTCTTGGCCCCCATTACCATGTTCGGTATTTAGCCAACAAGTTTCCTTGACATGTCCCACCTTGCCACAGTTACCACAATTTCCATATTTGCATCGCCCGACATGATAACGTAAACAATTGTCACACTTAGGTAGGATACCCTTGTAATCTTTTCCCTTTTTGGCCTTCTTCTTGTTACTTACCCGAGTAACCATCTTGAAATCTGCGAGCTTCCTCTTGTTATCCCCAGATGCCTTTATAACAGTCTCCTTTTTCTCCTCCGCAGTGGAAAATTTCCCTTGTCTAACTGCCTCTTCCGTGAGTGCTATGCTTATGTTGATAGCCTCGGTGATCGTTGAGGGTTTTGATGCTGTTACCAGGCTTAGAATCTGAGGTGCCAATCCCCTTATGAACTGTTCGATTCTCTTAAACTCTAGTGTCCCCAGGAGGAAGGCAACTTGTGATAATTCGTTAAATCTCTGCACATATTCTGCTATCTTCGGTCCTTTCATTTTCAAGTTCCACAGTTCTGTCTCCAATCTCTGGACTTCTGCCCTCGAGCAATATCTTTCACGCATTAGATTTTTCAGTTCGTCCCACGTCATAGTATACGCAGCGGTCTCGCCCATCGTTCGAATTTGATGGTTCCACCATGACAGAGCCTCATCCATCAATAGTCCAGTTATATACTTGACTTGACGTTCGTGGTCACATTGGCTCAATCGTAAGACAGAATCTGTCTTTTCAACCCAGCGCACGAAGGCTAAGGCACCTCCGGTGCCGTCGAACCCTCGAGGTTTGTGGTCTAAGAACTGCTTGTAGGTGCAGCCGCTGGGGGGGTTATTTCCTGAGGTACCTTTGCTGCAATCGGAGCGAATGGCCTCGTGCTGTGCTATAGCTGTGGCAATTATCTTTTGAAGTTCTGCCTCCGAGGTGGGTATGCGCATCTTGCGTCTTGGTGGCATCTTCTAAAAGACGTTTCACGTAGGTTAGGTCATAGTAAGTAGAGTGTACGTAAGTATACAACAATATCAACACATAACATCTCATGTTATCAATCACATAACATCTCATGTTATAAATAAATCACCCATATTGATAGCCTCTGTAATTGGTTGAGGGCTTTGAGGTAGTAACCATACCCCTGATCTGGGGTGCAAGTCTCCAAATGAATCGTTCAATCCTTTTGAACTCCGGTTTGACTAAGTAGGGGACGACCCTAGACAAGTCGTGAGATTGCTGGATGTATTTAGGAATCTCTGGTCCGTCCATTTTCAATTTCGGAACTCTACCTCAAGCTTCTGAATTCCAGTCTTAAAGCAACCTTTCTTCTCAATCGTTCCCTTGAGCTCGTCCCAGCTCAGTGCATAAGTAGCATCTTGTACCAGGGATCTAATCCTGGAGGTTCCATTATGAGAGTGTGCCATCTAGAAATATCCCCGAGATATAGGTAACACTCTGTTGGGGCGAATAGTTACTCATTCTTAGAATGGAGTCGGTCTTTTCGGACCAACGAACAAATGCAACGGTGCCTCCTGTTCCATCAAAGTCCAAAGGCTTGCAGTTCAGGAACTGTTTATAGGTGCAGCCAGTTGGAGGGTTATTTCTAGTAATACCATCGTTGTACTTAGAGCGGAGGGCTTCATGTCGTGCATTTATTTGTGAGATGCGTTCTTGCAGCTCGGCTTCTGTCCTTGGCAACGTACTGGTGTTTGTGTCACGTCTGGGTGACATTCCCTTTTGTCGAAGTGGTGTGAAGTGGGTTAGACAACGTCTCAATTGTCTATGAGGTGTATATAGCAACATAAGTTATCATGTAATCACCCAAATTCACACGCAAATATACTCACTGTATGAGTGGGGAAGTAAATTTCTGAGCCTTCACATAGGCTTGCCAAATTTGGCTTGTTGCTTGTATTAGAATGAACTCGAGGCTACATCGCCTAAGTCATTCGTGTTCAAGTTATTTCCTGCTACATTGGTTATCATTAGCTTGGCCTGCAGAGTCCACCAGGATTCCTGTGCACTACAAATCGTTATTACGTGGGCCCCCGTAATAATAAATTGCCTTGCACAGTTACCCCAAATTTTCTCTCATCCAAGCAGATGATCAATCAAGGAGCAACAGCAGGTGCATCGGCATGAACAGGGTCATGCTCCAATGCGGGGTCAGGAGCAACGCCTGGCTCAGGGGCCACGGCTAGCTCCGAATCAAAACTCCATCTCAAAATCAGCTGGATCAACAAACACAGGGGTCGACAGGATCCTCCAAAAGCTGGTCTAAGTGCATGAACTCAATGTCATGGTCTGGATCAACACCAGACGGAAAAACAGAATTGTCCTCATTATCGCGATCAAACTCAAATCTGTGTGCGGGATCCAGTGCAGCTGATGATGCCATATCAGGGTCGGTGTCGTGTAAGTGGTGCTGCATTCCCTGTATGTGCGAAGATGCGGGTGTCAGAAACTCAAATGAGTCTGGGATAGGGGAATGGTCATGAGTTTCCCCTATAGGAGCGTTCGCATGCAGTAGTCTAGTACCAGCAGCAATAGGGTCCTGCCCTCGAATGGGTCCTCTTCTAATATATCGTTAGAGGCCACGTTGGGGCATATCATCAACAGAATAAGCGGCAAGGGCACAGGAGCAGGGATCACCGCCAGTGGTAAATTCCCAACAAGATGGCCATCAGTAGGCTCTGCTACGACTTCAGGCAGCGTAAAAGGGCTGAAAGTCGTCATTGTCTGTGCCGGTAGTATCGGAAATGTACACCTCGTGCTTCAATGAAACTATGTCGTCCGACACTATGGCCATGGGATTCGTAGTGCCCATCTTTCTAGTACTTGATGAAAGCATGATGTTTGTAACACAAACGCATATACGTATAATAATCAATCATATAATCAGTTAAGCACATAGTCACCAAGTAAGCATTCAAATCATTCTCCTAGTCCTACTAGCCAATTTCATCCAGTCTACAAGACTGCTCTATCCTTCACCTAAACCAAACCTCGATCCTCCAGACCGAGCCTTAGCCCTCCAGGCTGAACCTTTTCTTCCTAGCCTTGCTAGCCCACTACCTCGGTCACCTAGACCGAGCCTCGATCCTCCAGATCGATCCTATAATAAACCAACGTGCTCAACTACTTCGATCACCTCGATCCTCCAGACCGATCCTCAGTCCTCCAAGCTGAGCCTATAATTAATAAAATGTGCTCAACATTTGTTTGTAAAAAGTTTTGGATCTGGACTTAAGTGGTATGCAGAAAAATATTTTCGTGAGAGCCCTAGTGATCATAGTCTAGACTCGAGAAAGAATCCTAGTTCGCTATGATCAGAGCTCTGATACCAAGCTGTCACACCCTGGCTTTGCGGAAGCGTGGTTAATTTTGGTGTGACTTCTTAATACCATAGCTTAACCATAACAAGCTATATGAATTGAAAACATGCAAGATCATCCATTAAGTTTTGAAAACCAAATACAGTACCATTGTTTTAACCAACAACCATAACCTTGTTCAACAACATTACAAACGGAAACATAACATAGACATGGTTTAAGGACTGTGTCTTGTCCAGGAAAGAGACACATCCCCTAAACCCCGGATGACCTTGGAAACTAGTGCAGCGGAAAACATGCCATACCGTGCCAGATCTCGTTAATTTCCTGAAATACATGTAAGTTGAAAAATCAACAATAATGTTGAGCGAGTTCATGTGCAAGTGAGTAAGTAAAACACTTGTAAGTATAAAAGTTCCCTGGTATGTAGCAGTGTAAGAGGACTTGTGATCACCAATGGTTTGCAAGGCCATTAGCATGTTGTGAGATGCAAGTAGGAAGATACAAACCTAGCGTATTTGGCGTTGGGGCACAAAGTCACCACCTGGTCCATTATGCGGGCTCAGGGGTTGGGCTCGCTACACCCAGATAGATCTACCGCTTAAGTCCCTCGGTGTTCTAACTACCCATTCACATGATCTAAAACCTCCTTACGTTAATCATACCATGTATAAAGTACTTGTAAACAAAGTAACATGTATTTCACCCCCGCAGTTAAGAAAACTGAAAACAGTTAGAGAAAAGGGGGACATGAACTCACAGTGAAGCGTCTCTACCAAGTATCTCCAAATCGGAAAGCTGTGCGACGACCTACAAGTGCTAATACTATTAGACGGACGGCCGTGCCTTAGCTTTATAGTTTATGTTTCGGGGAAATAGTTAGACAACTATTTCGTGTGTATGTTCTGTATATATACTTGGTAGTTATATTCCTTCCCAAGGATGGGGGATACAATACATGTGCGTAAGTTACGTTTTAATAATCGAGTGGTAATATAATTACCGGTGTAACTTATATATTCATGTGAAAGCGTTCGTATTACTTTGGGATCGTTAACGTTTGTAAAAATTATTTTTAATCCTAAAAATAATATTTATGTACTTTCACAAAATAATCATAAACAGCGTTGTGACAATATATATTTATCACGTTAATTCTTGTAAAAATCCCACCTCCGAATATTTAGTAAATAAAGTCTTGGCGAAATTTATGTTTCGAAAACATGTCAAAAATAATTCCAACACTTGTTGTGTAAATAATTCTAAGTGTTATGTTTTTAGAAAAATTTCGCCAGAGTTTCCTCTGTAACTGGAGGTGGCCACGCTTTGAAGCGTATCATTTTCTTTTTGAAAGCAACCCACGATCATCAACAATCAACTCTTACGTTTTAACACGCGAAACGCTACCCTTGTCGTTACAGTTTCAATATGTGGAAACTGGACTGTTTTCGGACGACTAAATAAAATACTTAACCCTTTCCAAAAATTCCCTAATTTTTACGGGTCGTCCTAATCGACCCAAAAATGATTGTATAAAAATATCGGGGTCCAGTTTCTTATCAATAATTTATAGAAAATCGTTTACCGAACTGTGATCAGATTGTCACATTCTGATCACAGTTTACGGAAAAATTCGTCAAAAATTCCTTGTATGTCCGTTTATCGAAATTCCAGTTTGAGGGTCACAAATACATCCGTGACCATCTTAGATAAAAGTTTCAGGGGCTGGTTCGGTTCGGGTTTTAAGTTGTGATTGAAAACGCACAGCCCAATTTACTGCAGTAACAAACAGCCTTAGCTGCTGTCACGAAAACAGGTTTTTAAAATAGTAACCGACATCAGAAAAATACGATTCCAGCGCCATTTTCTTCGTTTTTCGAAATGACACGATTTAGGCTTTTGAAATTCCGTTTTTCGAGTTTTTAAAGTCCCTTTACAGCCTGATGAAGGCGGCTGAAACAGTGACTCAGCTTGCTGTTTTGAGGTTTAGATGTTATTAAATCGTGTTATAAGTGTCCGATTAGCGAGTTAAACAAGAAAACAACTTTTATACAAGTTAGAACATCTTTACACAAGTTCATGTTTCAGGTGTGGTAGAGTTTCACCTTTTAACCCTTGTGGTAACCAAAAACGAGCTTATGTGAAGACCCATGATCTTACAAAGTCGGGTTAAACGGTGATCCGAGCTACCACATCATAGATCGGGTCTCAATAACCACAAATTCCAAATACTACAACTTTTACACAAGTTGTAAGCTATTAACCACCATTTTAGTATTTTTACTAGACTTTTATGCTTCAAAAAGTATGTTATCGATATTTAACCGACGAAAATCCTTTTACCCACTTTAGATAAGTTTAAACAAGAGTTTCAAACATTATACCTCTAGCTCGGGGCTAGGGAAGAATCGTGATGAAAAACGCGTGGATAAAAGCAAAGCAAAGAGGTCCTTCGTGTTCCGCTTGCTCCAAGACTCCTAATACGTGACTTGTGAAGCTTGTAAGTGCTTGGAATGGCTTGAACAAGAACCGAAAGTATGATGGTGGGGTGTGGGGTGTTCGGCCGAGAGTGAAGGGAGCAAGAGAGAGAGAGGTGAGTTGGTGTTTAGGTGATGGTGATTATGTTAAGTAATCTCTAGAACTTATAGGCAAATGGTAAGGGTTTTACCCAATGGTCCATGTGTAGTTTAGATATTAGACATGCAAGATTTGCCAAATCACAAGTACAAGGTGGTGTCCCCTAGGTGACCGATTCGGTCAAGAGGGGGGGGGGGGGTCCTAACCGATTCTAACTAGATTAGTTGGTGATTAGTTAGGTTAATTAGGTTAGTTAAGTAGTTAACTTAGTTACTTGTGTGTTACGCGTTATGGCGGGTATTAGGGTAATCAGGGGCCCTAACTGGCTCCGAAAAATATAATTAGTGAAAATAGTAATATTTTCATGTCCCGGGTAAAGTCCGGTTGTTCGGTTGGATAGTAATCCGTTAAAGCGTTACCAAAGCTTTAAAGTGTCGTTATTAACATTTTTAGTGACACAATTTGTTTTCCCGACACTTTAGAAAGTGTCTAGTGTTATTTTCTCATGTTCTGGCACTTTACTAGTCAGCTAGAAGCTGGATTAATTATTAAAGTGCTGTGTTTGGTACTTAAAGTACGTTTTTGGCACATCCGAATCAGTGTATCTTATTCCTAGAGACGCAGTACCACAACCCTTATATCCCTACACTCACTACCAGTGTAGCCAAAATATTTGAGGCTCTTAACAGGCCTTAGAGGCAGTGTCTGCCTGATCCTGGTTATATCAGCATGTTCACTGTGTATCCGTTTAGTGCTACTGTGCTTTTTGTGCATCATGTTTGTCACTAGGGTTCAACATGTAAATAATGTAGTGACAGCAAGCAAGTATGATGCAAGTAAGTCCATGTATCAGTATTTCAAGTAGCAGTTCATCAGCTAGTTCAAACAAGCACAGTAATTAAGCAGTAATTAATCATTAATTAAGTTGTACGGATACCTGGTTTAGTGCGGGTTGTCACAAGTTCCACATCCGGTATCTAATACCCACGTGTTTGAAGAAATAACATTAAGGTCAATATGTTTCATAAAGATTGTACCTGAGGTTTGCCTAGCATCCCTCTTGTTTTTTTTAACTCCTTGAGATAGGTTGGACAATTCCTTTTCCAATGTCCTATCTCACCATTCTTAAAGTATGGATCATTTGTGGCAACCTTTGCCTTTTTATATTTTTGTTTCGGTGGTTCCGCTTTAGCCTTTCTTTTTCCTTTCCCTTTAAATTTCCCGTTTTCATTTGCAACATTTGCTTTGGTGTCGGGGTGATGCCTTTCGAGGCGATCAATGTGGCTTTTCATCTTAAAGACATAAGATGAGACCGATTGGGTTTCCTCCATTCGACATGCATGAAGCGCTCGAACCGTTTCGAAGCGTTCTACCCTTGCTTATTGTAGGAACATTTCCTTAAATTGGGTAATCATGTTGTATGCTCATGATGTTCAAAATCCTTTTGAATCTCGGGAATTATAGTTCCTAACATGAGGCAAGAGGCTTGCATAGTATCCTTGGTATACTTAATCCAGTCGTTATAGGCATCCTTATCTTCCATAATATGTTCATCGGGATTAGGATCGTTGAACACATAGGATATCTTTTCTTACTTGAGAACGATTCTTAAGTTTCGATATAAATCCATGAAGTGTTATGATTTAGACGATCCTTTTCAAGGATTATTATTAGTGATAGGTTACGGACGGTTTGGGTAATATTGTTAGCGGCCATCTACAAATTTTACAAGGTTCAATTTTAGTATTTTCGATATTATTATATTTTAATCATTAATACCCTTTTATGTCTCATAGGCAATTAATAATTAAAATCTAGAATCCAACGTTACATTTAAATATTGGTTAGGTGACCTTTATCCCTCTATTTAAATTAACAAGGTAGTCAACGTTTGATAATTGCAACCCTTTGCAACTTCTAGCCATATGGGATCGGTTAAACATCTTTATGTTTAGTTGGCATGTTTAATCCCATTAAGACCTTTTGTTCGCCATGCTTCGGTGACCCTAACTTCATGGTTTCCAAATCAAGTCGTCCATCTTACACACACG
This sequence comes from Helianthus tuberosus, assembly GCA_030545235.1. NCBI lineage: Eukaryota > Viridiplantae > Streptophyta > Magnoliopsida > Asterales > Asteraceae > Helianthus > Helianthus tuberosus. The sequence continues at coordinate 198,692,945 of CM060363.1, read as the reverse complement.
TGTGAGTTTATACACATAAGTGGTTAGGTGACCTTTATCCCACAAACATGGTAAACCCACCTTGAATATGCAAGTTCCCTCAAATGTGGTTAGGTGACCTTTATCCCACAAACAAGTTCCCAAGTGATTCGAGTGTTATATAAAAGGATGGTGTTTGTCTTGTTTTATAAAAGGGGTTTTTAATATTTCAAACTTCTAGTTTAGAAAATATTATGTACCATACATTTACATGCATTCAAATCCTTGTTACTTTAGTGAAAACCAATTTTCAAGGTTCTTTTAATAAAACCCATTTTATTATAAAAACCATTAATTTTTAATAACCTTTTATTAACCATTTTTAATGATCTTTTAAAGAACCATTTTTAAACTTGTTGTTGATTATTAATTGTTATGGATGCATATCTAAATATCATCTAAACAATCATAAATAAAACAACCACAAAAGCACAACACACATATCAATAGGTGCATAACCATAGCCAACTATTTTGACCACACTTGTTAGCCGAAACAAGTGTGTCAAAAGGTCCTTCCTAAAGGGTAAATATGTCGTTGAACTCCCACTTGATCCCGCATCCAAATGCTTCAAGTCTTCTTCTTGTGTTGTGATTTCTCCACTTTCATTGGGCTTCCAAATGATCTTTAAATTTAGCTCCAAACTACTTTGGACCTCGAAAATGTGTTTTGGTTATCGGGCTAAAATCCCGTTAAGAACTATAAAGTCCTTTAGGCCCAAAATTAGCCAAAACCAAAACCGCATTTTTTATGTGCATCTTTTTTTACAAAAAATATCCTAATAGATTTTTTCTAGTAAAATAAAATGCACCTAATCTATTTATTTACATACCAAATGAAAATAAATAAATTACATATTTGACAAATGGAAGAACAAAGATAAATAATTATTACAACCCATTGAAATAATTAAATACAAATCACAAACACAAACATTCAACATATTCACACAAGGTCATGGCTAGGTTATGAACACCAAAATATATATCCATATATATATAAAATTCAAGAAGCAAAAATGGTTTCCTTTTTACAACCTACTTTTCGGTCAAGAATGAAAAAACCAAAAAGTGGGTTTTTGTCCAAACAAAACAATCATCCAAATGACATAATTTTTCAAGATAGTTTTACGCATGTATGAAAATAATCTTAAAAAACAAAAGGAGAACCATGATGAAAAATTTCAGCCATAGGGTTTGACCAAACCCGAAACCCAAAAATTTCATATCCTATGAAGCATGCACTCATATAAGAGGCTCTGATACCATTGTTGGGTTTTTCACATGTTTATCAAAGCTATTTTATCCGTATAAAATAAAAACGCAGCGGAATATTAATTTAAAACATGTTACTTACAAGATATAAAACTCATTTTATATGTAAAACCCAATACCCGGATCCATATACGAACATGCATGCTATCAAAAATTGAAACACAACCATAGAGTGTTTCAAGAATACTACCTTCCAAGGAGTAAAGGATATGAAGAAGATTATGCTTCTTGAACGGTTGCCTTCAAGTGTAGAAGACCTCAAGCTTGTATACCCCAAGCCTTCCAACAAACACTTTGATTTGGCTAGGATTTTACACTCATGAATTCACTTGAAAAATCCAACTCTTGGAACCAACCCTTGGCCGAAAATTGAGAGGATAAAAAGGAGTTCTTGCACTTTAAAAATCTAACTTGAAAAGCCCTCTTGATCAACCATATGTTAGCCGAAAATAAGAGAGTCTTTTACAAGTTCTTAAACTTGAAAATGATCTCCTAAAATTGGCACTATGTTGGCCAAAAATTATGTGAGGTTTTACAAGTTCTTGTTCTTTTCATTTGTCATACAAATGCCTTAAAAGATGAGAGATATCTTGCCACCTTTTCACCTAATCAAAATTCATGCAAATATGACAATTTGCATGTTATCTTATTGGACCAACATATGTCTTGGGAAGACATGTGGGGGGGGGGGGGGGGACACCTTATTTTTTTATAAAAAAAAAACAATTTTCTTTTAAATAATTTAAGTCTTATGTATATTTTATAACTTTTATAAAATATAACATCATATGTTATAAGACTTATACTACCTTTTAAAATGTTACTTAACCCATTAAATAACAAAATAAATTATTCTCTCAAAATAAACTATCCATATAATTTATTAGTTTATCAAGTGCAATTATTTAGAAAACTAATTTCGAAATATTCTAAGTGTTTAATATTTATTTGTTTGATTATATCATAAATAAATATTTTAAGTGTTTGGTCTATCTTGTATTTGGGTATGACTCGACTTGGATCATCACGTACTAGCCACATCAATTTAATATGTGTCTTGGGCATACAGAATCCAATAAAGATGCGAGCCTAGGATATCATGGAGGCTTCAGAGTAGGATGTTAAGAAAATTATCCTGACCAAGGATAATCCAGATATCTCGGTGCTCGTAGGAACCAATATCCATCAGGATATTGAAGATCGGTTAACTAACTTATTAAGGAAGGAGGTCATGGGCTCTAAGGACTCGGTGAAGCTGAGTTCTTCATAAGAAAACCCTTCAGAACCTGGAGTGCTGGTCTCGGAGCCCTTTCTATTCTTAGAGGTAGAAGCACGAGCTCTTGGGTTAGGCCTAGGAGCTGGGATCAGTTTGGAGCTGGTGGTAGCAGGGGCTTCTTTCTTGACGTTGACAGGAGTGGGATAGTTGTCAAATTCATCAAGGTCTAGAAGGATTGGAACTTTGCTGGAGTCTGTATGCAGGGAGTAACTTTAAAACTCTTTTCATAACAATATCAATTAAGAACATATAGGCAGGATATTGAGCAGCATTCTTACCAGACATGTTTGAGCTAGAATGTTGTCTTGAAGATGTTGGGTACGGATTGAAACTTCTTTCAACTTCTGGAAGAAGTCTAATGGTGTTGATTCTCTTCTGTGAGTCAGCAAGAGGAGGTGCAAGCTTTCTGAAATCAGTTGTATACAAGAAAATAAAGAAATTAGTTCAGGATATAAGACAGGATCATCCTAAAACCCTAAGTCCTACCCTTTCTCAACCACTTCACCGGATATTCCGCTCCACCAGGGATCGAATCTCTTTTTACAAAGAAAAATTTAGATTTCCATTCCTCCTCGTTCCTGGTGGCACAGAGTATCAGTGGATCACTGGAGGTAGAGTAAAACAAGAATCGGCAAGAGCCTAAGCCGGTACACTAAAGGAAGATCGTGAACGGAATGATTAGGAATGTGGGTATTCTTGGTTCGATCAAGAAAAAGCAACACCCGCCAAAGCATTGGCATCGTTTGACTGAAGCTGATTTTTGTAATGCGAAAAAACTCAGTGATAAAATCAGGGAAAGGAAATTGAAGTCCTAAGGTGAATGGGAAAGCATTGAAACATAGCCATTCGTTAGAAACCATGTCCGGTCGGATTTCCCTATGAAACAGCTGGAACACAGTCCCTTCCGGGAAGATGCCGGAGGTTTTGAGGGCCGATAGGTGAGCACTGTCAAAGGAACATATTTCCTTCTCCGGATCTTCGAGGATATTCTGGTGGATAAATGTAGGAGCAGAGTCGTCGGAGTTGGATCTCGTTTGCCTCGTCATATTTTCGCCGGAATAGTGTGCAAAAAAGAGGAGAAGAGAGATGAAAATAGAGAGAGGATTTTTACCTTTTTCCTTCGTGATGGAGGTTAAATGGAGATTACGATGAGAAGTTATAGGGAAGCTGTTTTGGTCAAAAATTACCGAAGCAATTAAGTGATCAAATTAGTTAAGTGAGGTAATGTGCTAGAAACGAGTGTCGAAAATATGTTAATCAAATTATTTGCAAAAACAGTTTCAGGATACGGCTCAGAATATAGAGCTATGTCTATGATCAAACAATGAGCAAAAATGTAAAGGGTGACACGAGATATACGAGGAAAGCCCTTGATCAATCTAGATCACCGGCACAAAACCTCGGGAGCTGACAATCGCAGCTGCCTTGTTCTTCTATTACTTCGAATATCAGGATACAGTGCATGATGTGATGCGGATCAACTAGGTGTTACAAGGTAATTCGAGTACAAGTGTTTGTGTGTAGTGTTTGCTAGAAGCTAGAGAGCAAAGTGTGCGAAAGAGAGTGTGTGAAAAATTGCATGCCTTAATCTGATCTGCCCCATCTATTTATAGTAAAAGAAATTCAAAAACTATCCTATTAAACCGGGATTCGGCGGATATTCCCTATTTGAACGTTGTAGACCTGGTCCTTCGGGTTCAACGTCTCTCATGTAACTGATTTGCCTGAGTCTTAAGGAGAAGAGGTCCATTCGACCGTTAGTGACCCACAACTTCTAACGTGCACGCGGTTAATTTAGTTAATACCAGGATATCGCACCAGGATGTTACCAATATCCTGATCCGGTATCCTGATCACAAGTAAACAATCAAAAGCAGAATATTAGTCAGGATATATATATGCTCAGAAAATGACCCATAACAATTGTCCCCAAATATATCTGTTGGTATACCAATCCAACGGATATATTTCAAAAACCCTGTCTCGCGAATCAAGGCAATTAAATCGAGATGACGGTCAAGATTACACCATACAACTTCCAACGCGCTTTTAACTCGATGGACATCTACAACGCTCCTATATCTTCTCTCTTCTTGTTTGAAAAGCAGATATCATCAACGGAGTCTCCAGGTAATTCCTTACTTCTTATTCATTTCCTTTCAATCTCTTTTCCTTTACTTGCAATGGCTACTAGAACTTTTTCTCATACCGGCGAATCATCTGAGACCTTCATCAAGCAAAATCTTCTTAAAAATTCCGAGAAGGAGATCTGTGCTTTTGATAACGCGGACATTGCAGCATTGAGAGCTTCCGGTGCTTTCCCCGACGGCACGGTCTTCAGACCGTTTGATCGATCAATTCGATCGGACGTTTCTTCTGCTGATTGGGTCTGCTTCCCGGCATACCCTTTCTCGCTAGGTCTTCGGTACCCCTTTCTCGAATTAATGATGCAATTCTTCTGGACTACCGGTATTTCCTTTGTCCAAACCATGCCCATGGTCTAGAGGGTATTAATCGTACTCAACCAAATTAAAAACCTTCACTGTCCCGACCTTTGCATCGAAGATATGCCAATTGCTTACCGCCTCCGATCCCACGGTTCCAGTCGGTTTCTGCTTTTTCCAACTTCCAGCAAACCCCTTATTCTTAAAGCCACCAAAAACGAAGATGGATGGCAACGCAAGTTCTTCTTCGTCAAACAAGACTCCATTCGTGAGGGTGCTAGTCTTTCGGTGGAGTGGTTAACCACCGGTAGGATCATGAATGTCCCCACGTACTTCTAAACTTTTATCTTGTGCTAACATCTTCTTATTTGATCTTTTCGCAGTGAATTTTAAGGAAGTAGCTCCCCCTACTGCGGAATCAGAAAAAAGAATCAAAGCAGTTTACCAATTACCTGCAAGTGACATGAGTTTTACCACACATATCCCGAGTTCCAGCCAATATTCATCATCCGAAATGTCCGGTAAGAGTTACTTTTGAAATGACTAATTTTTGTAATATAAAGAGTAATAAGGGTGGAGGACTTTTCCCTTTATGCAGCACCAGCCAAGATCCCTGAGGTTTTCGACCTTGAAGAGCTGGACAGTTATTCTGATCAGGTCCAGATTAAGAAGGAACCTAGTCCCAAGGCCACGGCCTCATCCAAGCCCAGCATCTCCAAGGCTATCATCATTCCCAAACCTTCGCCAGCTACTAAGCCCCGGAGTTCAAGTTCTCGTAAAAGGACAGAGCCTGATTCTCCCGTTATCTCTGATACATTCCCTTATGAAAATCACGGGTTCATTGAGGCAAGCGGATTCATGACTTCTTTTCTTAACCAGGTTAATATCCTCGAGCCATATCCTGCACCTTATACCGCTTATAAGTATTTATTAAAACAATACATGTCCTCTTACTTTGCAGGGTCTCGAACGTCTGGTTCATTTATATCAAGGATCATGTGGGCTCAATAAGACGCTTGAATCCAAGTTGAAGAAAGCCGAGGTTACCATCTCTGATCAGGGTATGATTGCAGTCGCCAAATCTCGGCATTACGAGGACAAGTTCAAGGCTATGACCCAAGAACACCAGGCAGTCCTCAGCAAAGCTGCTCTCCAGGCTCAAACCGATCTTGATGTTGCCCGTGCTCAACACGAATAGGATATGATCAGCTACTGGGAAGCCTTAAAAGTTCCGTCATCACTTCCCTTCTCCAGGCCAGGCTAAAGATAGCCTACGAAGCCAAAGCACTGGGCTTCGAATGTCCTTGGGACATCAATGCCTGGGAAAAAAAAACTAAAGAGTCTCAGCGGCACTTCTGCTAAACCTGCAGCTGAAGGATCTTCAAAGGCAGTCGAAAAACCAACTGATGCTGAGAGGGAAGCTCAGGTTGATCCCGAGATGGATGCTGATGAAAATGCCATGAACGAAGAAGGCGTTGCCTCCTAAAACTTATTTCCCTTAAATTTGAGAGTTATAACTATGTTTGAACAATTTTACTTCTTGTCCTATGAACAGTTTCTATTTCTGCATTAAAACAACTTGATAGCCGAAGGTGGATGGGTTCTAGGTTTTAGGATGAAGCCTTCGGTTACCAACTGGTATTGCTTATTTCAGATAATTTCATCTTTCAGTTGGTTTGCTATTGCCCTCTAATTTCTGTCATGCATTTCTTAGTGTAGATTTTAGCTTTGCAAAATTTGTGCAACTATCTTTTGAAAATATCCTGATCAATATACTCACTGATATCTTATGAAGACCTTTATAAAATTTCCAAACAATTTTAGACAAAATTTTTAAAGAATAAAAGATAGTCTATTTTCTAAAACCTGTTTTGACAACACTTGTTTGATCGGAGTTTTAATTTTCAATCCAAGTATCATTTCCTAAATACTCCAATCAAATATCCCGAAACGTATCCCCAAAAACACATTTTGAAGACATATCCCTATCAGGATATTTTGAGCCTTAAACAGAGTTAAACAATTCATGTAAGGTTTACAAAGGAAAGATCATACCAGGAATTGAGTGTAACCCTAGTATTAAACTCCATCCCCTTTTTGTGACTTCTTCCACTAAGATGTCCCTAGTCCGAGACACTTAGCCCAATTTTGATCTTTTGAGCTTCACACAATTGCTTTAGAAGGAATGTCCCATGTGCATGAAGTCTTTAAACACTTAGAAAATTTTTGAACATTAGTTCCAACTATTTAGACAATTCTTGTGTTATAGGGGTAAAATCCAAAAATATACTGGAGATAAATCCTTAGTATCCTGGGGAAAATCCCAATTTTTCATGCGCTACAGGCAGGAGTGTATAAACTCCAAGACTTAGAAAGGTGATAACCTTTAAACCTTAGAGAGTATGAAAATATCCTTTCGTGAGAGAGGGTGATCAATCCTCATATACCTTTAGGATTCAGGATATAGCCAACAGTAACGAAATTGTCAGCCACTTTTACATGAACTGGTCCCGCCACCTTGAACTATTCCCGAATAACTTGCGCTCCAGGAGGGGTGTTTAAACCCAATACGGAAGAAAGGTGAATACCTTTAAACCTGTGAAGGGATCAGGATCCCTTAGACGTGAGAGAGGGGGCCAATCCTCTAATCTTCCGAAGTATCCTGAATGTGTATCCTGGTGCTACATCCCGAAGCATATACTGCAAAACAATCGTAAGCTAAGGTGGGTGTTAGCCTGGCTAACATCCCTCCGATGCGTAAGTCAGTAATGGGTTCAAAACAATAAATAATATCAAAATTTAATAAAAGAGATAGAATCCATACCATCCTGAGTTAGAATTTAAATTCCATACTCACTTGAAATAGAGTTTTAGATGTATAGCATTCCAGGATCTCGGTAGCATATCTCCCTCCATATTCTTTAGTCGGTATGCTCCTTTTCCCGATTCTGATTCAACCTCATAGGGTCCTTCCCATTTTAGAGCCAACTTTCCATCAGCTGGATTAGTAGTATTCTGAAAAGCCTTTCTCAATACCCAATCTCCAACTTGAAATCTTCTAGTCCTTATATTCTTGTTATATGCTTTAGATATCCTCTGTTGATATGCTGCCATCCTTAGCCTTGCGGCGTCTCTTGTTTCATCAATAGTATCCAGTTCCTGGCATAGGACTTCAAGATTCTGCTCAGGATCCCGGAGGTTGGATCTTGCTGTAGGCATCACCATCTCTGTCGGGATTACTGCCTCTGCTCCAAATACTAAGGAAAATGGGGTTTGCCCAGTAGCATTCTTCACTGTTGTCCTATCAGCCCACAAAACAAAGGGTAATTCTTCTGCCCATCTTCCTTTCTTAGCCCCTAGTCTCTTTTTCAAGTTATTGAAAATTATCTTGTTCGAGGATTCTGCTTGTCCATTTGCTTGAGGATGTACCGGAGTAGACGTGATCATTTTGATTCCCCAACTCTTGCAAAAGTCAGTAGTCCTTTTACTTATAAATTGAGATCCATTGTCACAAATTATCTCAGCTGGTACTCCAAACCTAGTCAGAATATTCCTTTTTATGAAGGATACCACTTCTTGATCTCTAACCTGAACAAATGCTTCAGCTTCGACCCACTTAGAGAAATAATCGGTCATTGCCAGCATGAAGACCTTTCCTCCTGGAGCCTTTTGCAATTTTCCTACTATGTCCATTCCCCATTTCATGAATGGCCAAGGGAAGCTATAGGATAAAGTGGTTCGGCCGGCTGATGTAATATGTTACTGTGTCTTTGACATGCATCACATCTTCGAGCATATTCTGCAGCATCTTTTCTCATCGTCGGCCAATAATATCCTGTTCTTAATACTTTCGAGAACAATGACCCGCCCCCAGTATGGTTACCACAATCCCATTCGTGTATATCCTAAAGCACTTCTTTGGTTTCGGGATCCTCCAAGCACCTCAGATATGGTCCTACAAGAGATTTCTTATACAAAATATTATTTATAATAGTGAATCGTGATACCTTCATTCTAAAGGCCTTAGGGTTCTCATCCTTTGGGTTGTGTCCTTCCTTGAGATATCTCATGATTGGAGCCATCCAGGACTTTGGATCCTGCTCGGGATATTCATCATCAGGATCCTGAATACTTATTACTTCCTTATCCTGAGGATTCGTCGCAGGATATAGGATATGTAATATTGTTATTCGGGTTCCTTCCGGTATCATGACCGATGATCCCAGATTTGCCAAGGCATCAGCTTCAGCATTATCCTCTCTTGGTACCTCTTCAAGTATAAAAATATCGAAATATCCTGCTAATTTTTTGAGAATTTCGATATACTCGATTAACTTCTCACCTTTAACTGCATAGGTTCCATTAAAATGATTAGTGATTAACAAAGAATCAACATATACATGCAAATTCTTGATACTCATATTTTTAGCCAACTCTAATCCTACAATTAAAGCTTCATATTCTGCCTCATTATTAGTAGCAGGAAATGTTGATGCATGAAATGTTTGTTGACTACGTCTACATTAAGTCTTAGGTCAAGATATGTCAAGATTAGAGCTTGAAAGTAAAATTAGGGTTTAATGATGTTAATTTCGCTCATAATGACATATGTGTCATTATAAGCGAAATCATGAACTTGTAATTTCGCTTATAGGTCATTGTTAGGGTTTCGCTTATAAGGTTATTAGGGGGTTTCGCTTTTATGGTTCACATGGGATTTCGCTTATATGGACTGTCATATAAGCGAAATCAGCTAGTCTATATATATATTCATGTGTGAATTAGATCTAAACGTTGGAGTGGAACCTTGTCATGCTTTGGGTAACTAAAATATGTCAAAATTGATTCAGAAAGCATAAATAGAGAAGGAATTGAAAAGGAAAAGCTGTGTAACTTCATGTGCATTGATTCCGGCTTTGTATGTGAAGATGAACGTTCTCAACTGACTGTTTAGGGTCGCAAACCGGTCCAACAATTGGTATCAGAGCACAGGATGAGGAGTTCATACTACTACAGCTTGATTCTACAGAATTCTCTAATTTCTACTCACTTTCTCTCATACTTTTTCGATTTAAACTAGTTCCTAAGGTTGAAATGGCCTGATTTTTTAGTATAACGTGTAAAACATACAATTAACAAACCCTAGAAAGATTCAGGTTAAAATACGGATTAAAAATGGTAAAAATCAGCTAAAAACCTAATTTCGCTCATACGGTAATAGAAGGATTTCGCTCATACGGACATCATTTTACTGATTTCGCTCTTTGATACACTCAGATTTCGCTCATAGGGTTTCGCTCATAGGAACATATCTGATTTCGCTTTTCAGTCAAAGTGCTATTTCGCTTTTGTGTCAACATACTGCTATTTCGCTTATTTGTCACAAATTGCTGATTTCGCTCATTTGTCACTGTTTTTCAAAATTACGAAAATTTTACTAACTGTTTGCTGATTTTGCAGGTACATTCAAGATGGATTATATATTCTTGAACCCGTTTAGCGACATGTACGCATTTGCTGGAAATTCGGGAGACGATACATCTACAAGCAACAACAATGAGAATCCGCCGAATCCAAAGAAAAAGGAAGCCCGGGAATCTGAAAGTGCCTTTGGAACCTTCAATAAACCTCCAAAGCTAATGGCTATCGAGGAATACAGTCGGTGGTCAAGAAAGTTTGAAGATTGGTTGATGGCATTCGCATTTTCCAGCTGGAAGAGTCTGAAAAATGGCTATCACAATGGAAACAAAAATGGTGAAACTTTAACATCTGCTGAGGAGATTGAATCGTTTGTAGCTGAACAAAAGTGTGTGGCTTTGTTTTTCCAGTCCGTCCGGGAGGACATAATCTCTTTGATCGATTATTCAAATGCAAAAGATCTTTGGAAAAAGTTAGAAACAAAATGTCTAGGCAGTGCTGATATTGTGAAAAGTAAAAAGAAACTTCTTAGGAAAGAATTTGATTTATTTGGATGTCTAAAGAATGAATCTGTGTCAAAGATGATCGAGAGGTTTGGGCATTTGAAATTAGAGCTAGCTAGACATGATATTACGTATTCCGAAGATGAGCTAGTAGACAAGTTGTTCGATTCATTGCCAGACGAAATGGATTGGAGGTATTATGCGCTGATGCTGAAGAATACAATCAAAGCGCCAGAAGTGTTGACTGTGGATTTGCTGATTGAGAAACTTGAGAGTCACGAGCTGGAACTGAAGAAGACATACAAAGTCAATCACTCATCATATCAGTAGAATTTGGATTTGTATTATCCAAAAAGTATGATGCCAAAAGCAAGTTCTCCCAAGACTGCGTTTTCTGCTGAAAATGTGTCCACAGCAAGCAAAGAAAGTCAAAGTGGTCAAAGCAGTGGAAGTCACAGTGGTTATCACAGTGGATCTTCATCATCTGGAAGTCATTCTGATGCAAAGAATCGTTTTCAATGTAACATCGCAATAGACTTAAAGAATGCTCAGAATTTTGACGAGGAGTCTGCTTAACAACAGATGATTTTCCTAGCATCTGTGTTGGAATCTTATGAAGGGTTAGTAGCAGGGAAGATAGGCAACACCAACCTAACGAAAGAGGACTATGATCAAATAGATCCTGAGGAAATGGAGCTAACCGACATTCGTTGGTGTATGGCCAGTGCTGTTCGTCGAGCACAGCGTTTCATGGAAATAACCGGCAGGAAGACAATTGGTGGTCCATCTACCAAGCTAGGATTTGATAAGTCCAAGGTGACGTGCTTCAAGTGTAAGCAGAAAGGTCACTTCAAACGAGAATGCAGAAACGCATATGCTGATGAGTCGGAGAACCCGTTCAGAGAGGATTACTACAAGAAGGCAATCTATCACCAGAACAAATCGGAGCCGCCTAGATTGAAGCAGGTTGAAGATAATAGAGAGAAATCTAGAGCTCTTGCGGTGATTTACGATGATGAGGGGTATGATTGGAGTCAAGAGGTTCTACCGGAGGAAGATGCGGTTGGTTACGCTTTCATGGCAAAGAACGAACCTGTTCCGTGGAAAGACAACATAACTGAAGAGCAGAAGTATAAATACAGAAAAATGTTGGCTGAAAATAGAATAATTAGAATATCTGGTATCTATCTGGAAGCGAAGAGAGCGAGAAGATGGGATCCGGACAGGGAGTGTTATCTTGATCAAGATGGAAATATTGCAGTCGATGACAAAATTCTTGATCTGGAAGCCATAATCAAGGAGTTCAAAGATGAGGATGATTATTGGCAGAATAAATGGTGGGGAACTGGAGACGAGAAATAGAAAGAAGAGAAAGAGAAGAGAGAAAGAAGTGAAAGAGAAGAAGGAGAAAGAAGAGATAGAGAAGTCAAAGAAAGTTGACACTGGGGTTATTGACACAACGCAGGAGTTAACTGCTGAAAACCTCGGAAAAATGGCTAACAAAGTGCTGGCTGCTAAGGAACTTGAGGTAGACTCTAACTCCGTGTCTGAGTCAAAAAGCCAGGTCAGTTCAAACTTGTCAACAAATGTGTCAGGTAAGAAAATTGATGGAAATGTTGATTGCAAAAATTGCATCAAAGAGTGCAAATTTTGTAATACAGTCACGTATCTCAACGGTAAGAAAGTTGAAGATCTGACAGCAAAAGTCAGAAGTGTTGAGAATCAAATTCTTGATCGTGACAAAAGAGTTAAAGCTTCAACTGAACGGATAAAAGAATTAACTAAGCAAATTGAAAATGATAAAATTGATCATGAAAAAATTAAACAAGAAAATGAAAAGTTAATTCTTGAAAACCGTCAGATTTCTGAGAAGTTTGAAAAACTCAAAAACACAATGAAAGATAATGATGATCGAAATGGTAAAACTTATAAAGAAAACGTTCAACTAAAAGCAGTGCTTAGAGTAAAAGAAGAATCAATCAACCAACAACTGGATGAAATCGCTAAACTGAAACTTAAATTTCAAGAAGCTGAAATTGAAAACGAGTGAATCCAGTTGAAGCTTAACAGTTACAGCTCTTCAAGCTTTGTTTTGCAACACATTGTTCCCAAACCGAACGGGAAAAACAAAGCTGGCGAAGATGTCTATTCTGATGGAACCGGGGTGGGTTTTCATAGTGTTCCACCGCGGATTTTGGATAATTACACGAAAAAGCAATCAGGGTTGATTGAAATTGAAGAAGAAAGTGAAATGAATCTTCCGGATTAAATTGATGTCACGTTCACATCTTCCAATTACGATAGTGTCCAAAATGATATTGTAAAAGGTGTTGTTGAAAATGTGCTAAAAACGGATAGTGACACTACTGAGGAAGATGGGTGTTTCTTGGACAACTACATTCCGAAACAAAAGTCCAAGAACAAGTTAAATGAAGAATCAAATCTTGTCATGTACAAGATGTTGGGTTCAGATAAGTTGTTTTCGGATTCTGAGTTTCCGATTGAGAATGTTAATATGAACAAATTGACAAATGTTTTCAAGTTGGTCGAAGTTGAGTTGTTAGAAGTGAACAATCTGAGTCAAACAAAGAGAAAAATGAGTTTTGAGAAAGATAAATCATACTACAAGAAATCTGTTAATCCATCACGTTTTTATAATAACAATCGAAATAACTGGTCGGGTGGTTATCAGGGTGGTAGGAATTATCAGAAAAGAAATGTTCCAAACAAGAGGTTTGCTGAAAAGAAAAAGTTTGTGAACAGTTCGAGTTCACTTGCTGATGAAGAGAAAGAGATTTTTTCAAAATCTAATGAAGAGTTCTTTGAGAAAAGAGCTTCACAGTCTCAGTCCGAAGGCACAAGTCGAGTTGTTGATACTCGAACATGTTTCAGATGTAATCAAGTTGGTCACATTGCACGAAAGTGTACCAATGTGAAGTCTAAGACTGAAACTGTGAAGATTCAAAAGAAGAAAGTTGACGAAAAGGGTAAAGCACCAATGGTTGTTGAGAAAAAGAGTGTGAAAAATGACAATACCAAAGTGAAAAATGAACCCGTAAAGAAAGTGGTAACTAAAAATGAAAAATTTTACAATCGGGTTGCATTATCTCAACAAGTTTGGAAACCAAAAACTGAGAAAAAGATTTCACCTTCTGAGGATTCAATGCAAATTGATTATGATGCAAATTTCCCCCTTTGAAGGCCTAAAACTTCAAAATTCAAATTGCGAGAGTCAAGCTTACACCTAAGGCTGATGAGGCCTGGGTGGACTCCATGTTCGAATAAACAGTTTGAATTGCCGGAGCTTCCTTGATCGCGAAGCATGAATCGGCATCTTTATTAAAGTTTAAGTCAAAGTTTGTTATGTGCTGGAACTTCCAAAACTTGTATCCAGATGGATCATGGATAGTGGAGCTTCAAGACATATGACAGGGAAGACTGCGTTGCTGTATGATGTGAGAAATATCAATGGTGGTTATGTAGGTTTTGCGGGTAATCAAGGAGGAAGGATTATAGGTGAAGGAACGTTATCCAACGGGATTGTGACGTTTGAAAGAGTTAATTACATTGCTGAGCTGGAGAACAATGTGCTGAGTATCTCTCAGATCTGTGACAGGATGTATACAACTCACTTCACTAATAAAGAATGTTTGATCTTGAAACTGGGATTTGTAATACCTGAGGTATGGATTATCATGAGGGCACCGAGAGTTAATGATCTGTACGTGTTGGACATGAGCGTAGCTACTACAACCATGGGTCAGGCTCATTGTTTTATGTCCAGAGCAACTGAAAAAAAAATCGAGATTGTGGCACCGCAAGATGGGGCATATTCACCTAAGGAAGATGAATCACTTGGTGCACAATGATTTGGTTCTTGGAGTTCATGTCAAAGGTTTTCATCTGGAAGGGGAGTGCATTAGCTGTGTTAAAGGCAAGCAGAAGAAAAAGTCACATCCTACAAAGCAAGTCAATTCAGTTTCAAGACCTCTGGAAAGACTTCACATGGATTTATTTGGTCCTGTGAATGTCAAAAGTATTACAGGAGATTACTACTGTTTGGTCGTTACTGATGATTATTCCAGATTTTCGTGGGTTTCTTTCTTGAAGACGAAAGACGAAACATTTGACAGTTTGATGGCGTTGTTTAAGAAAATTGAGAATCTGTACCAATGGCGTATCAAAAGAATTCGTAGTGATAATGGTACTGAATTCAAGAACAACAAGATGGAAGAATTTTGTGATGAAAGAGGTATATTGCATGAGTTTAGTGCTCCATACACTCCGCAGCAGAATGGAGTCGCAGAACGCAAAAATCGGACACTAATAGAGATGGCTAGAACTATGCTCGCATATTCAAAGTTACCGATAAAGTTTTGGGCTGAAGCTGTTTCCGCCGCATGCTATACGCTCAATAGAGTTCTCATTGTCAAGAAGTTCAACAAAACATGCTTTGAGCTAATCAATAACCGCAAACCGAATTTGAAGTATCTAGAACCGTTCGGGTCACCCTGTACTGTTATAGAGCCTCATGGAAAGTTTGGTTCGAAGTGCATTGAGGGAATATTTGTTGGTTATGCAAATCCAATGCGACGTGTCTTCGTTCCAAGTGAGAAGCGGATTATTGAAGCTGCAAATGTTGAATGTCAAGGTTATACTATGCCGCCGCAGAATCCTGGAGATTCATGGCGTTATCATTATGACAAACTGTGGGATTCGTTTGACATGAGAGAAGAATCAGAGGAAGATGAAGATTTCTTTGATGAGTTGGATATTTTGCGCGAATACGAGTCACAGCAAAGGTTCCCAGCTGAGTATTCAAGGCGACCACGGGAAACTTCAAATGACGATGAAGCAGGTCCGAGTAATGCTGGTGAACATGATGATGTCCAACAGAATGAAGTTGCTCAGGATAATCAGTCGGATCAGAATGATAATCAAGAAGCTGATAACATGCCAGTCTTTGATCATGGTGATTCAGATTCTGAGGAGGAGCAAATTCAGATTTCAAGTCAAACAAACAAAGTTGGTGAACAAGATGCAGATCAGAATGTTACTAATCTGGAGGGCAATGTAGATGTTCCAAGCGAAGTGATGTCGCGAACTCTTTCATATCATCCAGAGGAGTTGATCCTAGGAGAATTGCAGACAGGCGTTCGCACTCGAAGGCAGATTGATAAAGGGCTTACATGTTTTTATACAACAGTTGCTCCTTTGCAAACTGAATTCTCATTGAGTTGTTTTATCTCGTAGGTTGAACCAAGAACTTACAAAGAGGCGCTTACTGAAGATTCTTGGGTCAATGCAATGCAGGAGGAATTGAGTCAATTCGAGAAATTAGGAGTGTGGAAGTTAGTGGATTTACCTGATGGCCAAAGGAAGATTAACACCAAGTGGGTGTTTAAATGCAAGAGAGACGATATAGGAGTTGTGGTTCGTAACAAAGCTCGACTCGTTGTTCAGGGTTTTAGTCAACAGGAGGGGATTGATTTCACTGAAGTGTATGCTCCTGTAGCACGACTAGAGGCAATCAGAATTTTCCTAGCATTTGCGTCTTGGAAGAACTTCAAAGTATATCAGTTAGATGTAAAATTGGCGTTTCTTTATGGGAAGGTCAAAGAGGAGGTTTATGTCGGACAGCCACCGGGTTTTACCGATCCAATCCACAAAAACAAGGTCTACTTATTAGACAAAGCGCTGTATGGTTTACACCAGGCCCCGAGAGCTTGGTATGAGACTTTGTCTCAACACCTACTAGCCAACAAGTTCATTCGTGGAAAAGTGGATGCCACTCTCTTCACTAAAGAGGTCGACGGTCATCTTCTGATAGTTCAGATTTATGTGGATGATATAATCTTTGGGTCGACAAATGAGAATCTATGCAAAGATTTTGAATAAGTGATGAAGCAAAAATTCGAAATGTCATCAATGGGGGAGATGAAATTCTTTTTGGGTCTACAAGTTGAACAACTTCATGAGGGAATTTTCATTCACCAGGCAAAGTACGTTCATGATATTCTAGAGAAATTTGGGATGTCAAGTTCTACTCCAGCTGCTACCCCACTTGCAACAAATCAAGGGATTCACCCAGATCTCACCGGAGACAGGGTTGATGAAACGTTTTATCGATCCATGATAGGTTCTTTGATGTATCTAACTGCTTCACGTCCTGATATCATGTACCCAACGTGCCTCGCAGCAAGATATCAATCTAACCCGAGAGCTTCGCATATGATCATTGTGAAGAGGATATTTCGCTACCTGAAAGGAACTCCTTCATTGGGTTGTGGTATCCTAGGAAAGGCGACTTTACGCTTGAAGGGTATTCCGATTCGGATTTCGGATGCCGCAAAGTCAATTCCAAATCAACAACTGCAGGATGCCAGTTCTTTGGACCTAGATTGGTTACCTGGCAGTGTAAGAAACAAACGTCTGTGGCGCTATCTACATGTGAAGCGGAGTACGTTTCTGCTAGCAGTTGCTGCTCTCAGATCCTGTGGATACAGCAACAGATGCGCGACTACGGTTTGCAGTTTCTTAACACACCTCTTTTTGTTGATAATGAGGCCGCAATAAATATAACAAAGAATCCAGTACATCACGCTAAAACTAAACACATAGAAATTCGTCATCACTTTATTCGTGATTGTTTTGAGAAAAAGTTGATACGAATTGAGAAAATCCACACTGACGAACAGAAAGCTGATTTACATACCAAAGCTTTTGATAAAAATCGGTTTAAATATTTGTTAAAACTGAATGGTATGAAGCTTCTTTCGGTGTCGGATGGAATTATCGGCGTTGATGAGAGTATTGTTGCGGATGAAGACGAGAAACAATCTGCAATGCTTTGTCGATTTTTTACTTGTTTTGGTATTTAGGGGGAGTAGATAGATGTATATAGATATTATTTTCAGAAAATACAAAAACAGTAAAAAATGAAAAAATACAAAAACATGATAAAATTTCAAAATACAAAAACAATATAAAATCTTAAAAAGAGCTTGTGTATATAGGGAAAATGATAGTACATCGGGTAGACAATTACAGTATGCTAAAGATTTGTAAAGTTTAAATGAGTTAAACAGTCTCACTAATGATGTGTCGATAGGTTTTCGCACATTTAGTAGATTTATTCGGGATATAAACCTAAAATTTCAAACTTGTGAAATTCGTGGGGAACACTACTTGGATATATAGGTAACCCCTGAAATCTCGTTTGAAAGGTCTCGTAGTCTGATATACTAGGGTTTCATACTCAATGATGTCTGGGGTATTATTCCGGGACTTCTGCTGAATGGAAGTTCTGACCTAGTCCTTGGATAATAATTTTCACAAATGCTTGAAACATAGCATAAACCCTCAGCATGCTGATGAAACAATAAAATTGATAGTCGCTGCTGTTGTAGCTAAAAGATCCTCTAAAGGGGACATACCGTAAAGTCGAAGCTGATATCTCTCTGCGTATACGGACGTATCGACCTGAGATCCCTCGGCCCTCGCATTACCTAATTTATGTACAGATATCATTGTAGTATACTCACCTGTAAGACTGAATGTTGGGATTCTGGATACGGGAGTATATTCAAGAGGTGGGACACATGAATGAGCTAAGTTCATAAAACATCTAAATCGTATCCTGAGTAATTTGAAATATGTGTGAGAATTTAAGATGGATCAGTATATCGACAATCGAGGTGAATTGTTTAAGTCTGAGTATGAAATGAAGCTTAACGGTACTTGTAATTTGTCTGATAGCTGATATGATTCCCTGACACGCTCGCCAAAAATAAGTTTGTAAATAGTTTACTTTGTTTACTTTCTGCAATTTAAGTTTTCTGTATTTCATTTCTTAGTTTAGAACACTTTATAAAATCCAAAATGATTTTATTTCTGCTTTATTTTCCGACAAACCAAAGTGGAGAATTAATCGTTGGATTCTCGAAGATTGAAGCAGAAGCAGGAAAAGTTCTGAGCTGAAGAATGAGGAGAGCTTACTTTGATAGAAATTGGTTTGCTGATCAAGTTAAAACAAGTTCATTAATTTGATGCTTGTTACATTTTTCAGAAAATATTTGAAAATGTTTTTCAAAATCAGTTTGTTTTGTCAAAAGATCAACCAAGGCCATTTAATTGGACTTGGTAGATTAATCGAGTGATCAGGGTCATTAACTTGGACCTGAATACTTGAGTGGATTTCTAAAACTGTTTGAGTTTGTGATTTATTGTTGAAAAGATAGTTTATAATGTTTGATGTTTGAGACACATGTTTTGGACTTCATCATTCCCACGGAAGCTAAATGTCAAAGCTTGAACCAGATCAAGACCTCAGATTCTAGCATACTGAGAGGGGGAGTCTGTGAAAGGGGGAGTCTGGATCAACAAGTCAAAGGGGAGTCTGAAGATGAAGCCAGGACAAGATTCTGAACCTGTGAAGATAGAGTTGTTTATGATGAAAAGACAGAGATGGAGAAAAGACCAAGACTGAAGACTCGGAGCTGAAGACTTCATCAACATCCATGGGGGAGTCTGTTGATGCATGAAATGTTTGTTGACTACGTCTACATTAAGTCTTAGGTCAAGATATGTCAAGATTAGAGCTTGAAAGTAAAATTAGGGTTTAATGATGTTAATTTCGCTCATAATGACATATGTGTCATTATAAGCGAAATCATGAACTTGTAATTTCGCTTATAGGTCATTGTTAGGGATTCGCTTATAAGGTTGTTAGGGGGTTTCGCTTTTATGGTTCACATGGGGTTTCGCTTATATGGACTGTCATATGAGCGAAATCAGCTAGTCTATATATATCTTCATGTGTGAATTAGATCTAAACGTTGGAGCGGAACCTTGTCATGCTTTGTGTAACCAAACTATGTCAAAATTGATTTAGAAAGCATAAATAGAGAAGGAATTGAAAAGGAAAAGTTGTGTAACTTCATGTGCATTGATTCCGCCTTTGTATGTGAAGATGAACGTTCTCAACTGACTGTTTAGGGTCGCAAACTGGTCCAACAGGAAATTCACACCTAATAGCCTAGGGTAATATGTCCCCCTGTGGCGATTTTAGTAGTATACCTAGACCTACACCTCTTACATTAAATGCACCATCAGTATATAATGTCCAGGATTCTAAGTTTTCTCCTAGCAGCTGTACTTCTAAGTCTACTTCATTTTGAATGTCACTACTGAAATCAGCCACAAAGTCAGCTAAAGCCTGAGACTTTATGGCATTTCTAGGCTCATATACTAGATCAAAAGCACTTAATTTCACTGACCATTTAGCCATCCTACCAGACATCTCGGGTTTCCTAAGCACGTTTTTAACAGGATAGTTGGTTTTAACATGAATCCTATGTGTCTCAAAATAATGTCTAAGTTTTGTTGATGCCATAACTAGGGCTAATATCAATTTTTCATGATGAGAATATCTAGTTTCAGTATCTAATAAACTTTTACTAACATAATAGACAGGATACTGCTGACCTTCATGATCCTTTACAAGGACAGCACTTACTGCATTCCCTGATACTGCAAGATACAGGGTTAATGGTTCGCCATCCTCAGGCTTCATCAATAAGGGTGCGGTTGGAAGATACTGCTTCAAATCCTGCAAGGCTGCTTCATGCTTTGCTCCCCATTCGAACTTCTTATTCTTCTTGAGGATATCATAAAATTCCTTGCACTTCTCCGAGGATCTTGAAATAAATCGGTTCAATGCTGCTACTCGGCCTGTTAACCGTTGAACATCCTTCATATTTGAAGGTGATTTTATATCCAGGATAGCTTTAATCTGCTCCCGGCTTGCCTCTATCACCTTTTGGTCACCATATATCCTAGAAACTTTCCTGCCCCCACTCCGAAATGGCACTTAGCAGGATTCAGTTTCATGTTATATTGATCCAGGATATCAAACGCTCCCTTAATATCTTGGAGGTGATCCTCAGCCTTTTTAGATTTCACCACCATATCGTCAATATATACCTCCATGGTGTCTTTAAACATCATGTTTACCAACCTCTGGTATGTTGCACCTGCATTTTTCAAACCAAAGGGCATAGCAGTATAACAATAAATACCTATGCGTGTCATGAAAGCAGTATCCTTCTGATCAGAGGGTTCCATTTGGATTTGCTGAAATCCTGAAGAGGCATCCATGAGGGTTAACATCTCGTGGCCGGCGGTAGCATCTACCATTGAATCAATATGAGGTAGAGGAAACTGGTCTTTGGGACAAGCTTTGTTTAAGTCTGTGTAATCTACACAGACTCTCCATTTCCCATTTTTCTTTTGTACCACAACTACATTCACAAGCCATTTAGGAAAATTCACTTCTCTAATCATCTTGCTCCTTAGTAGTCTTTCAACTTCCTCTTGGATGATCACATTTCACTCCGAAGCAAATTTCCTTCTCTTTTGTTGGACCGGCTTGAATGACCTGTCAATACCGAGCTTATGTGTTATTATATCCTTGGAAATACCTGTCATATCCTCGTGCTTCCATGCGAATGTTGACGTCCTGCATTTCAAAAAATTAGTCAATTGATTTTCAATATCCTGTGGCATATTGGTTCCTACGAGCACCAAGATATCCGAATTATCCTGATCCAGGATTATTTTCTGTACATCCTGCTCCGAAGCCTCCACGATATCCTGGGCCCGCATCTTTAATTGTTATACTGCATTAGGCTTGACTGAGGATTTCATTGAGGATGAGTAACATTCCTTCGCCTCCTGCTGATCACTATCAACCTTGACAACCCCCCAAGGGGTAGGGATCTTGATGCACTGATGATAAGTCGATGGCACAGCCTTCATGTCATGGATCCATGGCCTGCCTAGTATGATGTTGTAGCAGGATAGGGAGTCTATCACACAGAAATGTTGTATTGAGTTGACCCCTTCAACATATACTGGTAACTTTATCTCTCCCACTGTGTTCCGGGCCTCTCAACTGAACCCAACAAGCATGGTGGATTTTGAAGTAATATCCATTGGAGATACATTCATTCTTTTCAAAGTTTCTAGTTGGATTATGTTGACGGAGCTGCCATTATCCACCAATATCCTGCGTACAAAATGGTTAGCAACATATAACGTTATTACTAGAGCATCATGGTGAGGATCCTGGACAGTATTCCTGTCATCACTGTCGAAAGTGATCACTTTATCAGTTGTGAGGGTAGTCATCCTGGCTGGTTTTTCTCCCCTTTCAGTCTTAGCCTCCTTTGCATGTCTCTGGGCCGCAGAATACGAAGTCCCATAAATGTTGGATCCTCCTAAAATAAAGTTAATTATTTTGGCATCTGCTGGGGGTGATGCCGCTCGTTCAGGATCCTTCTCAGGATCCTGCCCTTTATTCTTCTTTCTTCCCAGCAGATCCTTCAGATATCCTTTGCTCAATAGGTAGCTTATTTCTTTCCTTAGAGCAATGCAATCCTCAGTTACATGTCCGAAATCTTCATGGAAGGCACACCATTTGGATTTATCCTTCCAATTAGCTTTTTGTTGATTCTTTCGAGGCAACCTAGCTTTGTCTCCTAAACCCTGCATAGCATACATTAACTCAGGTATGTTAACAGAAAAGCAATATTTAGATAATTCAGCATATTCTTCAGGATCCTCGTCTTCAACATCATTCACTTTCTTGTTGTCATTTCTGCCATATGGCTTAGAGCGATATGGTTTATACGAGGATTCTGATTTCCTGTTGGTTGATTCATTGGTTGAGGTAGAATTCATCCTCTCTTGCATCTTTTTGTCATCTTCCAAGCGAATATATCTCAAGGCCCTGTTACGAGGTTCGTCGAGATTCCTGCAGGGATTCATTACAAGATCCTGATAAAACTGAGAATCTTTTTGTAATCCCATCTTAAAAGCCTGCACAGCTGTTGCAACATCAAGATGTGGGATATCCAAGGATTCCCGGCTAAACTTGTTCATATAATCCCTCAAGGATTCCTGAGATCCTTGAGTTATCCTGTAAAGGTCACTGGTTAGTTTCTCAAAACTCCGGCTACAAGAAAACTGACTATTAAATAAATTAACCAAATGAGCAAACGAAGTAATTGAGTGAGGAGGAACATTTAACAGCCATTTTAAGGTTGATCCTGTCAAGGTAGAACCAAAACCCTTGCAGAGACATGCTTCCTTGAGATCTGGAGGGATAGGGTTGATCTCCATCCTTTCCCTATACTGGGCGATATGCTCTTCAGGATCCGTGGTTTCATCATAGAGTTTCATGTTGGGGGTTTGAAATCTTTTCGAGATTTCAGCATCACAGATAGGATGCGCAAACTGGGATATCCTGTGACTGTCTTGGGATACTTCTGGAATCAGCTGGACCACTCCAGGCACACTGGATACCATGTCTTTCAGCTTTTGAAGCTCCTTAGTAAATATTGACGCCATACATGCAACCTGCAAAGATCCAACACCATTAGTAGCAAGAGTGTTATTATTATTAGATACATTACCTGAAGAAACACTAACTAAATGGTCGGAACCGAGATAGTTAGGGGGTTTGAATCCGCATAAAAGGTTAGCTCTCACTCGGTTGATTCAGTTGCAATCGAATTTCTTCTCCGATGGTTCTGCAAAAAAGAACACCGTTAGCCTCGTCAAGGGGAGAAGAGGGTTCTCTCCTTGACCCGACTCCGGCGTGAGAATAAGTATTGGTAATGGAGAAAGTTAGTATTTGAGAAGTGAGTGTGATCTGCCTTTATACCTGAACAGTTCTCTTATTTATAGCCGAGAGTTTGGGAGGGAAAACCTGTTTATTGAAAAGATGACGGAAGATGCTAACGCCGTAGCGGTTATCTTTTCTTCCGTTAAGTTCTTTGATCCAACGTTAAGTTGTCTCGATCCGGTGTGAATGCACACGGATCGTAGTTTGATCTATGGCTGGGGAATTGCCATGTGGAAAGTGATTAAGTGGAGATCATTCTTCAATTACATGCTTTCGTTGTGATTTCAGGAATGCTTATGGTAATGACACGTGTCCAGACGGTTATAACCGTCTTGGTGGTGCACGATCATATTCTTTCTAGAAGATTACTGCTGTAATCTAGTGTGACACCTTACTGTGTGGACACAGACAAATAAATCCCAAGTCTGGGTAAAATAATATCCAGATCTGGACATTTAGGCGGAAGTATTGAACGAAGGATTTTGATCCTTTGTTAAATGGGAGAAGGCGCAAGGATTCATGTTATCCTTTGGGCGCGCGACTGTAAGTTACTGATTGCTTTCTTCCTTTAGTAAGACCCATGCGCGGCCGCGCAAGGTTAAAAAAGCCAGTTTGTGGTATGGTCTCAAATCCTTTTTATGAGGTTTTTGGGACCTTACCCCTTCAAGTCCCCCCAGTCTAGTGTTGTACTTATGCAAATAAGTGGAGCACTGGACTTATTAGAGAGAAATGTTTTTGGGCGCGAAAAGATAAGAAAGCTTCTATGAGAAGATTTGAATTTGCTGAGTTTGTAAAGATTTTTTGTAAAAAATATTTGACTTGACGTTATTGCAGTAAATTGATTTTGACAACCTGTCATTGTCAGTTGCTTTTTACCATTCGTGTTGTACACGCGCGCGTGTAAGCGCGTGTATGTTCTGACATCTTCATTTTCTGTCGCTTGGGGAACTGTGATACCCGGAACAGTGCTGTGACGGTTACCGATGCTATTTATTGCGATGGGTATATAATTGTTTGGGTAACCTCCTTTGTGTAATCATTGTTTTGTTTGAAAATTTCTCCCAATTCCTTGTTCTTACGAAAAAAAATTTCGTCGTCCTTTTGCTTATGTCAACCGGAGAACGTCAAGAGGATCTTGTTGAAGATATGCCGACTGATCTTCCACCATTGAAGTGGCCTAGGGCATCGTTTGAGGGTTTGATTCAGAATCTTAAATTTCCAGAGAACTGGGGTGCCTTGTATCCCGAAGATGGGCAAACGCCAGCAAATGCTCCGGCCGGGTATATTACCCTCTTTTGGGATTTTTTCTGTGACGGTAACTTCCGCTTGCCTGTTACCAAATTTTTTCTTGAAATTCTTGGATTCTATGACCTGCACATCTCCCAACTTCACCCTATTGGTATGGTTAGGGTTCGACATTTCGAATTTGTATGTCGGACGATGCATGTGGAGCCAACCGTTCCCCGATTTAGGGTTTTTTATCAGATGCATTGTACCCAAGGGTTTTACTCGTTCGTTCAGAGGGCTTCTGCAAAGAAGATTCTTCATCAGCCCCCAAAATCATTTCATGATTGGAAACAGAAATTTTTCTTCATCAAGGCTGGAGTGATTCCGGTGAAGATGACTCTAAGAGGGAAGGACGATATTCCGACTGAATCACTTCAGACTCCTGTTGATGAGAACTGGTACCAAGATCTGAAGGATGTTCCCAATATTGCTTTGCCGGAGAAAGCCCTAGTCGGAGCCGGCATGAGTTTGAACTGGAAGATGGAACGTGATGATAAACCCGTGTATACTGAGGATGGTCATAGTAAGTTTGGGGCTTTTTCACTGTTTTGTTTTTTTTTTTTTTTTTGACCTGCTTTTTTCTTCAATGTAGTTGTTTCTCTATATGTTGTTGCCTTTAAGAGGGAAGGCGGAAGAATGGGAACTATCAAGAAGAAACCTGAAGAGGAGCTCTGGTATCATCGTATTGTGAAGAATTTTGTGCTTCCGCGGGATGCGGACCTATCTGTTCAACCGGCAGCTGGTGCTGGTGAGTTTATCCGTTTTTCCTTTCTTTATTGCTTTGAGTAATTTCCCTGTTTGTGCTTTTTTGTAGGTGAATTGTTAAATTTGGGCGTGGGCCCTGAGAAGAAAAAACGCGCAACTACGTCCACTTCCGCGCCGAAGAGAAGTGAGACTGTTAAGACTCAACCTTTGAAGGCAAAAAATGCTGGAGAGAAGAAAGGTACGCGCCGTTCTTCTGTCTCCGGGTGTGATTATGTGGTGGTTTCTGACTCTTTGGAGGGTCTTACTCCTGTAGTGACCATGCGAGAACCGAAGCCAGAACCGAAGGATTCTGCTGATATTCCTCCTTCTAACCCGAATGAGCCTATCGATCTGGATTCCAGTCCCGAACGTTTGGTTCATAGGAAGTCTGGTAAGAGAAAGCAAGCTGATGCTGATGCGGAGGGTCAACCTCTCAAGAAAGTGCGGAGGAAGAAAATTACCAGAAAAGGAAACCTGGATGCTTTTGTTTCAGAATCTATTCCTGGTAAGTATTGCTTTTCTTTGTTTTCTTTGAATGGATAGGATTTTTATAGACTTTTGTTTGTCCAGAAATTCCTGTTTCTCCTGTTCCTGTAGACGTACCAACTGTGGTTGATAAAGAACTTCCCCCTTCCCCGCCGCGCGCTACCGTTACAAACCCGCTAGAGTCTTCAGAGATAGCTGGGGAAGGTGTTGAGAAAACTGTTGAGGCTGAGGAGCCTGTTGGTGCTAATATAGAGACTGAACAAATTGTTGAGCCGGGTGTGGTAAATGATGATAATCAACCGACGCCGGAAAAGGAAACTGCTGAGAAAATTCAATCTTCTCCCCCCAGACCTTCTAAAACTATACCTGAGCATACTGAGAAGGCCGCCACTGAGGAGGCAGGTTCATCTGCTGGTGTTGGGAAGCAATCTCCGATTCGTCCAGAGGAAACTTTGGGAGAATATTATTACCGGATGTATGCGGAGAAAGATGCTGCTGATCCTCATGTTCCTGTTTGGAATGTGAAGAAAGGAGATACCTTCTCGGATTGGCGTGAATGCCAAGATTGGTTGCAGGGGATACTTCCGCCTGGCGAGATTAAATTTCAGGAAAATCAGCCTTATGAACAGACCTATCAGTCTTATCTTGCAGAAACTGCTTCTCATGTTTCTACTACTCACCGTATAGTGCTGAAGTGGTATAGCATGCATAAAGAGCGAACATCTTTTGTAGCATCACAAAGGAAGTTTGCTAAAGATGAAAAACATGTGGCTCAGCTGAAGGCTAAATTAGAAGCTGAACAAGCTAAGTTTGAAGCTGAGCGCAAGACTGAGGAATGGTCAGCGTCTGGTTGGAAAAGAAAGGCTGAAGCTGAAGCTGCGCTTTTATCTGAGGAGCGCAAAAATTGGAGGAGAATTTGCGACAAAGATAATGCCGAGAAGGCAAACCTTCGTAATATCATAAATAACCTCAAAGCTGAGGTTGAAAATCTGAAGAATCAAGATACGGAGGTAGAAAGATTGAAGAAAGAAAAAGCTGATATGGAAGCTATGTTGGAGGAAGCGCACTCTCATAGGGAACGAAGTGAGCAACGGGAGGTACAGGCTTTAGCCACTCTTGCCGTTAGAGATAAAGAATTAGAGGAACTTACCGCTTTGGTTTCTGACCAGGAACAATTGAAGAAGGATCTGGAGCTAGCGCGTTCTGAGAATACTGAAACCTCCCGCCGTTTGACTGAAGCTGAAGAGAAACTGGAGAATTCAGAAATGGCGCGGGTTTCAGCGGAAAGCGAGCTCGAACCTTTGAAGAATGATATGGCCTGGTTGAAAGATCGCGGGATTGCTTGTGTAAGTTCCTTTCTTCCTTTTCGTTCATGTATGCGCTTTTCTTGTTTTGATGCTTATCTTGATTTCGTAGGTTGCTGAGTCTGTATTAAACTCTGAAGAACTGGATAAAACTGTTGCAAATTTGATGGTTGCTGTGCGACGAGATGGTTACGCGCAAGGTTATGCGGAATGTTCCCATCATGTGAATAGCACTTTGAAAGTTAACTGGGATGATAGCAAGTCTGCTACCTTTGGCGTTAATACTGCCAGCGCACTGGCTGCTATGAAGACAGAGTTTAATAACTTACAACTTCCAGTGATGGAGTTGATAAATGTGGCGTTGCAATCGGACGATCACGTTGCGCAACTTAAAGAAATCTTTCCGGATGAGGGAGAAGATTTAGAGTGAGATGAAATTGTATTGAACAATTTTCTCTTCTTTTTTTTTTGTAGGATGTAGATCCTTGTTTTGTTGGTGCGCTGTTGCGCAAGGAATTTAAGCACTGCTGTGTCTAAACTCTTTAAGGCGTATTTGTACGCTTAAAAATAGTAGGTTTCTATTTGTTTTGTTGAATGACTTTACAATATCTTGCATGAGTACAATTGCTTTTTCTTCGAGTAAGGCGAATAAAGTTGGTGTGAAGCTCATATGTGAGTTTATGGTCGTTTGTGATGTGATCACTGACCGCGTATGGAGCTTTGTGTTATACTACCATAATGTTTTTGCACTTACTAAAAAGGAATTGCATGCATTTTGTAAACACAAAAATAATAGAAACTTTGTAATTTTATTCATAGATAATGCTCAGAGGCGTTACAAAGTTTTTTGGATAATTAAATGGAACTTAACTTACTCCCTGATAGTTCCGCCGCTTTTGATAAGTCATGTTTTTTTCCGCGGAAAACGTACAGAGTTCTTTAAGTTTTAGCCCGTTTGCTTGAGCTTTCTTCTCCCCGGGTAATCTGCTTAATCTCCTTGCGCATGTTCTGGAGTAAATGCGTAAGTTCTCCATTTTTGAGGGCCTTCTCTATTTCCATGCGCAGAGATATGCAGTTGTTCGTGGTGTGCCCGTTATCCTTATGATATTCGCACTACTGCGTCGGGTCTTGACCACGTTTACTCTTCATCGGAATCGGAGGTTTGAATTGGTGATCCTCAGTACTTAGCACCTCCGCCGGGGTTTTCGTTAGGGGAGTCCACTGCCTCTCCCTATTTTCGTGTTTGTTTTCTCTTTGTGCAGAGAACTTGTTAGTTGTTGTGCGGGCGTCTTCTGAGGATCGACTTCCTGATGCTTCGCGCCATGACTTTTTGTACTTTCCATTTGCGCTTAAGTCTGCCGGCCTGTTGTGTGGTGGTGGTGGCCTGTTTGTAGTAAGGTTTTTCTCGGTCTGCGCATAAACCTTGGCCGCCGCCATTATCTTTTCCCAACTCGTGGGGAGGCCTTCTGTTCCTGATAACACTTTGACCATGTCATCACACCTAACCGCGTACTTAAACTGAGCACGGATTAGTTGTTCGCTAACACCTCCAATTTCTAACACTTCTTTATTGTATCTGGTAATAAAATCTTCCAGATTCTCATCATCGCGGCGACAGATGTTCATGACGTCGGATGTATCACGTTTTGGGCGCCTTTGTTGGCTGAAGTGTGTTAAAAACTTTCTTCGCAGATCCTTCCACGACTCGATCTGTCCTGTTGGTAGGTTATCAAACCAAATTCGCGCTGGGCCGGTTAGTGTTTGTACAAACAAATGACACCACAGCAGAAGAGTCCAACCGCCAACCAACCCTGCGCTGGTGAATACTCTTAGATGATCATCGGGGTCAGTTAACCCATTGAATTTCCCAACGTTAGATGGTAATTTAGCCCTTTCCAATGGAGCTAAAGCTATCTCCAGTATGAACTTCGAGTTTTCTGCCGCTTCACCAGGGCGATAAACTAAGTCATAGTTATGCTCTGCTTCGGGATTATAGATCGCCCGAGGTCTGCATTTGTTATAGTTTGGTTGCAGTCTGTTGAATACGCTGGTGTTTGCACTCAGACGATACGTTTGATCGGATTCATCAGTGTGAGCGTCCCGTTGGGAACCCAACCTATCATGAACCGACTGTCTTCGACGAGGGTGTGGTTCGCCATGGTGTTGTCTCTGGTAACTGCCTGTATCGTCATAAGTTGACTCTTGTCGCTGAGATGCATGGGCTCTAGACCCCGGCCTCCGTGACTGGGTTACAGGAGCAGTTTGAGCACACAATTGTGTGTATACGGCATTTAATGCTCCTTGGGACCGGACATACCATGATATCGGAGTTTCTCCTGGTGGTAAGATTGACTGTGCAGGATTTGCTGGTAACATTCCTGGGGTAACAGGATCATTTGCTCGATTAGATTGAACCTCGTTATCGTCTGAGGCCTCTTCTACGATCCCTTCTACTGGTAAATTGTTTCCGACGTTTGGTCGAGGACCAGGTTGCCGGTGAGATGACGAATTTTCTGCCATGTGCAAAAACAGAAAACGGAATGAACTGAATCGAAACGAGGTAGAAACTAGAAAAACTGAGAAAACGGTGGGCGCCAATGAAGAAACACTAACTAAATGGTCGGAACCGAGATAGTTAGGGGGTTTGAATCCGCATAAAAGGTTAGCTCTCACTCGGTTGATTCAGTTGCAATCGAATTTCTTCTCCGATGGTTCTGCAAAAAAGAACACCGTTAGCCTCGTCAAGGGGAGAAGAGGGTTCTCTCCTTGACCCGACTCTGGCGTGAGAATAAGTATTGGTAATGGAGAAAGTAAGTATTTGAGAAGTGAGTGTGATCTGCCTTTATACCTGAACAGTTCTCTTATTTATAGCCGGGAGTTTGGGAGGGAAAACCTGTTTATTGAAAAGATGACGGAAGATGCTAACGCCGTAGCGGTTATCTTTTCTTCCGTTAAGTTCTTTGATCCAACGTTAAGTTGTCTCGATCCGGTGTGAATGCACACGGATCGTAGTTTGATCTATGGCTGGGGAATTGCCATGTGGAAAGTGATTAAGTGGAGATCATTCTTCAATTACATGCTTTCGTTGTGATTTCAGGAATGCTTATGGTAATGACACGTGTCCAGATGGTTATAACCGTCTTGGTGGTGCACGATCATATTCTTTCTAGAAGATTACTGCTGTAATCTAGTGTGACACCTTACTGTGTGGACACAGACAAATAAATCCCAAGTCTGGGTAAAATAATATCCAGATCTGGACATTTAGGCGGAAGTATTGAACGAAGGATTTTGATCCTTTGTTAAATGGGAGAAGGCGCAAGGATTCATGTTATCCTTTGGGCGCGCGACTGTAAGTTACTGATTGCTTTCTTCCTTTAGTAAGACCCATGCGCGGCCGCGCAAGGTTAAAAAAGCCAGTTTGTGGTATGGTCTCAAATCCTTTTTATGAGGTTTTTGGGACCTTACCCCTTCATTACCAGTCTGGGATTCTGGCCATATCCTGAAGCATATCCTGAGCTTCTCACGGTTGATACTCTTATTGAAGAGGGTATCTCAAGAGTATGATTCTGGGAATGGCTTGGCACGATATTCCCCCGGTTATCTTCAGTATAAACTGCAGAACTGAAGTTCAAAGCCCTGGGTTGCAAGGGAGTAACAGTTTCTTCCGCAGGCCTACTTGGGCCGGATTTCAAGAGTTGTATCTCTCTCATCAGCATCCGATTAGTTTCCTGCTGCTGCTTCATCTGTTCCTGTACACTACCAAAAAATTTAGAATTTCGTCATTAGAAGCCAAAACAGGACCAGATCCCTGGACACTGGGAGCGGAAATAACATCTCGAGCCACATGACTTTCAGCTCCTTGTGAAGAGGCTTGCATTCTTGGAGGAGGAGGTGGAAGCACCGAACCAATTGTTGCAGAGGTTGTAGCAGATATGGTGGAAGAGCTCATGTTTGATCTCGAGGCCATTGAAAACAATGTAGCAAAAAGTTTTAACAATAGAAAACCGAGTAATGATTTTACTAAAGTTTTTAGTAAAAATAGCACCACTTGCCCCGCGGTGGGCGCCAAATTGTTTTGGTCAAAAATTACCGAAGCAATTAAGTGATCAAATTAGTTAAGTGAGGTAGTGTGCTAGAAACGAGTGTCGAAAATATGTTAATCAAATTATTTGCAAAAACAATTTCAGGATACGGCTCAGAATATAGAGTTGTATCTATGATCAAACAATGAGCAAAAATGTAAAAGGGTGACACGAGATGTACGAGGTAAGCCCTTGATCAATCTAGATCGCCGGCACAAAACCTCGGGAGCTGACAATCGCAGCTGCCTTGTTCTTCTATTACTTCGAATATCAGGATACAGTGCAGGATGTGATGCGGATCAACTAGGTGTTACAAGGTAATTCGAGTACAAGTGTTTGTGTGTAGTGTTTGCTAGAAGCTAGAGAGCAAAGTGTGCGAAAGAGAGTGTGTGAAAAATTGCGTGCCTTAATCTAATCCGCCCCATCTATTTATAGTAAAAGAAATTCAACAAACTATCCTATTAAATCGGGATTCGGCGGATATTCCCTATTTGAACGTTGTAGACCTGGTCCTTCGGGTTCAACGTCTCTCATGTAACTGATTTGCCCGAGTCTTAAGGAGAAGAGGTCCATTCGACCGTTAGTGACCCACAGCTTCTAACCTGCACGTGGTTAATTTAGTTAATACCAGGATATCGCACCAGCATGTTACCAATATCCTGATCCGGTATCCTGATCACAAGTAAACAATCAAAAGCAGAATATTAGTCAGGATATATATATGCTCAGAAAATGACCCAAAACAGAAGCAATGAGTAATTTCAGTCTGAGCGGTTACAGGCGGTCACATCAAGTCTTATCTATTAGTTGCCTTGGTTATCATGAAAAATGTAACCATTAGCTCCAGGATCCCTAACGGTAACATTTTTGGGGACAATTGTTATGGGTGAAATTATGAGCCTATATCCTGGATAGTGTCTTGAATTATATCTTGGTTATATGATAAATGTTCACAACCTGGATGCTAAATCAGGATATTGGTAACATCCTGATACTGTATCCTGAGGATTACTAACGAATTGTGTGCAGGAGTACGAGTACTAGTTCACAACATTCATGAAGACCTCTTCCCCTGAAGACTCGGTCCAAGTTGTTCGAAGAAGAACGTTGAAGCCACATTACTTGGTCTTTAACGTTCATGTGGGAATATTTTAGGAGATTTAGTTTCCATTTTGTTACTACAAATATACGGATAGACCTGATCATATAGGACATCACATTCACTACTCTCGAGCTTTCACACTTTCTCTTGCAATTCACACAATTTCTGAAAAACATTGTAACACTTAGCAATGATCTGGTCAATATCCTGCACTGAATCCTGATATTTGAAGTAATAAGAAGAACAAGGCAGCTGCGATTGTCAGCTCTCGAGGTTTTATGTCGGCGATCTAGATTGATCAAGGGCTTTCCTCGTACATCTCGTGTCACCCTTTACTTTTAGCTCATTGTTTGATTGTTGATATAGCTCGATATCCTGAGCTATATCCTAAAAACTGTTTTTCTAAACACAATATTCAGATTATTTTCAATACACTTTCTTAGCACACTACCTCACTTAACTAATTTGATCACTAAATTGCTTAGGTAATTTTTGACCAAAACAATCAAGACACTTCCATGGTGGGATGTTGAGGAGCTTGTACAAACGAAGAATATAAAATAGCTCTACTACGGTTTGGAAGTTAAAATATATGATCAGAAGCTGTGGAACTACTTAAAGCTGAAGCCAAAGAAAACTTTCCTGATTGGAAGCCACACAGGCCTGAACAAGTTGTCAAAGTTGATCCAATTACAGGCGAGAAAGACATTACTTTGAAGATCAAACCTTCTAGATGTCTAAAGAAAATGCCGCTTCATGCTATGGAGCAAGACTTCCATGAAGACTTCAAGGGTTTGCTTTATAATCAAAGCACAGCGGAAGTAGTGATCTCTTTGTTCGACAAGAAGACAGGTGAAACCAGGCGCATCAATATGTTAGATCCGATGTGGCCGGTTAATTGTTCATAGAAAGATATTGACTGCCTGTTCTTCAACAAGATAGTGTACAATGAGCCTGACAAAGTACAAGCACAACAATATCAGAAGATGGTGAATCTATGCTTTACAAAAGATATAAACTCTGGAAGATATTGGGAAACAAAGTTCAGGGATTTAGAGTTAGAAGAATTCTTGAACGTCGAAGTGAAAGGTTCAAGAAGATAGCAGAGAGAGCTGCTGAACTAGGTCGAAGAAAGTTTGAAAGTCCACCGGATACTGATCAAACGCCTATAGAATCTCAGGAAAACAAAATCCCTAAATGGAAAAAATCAAGCGATGGTGATCCAGAGTATCAAAAGTGGTGGAATGAAACAGGAAGACCTTTGAGAAGACAGATGTTGGAAGAAAGAAAAGAGAAGCGAAGGCAGAAGGCCAGAGAGAGCAGGCGGTATAGGAAGACACGATGAAGACTGTGCAGGAAGGAAGACTATAGCTACATCCAAGGGGGGTCTTTAGATGCATTATGTCTGTAGCTTCCATCTGTACTTGGTCTATATTTTGTCCTATATGTGTCATTGTGTAGTTTTGTTTGAATTTTATATTATAACTGGGAGATAACAGAACGAATCGTACATTGTAAAGCTCATTTGATCGGATGGCTTGCGTCATCCGGACGGATGACCATCCAGTCGGATGACATATACTCTCCCAACTAGCTCGCCTATAAATAGAGACTAGGGGTTCATTTGTTAGTGCTGGTTGCTTGGCTGTCTTTGTAGGCGAAGCTCTGTCCAATTCTCACTGGTTCCTTGTATCTTTGCAAATCTTAATGAGAATTGAAGCTATAAATGTTGAACTCGTTGTTGATTCTACTTCTACACTGTATCTGGATTCCGCATTTCTACATTGATCGATTCGACCTGAGTTGTTCAATCTAGAGCCGAACCTCCGATCCCTCACAGTTTAGAGAGATAGAGATAGTGGGGAAATCGCATGAATTTATGGATTGGTTATTGATATGACAGTTTCTTGACTGATTTAAAACTCGTCCAATTGCACAAATACCCTCACTATATTAAAAGTGTCTAATTATATAACACATATATTACGAAAATGCCATCCAATTGATCTAAGCCATTAAACACACTCATCTAATAGCCTAGATCGCTTCCAACACTTTCTAGGAAAAACACACTTTCCGCAGGATCCCCACTATATATATATATATATATAGGGGAGGGCTATATAGAAAACCCAACCTCCCGACATTTTTTTTTTTGAAAAAAATAACACATGTAATATACATGTTTTTAAGAGTTTTGGGCCAAAAAAATCAAAAAAGCGCCGAAATGATGATTTAAAAACAAATTTCAGCAATTTCTGTCTTTTGTGCCTAACACATGTTGGGCAACCGGACATTGCTGAAATTTGTTTATTTTTTTTTTAAATTCCTTCGGCGCTTTTTTGTTTTTTTGGCCCAAAACACTTTAAAACATGTATATTACATGTGTTATTTTTTTCAAAAAAAAAAAAATGTCGGGAGGTTGGGTAAAAATGGGGGGAGATTTGAGTTTCCAGAGTTTTCTAAAAATTTAAGGGTTTTCTGTCTAGCCTTCCCTTATATATATATATATATATATATATATATATATATATATATATATATATATATATATATATATGGGAGAGTTCAAGTAAAAACTCCTTTTATCGCGAAAACTCGAAAACTAACTAGAAAAGCCTAAAAATGTACCAATTTTTTTTATTAAAAATCGCTATTTTTATATATAAAAAAAATTAAAAAAATTTTTTGAAGTGCACATGTGTAGTACACATATAATGCACAAGGTTTTTTTTTTTGAATTTTTTTATATACAAAAACTAGGGAAAATTTGTAAAAAAAAAAATTGTATGTTTTTTAGGCTTTTTTAGTTAGTTTTCGGGTTTTGACTCTAACTAGTGGTTTTTAATTGAACTTTCCCCGATATATATATATATATAGGGGAATGTTCAAATGAAAACCACTAGTTAACTCGAAAACTAACTAAAAAAAGCCTAAAAAACACACAAATTTTTTTTTTTTTTTTTTTTTTTTTGCAAAACCAAATTTCCCAGGTCTTTTTATATAAAAAAAAATTTCAAAAAAAAAAATAATAACTTTTTTTTGTGTAGTGCACATGTGTAATACTACACATGTGTATCTGTACTACACATGTGTATTATTACACATGTGCACTACACAAAAAAAATTTTTTTTTTTTTTTTTTGAAATTTTTTTTATATATAAAAACCAGCGATTTTTATTAAAAAAATTGAAAAAAATAAAATTTGTGTGTTTTTTAGGCTTTTTATAGTTAGTTTTCGAGTTTTTGCGTTAAAAGTGGTTTTCATTTGAACCATCCCCTATATATATATATATATATATATATATAGGGGACCGCTAAAATGAAAACCACCTCTAGTTGTAAGAACCGTGAGAACTACACCGTACGGGGCGAGGTGGACCAAATTTTTTTTTCATAAACGTAGATGCGTGTATTATAAACACATTTGTAAAAAAAATTCAAAAAAAAATGTCGTGTGTGTAGTTTTGAGCACCACAAGTTTGCGTTTACGGGTACCGTAAATTTGGTTTAAAATTTACGGTACCCGTAAACACAGACAAAACTACACACACGACATTTTTTTTTGAATTTTTTTTACAGATGTGTTTATAATACACGCATCTACGTTTATGAAATTTTTTTTTGATCCAACTCGCCCCATACGGTGTAGTTCCCATGGTTCTTACAACTGGAGTTGGTTTTCATTTTAGCGGACCCCTATATATATATAGGGGACCGCTAAAATGAGAACCACCTCCAATTGTAAGAACCGTGAGAACTACACCGTACTGGGCGAGGTGGACCAATTTTTTTT
The DNA here is from genome assembly GCA_030545235.1 of Helianthus tuberosus. Lineage (NCBI taxonomy): Eukaryota > Viridiplantae > Streptophyta > Magnoliopsida > Asterales > Asteraceae > Helianthus > Helianthus tuberosus. Next base: position 198,656,519 of record CM060363.1, on the reverse strand, counting down.
TTCATAAACGTAGATGCATGTATTATAAACACATTTGTAAAAAACAAATTCAAAAAAAAAGTCGGGTGTGTAGTTTTGAGCACCCAAAGTTTGGGTTTACGGGACAGTACCCGTAAACACAAACTTGTGGTGTTCAAAACTACACACACGACATTTTTTTTTTGAATTTTTTTTACAAATGTGTTTATAATACAAGCATCTACGTTTATGAAAAAAATTTTTGGTTCAACTCGCCCCGGATCAAAAAGTTCTCACGGTTCTTACAACTGGAGGTGGTTCTCATTTTAGCGGTCCCCTATATATATATATATATATGAATACATATGTATATAAATATGCCAACATAATCAAAACAAAGCCATCTCGAGAAAAACGTTAAAGTGATGTAAAAATTCTAAGTATTTGAGAAATTAGTTGTTTGTAGAATAATTGGTTATTAAATCGTTCCTACCTAAATTAGGACATGTAGATCAATTTGAAGGATTGCGATAATATAAAAACGCACCCAAATGTGAGTGTCACTAACCCTTTTTTATTGTTTATACATTGTTTTGGGGGAAGAACACGCCTTTAGAAGGATAATTATATATTTTTGTATAAAACATGCCTTTAAATAAATTATTAATATATTTCATGGAAATATAAATTTGGAAATGAAATGTTATTTTTTCGAGGAAAACATAGTTTCGGAAATGTGAATGATATAAAGTTGTTTTCGAGGAAAACGAGAATTGATTGGAAATAAATACGCTTCGGGGGGAAACAGGGAGAATTACGGTGTTTGGGGTAAAATGACTGCATAGATTTAAAAATTATTTAAATCTCAGTGTGACTTTCCTTGACTCCCAAGAGAGTAAGTATCGAGATAGGCTTACGACTCGGTAGGCACTGCTAGGACCTTGCACACTGCAAAATATTAAATTTTTCTTTCTAGTAGGTATATTTAGTGTTCAATTGAGGGGGCATTTAGGTGACCTTAATTGTGAGGCACCCTAGCGCATCCTTAGCCATTTTTAATCAATAAATAATATATGTGTGGAATTGTTGATAGATCTACCGGGATGACCACCCTGTCATGACCGGTAGCTCAGTGTCATTTAAGTGACGAATTTATATCCTTAGTTGTGTCTAGCTAGAATTAAAACCTCATTGTTGCTATATAGCTCGTAATGTATTGCAAACTTATGAAAGTTAACGATTAGATTTAAATTTAATATATAAACCTTGGGAAAATGATCAATCAGAGGCTTTTCGTAAACCGCTCTCGATAGCAGACCCTTAGATTTTTATAAAGGAAATAAAATTTGCTTTCTTAACTCTATATGGATGTTTTAGCATTAAAAATCTATAGTAAGAAAGTTTTCCTTAAGCAAATTGTTACGAATTTGAATATGTGAACTCACCTTCCTTTGTGTTAACACTTGGTTTTCACGTGTTCTTCAGGTACATGAGTTCGGCTTCGGAACTTTGCCTTATTTTTTCTTGTGGTTGTTTAATGCAAGGGTTAAATAAATAACGTTTTGGACAACTTTTAAAACTACTTTTGGGACCGTGTGTACTAAGATCCACAAGGATCAAACAACTATGTTGTGGTTGTGGTTTGTGTTTGAACTTTAAACTTTATGTTTTAATTATGCTAAATGTCGAAAATAAATATTGCATTGACCACTAAGATACTTATGGGTACCAACCTCCGTCACCGCCACGTTTGTATTTACAGTGCAACGTTTTTGGGGTGTGACAGAAGTTGGTATCAGAACCAACGGTTGTTAGCGAACTAGATGTTTTCTTGGAAAACTCTAGACTTCAACCAAAGAATTTTGAGATTACAAATTCCAAAATTCACAAAGCCAATAATTCAGAATAAACATGAGTTTTGATCATGTATGAAAGCTATAAAGAGTTTATATATATACGTGTTAACCTGTTTATCTATGCCTTGTGTGTTATGTTTCATCTTGAACATGCACTTACTTAGTAATGTTATATTGTGTCACAGATGTCGCACACGCAAGAGATTATCGAGATTCATGACTCCGAGAGTGAGCCTGAATTCGAGACCTCTCCGACCCTAGTTTTGCTAGAGCTACCACATACTACCTCTCAGTCTGTTGATATGACCGGTTTTACCTCGTCATATTATTTCGACTCCACAGTTTTTTCCAGTCAGATAGACACACATTACGCCCACACCAATAATGGGTGGATTGACGACGATGATTCCATTGTTCCTTCCTCAGTCTTTAGGATTGGACAATCATCTGGTACTGCACTGGTGGTTTATGAGCTAGATAGATGTATATCTATGATTGGAGGATTATATGGAGTAGCACTGGTGGTGGACGCCATTGTTATCACGACTCGACCTTTAAAGCCACTAGCAATTTCACTCACCGCTACTGTCGAGCCTATGATAGAGATCCCTCTGCCAGTCATAATAGAGTCATTTATTTCGTAGTCTGAGTCACTAGCCTCTACTATACCCTTACTAGTTCATGCTCGTCTAGGGAAGAGAATCCGTTCTGCAGGAGACATAGCATCGACATTTAGGGCCGCTATTTAGACTGCATCGAAGAAGCAGAGGGGAGTATGGGTGGATCGATGCTCTCACTGCGATCGTCAGATCGTTACTTTACGCAGAGTTTTAGAGACGACAAAAGGAAAGATGCAGGACCTTGGGTGCCAGATGGATGCATACGAGAATATCTAGGAGCTGGATGATATTGTTAGAGATCAGATGTACTAGAGGATCGTCGAGCTCGAGAAGATTGTTGGGAAGCTACTTGAGTTTTTGGGCTTTAAGTGATTGATGGTTGTTGTTTTATTCGTTTTATCTCTTTGGTAACCCTTTTTAGGCTTGCATGCCAAATAAATATTTTAGGAGGAAATTAAATGAAACTTGTCAATGGTATTTGATTTTATTCGCACCAAATTTTGTTAGTCATTGTGAACTACGAACAAGTAATGTAATTTCCATGATAAAATATCAATATAACGGGTTTTTTGTTAATTTTTTCTAATTGTTATGTGACTATGATTACATTCGTATTGTTTACTTCACTCACATTTAATGATTGAATCATTTAAATATTGTCTTACGTTATTATTATTTTTACAATAATAGAAACCGTCAATATACCACTAAAAGCGAGACAAGGTTCCTCTACTGACGGTACTAGACTATCTATCACACCTGAGGAGTTAGCGCAACTGATCGCTCAGCATGTTAACACTGCCTTGGAATAGCATGAAGTTCACCAAACCACGGGACAAGGATGTGAATGCGATGCAAAGGTACATGGTTTCGGGGACGCGCCGATCAGAAACCCTCCAGGTAGAATAATGATTGGAAATATTTAGTAGTTTCTTGTGTTGTGATATAATCTAAGAGTAATCTTGATCTATCATTAACCTTGTGAACAATGCATAGATGTGCGAATAAAACATTCCATGGTCGTAACCCAAGATCATTTACTGGTGCCCTTTGCAATGAAGAAATGACGCCATACGAGAAGATGGATTGTCACAGCAGTTTGACCATTCGAATAATTAAGCGCACTATGTATTGGATTGGAGACTCTGGGAAGCAAAAGTTAGAGAATTCAAGGAAGAATTCATAAAAGAAGGACAAGAAGAAATGCAATTCTAGTAAAGTGGTTGTAGTCAACGACAGTGGTTCAGGGAAGAAGGTGGTCAAGAAGGATAAAGATGGCTTGGTGAAGAAAACTCAAGTTGATGAACAAAGGAAATGTAGGAGATTTGGTTGATCTGGGCATATGGTCTGCAAGTGCTATGCCAAAAGCACATCGAATGGAGTCAGGCTCGAGGGATGCAATGAATGTAGAAAGTAGGGACATTTCAAGCGGGACTGTCCTGAGTTGAAGGGTCAGAGTGGCAAAGGTAGAGCATTAGAGCTGAATGCTGGGAAAGCTCGTGTTGATCCTGCAGTTGTCACCAGTATGCTCATGATCATTAACCAATCTACATTCATACTATTTTATACTAAGGCTAGCTAGAGTTTCATGCTGAAAACTTTGAATCACTTATCTGTTCACAAGCAAGTAAGCTAGATAGAATCAGTAGATGGTAAACTGATAGAATCCTGTGAGTCACTCGTAATCATAGTATTCGGCTGCATAATTATAGTTTTAGTATCGATTGCTGCCAACGGAGGTTGATACATTCAATGTAGTAGTCGGGATGGATTGGCTGTCCAAGAATAAAGCTGAGATTATGTTTTGAAGAAATTAGTGCAAATACCCTACCCAGGAGGTGAAGCAATAGTAATTAGTGGAGATCGAGAGACGATGTGTATGAGGATTGAAGAAGGGGGATGGATTCCTCAGGGCGTGTAAAGGTTAGCGGGAAATGAACAAACTAACTGTCAAGAATCAATACCTACTACCAAGGACTGATGATCTGATTGATCAATTGAGGGAATCCAACTATTACTCGGAGATTGGTACGCAATAAGGCGATCACTAGAAGAAGAACACTGACAAGATGTTTTGAAACTGCCATAAGAATATCATTGATGAATACTGTCATGAAATTTATCCAAGTAAGTTTTGCGTACCCTAACCAAGAAGATGATTCTAAAGCAGCTGCAAGGCAAGGATCTGTATGATAAGTTCCCTAAGTGTAAGTTTAGAATTCGAGAAGTTCATTTTCGCAGGCATGGCATAAATGGGAAAGTCACACGTGTGGCAACTCATATAATATACTGAGTAATATCGACGATTCATAGAGAATTTCTCTGAATTACTGCTACACGAATGTTTGGGTTTGCACTAGTATAGTGTTTAATGCACTTAACTAGTTTAAACCAACAGCGGAAACTAAACATAAAAATCCAGACATGAGTTAAAAGCCACAATGTTTAATAAATTTTAAACCAAAAGTTTATTGCAGCCATGACACTCCAAATGCTGCAAGTTCCCATGCTGTACCTAACGACCTGAAAGCATGCAATAGCGTGTCAACATAAAGTTGGTGGGTTCACAGTTTTAGTTAAGCATAAAGGGTAAGCGTAAGTTCACATGTAAAAGCTTTATAAGCGTGACTCTGGTCGCTAACCCTCATCACATGACTAAACTGTGTAGATACCGAAAACTGACTGTCACACCCCAACCGATGGCGGAAACATTGGAGTGAGACGAAAACGAGATTTCAAGAGACTTCATAACACTATTTGTGACAATATTTAATAAAATCAAAATTTCATTTCATTGCTAAAATTCAAGTACATCATTTTGAAGCAAATGCAACTACATAATCAAGGAAACAAATACAACATAAGTTCTAAAATTTAAAATGGGTTTCTACTTTGTCCTACTAGATTCCGTTCATCATCATCGTTATCAAATTCCTTCAACACGTATTAAAGTACAGTTCAACACAAATTCCTTCAACACGTATTAAAGTACAGTTCAACACAAAAGTATACAAGTTTGATTACTAGCATAAGTGTAAAAGTTTAAACAAATCCACATGGCATAATCGTTAACTTAAACTAACATACAATAGTAGCATGCAACTATACAAGTCAAACCAAAGATTCACGCTAGGGTAATCTAATCATAGAAATAAATAGACCGTTTTGTTTACTTAACATGAACTCAAGAATACGGGCGGTGCGTTAATCCTATAGCGCTATACATTAAGGGAGGCTTGTACGAAGTTAATGATAAGTATAAAGCATAAGAATAATCTAGCATATATGAGTTCACGTATAAGGTATTAAGCATGTATGTTGGATTATTTGTTTATGTTTTAAGCATAAAATATGTGGCTTGTGTGTGTTTAATAGCATAAACGTATTGCACCCAAAAGTGTAAAAAGTTTTTTGATTAAACCGGGAGTTGATGAGTTGTTAGGATGGGAACACCGAAGTTACCCTACATGGGAAAAACAAAGGTGTGTGAGTATTCGGTTTTTGATGAAGGATTCGGATTGGAATTTTAAGTAAAAAAGTATGTATACACGAAAATATATCTCGTCTTGACACTAAGATTTTATATGATGTCATAGGTCCTAACTTGCCCATTAGAATCATAACGAGATAATTGAAACAAAGATAAAATAACCTAAGTTCATAAAACTTAACCATGAACCGGTTAACATCATGAATTTGGCTAAAATATATATTTTTTATATCTTATATTATATAGTATTATTATAATGGTACGTCATATATTATCATAGATTTCATGGAAGTCAAGAATGGAGATATGTATACCTCTTTGTATGACTCACCAAAGCACAAAGTTCAAATAGTTAGGACATCAAGAAGATTTGGTTGCATTATCCTTGATGTTGGATCCTTGATGTGTTGGAATGAAGTCCCCTAGATGGATATTTGACATCATTCCTCACAAACGAAGATTTGGTTGCATTATCCTAGCCTGATTTTTGACCAAAATAGTTAGGCGCCCATCGTGGGGCAATTAGTGCTTCATTTCCGAAAAAATTTGTTCATTGTGTTCATTTTGGTTCATTATCTTCAACCATATGGCTTCTTCAGTAAAGAACGCTTCAAGCTCTATGCCGGCAGTCACTTCTTCAAATGGCATTCCACCTTTGCCTCCACCACCTTTTGGATCTCAGAAGAATGCTGAGAATGCTGCGAAGAAACAAAGCCCCATTTTCTCAAAACCACCAACTTCTGCTGTTTCTTCTAGTCCTTCTAACAGTGATCTTTATTCTTTGATTTTGCAGATGAGGGATTACATGCAGCAGCAAGACTAATCTAATGACAGGATCCTTCGAGAGATTAATGACATCAAGAAATTGAAGAGATCAGTGGAGGATCACTCTCCATTGGTGCCTAGATCACTGGATTTCGACACTCCAGCTATAACCGCCCTGCAATCTGCAGCTCCGGATATCCAGTACTAGAGTGGACCTTTGCGAAGGTGTTATGGATCAACAACTATGAGTCAGGCTTTAGGGTCCCACTTCTAGCCTTCAGGATCCTCTTTTTAGCCTTTAGGATCCTCTTTCCAGCATCAGGGATCCTTCGTTAACTCAGGATGATATATGGGGACACATACATTTCAAGGATCCTCTCAGGTTCAAGGATCCTCCCAGGTTCAAGGATCCTCCCAGGTTCAAGGATCCGGAAGGTTCAAGGATCCTCCTCTCAAGTTCAAGGATCCTCTCAGGTTCAAGGATCCTCCTTTCAGGTTCAAGGATCCTCATCTCAGGTTTACGGATCCATGGATTATCCGCCAAGACCCCCAGTTACAACACATCAAGGATCCAACATCTTTCAGGATCAAGGATTCTTAAGAAGTGTACAACCCGGAAGTTCAAATATCCATCTAAGAGACTTCATTCCAATGCAGACCATTGCTTCCTCTGGTCCTTCGGTCATACCAGAATCCCGTCAATATGGATTCACATTTGGAATTCAAAACTTGAATCCTTTGGGAGGTAACACTTTGAATAATTCTTATAACACTAACCATGGCTTTGTGCAGGATATAGGTATCAACCAAGCTATGGCTAGGGAATTACAGAAAATGAAGGATATGATATCCAGCGTTCCAGGAGTGGTTAAGCCCATTCCTGAAATTGCAGATGGAAGCCACAGGATATCTCGCTTTGCACCACCCATTTGTGATGCAGAAATCCCAAAGAGGTTTCAAATACCAACCATGAAGCTATATGATGGCTCGACGGATCCAGAAGAACATGTAGCTCAATATAGAGAAAGGATGGAGATTAATCCCATCCCGGAGAGGTTAAGAAAGCATGTTTGTGCAAGGGTTTCGGATCCACATTAACAGGATCAGCTCTTAAATGGCTGCTAAGTCTTCCCCCTTAATCTATTACATCATTTGCTAATCTAGTTAATCTGTTTAATAGCCAATTCTCGTGTAGTAGAAAGTTTGAACGTTTAACTAGTGATCTATATAGGGTAACACAAGGTCAAAATGAATCACTTAGGGATTATATCACTAAGTTTAGTAAAGAATCCTTGGATATTCCTAATTTGGATATTGCTACGGCTGTGGAAGCCTTTAAAATGGGTTTACTTAGGGATTCACTGTTCTATGATGATCTTGTCATGACCCCTTGCAGGAATCTTGATGAAGTAAGAACCAGGGCCCTTAGATTCATCCGACTAGAGGATGATAAAAGGATCCAAGAAAGACTGGCAGGATCCTCGAAGCAGGAAAAGCAAGGATCCTACTTCAGGAACAACAAGTCCAAGTCTTACAACAAATCTGATAATCATAGCGTGCATGCAGTTGAACAGGAAGAGGATGATGAAGATTATCCTCCAATTTTTATTGCTTTTCTGTTGATAACAATAAACTAATCCTTGCAATGCAGAACCTAGGTGAAAAAGCAAGATGGCCTAGAAAAAGTGATAAGCCAGCTGCAACAAAAGACAAATCCAAATGGTGTGCATATCATGAAGATTTTGGTCATCTCACTGAAGAATGTATTGCGCTAAGAAAAGAGATTGGTTACTTGTTAAGCAAAGGGCACCTGAAGGAGCTTTTGGGAAGAAAAAAGTCAAGGATCCAGGATCCTGAAAAGGTTCCAGAAAGAGCTCCTGCTCCTCTGGCAGATGCACAAGTTATAAACTTTATATCCGGTGGATCAGACATTTGTGGTACTTCCTTTTCAGCAGCTAAAGACATGCCAAGGAAACCAAGATGGATAATGGAGATAGACCCATCCGAACTTCTACTATTACACAGGAAAAAATTATAACTTTTGATGAGAATGATCGTGTTGACGTTCAGGGTCCTCATAATGATGGTCTTGTTATTACCTTATTTATATCTAACCATTTTGTTCGCAGGATCTTGATAGATGGAGGGAGCTCAGTAAACATCATTCAGCTTGATGTACTCAAGAAGATGAACATTCCTGAATCGGATATTGTCCCAAGATCCTCAGTGCTTGTGGGATTCAGTGGAGAAACCAAGAACACATTGGGGGACATTAAACTTCCCATCTACATAGAAGGACTTCATTCTTATCAAAAAATTTGTGTTATAGATTGCTTATCCTGTTGCAATGTTATCCTTGGCAGGCCATGGATACATGACATGAAGGCAGTTGCATCTATATATCATCAGTGTGTAAAGCTTCCTAGTCCATAGGGGGTGATAAAGATTGAGAGTGACCAACAAGAAGCAAAGAATTGCTATACCTCATCAATGAAGCCAGCCTCAAGACCAAGGGAGCAATAGCAATTAAAGCATCCTCCAACAGACGTCCTGGAGGCAAGAGAACAAGATGTGAAAGATATCCTTATGGATCCTCATGATCCTGAATCCAAAGTCTTCATAGGAACAGGAATCCTCAGCAACATTGAATAGGATCTAGTATCCTTCCTCAAGAAGAGAAAAACTACCTTTGCCTGGAAGCATGAAGACATGACAGGTATCTCCAAAGATATAATTACTCATAAGCTTGGCATTGACAGGTCATTCAAGCCCATACATCAAAAAAGGAGAAAGTTTGCACCTGAGAGGAATGCCATTATCCAGGAGGAGGTAGATAAACTGCTCCGAGCAGGTATGATTAGAGAGGTTAAGTATCCAAGATGGTTAGCCAATGTGGTTGTTGTTCAAAAGAAAAATGGAAAGTGGAGGGTATGTGTCGATTTTACTGATTTAAACAAGGCATGTCCCAAGGATCCTTTCCCATTACCCCACATTGACTCCATGGTGGATGCTACTGTGGGTCACGAGTTGTTGACTTTTATGGATGCTTCATCTGGATTTCAACAAATTCAGATGGAACCATCTGATCAAGAGGATACAGCCTTTATGACCCCAACTGGTGTCTATTGTTATATTGCTATGCCATTTGGACTAAGGAATGCAGATGCTACTTATCAAAGGCTAGTCAATATGATGTTTAAGGAACAAATAGGACACACTATGGAAGTCTATATAGATGACATGGTAGTTAAGTCCAAGAAAGCTGAGGATCACCTTAGAGACATGGAGGAAGCATTTGATATCCTTGATAAATTCAATATGAAATTGAATCCTTCAAAGTGTCACTTTGGTGTTAAAGCAGGAAAGTTCTTAGGCTACATGGTAACAAAAAGAGGCATAGAAGCAAGTCAAGAGCAAATCAAGGCAATTGTGAAATATCAAATCTCCTGCCAATGCCAAGGATGTGTAAAGGTTGACAGGGAGGATCGCAGCCTTGAATAGGTTCATATCAAAGTCCTCAGAAAAGTGCAAGGAATTCTATGACATTTTGAGAAAGAAAAAGAAATTTGAGTGGACTGAAAAGCATGAAAATGCTCTCAAAGCCCTTAAGGATTACCTATCCTCAGCTCCCGCCTTGATGAAACCAGAAAAAGGGGATATATTATCCTTGTATCTAGCAGTATCCTCCAAAGCAGTAAGTGCAGTCCTTGTTAAGGATCATGAAGGTACACAACATCATGTTTATTATGTAAGTAAGAGTTTGCTTGATGCTGAATCCAGGTATTCACATTTAGAAAAACTTATCCTTGCTTTGATTATGGCATCCACTAAACTAAGACATTATTTTGAAACTCATGCCATTATTGTTAAGACTAACTTTCCAATTAAGAATGTTATCAGAAAACCTGAAATGTCAGGAAGGATGGCCAAATGGGCGGTGAAGCTTAGTGCTTATGATATAAGATATGAACCAAGGACTGCCATTAAATCCCAAGCCTTAGCTGACTTTGTGGCAGATTTTAGTAGTGACTTACAAAGAGAAGCTGAGTTGGAAGTTCAGCAGCTTGAAGAGACTAAGGATCCTTGGATACTCTTCACTGATGGAGCCTCTAATGTCAAAGAAATAGGACTTGGAATACTACTAAAATCGCCACAGGGGGACATAATACCCTACTCAATAGCTTGTGAGTTTCAAACTACTAATAATGAGGCTGAATATGTGGCCTTGATAGCTGGTTTGCAAATTTCCAAGCATATGAGGATCAGGTATCTTGAGGTACATGTAGATCCATTGCTAATTACTAATCACTTTAATGGATCTTATGCTGTTAAAGGTGAACGACTAATTAAATACCTAGAGATAGTCAAGAAATTGGCACTCTCTTTTGTTTCCTTTAGTTTATCATAGGTACCTAGGGAAGAAAATGCAGAAGCTGATGCATTAGCTAATCTTGGATCATCATTGAAGATCCCAGAGGATATCAAAATTCCTATCATCTATATTTTGGCTCCTGCTATTGAGGATCATATAGCTATGGAAATAGAAGAGGATTCTGCAGTCGTTCCCAGTGATAATGCACAATCTCATTTAGGATCATGGATCCTTCCAATTATGAGATATATACAACATGGAGAGATTCCTACAGGAGAGAACCCCAGGGCTTTCAAAATCAAAGTATCTCAATTTACAATATTAAATGACATGTTATATAAACGATCTCTTGCAGGTCCATATCTAAGGTGCATAGAGGATCCTGAAATTCAAGAAGTCCTAAAGGATTTTCATGAAGGAGATTGTGGAAACCACACTGGGGGCAGGGCATTGTTCTCAAGGATCCTTAGGACAGGATATTATTGGCCTACTATGAAGAAGGATGTTGTGGATTATGCCAAGAAATGTGATGCTTGTCAGAGACATAGTAATATCCTTCATCAGCCAGCAGAGCTCCTGCATCCTATATCCTCTTCTTGGCCATTCATGAGATGGGGAATGGATATAGTTGGTAAACTTCCCAAAGCACCAGGAGGAAAAGTGTCCATGCTTGCCATGACTGATTACTTCTCCAAATGGATAGAGGCTGAAGCCTTTGCTCAAGTCAGAGAAAAATAAATGATATCCTTTTATTAAAAAAATATTATTACTAGATTTGGTATTCCTTCTGAAATTGTTTGTGATAATGGATCCCAATTTATTGGGAATAGAACTACTAACTTTTGTGACAGCTGGGGGATTAAGATGTTAACATCAACACCAGTCCACCCACAAGCTAATGGTCAAGCAGAATCATCCAACAAGATCATCATCAACAACTTGAAGAAGAAGCTTGGATCCAAGAAAGGAAAATGGGCAGAAGAACTACCTTATGTACTATGGGCTGATAGAACAACCCCCAAGAATGCTACTAGCCAGACTCCATTTTCTTTAGTGTTTAGAGCAGAATCAGTGATCCCTTAAGAGATGGTGGTTCCAACTGCAAGAACAAGCATCCGTGATCCTGAGGGAAATGCTGAAGACTTGGTTCAAGACTTGGATACCATAGAAGAACTCTGGGATTTGGCAAGGATAAGAATGGCTAATTATCAACAAAGGATGGCTGGAGCCTACAATAAGAATGTCAGGATCAGGAAGTTCCAAGTTGGTGATATGGTATTGAGGAAAGCATTTCAGAATACCACAAATCCTGCTGATGGAAAGTTGGCACCAAAGTGGGAAGACCCCTACCTGATTGAAGCTGAGGCAGGAAAGGGGGCATATCGATTGCTAACAATGGAAGGTGATTTGCTACCAAGATATTGGAATGCTATCCACCTGAAGGGATACTTCATGTAATATGGATCCAGGATCCTTAGCCGTTTTCGTGTCCGATGATCATGAATGATCCTTAGAGGATAAATGATCCTCATTCTGGTAATGATCTAACCTCAATTTATTCACTTCTTTAATTAACCTATATACAAGGAGAAGGATCCTGGATCCTTTATCCTTCTTTTATTTAGTTTTGAGTTTTGCAGAAGATTGATATATCCTTAGCAAAGGACCAAGTATCCACAGAAGTCTCCTAAGTCTTTTGGGCTAGTCTCCAGTTAGTTGGGCTTGTCCCCAGTTTTTTGGGCTTGTCCCCAGTTATTTGGGCTTGTCCCCAGTTTGTTGGGCTTGTCCCCAGTTTTTGGGCCTATCCCCAGTTTCGCCAGTAGCGCACGATGATCCTGGTGCAGTTCAAGGCAATGGGACCAGTACCCGCTTTAGGGGCTGACAATTTCATTGTACTGGTTGTATTCAGGATCCTACGTATAATGGTAGACGTACCATACATCCATTCCTAAGGTTTCTAACGTTTTCACGTTAGCTAAGGTTTTGGCATTTTCATGTCACTAAGTTTGGATAGTCGCCAGTGAGGGCCATATGCCAGTTTACACAAGATCCTTTGGGCTTGTCCCCAGTTTTTTGGGCTTGTCCCCAGGTTTTTGGGCTTGTCCCAAGTTTATTGGGCTTATCCCCAGATTGTTGGGCTTGTCCCCAGTTGCTAACTCTTCTCTTATATTGGCTTAGTCCCAAGTTATGTTCCATTTCAGGTTTTTGAAGCTAAACAACTAAGGATCCTTGATCCTAACCTTTTATTAAGGTTTGTCTTTTGGTTATCCTGATTGTAAGTATTGAAGGTTTAGGATCTTAACTTGGATTCTCAGGTATGATCCTTAATCACCTTAATTTTATTCTTTATTTGTTTAAGTGACCCTTATTCTTTGACAACAGGTTACATGATCCTTAAGTTATATCACTTTTTTGAATTTTTCGATTATAGGATATTTGATCCTTGATCATATCCTAAACTTTTTGACATAATCTACTAAACTTTTGTTCTTAACTCATGGATTCAAACAAAATGCATCATAACAATTGAAAGGTAAAGTATTCACAAATATAACAACACATAAGATAGTCAAAAGATTAAGCTTTTATTTATTTAGCAAAAGGTTAACCCTCTAAAGGTTGTCAAAATTACCTACCCCAAGCATCTACCAGCAATCCGTGGCCCATCCGCTGGGGTAGGTAAAGGGTGTCCATGATAATAAGTTCTAATAAGTGCAGGAATAAAAAGACGGTGGGATCACAATGGCTTCATCCCCCAAATAGAGGATCCCTCCATCATTTGTTATCCTACCTATTGTCTGAAGGATCAGTGATCCTTAAACCTAAGAACTATTGTTTAGAGTTATTACAGACCCACCATTGTTCAAAAACATCAACAATAAAAAAAACTGCCAAACCATAAAAAATGGGCTCCGGCCGCATCTAGATAAATCCATCATCGCCCATTGTTACTGCCTACACCTTCGCTGCATCACCACCAGCCGCTGCATCGTCAGCCTGATCCTTCAACCTGCTGTCACTAGCCTCGATTGCCAGGACCTCTTCAGTCTCCTCCTCGTCATCCAGATCTTCAAGCCTCTTCTTCCAGCCCTCTTGGTCCCAGACAGTCCTGTCAAAGTTGGGATCCTCAGCTTCCTTTGCTATCTGCAGTTTGATCTTGAGTATGGAAATTGTGGCAGAAAGCTTAGCACCCTCCATCATTTCAGCCTTCTCCTGATCAGCAGTGATGTGGGCCATGACTAGCTGCTTTTTCGCCAAGTTGAGCTCCTTCTCGAGGGTAGAGATGGTTTGATCCTTAGCTAGGAACAGCTTTTGGAAGTCCAGCTCCTTTTGTTCAGCCTCTTCAACATAGGAATCCATAAGCATATGGATCTCAGCAAATTTCTACAAAAGATTGACACGCATCAGGATCCATTATCCTTAATATTGGTAGAACAGATTTAAGGATCAAGGATCCTTACCTCAGAGATGTATTCCTCAAACTGATGCTGGAGGAGAGGCAGGCCTTCAAGAGTGTCAGCGGTTTTCCTCTTCTTTCCACCCTTGCCTTTGGTGCTGACAGCCCTGGGATTTGGGATGCTGGGACTAGAACCAGCTTGTCTCTTGGCAAACTTGGAAGGAACGTATGCATCAAGGTCACTGACGCTGAAGCGAGAGGCTGATTTTGCAGACTTTCCAGCACCTACAAGTGGCAAACAACAGATACGTATCCTTATTTTATTTCTATTTAAATATTTAATTATGCATAGATGAGAATACTTACTTGACATGGTGACTGAACCAGAGGATACTTCTTGGGAATCATTTGTTTTGGCCTGGAATGTTCTAACAGCAGGATCAAGGTCCCAAAAGGCAGCGATCCTTTCTTTTGTTGCAGGTGATTCAATGAGATGAGGGACTGAAATAGCTGCACAATAGAAACAGAAGATGATCAGTTATCCTTAAAATAAACAGAATCACCCTATGATCCTTCTGTTTTGGTCAAAAATCAAGCAATGACAATGTAACCAAACTTTCTGTTGTGAGGTATGATGCTTGAATTGATGAACAACAATAAGGATCACTCAGAAATGAAATGAACAAGTGACACAAAGATTTATACGAGGAAAAAGCCCTTGATCAATGAATGATCTCCGGCATAAAAAACCCCGGGTGATGGAAACTACCGATCACCAACTCAAATTAAACAATAAATCTATTACAACTTCGGATGATAGCGAGCTAACTACAAGGATTACTATAGTGTATTGTGTAAAAAAGTGTGTAATCACCAAGTGAGTTAACGAGAGCAGGTGAGAGCAGTTGTACGAGTGTGTGTGTGTAGCCAAAAATAGCTAAGTGTTTTCTAATTAGCTCGCTACCCCTTTAAAAATGGAAAATATCTACTCTAACTAACATTCCGCAAATGGTGCAAGTCTTCCACGACTCCATAACGTCCACTTCTGGCCAAGCACGTGTGGAATAAACATAGAATATGCTCCAGGAATATCGCCAAGACCAAGTCCAAGTTGATACTCCTGCAAAACAATTTCGAATCCAAAGTAGACAACCGTTAGTACAAGGATCCTTATGATGATCCATGATCCTGATCCTGCAACACTTCTGAGGATCACTACTTCAGACAGAATTGAGGATCACTAAACCCAACAGTAAATGAGGATCACTGATCATTTAGAAATCCACCCCTAACAATTGCCCCCAAAATATAAGGAGTAATTATGTAAATAAATGATTTATATTTTGTTCTTATCCATAACAAATTAACGGATAACTAGCCATTGGAGTCGGACTAGCCGTTACGAGTATGACGTCACTGAGGTGACTATCCTGCAAAATCATCATTATAAATAGGAGTTAGAGATAGGGATCAATTCGCTTTTAAATTCAAGAGAAACTCCCTTTAAATTCATATCCGAAAATCAATCAGGTATCTCTCTTCCTTTTCTTCCTTTACGTTTTCTTTCTCTGCTCCTTCTTTCTCTTCTTCAAGATGATGTTAAGATCCTCCCCTGCTAAGGATCACAAGAAGGACAGTCCTCTTAAGAGCCAGGGGATCATCAAAGATTCAGCGAATGAAAGGTGCTGCTTCAATGATCCGCAAATAGACGGAATCCGGCATTGCTTTCCGGCGAACACCTATTTCAAACCGTTTGACCCTACTGTTCTAAGTGATTACGTTTCTGAAACTTGGGTAGCCTTCCCGGTCACACCGTTCACAATAGGATACACATATCCTTTCCGTGAATTCACCCAGTCTTTCTTTTCTCTTACCGGCATCTCCTATATTCAAGCTATGCCAATGATCTGGAGGGTCTTATATACCCTCGAAAGGATCATTGAGCAAGAAGAAATTACTCTAGGAATGTCGGAGTTGGCAGAGATGTATGATCTCACCACATTTGGATCCCACCGCTATCTATTCAAGCGTAAACCCGGTGAAGAGCATCCCATCTTTAAAGCCACTAAGAATGATACAAACTGGAAACGGCGATTTTTCTTTGTCAGAAGGGATTCTATCCCGGATGGAAAGAATCTGCCAAGGAAGTGGAGCACCCATGGTAGGATATAGGATCCTGAGGAGGATCACCAGATAACCTTGTTTTTGTATACTAACATCCTTTTGTTTCTGTTGTACAGCTATCTCTGTTTCGCATCTTATACCTTCACCTGCCACCAAGGAAAGGCTCGCTGCTTTCAGAAGACTTGATCCTGCAACAAGGTCATTCAAAACAAACACCCAGGATTCACAAGAAGTATCCTCAGGTTCTGTCACTATGTCAAGTAAGTATCCTGTATTTTGAATAGTCAAATATTTAAATTAATAGTTGAATAGGATTAGGATACTTATCTGTTTTGAATGTGTAGGCGCTGGGAAATCCTCAAAATCTGCCTCCAAGTTTAACATCACTGATCTTGACAATGTTAGATCCTCCAAGAAAAAGTCTGCTGCTAGCCCTCCGTTGTAATCCCCAAGGCTACCACTTCAAGGGGAAGAGGTGGAAAGAAAAGAAAAACCTCTGAAGCTGACAACCTTCAAGGCCTGCCTCTGATCCGCCATCAATTCCTCGAGTACTTTAATGATGTAAGGATCACTGACTTAGGTTGGCTATCCTACCCTCTTGAGGATCATATGATCCTAACTTTGCATTGTCTTGTTTGCAGAAATTTGCTGAAATTGAGGATTACGTTGGGAATGTTGAAGAGCTAGAGGAGAAACACTCTGATCTCCAAAAAGTAGCAATGCTCAAAGACCTCAAGATCGCTTCCCTTGAAAAGGATCTCAATGACGCCAAAGCTCAAACAGCTGCCATTCTGATCAATTTTGATTATGAGAAGAGCGAGATCACGGAGGATGCTAAGGTCTCCGCTGCCATTGCCATGTACAAGACCAAGCTACAAATGGCTCAAGAAGCTCAGGATCCCGCCTTTGATAGGAGCAGCTGGGACATGGAAGGCTGGAAGGCCAGGCTGGCTGAGTTGGAGGATGAGGATGAGGCTGACGAGGTCCTGGCAATCGAGGCTAGTGGTAGTGGCAAGGATCAAGCGAAGGATACTGGAGCTGGAGGGGATGATGATGCAGCAAAGGCATAGGCTGCAGGAATGGGCTATGAAGGACATTTCTAGACGTAGCCGGAGCCCATTTTTTAGTTTGGTTATGGTTTTTATTTTGATGATGTTTTGATGAACAATGGTTGGTCTGTACTTAAACAATAGTAATTAGGGCTAAGGATCATAGATCCTTTGAACAATAGGTAGGATTACAAATGGTGGAGGGATCCTCTGTTTTGGGGATGAAGCCATTGTGATCCTGCCGTCTTTTGATTCCTGCACTACCAAGACCCTTAGACAATGGACACCCTTTACCTACCCCAGCGGATGGGCCACGTATTTCTGGTAGATGCTCGGGGTAGGTAATTTTGACAACCTTAAGGGGTTTAACCTTTTGTGAATAAAATAACTTTAACTTTTTGGCTTATCATGTGTTGATATTTTACTTTCCAACTGTTGTGATGTTTATTTTGTTTAAGCTTATCAAGTAGGGAAAAATTTAAGAAATATCCCCAAAAAGTTTAGGATATGATCAAGGATCACATATTCCATCGCCGATTAGTTTTGAAAAGTTATATAGTTTAAGGATCACAAGTTCAGTTGTCAAAAGATAAGGGTTACTCAAATAAATAATGAATAGAAACAAAATAGTTAAGGGTCATACCTGAGAATCCAAGTTAGGATCCTAACCTTTAACAGTTGTAAACAGGATAATCCAAAAGACAAACCTTAGTAAAAGGTAAGGATCAAGGATCCTTGGTCATTTATCTCCAAAAACCTGAAATAAGGTACAACTTGGGACTAAGCCAACATATGATAAGAGTTAGTAACTGGGGATAATCCCAACAATTCTGGGGACAAGCCCAATATACTGGGGACAAGCCCAAAGGATAACTGGGGACAAGCCCAAAGGATAACTGGGGACAAACCCAAAGGATAACCGGGGACAAGCCCAAAGGATAACCGGGGACAAGCCCAAAGGATAACCGGGGACAAGCCCAAAGGATAACCGGGGACAAGCCCAAAGGATCGTGTGTAAAATGGAGTATGGCCCTCACTGGCGACTATCCAAACTTAGTGACATGAAAATGCCAAAACCTTAGCTAACGTGAAAACATTAGAAACCTTAGGAACGGATGTATGGTACGTCTACCATTATACGTAGGATCCTGAATATAGCCAGCACAATGAAATTGTCAGCCCCTAAAGCGAGTACTGGTCCCATTGCCATGAACTATACCAGGATCATCGTGCGCTACTGGCGAAACTGGGGACAGGCCCAAACTGGGGACTAGCCCAAATAACTGGGGTCAAGCCCAAATAACTGGATACTTCTGTGGATACTCAATCCTTAGTTAAGGATACCTGAACCTTCAAAACTCAGAATCAAGTGAAAGGAGGATAAAGGATGCAGGATCCTTATCCTTATATAATAGAATAAGAGAATGAAATAGTTTGAGATTAGAATATTACCAAAATGAGGATTGTCTATTCGGTGAGGATCCTTCAAGGATACTTGTCAAGTGAGGATCATGGATCCTTATCACATAAAGTATTTCTTCAAGTGGACATCATTCCAAGCTCTTGGTAGCAAATCACCTTCCATTGTTAGCAATCGATATGCCCCCTTTCCTGCCTCAGCTTCAATCAAGTAAGGGTCTTCCCACTTTGGTGCCAACTTTCCATCAGCAGGATTGGTGGTATTCTGAAATGCTTTTCTTAGCACCATATCACCAACTTGGAATTTCCTGATCCTGACATTTTTGTTGTAAGCTCCAGCCATCCTTTGTTGATAACTGGCCATCCTTATCCTTTCCAAGTCCCTGATTTCTTCTATAGTATCCAGGTCTTGAACCAAGTTTTCAGCATTTTATTCAGGATCACGAATGCTTGTTCTTGTAGTTGGAACCACCATCTCTGTAGGGATCACTGATTCTGCCCCAAATACCAAAGAAAATGGAGTTTGGCCTGTAGCATTCTTAGGAGTTGTCCTATCAGCCCAAAGCACATAAGGTAGTTCTTCTGCCCATTTTCCTTTCTTGGATCCAAGCTTATTCTTCAAATTGTTGATGATGATCTTGTTGGATGATTCTGCCTGACCATTAGCTTGTGGGTGGACTGGTGTCGATGTTATCATCTTTATCCCCCAACTGTCACAAAAGTTAGTGGTTCTATTCCCAATAAATTGGGATCCATTATCACAAATAATCTCAGAAGGGATACCAAATCTAGTAATAATGTTTCTTTTAATAAAGGATATAACTTCCTTTTCTCTGACTTGAGCAAAGGCTTCAGCCTCTATCCACTTAGAGAAGTAATCAGTCATAGCAAGCATGAACACTTTTCCACCAGGTGCCTTAGGAAGCTTTCCAACTATATCCATTCCCCATCTCATGAATGGCCTGGAAGAGGATATAGGATGCAAGAGCTCTGCTGGTTGGTGAAGGATATTACTATACCTCTGACAAGGATCACACTTCTTGGCATACTCCACAGCATCCTTCTTCATAGTGGGCCAATAGTATCCTGTCCTCAGGATCCTTGAGAATAATGCCATGCCCCCAGTGTGGTTTCCACAATCTCCTTCCGGGAAATCCTTTAGGACTTCTTGGATTTCAGGATCCTCAATGCATCTTAAATATGGTCCTGCAAGAGATCGTTTGTACAACATATTATTCAATATTGTAAATTAAGATACCTTGATTTTGAAAGCCCTAGGGTTTTCTCCTGTAGGAATCTCTCCATGTTTTATGTATCTCATAATTGGAAGGATCTATGATCCTGAATGAGATTGAGTATCATCACTAGGGATGATTGCAAAATCCTCTCCTATCTCCATAGCCACATGATCCTCGATAGCCGAGGTTAGGATATGGATAATAGGGATCTTGATATCCTCCGGGATCTTCAAGGATGATCCTAAATTGGCTAATGCATCTGCCTCTGCATTCTCTTCCCTTGGTACCTGTGTCAAACTAAAGGATACAAAAGAGAGTGCCAATTCTTTGACTATCTCCAAATATTTGATTAGCTTTTCACCTTTAACAGCATAGGATCCATTAAAGTGATTAGTGATCAGTAAAGAATCTACATGTACCTCAAGATACCTGATCCTCATATGTTTTGCAATTTGCAAACCAGCTATCAAGGCTTCATACTCAGCCTCATTGTTGGTAGTTTGAAATTCACAAGCTATGGAGTGGGGTATTATATCCCCCTGTGGCGATTTTAGTAGTATTCCAAGCCCTGTTCCGTTTACTTTGGAGGATCCATCAGTGAACAGTACCCAAGGATCCTTGGTTTCTTCAAGCTGTTGGACTTCTAATTCAGCCTCCTTTTGCAAATCACTACTAAAATCTGCCACAAAGTCAGCTAAGGCTTGGGATTTGATGGCAGTCCTTGGTTCATATCTTATATTATATGCACTAAGCATTACTGCCCACTTAGCCATCCTTCCTGACATTTCAGGTTTCCTGAGAACATTCTTAATTGGGAAATTAGTCTTAACAATAATTTCATGAGTCTAAAAATAATGGCTTAATTTAGTAGATGCCATAATTAATGCAAGGATAATTTCTCTAAGTGTGAATACCTGGATTCAGCATCAAGTAAACTCTTACATACATAATAAATAGGATGTTGTGTACCTTGGTGATCCTTAACAAGGACCGCACTTACTGCTTTTGAGGATACTGCTAGGTACAAGGATAATACATCCCCTTTTTCCGGTTTCATCAAGGCCGGGGCTGAGGATAGGTAATCTTTAAGAGCTTTGAGGGCACCTTCATGCTTCTCAGTCCATTCAAATTTCTTGTTCTTCCTCAGGATATCATAGAATTACTTACACTTTTCTGAGGATTTGGATATGAATTTGTTCAAGGCTGCGATCCTGCCTGTCAATCTTTGCACATCCTTAGCATTGGCAGGAGATTTGATATTCACTATAGCCTTAATTTGTTATGGACTTGCTTCAATGCCCCTCTTTGTTACCATATATCCTAAGAATTTACCTGCCTTCACACCAAAATGACACTTAGAAGGATTAAGTTTCATATTATATTTATCAAGGATATTGAATGCTTCCTCCAAGTCTTTAAGGTGATCCTCAGCCTTCTTGGACTTAACCACCATGTCATCAATATAGACATCCATAGTGTGTCCAATTTGTTCCTTGAACATCATATTGACTAGCCTTTGATAAGTAGCACCTGCATTCCTTAATCCAAATGGCATAGCAATATAACAGTATATACTAGTTGGGGTCATAAAGGTTGTATCCTCTTGATCAGATGGTTCCATCTGAATTTGTTGAAATCCAGATGAAGCATCCATAAAAGTCAACAATTCATGACCCGTGGTAGCATCCACCATGGAGTCAATGTGGGGTAATGGGAAAGGATCCTTGGGACATGCCTTGTTTAAATCTGTAAAATCGACACATACCCTCCACTTTCCATTTTTCTTTTGAACAACAACCACATTGGCTAACCATCTTGGATACTTGACCTCTTTTATCATACCTGCCCGAAGTAGTTTATCTACCTCTTCCTGGATAATAGCATTCCTTTCAGGTGCAAACTTCCTCCTCTTTTGATGTATAGGCTTGAATGACCTGTCAATGCCAAGTTTATGAGTAATTATATCCTTAGATATACCTGTCATGTCTTCATGTTTCCAGGCAAAGGTGGTTTTCCTTCTTTTGAGGAAGGATATTAGCTCCCGTTCAATATCGCTAAGGATCCTTGATCCTATGAAGATCTTGGATTCAGGATCATTAGGATCCATGAGGATTTCTGTCACACCCCCAAAATCCACCATGCGGAGTTCCACCGCTTGGAGGCGTGACGTGACCAGGATCGAGCCACCAATCATAGTGAACAACGTACTTAAGTAAATAAAGACAACCACAATACGATTGGTGACCAAAAGCTAGTTAACCAAGTTTTTAATTTAGACAGCGGAAGCATAAACGTAAAGTTCAAAACATAAGTTCGCAGTTCATAAGTTTAAAGTCCAACACATAGGTTTAATAAGTTCATAATGTTTTAAACATTAAACACTGGACATAACCGTCCGCACACCACAACGACTCCTTCCTCGTGCAAGCTCCAAATGTTTAGCGACCTGTAAGGCATGTAACAACGAGTCAGCAACAAAGTTGAGTGAATTCACAGTTGGTTGTTTAGTTATAGTGTTCGTGAATCATTTGTTCATTTCGTAAACCAAGTATCTTAGTTATCTGTATCGCGGTTTCCCAAACATGTTTGCGATGATTAGTGGTCGGATCGCGGTTTTCAAAACATGTGTGCGATGATTAGTGGCCGTATCGCGGTTTCCCAAACATGTGTGCGAAGATTAGTGGGGGCTTCCCATGTGTCGACTAGTCGTGTTTGTACGTGCCCTTCTTGATCCAAGGACCGTAGCGAGTGTGAGTGTACGTAGGTTTTACGTACGTGCCCTTCAATCCGAGGACGGTGAAAAGTAGTTTAATAGTAATGATATTACGAGTAGTTATTCAAATCCCATTCCCAACCCACCGGGAATCCCATGCCTTAGAAAGTGTGTGAACTCACCTCGGTTTGCTCGGTTAGGTTCTCAAATATAGTTAACAGTCAAGTTCGGTCAATCACGCCCTAATAAGGTATGGATAACAATCAGTTTCTCATGCATAACACGTATCCTACGTATGGTTTATTTGCACATTACTTCGTCCACATAACAGGTACACACTTTAACGATTTATGCCCATATAAACTTCCCATCTATTCCCCACTCATAAACAGACATACGATATTGCACGTATCACATATAACATGTTAGATCATTCACCGATAGCATACTCGACATTTAGACACGCAAGTCACAACTTATGTCAATTCAGCATTAATATTCAAAACTAGCTGTTTTCGGACATTTAAATAAAATAGTTAAATTATTCCAAAAATTCCCAAATTTTTACAGGATGTCTTAAACGTTCCATATTTTATTGTGTAAAAATATTGGGGTCCGGTTCATTACCAATATTTTATAGAAAATCGTTTACCGAACTGTGATCAGATTTGTCACATTCTGATCACAGTTTACGGAATAATTCGTCTAAAATTCCTCGGAAGTCCGTTTGACAAAATTCCAGTTCGAGGGTTACAAATACATCAGTGACTATCTATGGTATGAATTTTAGGGGCTGGTTCAATTCAGGTTTCAGATTACGACCGAAAACGTACAGCCCATTTTACTGCAGTAAAAATCAGCCTTAGCTGCTGTCACGAAAACAGACTTTTAAAATAGTAAACGACCTCAAAAAAAAATACGATTCCAGCGCCATTTTCTTCGTTTTTCGAAAAGACCCGATTTAGGCTTCAGAAATTCCGTTTTTCGATTTGTTAAAGTCTGTTTACGGCCTGTTGAATGCGGCTGAAAAAGTACATCAGAATGTTGTTTCGTGGTTTAAGCATTACTAAATCGCATCAACGAGTGTCCGAACAATGGATTTAACAAGAAACCAACAATCAACCATCAAGTATGATTTAACCAACCCTCAAACCAACAAGATTCCGCTTCATGATTCAGACATAAGTAAACTTTTATGTAACTTTTGTAATCTTTACTTTTGTTTAACATCTTCTAGTCTTTTGTTCTTTTAGTGATTTAAACAACACATCATACTACAAATCATAGTTTCGAACAAGATGAAACCAAGTGTAAGGAAACTTACTACTAGCCTCTAGCTAGGGACGAATCTATTGAGGAGGATGATGAGAAAAGATGAAGAACAAGCAAGACAAAGCTCTTCTTGAAGCTCCACAAGTAGTAACCTTCTTGAATCACCTTCTAAACTTAATGGAACTTGTAAAATGGAAGAGATGGTGTGAAAGTGAGGGTGATGGTGATGGTGGCAGTTTTGTGGGAACCGAAAGTGAGAGAGAGGAGAGTGAGGATGGAGTGTCAATCTTGTGAATGATTTGTGTAAGAGAATGATATCCTTATAAGATCACCTCATATATCTTGGACACTTCCACAAGCCAAGATCCAATAAACAAATAAGATAAAATCTTTGCCTAATATTTGAAGTATGGTGAGAATGTGGGGTGGGTCCACCAAGGACCGAATTCGGTTTTTATGGGGGGGGGGGGGGGTTGGATGTAACTTTGTGACTAGGTGGGTAAGTGCTAGTTATAATTCAAGTAGCTTGTTTATGTAAGTTAGTTATTGAATTTTTGGTGGGTGTCATGACAAACGGGGATCAAGACTAGCCAAAAATAATAAAACAATGTACTTGACAAATATTTGGTGTCCCGGGTAAGGTCCGGTTGTTCGGTCGGATACTGTTCCGTTAAAGTGTTTAATTGTACCGTAAAGTGTCTTATTTATATATTTTTGTAACGAAATAAATTCCTAACACATAGGAAAATATACCAGACCATTTAGTGACTTTTCTGTATACTACCAGTATGTTAACATGCTCATGTAAGTATAACTCAGTAATCAGAGAGCAGTTAAATATTTCAACACAGTCACCAAGCACTTAAATTATTATTAAATAAATTGTACGGAATACATGTAAATTGAGGGTTGTCACATTCTCCCCCTGTTAAGAGAATTTCGTCCCGAAATTTAGCGCGTGGTTACTGAGGAAGCTAGTTAAGTTGCGTTGTTTTCCTGATTTTCCTGGGGTGTCACATCATCCCCCCGTTGATTTGGAATTTCGTCCCGAAATTCTAAAGTAGCTTCAGCCTCAGTAGTGGTTGCGTTTTTCTTAAACAGTTGGGGATACTTGAGTTTCATTTGGTCTTCTCATTCCCAGGTATACTCTGGGCCACGACGAGCATTCCAACGAACTCGAACCAGAGGTATCCTGGTATGCTTGAGGATCTTAACATCTCGATCCGTAATCTCTACAGGTTCCTCGACGAATCGCAGCTGGTCGTCGATAGTGAGTTCCTTTAGAGGAACTATGAGGGTCTCATCTGACAGACACTTCTTCAGATTCGACACATGGAAAACATTGTGAACTCCGTTGAGTTCTTCAGGTAGATCCAACCTGTAGGCGACCTTGCCAATTTTCTCAATGACTTCGAATGGTCCGACATAACGCGGATTGAGTTTACCTCGTTTGCCAAAGCGAACTACACCTTTCCAAGGTGAGACTTTGAGTAGCACTCGATCCCCAACCTGGAGCTCGAGTGGTTTTCTTCCCTTATCAGCATAGCTTTTCTGACGGTCACGAGCTGCCGCCATTCGCTGTCTTATCTGAGTAATTTTCTCGGTGGTATCTACCACAAGTTCTGGGCTAGTGATTTGGCTGTCACCAACTTCTACCCAACAGAGAGGTGATCGGCATTTGCGTCCGTACAATGCCTCAAATGGAGCGGCTTGGATGCTGGTGTGGTAGCTGTTGTTGTACGAAAACTCCACTAGCGGGAGGTGCCTTTCCCAGCCATTACCAAAATCGATTACACATGCCCTAAGCATGTCTTCAAGGGTTTGGATGGTGCGTTCAGATTGCCCATCCGTCTGCGGGTGATAAGCGGTGCTCATATCTAAACGTGAGCCAAAGGACTTGTGCATTGCTTGCCACAGTTCAGAAGTAAAACGTGCGTCACGATCAGATATAATAGAGGTTGGCACTCCGTGCCTTGATACCACTTCCTTTAGATAAATGTCTGCAAGAGTAGAAAACTTATCCGTTTCTTTGATAGCCAGAAAATGGGCAGACTTGGTCAGTCGATCTACGATCACCCAAATGGTATCGTTTCCGCGTTGAGATCTGGGCAGGCCGGTCACGAAATCCATGGAAATTTGCTCCTATTTCCATTTCGGGATCTCCGGTTGTTGAAGTGGGCCTGATGGTTTCTGATATTCAGACTTGACTCTAGCACAAGTCAAGCACTTACTAACGTAGGTTGCTATGTGAGCTTTCATGCCAGGCCACCAATACGTAGTCTTGAGGTCGTGGTACATCTTGTCCGAACCAGGGTGTACCGAATAACGAGACTTATGTGCTTCATCCATCACAAGCTCGCGTAGGTTTCCATACAGTGGGACCCAGATACGCCCTGTTACATAGTAAGCGCCGTCTTCCTTTTGTTCTAGCCGCTGCCTCGATCCTCGTAGGGATTCAGCCCTGATGTTTTCTGCTTTCAATGCTTCGACCTGAGCATCGCGAATCTGAGCGGGAAGGTTAGATTGGATGGTAAGCTGTAGGGCACGTACACGCCTAGGTATGGTATCCTTCCGACTGAGGACGTCGGCCACAATATTGGCTTTACCTGGATGATACTTGATAGCGCATTCATAATCATTCAAGAGTTCGACCCATCGGCGTTGTCGCATGTTTAACTCCTTTTGCTTGAAGATATGCTCGAGACTCCTGTGATCGGTGTAAATGGTGCACTTGGTAACGTACAGGTAATGTCTCCATATCTTAAGCGCGAATACAACTACTCCCAGCTCCAGATCGTGAGTAGTGTAATTTCTTTCGTGAACCTTGAGTTGGCGTGATGCGTAGGCAATGACCTTGTCACGTTGCATCAACAAGTAACCAAGTCCTTGGATGGAAGCATCGCAATAAACCACGAAATCATCGGTGCCTTCGGGCAATGAGAGGATAGGCGCGCTACAAAGTCTATCCTTTAGATGTTGAAATGCGGACTCTTGTGCATCACCCCAACGATAGATGACACCCTTCTGAGTCAGTGAAGTGAGAGGTTGCGCAATCTTGGAGAAGTCTTTGATAAACCTTCTGTAATATCCTGCCAAACCCAAGAATTGGCGGATTTCTTTTGGTGTGCGGGGTGCAGGCCAGTTCTTGATTGAGTCAACCTTGGATGGATCAACATGAATCCCATCCTTGTTTACCACATGGCCTAGAAAGTGGACTTCGCGAAGCCAGAAGTCACATTTCGAAAACTTGGCATACAACTGTTCTTTTCGAAGAAGTTCCAACATAAGACGTAGATGCTGCTCGTGTTCCTCCTGACTCTTAGAATAGATCAGGATATCGTCGATGAACACAATAACGAACTTATCCAGGTAAGGCTTGCACACTCGGTTCATGAGATCCATGAAGACCGCTGGTGCATTCGTCAGCCCGAATGGCATAACCAGGAACTCGTAATGGCCATAACGAGTTCTGAATGCTGTTTTGGAGACGTCCTCATCTCGGACCCTCAGCTGATGGTATCCCGATCTCAAGTCAATCTTGGAGTAATAGCTCGACCCTTGCAACTGGTCGAATAAGTCATCAATACGTGGAAGAGGATAACGATTCTTCACAGTCACCTTGTTAAGCTCGCGATAGTCAATACACATTCTGAAAGTACCATATTTCTTCTTCACGAATAGTACTGGAGCACCCCAGGGCGAAGAGCTAAGACGTATAAAACCCTTTTCCAAGAGTTCTTGTAGTTGTGTAGACAGTTCTTCGAGTTCTGATGGAGCTAGACGATATGGTGCTCGAGCTACTGGCGCTGCTCCAGGAGCTAGCTCGATTTGAAATTCAACTTGGCGGTGAGGCCGAAGACCAGGTAATTCCTCAGGAAATACCTCGGGAAAATCGCGCACAATAGGAATGTCTTCAATTCTCTTTTCTTTCGTTGATGTGTCAGTAACTAGGGCTAGAATGGCAGTGTGGCCCTTTCGCAAACATTTCTGGGCCTTAAGGAAAGAGATGATGCCTTCGACAGCACCACTCTTGTCGCCACGAATCACAAGAGGGTCTTCACCAGAACGAGGAATGCGGACGATTTTCTCCTTGCAAACAATCTCCGCTTGATGATGGGATAACCAATCCATCCCAACAATGACGTCAAAACTACCAAGTGTGATAGGAACAAGTTCGATAGGGAAAGTCTGACCAGCTAAGACGAGGCTACACCCTTTAACTACATGTGTGGCTTCAAGACTTTTACCATTTGCTAGCTCTACCGCGTGTTTGGTGTTCAAAAGTGTTGGGGTACGTTTAAGCATTTGGCTAACCTTTAAGGACACATAACTAGTATCGGCACCCGAATCGAATAAAACAGTAACAAAGAAGTCATCCAGAAGAAACTTACCCATCACAACGTTGGGATCGTTCCTTGCATCACCCTGACCAATCACGAAAGCACGACCCCTTGCTCCATTACCATTGTTGTTACCCCCGTTGTTGCCTCCATTGTTGTTCCCGTTTCCCTGGTTGTTGTTGTTGTTCTGATTCTGGTTAAGCCGGGGACAGTTCTTCTTAAAGTGGCCTTCATCGCCACACTGAAAGCATCCTTTATTTCCCTGCTGATGCTGCTGCTGGTGGTTCTGTGGGGCTTGTTGTTGTTGGCGATTCTGATTCGCAGGACGCGGGCTCCTGCAATCCCTAGCTTCATGACCCAACTTGTGACATCTCTGACAACGACCTTTGTTGCACTGACCACTATGGTGTCTGTTACATTTGTTGCACTTTGGGTGGTTTCCTCGATACCCACCCTGTCCTTGATTACCGGAGGATTGCTGACCCGGACTCTGGTAGTCGTCAGTCCTTCGCTGCTGAGACTGACCCGAAGCAGAACCCTTACTGGAGTTTCCATCCCATTTTCGCTTGTTGTCGGTAAGTACATCAGAAGTAGCTGTAGCACTGATACGTTTGGGTAGCCTGTTTTGCTCCACCGCCTGGTCGGTGAGACGATGAGCCAACTTGATAATTTGCTGAATGGTACCCAGGTTGGCTGAAGTTACGTGACTTTGAATTGCTGGTACAAGGCCCTTGAGGTACAGCTCAATTCGTTTGATGGGAGGGTCCACCATAGTTGGACACAGGATGGCCAGCTCGTTTGACCTCTTAGTATACGCCTCAATCTCAGACCCCGTCATCTTCAGATTGTAAAATTCCACTTCTAGCTTGTGGATGTCATCCCGACTACAGTACTCCTCCTTGATCAGCTCTTTAAAACCATTCTAGGGTGTGGCATTAGCAACTGCCAGTCCTAGTAGTTGAACCTGCGCCTTCCACCAGGTTAACGCAGCTCCTTCAAGTGTTCCGGTAGCATATTTCACCCTACGGTCTTCGGGGCATTCGCACATCACGAAAACTGACTCAAGCTTTTCAAACCAGTGAAGAAGGCCCACTGCTCCTTCGGTGCCCCTGAAAGTAGTAGGTCGGCAGTCCATGAATGTTTTGAATGTGCACACAGGAGGCTGAGCATGTTGACCTGTTGCGCGAGAATAAAAGACAAAGTTAAGCACGAGGGTTGGTTTGCGAAGGTAGGATCTAAACATCCTAAGGTGAGTTGATATGACAGGTTATACCTCCTGCAGGGACAGCTGCGAGTGCCTCAGCAACTCGTTCGTTGATCAAAGCCGTCAGCTGGGCTTGAGTTAGGTTCAAACGTCCACCCATGATCTTCACAACGAAACAACGTAGGTGAGAAAAGTGTCGCGAAAGTGCGTAAGTGTGTGACGACAATAGAGAGTAAGCACACAAGGTTTCAATAGTAATTATCACATTATCTAATGCACAGTGAGAACTATCTAACCGATAATATAACATAAATCATACCACTTATGGTGTCGAGTCTTGCACGTGGAGCGAAGCGTCGTTGTGGATCGTTGAGCACTGTACAGGTTATAGTCTGGTTTTATCAAAAAGCTTTTCCCTTTTTAAAACCAAGTTCACTATAACCAATGGCTCTGATACCAATCTGTCACACCCCCAAAATCCACCTGCGGGGTATCACCGCTTGGAGGCGTGACATGACCAGGATCGAGCCACCAATCATACTGAACAACGTACTTAAGTAAATAAAGACAACCACAATACGATTGGTGACCAAAAGCTAGTTAACCAAGTTTTTAATTTAGACAGCGAAAGCATAAACGTAAAGTTCAAAACATAAGTTCGCAGTTCATAAGTTTAAAGTCCAACACATAGGTTTAATAAGTTCATAATGTTTTAAACATTAAACACTGGACATAACCGTCCGCACACCACAACGACTCCTTCCTCGTGCAAGCTCCAAATGTTTAGCGACCTGTAAGGCATGTAACAACGAGTCAACAACAAAGTTGAGTGAATTCACAGTTGGTTGTTTAGTTATAGTGTTCGTGAATCATTTGTTCATTTCGTAAACCAAGTATCTTAGTTATCTGTATCACGGTTTCCCAAACATGTTTGCGATGATTAGTGGTCGGATCGCGGTTTTCAAAACATGTGTGCGATGATTAGTGGCCGTATCGCGGTTTCCCAAACATGTGTGCGAAGATTAGTGGGGGCTTCCCATGTGTCGACTAGTCGTGTTTGTACGTGCCCTTCTTGATCCAAGGACCGTAGCGAGTGTGAGTGTACGTAGGTTTTACGTACGTGCCCTTCAATCCGAGGACGGTGAAAAGTAGTTTAATAGTAATGATATTACGAGTAGTTATTCAAATCCCATTCCCAACCCACCGGGAATCCCATGCCTTAGAAAGTGTGTGAACTCACCTCGGTTTGCTCGGTTAGGTTCTCAAATATAGTTAACAGTCAAGGTCGGTCAATCACGCCCTAATAAGGTACGGATAACAATCAGTTTCTCATGCATAACACGTATCCTACGTATGGTTTATTTGCACATTACTTCGTCCACATAACAGGTACACACTTTAACGATTTATACCCATATAAACTTCCCATCCATTCCCCACTCATAAACAGACATACGATATTGCACGTATCACATATAACATGTTAGATCATTCACCGATAGCATACTCGACATTTAGACACGCAAGTCACAACTTATGTCAATTCAGCATTAATATTCAAAACCGGCTGTTTTCGGACATTTAAATAAAATAGTTAAATTATTCCAAAAATTCCCAAAATTTACAGGATGTCTTAAACGTTCCATATTTTATTGTGTAAAAATATCGGGGTCCGGTTCATTACCAATATTTTATAGAAAATCGTTTACCGAACTGTGATCAGATTTGTCACATTCTGATCACAGTTTACGGAATAATTCGTCTAAAATTCCTCGGAAGTCCGTTTGACAAAATTCCAGTTCGAGGGTTACAAATACATCATGAGGGTTACAAATACATCAGTGACTATCTATGGTATGAATTTTAGGGGCTGGTTGAATTCAGGTTTCAGATTACGACCGAAAACGTACAGCCCATTTTACTGCAGTAAAAATCAGCCTTAGCTGCTGTCACGAAACAGACTTTTAAAATAGTAAACGACCTCAAAAAAATACGATTCCAGCGCCATTTTCTTCGTTTTTCGAAAAGACCCGATTTAGGCTTCAGAAATTCCGTTTTTCGATTTGTTATAGTCTGTTTACGGCCTGTTGAATGCGGCTGAAAAAGTACATCAGAATGCTGTTTCGTGGTTTAAGCATTACTAAATCGCATCAACGAGTGTCCGAACAATGGATTTAACAAGAAACCAACAATCAACCATCAAGTATGATTTAACCAACCCTCAAACCAACAAGATTCCGCTTCATGATTCAGACATAAGTAAACTTTTATGTAACTTTTGTAATCTTTACTTTTGTTTAACATCTTCTAGTCTTTTGTTCTTTTAGTGATTTAAACAACACATCATACTACAAATCATAGTTTCGAACAAGATGAAACCAAGTGTAAGGAAACTTACTACTAGCCTCTAGCTAGGGACGAATCTATTGAGGAGGATGATGAGAAAAGATGAAGAACAAGCAAGACAAAGCTCTTCTTGAAGCTCCACAAGTAGTAACCTTCTTGAATCACCTTCTAAACTTAATGGAACTTGTAAAATGGAAGAGATGGTGTGAAAGTGAGGGTGATGGTGGCGGTTTTGTGGGAACCGAAAGTGAGAGAGAGGAGAGTGAGGATGGAGTGTCAATCTTGTGAATGATTTGTGTAAGAGAATGATATCCTTATAAGATCACCTCATATATCTTGGACACTTCCACAAGCCAAGATCCAATAAACAAATAAGATAAAATCTTTGCCTAATATTTGAAGTATGGTGAGAATGTGGGGTGGGTCCACCAAGGACCGAATTCGGTTTTTATGGGGGGGGGGTTGGATGTAACTTTGTGACTAGGTGGGTAAGTGCTAGTTATAATTCAAGTAGCTTGTTTATGTAAGTTAGTTATTGGATTTTTGGTGGGTGTTATGACAAACGGGGATCAAGACTAGCCAAAAATAATAAAACAATGTACTTGACAAATATTTGGTGTCCCGGGTAAGGTCCGGTTGTTCGGTCGGATACTGTTCCGTTAAAGTGTTTAATTGTACCGTAAAGTGTCTTATTTATATATTTTTGTAACGAAATAAATTCCTAACACATAGGAAAATATACCGGACCATTTAGTGACTTTTCTGTATACTACCAGTATGTTAACATGCTCATGTAAGTATAACTCAGTAATCAGAGAGCAGTTAAATATTTCAACACAGTCACCAAGCACTTAAATTATTATTAAATAAATTGTACGGAATACATGTAAATTGAGGGTTGTCACAATTTCCTTCAAATCTTGTTCTCTTGCCTCCAAGACATCTCTTGAAGGATACTTTAATTGCTATTGCTCCCTCGGTCTTGAGGATGGCTTCATTGAGGATGCATAACAATTCTTAGCCTCCTGTTGATCACTCTCAATTTTCACCACTCCCCATGGACTTGGAAGCTTTACACACTGATGATAGGTGGATGGGACTGCCTTCATGTCATGTATCCATGGCCTGCCAAGGATAACATTACAACATGATAAACAATCTATAACACAAAACTTTTGGTAAGAATGTAATCCTTCAATATAGATTGTGAGTTTGATGTCCCCCATTGTATTCTTAGTTTCTCCACTGAATCCCATAAGTACTGAGGATCTTGGGATAATATCAGACTCCGGGATATTCATCTTCTTGAGGACATCAAGCTGGATGATGTTCACAGAGCTTCCTCCATCTATAAGGATCCTGCGAACAAAGTGGTTAGAAATAAACAATGTAATTACAAGACCATCATGATGAGGATCCTGGACATCAACACGATCATCCTCATCAAAAGTTATGACTTTATCCTGGGTGACAACGGAGGTCCGGACGAGTCTGTCTCCATTATCCATCTTGGTTTCCTTAGCGTGTTTCTTTGCTGCTGAAAAGGATGTACCACAGATGTCAGATCCACAGGATTTGAAATTTATGACTTGTGCATCTGCTGGAGGAGCAGGAGCCCTTTCCGGGATCCTTTCAGGATCCTGGATCCTTGACTTCTTTCGACCCAAGAGTTCCTTCAAATGCCCCTTGCTCAACAAGTAACCAATTTCCTTTCTCAGTGCAATACACTCTTCAGTGAGATGCCCGAAATCCTCATGATATGCACACCACTTGGACTTATCCTTTGTAGCAGCTGGTTTATCATTCTTCCTTGGCCACCTAGCTTTCTCACCTAGATTCTGCATTGCAAGGATTAGTTCATTGTTATCAACAGAAAAACAGTATTCAGAAATAGGAGGATAATCCTCATCATCCTCTTCTTGTTCCACTGAATGCACGTTCTGATTGTCAGACTTATTGTAGAACTTGGATTTGTTGTTCCTGAAATAGGATCCTTGTTTCTCCTGTTTTGAGGATCCTGCTAATCTATCCTGGATCCTTTTGTCATCCTCTAGGCGGATGAACCTAAGGGCCCTGGTTCTTACTTTATCAAGATTCCTGCAAGGTGTCATTACAAGATCATCATAGAATAATGAATCCCTAAGTAATCCCATTTTAAAGGCTTCTACAGCCGTAGCAATATCCAAGTTAGGAATATCCAAGGATTCTTTACTAAACTTAGTGATGTCATCTCTAAGTGATTCATTTTGACCTTGTGTTACCTTATATAGATCACTAGTTAATCGTTCAAACTTTCTACTACAAGAGAATTGACTATTAAACAAATTAACTAGATTAGCAAATGAAGTAATAGAGTAAGGGGGAAGACTTAGCAGCCATTTAAGAGCAGATCATGTGAGTATGGATCCAAATCCCTTGCATAGACATGCTTCTTTTAACCTTTCAGGAATTGGATTGATCTCCATCCTCTCCCTGTACTGAGCTACATGCTCCTCTGGATCCGTTGAACTGTCATACAGTTTCATGGATGGTATCTGGAATCTTTTGGGTATCTCAGCATCACATAAGGGTGGTGCAAAACGAGATATCTTATGGCTACCATCTGCAATTTCAGGAATGGGTTTAACCACTCCAGGAACACTGGATATCATATCTTTGAGCTTCTGTAACTCCCTGGCCATAGTCTGATTGATACCTGTATCCTGCATTAAGCCATGGTTAGTGTTGTATAAATTATTGAAAGTGTTACCTCCCACAGGATTCGTGTTTGGAATTCCAGATGTGTATCCATATTGACGAGCCTCTGGCATGATTGAAGGACCAGAGGGAGCAATGGTCTGCATTGGTATGAAGTCTCCTTGATGAACGTCCGAGCTCTGAGGCTGCATACTTCTCAAGAATCCTTGATCCTGAAGGACGTTGGATCCTTGAAGTTGAGATGATCCTTGAACCTGAAAGGATCCTGGAACCAGAGAGGATCCTGGGACCAGAGAGGATCCTGGAGCCGGAGAGGATCCTGGGACAAGGGAGGATCCTTGGACCGGGAAGGATCCTTGAATCTGGGAGGATCCTTGGATCTGGGAGGATCCTTGGACCTGAGAGGATCCTTGGACCTGAGAGGATCCTTGTACTGCATGCATTCCCATATATCCTCCTGACGTGAAGTATCCCTGATGTTGATAAGAGGATCCTAATGGTTGAGAAGAGGATCCTTAAGGCTGGAAGTGAGAGCCAAATGTCGGACTCATAGTTGCTGTTCCATAACGCCTTCCTGGTAATTCACCCAAGTATTGCACGTCCGGAACTGCTAAGTGTTGGGAAGTTATGACTGGAGTGTCGAAGTTCAGCGACCTTGGCATCAGAGGGGAGTGATCCTCCACTGATTTCTTCTGTTTCTTGATCTCATCAATCTCCCGGAGGATCCTTTCGTTGGTTTTGTCCTGCTCTTGTGCATGATTCCTCATCTGCAAGATCAGAGTGTAAAGATCATTAGTAGTAGGATTAGTTGAAACAGGAGAAGTTGGTGGTTTTTGGAAAATGGGGGTTGGTTTATTCGCATCATTCTCAGCATTCTTCTGGGATCCGGAAGGTGGTGGAGGCAAAGGAGGAACTCCTTGGGAAGAACTGAATGAGGGCATCAAACTTGAAGTATTCTTCGCTGAGGAAGCCATCTGCTTGGTTGTAACGAACCGAAATGAGCACGAAAATACGAATCTTTCTAGGAATGAAGCACCAATTGCCCCACGGTGGGCGCCAAACTGTTTTGGTCAAAAATCAAGCAATGACAATGTAACCAAACTTTCTGTTGTGAGGTATGATGCTTGAATTGATGAACAACAATAAGGATCACTCAGAAATGAAATGAACAAGTGACACAAAGATTTATACGAGGAAAAAGCCCTTGATCAATGAATGATCTCCGTCATAAAAAACCTCGGGTGATGGAAACTACCGATCACCAACTCAAATTAAACAATAAATCTATTACAACTTCGGATGATAGCGAGCTAAGTACAAGGATCACTATAGTGTATTGTGTAAAAAAGTGTGTAATCACCAAGTGAGTTAACGAGAGCTGGTGAGAGCAGTTGTGGGAGTGTGTGTGTGTGTATCCAAAAATAGCTAAGTGTTTTCTAATTAGCTCGCTACCCCTTTAAAAATGGAAATATCTACTCTAACTAACATTTCGCAAATGGTGCAAGTCTTCCACGACTCCATAACGTCCACTTCTGGCCAAGCACGTGCGGAATAAACATAGAATATGCTCCAGGAATATCGCCAAGACCAAGTCCAAGTTGATACTCGTGCAAAACAATTTCGAATCCAAAGTAGACAACCGTTAGTACAAGGATCGTTATGATGATCCATGATCCTGATCCTGCAACACTTCTGAGGATCACTACTTCAGACAGAATTGAGGATCACTAAACCCAACAGTAAATGAGGATCACTGATCATTTAGAAATCCACCCCTAACACCTTCTATAAGGATCCTATATCCTACCATGGGTGGTCCACTTTTTGGGGAGATCTTTCCCATCTGGAATAGAATCCCTCCTAACAAAGAAGAATCGGTGTTTCCAGTGGGTATCATTCTTTGTGGTCTTAAGGATTGGATGAGGATCACCAGGCTTATGTTTGAACAGGAAACGGTGTGATCCATGGCTCACAAGGTTGTACAACTCAGCCAGTTCCGACATTCCTATCTCTATACCCTGTTGCTCGATGATGTTCTCCATGGTGTACAGTACCCTCCACATCATCGGCATGGCTTGAATATAGCACATGCCGGTGAGTGCAAAAAAGGATTGGGTGAAAGCGGGGAAGGGTATGAGAATCCTATCAGGAAGGGAGTGGCCGGAAAAGCAACCCAAGTGTCGGAGACGGAGTCACTTTTGGCAGTAGGGTCAAAAGGTTTAAAAACCGCATCCGCCGGGATGCAATGGTGGATCTGATTAATCTCTAGGTCGGTAAAGCGGCATAGCTCAGACGAAGGATTTTTGATGATGCCTTGGCTTTTCAAGGAATCATCCTTCTTTGGATCCTTGGCTGGTGAGGATCGAAGAACCATTTTCACCATGGATGATAAGAAAAGAAAAGACCAGAATAAGCAGATGAAGAGGGAAGGAGAAGAGAGATACCTGTTCTGATCTTTGAATGAGGATTTAAAGGGAAGTTTCGCTCGAATTTAAATGCAAATTGATCCTTATCTTTAACCTATATATAATGATGATTCTGCAGGTTGTCACTTCGCTGACGCATGATGTATAACGGCTAGTCCTGCTCTAACGGCTATATTTACGTTATTTAGTTCGTTGCAGATAAGATTAAAAATATGACTCATTAAGTTGTATTTTATTCCTCATATTTTGGGGGCAATTGTTTGGGATGGATTTTCTAAACCTAAGGATCACGGATCCTCAAGTGCAGCCAGGATCATGGATCCTCAATTCTATTTGAATTAAGGATCCTCAGAAGACGTTGCAGGGTTAAGGATCCAGGATCCTCATTGTTATCCTTACACTAACGGTTACTTCCACTATATTTAAACTTGTTTTGCAGGAGTATACACATTGGACCTAGTCTTGCCGAGATTCCAGGGGAATATGCTTTCAATATTCTGCACGTGCATAGCTTAATGACCGTTTTAGAAGTCGTGGGTAGCTTGCACATTTGGCGGATAGTTTGTAACTTAGCTTATTTCTATTTTTAAAGGGGATAACAAGCTTGATAGTAAGAACAATTAGAAAACACACACACTCTCGCAAGCTCTTTGAAACTCATTGGCGATTACATACATTTTGCACACTAGTGATCCTTGTAACAAGCTTGTTATCATCCCGAGTTGTAACGATCATTTGATTAATTATAGTTTGTGATCGGTAGTTTCCATCACCCGAGGTTTTTTATGCCGGAGATCATACATTGATCAAGGGCTTTTTCCTCGTATAAATCCTTGTGTCACTTGTCCATTTCATTTACAAGTTGTTCATACATTTATTCATTGATTCAAGCATCATTCCTCACAAAAGAAGATTTGGTTGCATTATCCTAGCCTGATTTTTTACCAAAACAGTTGATAAACCCGGTTGGTCATGAATAAGAAAATACAACTAACTATGTTTGCCAAGTTGCCAAGTAAGATCAACCCAGGGGTTTCATACTCATCATGGAAAATGTTGGAGATGCGGCGGGGTTGTGTTACTTTAGGACTAGGATACTACTTGGGTGTTCATACACAAGTCCATAAGAGAGGTAGTGGAACTAGTTTGGAAAGCCAAATCTCCCACGGTTCACACCTCTACCAAAACACAAGTTCATCCATATTGAAGATGGTGAATTTTGGATGGTTTCAACACTTGGAGCATGTATGAACATAAATTAAAAGAATCACTGAACCCGTTTCTTGGTGGAAAACAACCACAACACAAACCCACAACTATGAACTTAGTTGTGAGCTTGGTGGGTACAAGATTCCACCAAATTTTAATCAAGAAATGTAATGTACAAGAACTTAAACAAAAATATAATTTTAACCTTATTTTATGTTTTGGTTAAAACTCCGATTAAGGATAATGTAACCAAACTTTGAATGTGAGGTAGAGTGCTTGTTGTGTAGAACAATTGTATAAACAAGTATCAAATGTAAATGACAATGAACATAAGGATTTATAGGAGGAAAAAGCCCTTGATCAATGAATGATCTCAGGCACAAAAAACCTTGGGTGATGGAAACTACCGGTCACCAACTATATTGAACAATATAGGGTACAACTTTGGATGATAATGAGCTTGTTACAATGATAATTCTAGTGTGTTTGAAAGCTATGTTCAAGAGAGAATGTCTGCGAATGTGTGTAGTCTAAAAACTGATAACTATTCAAGCTCAATACCCCATAAAATATCTAGCTAATCCTAAGCAACTAACTATCCGAAAATCAAGTTAGCCATCCACGTTCATCAGTAACGGTCATCAACTTCATGGACGTGCATAAATGGAAGCAAATTCCACGATATTCACAGTTAGAACAAGTCCATTTCGAAATACACCTGCAAAATAAGGCTAATGATACAAGAAACAATTGGTAGTTAGTTAGAATAACAGTGAGGATCCGTGATCCTTAGTCTTCCTGCATCATTTCCTGAGGATCCGTGATCCAGGCTAAACTTAGGATACATGATCCATAATTGCTAAAAATTTATCCCTAACAATTGCCCCCAAATATGACGAGTTGGATACGAATCGGATAAGTTATATTTCATTAAACTCAGACTAGCCATTGCAAGTGGATATAGCCGTTACGATCCTGACGTCAGCGATATGATCACCTGCAACAATTATCATTATAAATAGGTTAGAGATTGGGATGAGATCTTCCATTTAAGTTCAAGATCTCTTATCTATATCCTTATCTGGAGACTTATCAGGTAACCTCTCTTCCCTTTTCTTTTCAAATTCTACTCTCGATCATCTTCTTCTCGCCATAACCATGACCAAAGCAATGATCCGATCCTCACCAAGTAAGGATCACGAGCGAAACAGTCCACCAAAAAGTCAAAATCTATTGAAAGAACCCTCCCAAGAGCTCTGCCGTTTCACTGATCCTAAGATCGATCAGATGCATCCCTCTTTCCCGGAGGGTCCCATCTTTAGGCCCTTTGATTCTTCACTGAAAAGTGATTGTGTATCCACCACATGGGTCTGTTTTCCTGATGCTCCCTTTCAAATAGGCTTCTCATATCCTTTTCCAGCTTTCACACTGAGCTTCTTTACCTATACCGGCTTGTGTTACAGCCAGGGCATGCCTATGCTATGGTGGGTTTTGTATACCCTTGAGCAGATTATTGCCAAAAAGGGCATTAGCCTTGGTCTCACTGAGCTCCACCATTTATACAACCTAATTAGCCACAGATCCCATGGATTCCTCTTCAAGGCCTAGCCTCAGCAACCCCATCCAATCCTCAAAACCACAAAAAATGACACCAACTGGAGAAACCAGTTCTTTTTTATCAGAAAAGACTCCATTCCCAATGGGAATAGTCTTCCTAAGAAGTGGAATTTGAAGGGTAAGATATAGGATCCTTAGGACAGGACGATAGAAAGTTCCTTTCTTTTTAAAGAGGATAACTGATCCTTATTTTTCTTGCCTGTGTAGCGGCCAGCTTAGCTACTTTGACTGATACTCCTGCCACGGCTGAAAGAGTTACTGCTTTTTGGGCTCTAGATTCAATTGTTAGAACATTTCATCCAAAGTTAAAGGATTTAGAAGAAGCCACATCCGCCTCCTACACCATGTCCAGTAAGTATCCATGTATATGTATATGTATATAGATGTTTAATGGAAATAAAATATGAATACTTATATGTGTTTTATCCTTGTAGGTGCTGCCAAATCATTATCTAAGTCTGCTACCAGGTTTCACCTAGGGAAAGTTAAAGGCATCATATCTCCCTGGTCCATCATGAAGGAGCTGGCCACAGGCCCAAGCCAGACAGAGGTCAAAAGCATGACCACTCGAGCTAAGTCTACGACCAAAAGGAAGAAGACAAGCGAGCCCTCTTGTGATGCTCCTCACATTGAACAGCAGATCCATGATTTCATCTTCGAGGTAAGGATCACTGATTCTCAATTCTGGAATTTACTCTAAGGATCACCGATCCTGACTGTTATCCTTCACTGCCTGTAGAAACTTGTTGAAATCCAAGCCATCCAGAGCAAACGCCTAGCTGAAGTTGAAGAGGGTCTGATGGACCTCCAAGCGATGGCTGCTGCCAAAGACAAAAGGATCTCCCAGCTGGAGAAAAAGGTGAAGGCTTTGGAGAAACAAGCTTGGTTGCTGAAATGAAGGCCAACAAGGATCTGCTGGAGATCACTGAGGAAGCCAAATACTCTGCTGCCATTGTGATCCTAAAGGCAAAACTCAAGATGGTTATAGGGGCCATGGATCCTTCCTTTGACAGGGCTGACTGGGATGTTGCCGACTAGAAGCAAAGACTCCAAGAGCTTGGTGATGAAAAAGATCCTAAGGATATGCTGACGCTGGAGGCTGGACCAAGTGGCACAAAGGATCCTCTAGAGGTGGCAGCGGCTAGTGGCAGTGGTGAAGGTGATGAAGCTAAGGAGGATGAAGCAGCAAAGGAGTAGGCTGCACAAATGGGCGATGAGGGATAATTTAGACGAGGCCGGATCTCATTTTTTAGGATTTGTGGTTGTTTGTTTTGGGTTATGGTGTTTTTATTTGAACAATGATGGTCTGTAACTAAATAGTAGTTTTAGGGTTAAGGATCACTGATCCTTCGAACAATATGGGGTAGCAAAGGCGGATGGGTCCTTCTGTTTGTGGAGGATGAAGCCTTTGATGCCCCTCGTCTTTAATTTCCTGCACTTTGGACACCGTTTGCCAACCCAAGTGGACGGGCCATGTATTGCTGGTAGAAACTTGGGTTGGCAATTTTATAAATAAATAAAACTTTAAGCTTTTGACTATCTTTGGTGTTGTACATTTATGTTTTGTTTGAAATTTTGTTACGTTAAAATCCTGTTGATTATCTTTGTTCCATAAGATTTGGAAAATTTAAAACTGTTGATAAGAATACTAGGTGTTTAGCATACCAATTTCTTTAAAAGGCTGAAAATTATATGATCAAGGAACACATATCCTCAATTCAAAGGTTGAGGGTAACATAAATACACCAAATTTGAGTAAAAATAAAAAAATGAAGAACTGGTCATACTAGGGAATCCAAGTTAGGATTATGTATCCTTAAAACTTACGGTTGTTTTAATAAAGCACATAACTTAGTTAAAGTTTGAGGATCCAGGATCCTTACTTGTAAAGCTGAAGAACCTGTAATAATAGGCAATTTTAGACTAATCCAAATATCAATTGAATGCATCATTAGTAACTAGTGACAAGCCCAACAAACTGGGGACAAGCCCAATAAACTGGGGACAAGCCCAAGAAACTGGGGAAAAGCCCAAATAAACTTGAGCTAACGTGAAAACGTTAGAAACCTTAGAATACTGGGGTATCACCCATCCTAGCGACTAACCCAACGTGAGTGACATGAAAATGCCAAAACCTTAGGAATGGATGTAATGTACGTCTACCATTATACTTAGGATACTACATATAGCCATCAGCAATGAAATTGTTAGCCCCTAAAGCGGGTACTGGTCCCATTGCCTCAAACTATACTTGGATAATGTGCGCAACTGGCAGGGTGTCAAAACCCAATTCGTGTGAAAGGTGAAAACCTTTAAACCTTAGAAGGTAATAGATACCTTAGACTAGGGACAGGCCCAAAAACTTTAGAGAGGTATCCAACCCCTTGATCCTTCGTCAAAGATGTAAATAATTCTGCAAAAACTTAAAACTTGATAAAATTGGATGTTAACAATCTAACATCCTTTCCTTATAATGCATAAAGGAGATATATTATGAAATAAGTAGTAAAACATTACCAAATTAAGGATCATATATCCTTTCAGGATCCTTCAGCCTGAGCAGAATATCAAGATATCTAAGGATCCTTGATCCTTCCTACATAAAGTACTTCTTTAAATGAACATCATTCCAAGCTCTTGGTAGGAGATCACCTTCCATTGTTAATAAAGGATGTGCCCCATTTCCAGCTTCAGCTCAATTAAATAGTGGCCTTCCCAT
This sequence comes from Helianthus tuberosus, assembly GCA_030545235.1. NCBI lineage: Eukaryota > Viridiplantae > Streptophyta > Magnoliopsida > Asterales > Asteraceae > Helianthus > Helianthus tuberosus. Next base: position 198,613,688 of record CM060363.1, on the reverse strand, counting down.
TTTGGTGCTAACTTGCCATCAGCAGGATTTGTGGTATTCTGGAATGCTTTTCTTAATACCAAGCCACCAACTTGAAACCTTCTGACCCTGGCATTTTTTTGTATGCTCTATCCACTCTTTGTTGATAGCTAGCCAACCTTATTCTTGCCAAATCCCTGAGCTCTTCTATGGTATCCAAATCTTGAGTTAGGCTTTCAGCATTTCTTTTAGGATCATGGATGCTTGTTCTGGCTATAGGGACTACCATTTCTGTAGGGATCACTGATTCAGCTCCAAAGACTAGGGAGAATGGAGTTTGACCCATAGCATTCTTATTCAAATTGTTGATGATGATCTTGTCGGATGACTCTGCCTGACCATTAGCTTGTGGGTGGACTGGCGTTGATGTTATCATCCTAATCCCCCAGCTGTCACAAAAGTTAGTAGTTCGACTCCCAATAAATTGGGATCCATTATCACAAACAATTTCGAAAGGAATTCCAAATCTAGTAATAATATTTCTTTTGATAAAGGATATAACTTCTTTTTCTCTGACTTGGGCAAAGGCTTCTACTTCTATCCACTTAGAGAAATAACCAGTCATGGCTAACATTAACACCTTTCCTCCTGGTGCCTTGGGAAGCTTGCCTACTATATCCATTCCCCATCTCATGAATGGCCAAGAAGAGGATATTGGATGTAAAGGCTCTGCTGGTTGATGAAGAATGTTACTGTGTCTTTGGCAAGCATCACATTTTTTTTGCGTATTCCATAGCATCCATTTTCATCATGGGCCAGTAGTATCCTGTTCTGAGGATTCTTGAAAAATAGTGCTCTGCCACTAGTGTGATTCCCACAGTCTCCTTCGTGAAAATCCTTTAAGACTTCTTGAATCTCTGGATCCTCGATGCATCTAAAATAGGGACCTACAAGAGACCTTTTGTTTAAGATGTTATTCAATAAAGTGAATTGGGATACCTTGATCTTGAAGGCTCTAGGATTTTCCCCAACGGGAATTTCCCCATTCTGGATGTATCTCAGAATTGGAAGGATCCAGGATCCTGAACTTGATTGCACACCATCACTTGGTACAATTGCAGAATCTTCTACTGTCTCCATGGCTACGTTATCCTTAATTGCTGGGGTTAATACATGGATAATAGGTATCTTCACATCCTCTGCCATCTTCAGTGATGATCCAAGGTTAGCTAGAGCATCAACTTTTGCATTTTCCTCCCTAGGAACCTGTGTTAAACTGAAAAAAGCAAAAGAATCTTCCAGTTTCCTGACTATCTCTAAATATTTGATTAGCTTTTCACCTTTGATAGTGTAGGAACCATTATAACGATTAGTAATTAATAGAGAATCTACATATACTTTAAGATACCTGATCCTCATATGCTTGGCTAATTGCAAAACTGCTATCAAGGCCTCATATTCTGCCTCATTATTAGTGGTTTGAAATTCACAAGCAATTGATTAGGGTATAATGTCCCCCTGTGGCGATTTTAGTAGTAAGCCTAGTTCAGTTCCTTTGATATTTGAAGCTCCATCAGTGAAGAGTGTCCAAGGATCCTTGGTCTCCTCAAGTTGTTGAACTTCCAATTCAGCTTCTCTTTGTAGATCACTACTGAAATCAGCCACAAAGTCAGCTAAGGCTTGGGACTTGATGGCAGTCCTAGGTTCATACTTAATGTCGTATGCATTGAGCTTGACTGCCTACTTCGCCATCCTTCCTGACATTTCAGGTTTCCTGAGAACATTCTTGATAGGAAAATTAGTTTTGATAATAATAGGATGAATTTCAAAATAATGTCTAAATTTGGTAGAAGCCATAATTAGAGCAAGAATAAGTTTCTCTAAATGAGAATACCTGGCCTCAGCATCAAGTAGACTTTTACTTACATAGTATACCAGATGTTGAGAGCCTTCATGATCCTTAACCAGGACCGCACTTACCGCTTTAGCTGAAACAACTAAGTATAAGGACAACAATTCTCCATTTTCTGGTTTCATCAAAGCTGGTGCAGAGGATAGGTAATCCTTGAGGGCTTTAAGGGCATTCTCATGTTTCTCAGTCCATTCAAACTTTTTGTTCTTCCTCGTAATATCATAGAACTCCTTGCACTTTTCTGAGGATTTTGAGATGAATCTATTCAACGCTGCAATTCTTCCTGTCAACCTTTGCACATCATTGGCATTGGCAGGAGATTTGATGTTCACAATGGCCTTGATTTGCTCTGGACTTGCCTCTATTCCTTTCTTGGTCACCATATATCCTAAGAATTTTTCAGCTTTAACTCCAAAGTGGCATTTGGAAGGATTCAACTTCATGTTGTATTTGTCGAGGATGTTGAATGCTTCTAGCAAGGACCTCCAAAAATATCCCAAAACGACTCGTAAGTAGAAACCCGGACCCCTGAAACCCTAACCCATATAAAAAATCAAGAAAATCAAGAAAATCAAGAAAAATGGTCTTCAGGCGGGCCGCGTAAAGGTTGACCAGACCCTTACGCGGGCCGCATCAACTTGAAATTCAACCGGATAAGTATCCGGGCCACGTATAACCCATCTGGCAACCCTAACTCATGACCCAGCATACCTACGCCTAGACTAGGCGGCCTCACGGGCCACGTAAGGATCGGGGGGGTTTACGCGGGCCGCGTGAACCTCCAATTTCAGCTATAAATAGGTTTGGTCATGGGCAGTCCTCTGGTGTCGAAACCATTTCATAAAAACAAAGCTTAGCTGTTCAAAAGTCGAATTTACTATTATAATAGCGAGGCGCTGCTACGATACAGGGTATTAACTCGATCGCTGCTACGATTCAATGTCCGATTGATTAAAAACTATCCAATGGATGTTTAAGTGCTGCTCAAATTAGGGTTTATACTTTGTCATTAGTCGTGAATTCGATGGATGTTTAAGTATCGCACTTTGTCATTCGTTGTGAAGGTTTTAATCTCATGAGTTATCGTAAATGCTGTATTAGTTACTAACCTAGTTCGTGTGCATTGTTATTTAAATTAGGTTACAAGGCTAATCAGTAGGCTAAGCTCTGTCCACATAAATCTGCAATGTGAGTCATTTTCTTTTTACCAAATTACTTTCAAAATCATGATTGTTTTCAAAGTTATAATTACAGGGATTAAGTCTTTGTAATCTCCAAATTACAGCCGATATGTGGGGTTTTGTATACAATACTTGATAACCGTCACCATTGGACAACGGGTTAGCCAAGGGGTGATATAACCATAATGTCAGACACCATTGGACAACGAGATAGCCAATAGGTGGTCGAGTGATAAATACCGTGGGTAGATGGTTGATATATATAAACATTGTAATCACTCTTAATACTGTAAATTATAACCACGCGTCGTTTTTAGTAAAAAGAATGATTCACCAGTATTTCCCCGCTGACAAAACCTTTTTCAAACATGTTTCAGGTGATCTATTGTGATCCAGGAAAAGTGCCGCGAAGCACTACAAGCATAAGGAAGTGGCTTAATATAAATAAAGAAACATGTTTTGTAAAATAAAGATTTCCCAGTGAAATCACCTTATTGTAAACTACCGGGGTTTTATCCCGAATTATGAAATAAAATAATCGGGCATTTTCAGTTTTAAAAAGATCCTGCTAAAATCTTCCGCTGTCAACTCAATTAAATAAATACCACGGGATTTTCTGTCCCACGGCTCCTGAACCGGGTTAAACCGGGCCGGGGGCCTTGACAGAAAAAGGTGGTATCAGAGCCACTGATTTAAGCCAATTAAGTATTTAGAAATTTCTTATTTTTACTGATTTCAATTTTGTGATTACATGTTTTATTATTTGAATATTTGTTTACAGTATGGGTAAGCAAAGACTTTCGGATATCTACCATAAATTAGATACTTCACCGAAAGAAAAAGGAATTTCATCCTCAAAATACCCAACAGATACTGAGGAAGGAATATTTGTTCGAAAGGCACAATATGAGGAACCACTTTCTCCTAATAAAAGAAGTTTGATTATTAGGAAAAGTCAGGAGAAAATAAAGAAATCACAACCAAAAGAAATGAGAGTTAATCAGGAAACCCAGGAACTAGGCAGTAACCCACCATGGGAAGACAAGTTAGATGAAAAATGGGCAGATCTCTATATGCTAGCCACTGTAGCAGTAAATGCAAATCTTTAAATACCCTGACCCAGTCCTAGCACCCATATCACCTACAAGCCAGAAACTTTACCCAGTAAATAAATAAGTTTACAATAAACCCTAGTATGTTTTAATTGTCAGTTGTCCTTTGTATTAAATTAGTCACACGGTATGCAATAATACTTGAAGGTTATCTGTGAAATTTTGTTATAAAATTTTAACTTAGTATTTTTACATATATGCTAAACAGCATGAATGAGTTATCTAAAGCCCTTCTAAATCTCAATCTCTATCCGGTGAAAGTAGAAGTTTCCAAAGACTTTACTGGTTACATACCCGATGTGGAAGAACCTATGGAATTCTACGCTCCACCTCTGGAGAAACCAAAGCCTAAGAAAAGGAGAAGATTCATAGGCTGGAGGCGTGTACGCAGAAGGAAACCAGCAACTAGAAAGGTTCCCAAAATAGAGAATCCCATAGATAAAGGAAAATGAATTGCTATCGGAGAAGGTTCTAGGCAAATAGAAATGGAAATTGGGGAAAGTTCTAAACAAGTCGAGGAATTTCCATTACAAGAGGAGTTGGATCGCATATTGGCAAGCTGTGATATCATTAGACCTATCAATACCAACCTTTATCCTTATCCTGTTGAAACCCAACTTCCAATAAACTTAGAACCAGCTATTCTAGATCCTCTGATCCACACCCAACCTCTAGGAGAAATGGACGAGTGGTGAACTAATGATTGGCAGTTTCAAAACCTCCTCAATAATCCTTATACCTTTTTCCCTCAGTTCGACCCAGAACCTATACCAAACCCACCAATGAGCAATGAAAACTTAGCTGAACTCCGCCATTTTGGCGAGGAGCTGATAGGTGCAGGGAATATGATTAGGGAGGTGGGAGAGCAAATATCCTGGAAATACGACGAGAGGGAGCGTCGTTTCTGAATTATCAGCAGAAGGGATGGTGTGAGAATGTAACTGTGATTGTATAATAATAATAATAATAATAATAATAATAATATAATCCTATAAAATAAAAAAATAAAACTTTGTAAAAAAACAGTGTGTACGGATGCATAATATGATATATAAAAAGGGAAATCGAGAAATTGATAATTTTGGATATATATGTGTGTTATGAAATTTGTATAATTGTTTTGTGTATAATTGTTATTTATACTAATAAATTATATATATTAATTATCAGATGGAAAACGCTAATAATGAACCAGTTAACGAGGTTAACCAATCTGAGCAACACCAGGAGGATCAATTTATGACTAGGCAAGATATAGAAAATATCGTTGCTCAAGGAATAGCCAATGCTATTCCAGCAATCCTTGCTGCTGCCCAGAAACCTGTTGAACCTCAACAAATCATTCCTAGTAAATGTACCCAAGAAGATAACTTCAGTAATAGTGTAAAAGGAGGCGGCAACCATACTAATCACGATAATGATCCACGGCAGGCCCCACTCCCTAAGAAAATGAAAGCTGCAACGCCTGGTTGCACTTACAAAGAATTCCTTGCTTGTAAACCAGCTGAATTTGCAGGCAATGAAGGGGCAACTGCAGCATTGCGTTGGTTGGAGAAGACCGAAGCAGTAATTATGATAAGTAAATGTGCTGAAGAAGACAAGGTTATATATGCGTCACATCTTTTTAAGAAGGGGCGCTAGAATGGTGGAATAGGGTACTTCAAGCCAAAGGAAGAAATATGGCCTATGCCATGAGTTGGGAGGAATTTAAGCAACTAATAGAAAGAGTTTTATGTCCCGAATACGAAAAAGAACAAATGGCAAATAAGTTCCTGGACCATCGAATGATGGGTGTAGACTGTCGAGGATATACTTCGACATTCTTCGAATATGCTAGAGTGGTACCAACACTGGCTTCGCCAGAACCAGTGCTTATTTCCCGTTATATTTGGGGATTGATTGGCGAAATCCGTAATATCGTTAAGGCTGCGAGACCTCGCACTATTGACGATGCGGTAGAATTAGCTAACACCCTAACTAACGAGTTGGTACGCACAAGAGATGAAAATCGGAAAAAGGAACTGGCTCAGAAAATTACCCAAGGATTTCATGTGGATAATAATAGCAACTTCAAGAAAAGAGGAATGGGGCAATACTCAACTCCGCCGTTCTGCAGGAATTGCAGAAAGAAACATTTTGGAAAACGCAATGTAACCTGCAACTTTTGCAAAGTTGTAGGACATCGTGAAGAAGACTGCAGAAAGAAAACAAGGGTCTGCTATAACTGTGGAGAAGCAGGACATTTTAAACCAGAATGCCCTAAATTGGTTAAACCAGCAGAAGATAAAGCCAAACCAGCCGACGGAGCTACCAAGAAGAATGTTCGAGCATTCCAGTTAACTACTCAGGAAGCCTAGCTAATCCCTGATGTGATAGCTGGTACATTCCTAGTTCACAACGTTTACGCAAAAGTATTATTTGACTCTGGTGCAAACCAAATTTTTATAAATACTACATTCTGCCAAGCTCTTAACTTACCCTTAACCAACCTTAGGCAGATTTTACAGTCGAAACGGCAGATGGGAATTCTGTTAACATAGATAAGGTTTTGCAAAAAGAAAATATAGAACTTTCAGGTCATAAATTTCATGAATATATTACCAACGAATTTAGCTGGGTTCGATGTTGTGTTAGGAATGGATTGGTTAATAACCAACCATGCTCGAATCCTTTGTGATAAGAACTCTATAGAGATTCGTGCACCCACCGGAGAAGTAATCATGGTTACAGGAGATAAGCCGTGAAAACCCATGAAGTTGATTTCAGTAATGAAAGTTGCTAGTTATGAACGAAAGCAAGGAATAGTATATATGATTTCAATAATCATTAGTACTAAGGATAAAGAACTTAAGGAGATTCCTGTAGTCTCAGAATACCCAGATGTATTCCCGAAAGAACTCCCGGGATTACCACCCGACAGGGAAGTAGAATTTAGAATTCATCTAATTCCCGGAACTACACCGATAGCCAAGGCACCTTATCGGTTAGCACCCACAGAAATGTTAGAACTGAAAAAGCAATTAGATGAATTACTAAGTAAAGGTTTTATACAACCTAGTTCATCCCCATGGGGAGCACCAGTGTTGTTTGTGAAAAAGAAAGATGGGTCAATGAGAATATGTATTGATTATAGAGAATTGAATAAGGTTATAATTAAGAATCGATACCCATTACCTAGGATTGATGACCTCTTTGATCAACTTCAAGGAGCTAGATATTTTTCTAAGATCGACTTGTGCTCCGGATATCATTAATTAAAGGTACAAGAAGAAGACATACCTAAAACTGCTTTCAGAACTAGATATGGTCATTACGAGTTTACAGTCATGCCCTTCGGACTAACGAATGCACCTACAGGATTCATGGATATGATGAATCGAATCTGTAAACCGTACCTGGATAAATTTGTAATTGTCTTCACCGACGACATACTTATTTATTCCAAAAGCCAGGATGAACACTGTCAGCACCTACATGCACTCTTAACTTTATTAAGAAAAGAAAAGCTTTACGCCAAATTCTCGAAGTGTGAATTTTGGCTACAGGAAGTGCAATTTTTAGGACACATGGTGAACCATGAAGGTATTCACGTAGATCCCTCCAAAATAGAAGCAATCACCAAATGGAAGGTTCCACAAACAGCTATGGAAATTAGAAGCTTTTTAGGATTAGCTGGATACTATAGGCGCTTTATTAAGGATTTTTCTAAAATAGCGGTGCCATTAACTAAGCTAACCTGTAAAGCGGTTAAGTTTGAATGGGGCCCTAGGCAAGAAGAGGCTTTTAGGATTTTAAAGTAAAAATTAACCAATGCCCCAATTCTAGCCTTACCAGAAGGAATTGAAGATTTTGAATTTTATTGTGATGCTTCTAAGCTAGGATTAGGATGTGTGCTAATGCAACGCAAGAAGGTAATTGCGTATGCATCAAGACAATTGAAAAAGCACGAGGAAAACTATACGACTCACGACCTAGAATTAGGAGCCATAATTTTTGCCCTTAAAACTTGGAGACATTATCTGTATGGAAGTAAGTTTACTGTCTATACGGATCATAAAAGTTTAAGGTACATATTTGGGCAAAAAGAATTAAATATGAGACAAAGGAGATGGATGGAAATACTAAGCGACTACGACTGTGATATTCAGTATCACAAAGGAAAGGCAAATGTAGTTGCAGATGCCTTAAGTCGTAAGTATCATGAGAAACAACGACGTGTTTGTGCTCTTAGATTAAATCTACAGTTAGATTTAATGGAACAACTAAAGAAGGTTCAAGAAACAGCAATCAAGGATGATGTTGAAGGAATGAAAGGACGAATAAAAGAATTAGAGCAAGGAAATTATGGAATTTGGAGATTCCATAAGAAAAGGATTTGGGTACCTAAGCAAGGAGAATTAAGAGATAAGATTTTGGAAGAAGCTCATAAATCTAGGTATACCATGCATCCTGGTAACAATAAAATGTACCAAGACTTAAGGAATAATTTCTGGTGGATAGGAATGAAAAAGGACATAGCTAAATATGTTTCTAAATGTCTTACTTGTTCACAAGTTAAGGCAGAACACCATAAACCTTCGGGTCTACTTCAACCATTAGAAATGCATGTATGGAAATGGGAGCTCATAACAATGGACTTTGTTACAAAGTTACCCAAAACCAGAAAAGGTAATGATGCGATTTGGGTAATTGTGGATCGATTAACCAAGTCATCTCATTTTCTACCCATGAAAGAAACCTTTAGCATGGAAAGGTTAGCTAAGTTATATGTGGATGAAGTAGTATCCTTACATGGAGTTCCACTCTCCATTGTATCGGATTGGGATAGTCGTTTCACTTCCCACTTCTGGACAAGTTTCCAAGAAGCAATGGGAACCCGACTAAATTTAAGTACTGCATATCATCCACAAACAGACGGACAAAGTGAAAGGACGATCCAAACCCTGGAAGACATGCTTAGGGCATGTGTAATAGATTTTGGTGGAAATTAGGACAACCACCTACCCTTAATCGAATTATCCTATAATAATAGTTATCATGTAAGCATAGAAGTTGTCCCATTCGAAGCACTGTACGGACGTAAGTGTAGAACTCCAGTATGCTGGGCAGAAATAGGAGAAAGTCAATTGTCAGGTCCTGAAATTGTGCAAGAAACCACGGATAAAATCACTCAAATCAAGGAAAGACTGAAGAAGGCTCGAGATCGCCAGAAGAGCTATGCTGATAATCGACGCAAACCATTAGAGTTTCAAGTCGGAGATCAGGTACTGTTAAAAGTTTCTCCTTGGAAAGGAGTAGTTCAATTTGGAAAGAAGGGAAAACGGAGTCCAAGGTACATAGGACCCTTCCCAGTTATCCAACGAATAGGACCAGTTTCCTATCGCTTACAACTACCAGAGGAGTTAGCTGGAGTACATGACGTGTTTCAGGTATCCAATCTCAGGAAATGTCTATCAGATGAATCTTTGGTATTACCTCTTCAAGATGTAGAGGTAGATGAAAAACTAAAGTTTGTTAAGAAGCCACTGCAAATAGAAGATCGAAAGATTAAATTTCTCAAACACAAGCGACTAGTCCTGGTCAAAGTCAAATGGGATTCAAGGAGAGGACCTGAATACACTTGGGAGCTAGAATCAGAGATGAAGCGAAAGTATCCTCACTTATTTCAGTAAATCTCGAGGACGAGATTTTAAATAAGGTGGGGAGGATGTAAGGACCTCCAAAAATATCCCAAAACGACTCGTAAGTAGAAACCCGGACCCCCTGAAACCCTAACCCATATAAAAAATCAAGAAAATCAAGAAAAATGGTCTTCAGGCGGGCCGCGTAAAGGTTGACCAGACCCTTACGCGGGTCGCGTCAACTTGAAATTCAACCGGATAAGTATCCGGGCCACGTATAACCCATCTGGAAACCCTTACTCATGACCCAGCATACCTACGCCTAGACTAGGCGGCCTCGCGGGCCGCGTAAGGATCAGGGGGGGTTTACGCGGGCCGCGTGAACCTCCAATTTCAGCTATAAATAGGTTTGGTCATGGGCAGTCCTCTGGTGTCGAAACGATTTGATAAAAACGAAGTTTGGCTGCTCAAAAGTCGAATTTACTATTATAATAGCAAGGCGCTGCTACGATACAGGGTATTAACTCGATCGCTGCTACGATTCAATGTCCGATTGATTAAAAAACTATCCAATGGATGTTTAAGTGCTGCTCAAATTAGGGTTTATACTTTGTCATTCGTCGTGAATTCGATGGATGTTTAAGTATCGCACTTTGTCATTCATTGTGAAGGTTTTAATCTCGTGAGTTATCGTAAATGCTGTATTAGTTACTAACCTAGTTCGTGTGCATTGTTATTTAAATTAGGTTACAAGGCTAATCAATAGGCTAAGCTCTGTGCACATAAATCTGCAATGTGAGTCGTTCTCTTTTTACCAAATTACTTTCAAAATCATGATTGTTTTCAAAGTTATAATTACAGGGATTAAGTCTTTGTAATCTCCAAATTGCAGCCGGTATGTGGGGTTTTGTATACAATACTTGATAACCGTCACCATTGGACAACGGGTTAGCCAAGGGGTGATATGACCATAATCACAGACACCATTGGAAAACGAGATAGCCAATAGGTGGTCGAGTGATAAATACCGTGGGTAGATGGTTGATATATATAAACATTGTAATCGCTCTTAATACTGTAAATTATAACCACGCGTCGTTTTTAGTAAAAAGAATGATTCACCAGTATTTCCCCGCTGACAAAACCTCTTTCAAACATGTTTCAGGTGATCTGTTGTGATCCAGTAAAAGTGCCGCGAAGCACTACAAGCTTAAGGAAGTGGCTCAATATAAATAAAGAAACATGTTTTGTAAAATAAAGATTTCCCAGGGAAATCACCTTATTGTAAACTACCGGGGTTTTATCCCGAATTATGAAATAAAATAATCGGGCATTTTCAGTTTTAAAAAGATCCTGCTAAAATCTTCCGCTGTCAACTCAATTAAATAAATACCACGGGATTTTCTGTCCCACGGCTCCTGAACCGGGTCAAACCGGGCCGGGGGCCGTGACACTTCTTCGAGATCCTTCAGGTGATCCTAAGCTCTTTTGGATTTGACCGCCATGTCATCTATGTAAACTTCCATCGTGTGTCCAAGCTGCTCCTTCAACATCATATTCACCAACCTTTGGTATGTAGCACCTGCATTTCTTAAACCAAAGGGCAGAGAAATATAGAAATATATACCGGTGGGAGTCATGAATGTTGTGTCCTCTTGATCAAATGGTTCCATCTAAATTTGCTGAAATCCAGATGAAGCATCCATAAAAGTTAATAACTCATGACCCGTCATAGCATCCACCACGGAGTCAATGTGGGGTAACGGGAAAGGATCCTTGGGACATGCTTTGTTTAAATCTGCAAAATCAACACATACCCTCCACTTTCCATTCTTTTTCTGAACAACTACCACATTGGCTAACCATCTTGGATACTTTTAACAATTTGTCTACCTCTTCTTGGATAATGGCATTTCTTTCAGGTGCAAATTTCCTCCTTTTTTGGTGTATTGGCTTGAAGGACCGGTCAATACTAAGTTTATGAGTAATAACATCCTTAGATATACCTGTCATATCTTCATGTTTCCAAGCAAAGATAGATTTTCTTCTTTTCAAGAAGGATATTAAATCCTACTTGATGCTATCCAGGATCCCGGATCCTATAAAAAGTTTGGATTCAGGATACTCGGGATCTAACAGAATACCTTTGATGTCCTGCTCTCTTGCCTCCATGACGTCCCTTGGAGGATACTTTAATTGCTATGCTTCCCTCAGCTTTGAAGTAGGCTTCATTAAGGAAGTGTAGCAGTTCTTCGCTTCCTGCTGATCACTCTCTATCTTCACCACACCCCATGGGGTTGTGACTTTGACACATTGGTGAAATGTCGAGGGAACTGCCTTCATATCATGTATCCAGGGCGTGCCAAGGATAACATCGCAGCAAGATAAGCAATCTATAACATATAAATGTTGAATAGAGTTTACTCCCTCTATGTAAATTGGGAGTTTGATGTCCCCCAATGTATTTTCAATTTCTCCACTAAATCCCACGAGCACAGATGATCTTGGAATGATTTCGGATTCAGGAATATTCATTCTTTTGAGGATATCTAACTGGATTATGTTCACGGAGCTTTCTCCGTAAATGAGGACCCTTCGAACAAAATGGTTAGAAATACGCAATGTAATGACTACACCGTAATGATGAGGATCCTATATATCAACACAATCGTGCTCATCAAAAGATATCACTTTCTGCTGAGTAAGGATGGAAGTTCGAATATGTCTCTCTCCATTCTCCATCTTAGCTTTCTTGGCATGTCTCTTAGCTACTGAAAACGAGATTCCACAAATATCAGAGCCTCCGGAGATAAAGTTAATGATCTGACCATCAGCAGGTGGTGGAGGAGCTCTTTCAGGAACTTTTTCAGGATCCTGGATCCTTGACTTCTTCCTTCCAAGCAACTCCTTCAAGTAACCTTTGCTAAAAAGATAACCTATTTCCTTCTTTAGTGCTATGCACTCATCCATGAGGTGACCAAAATCCTCATGATAAGCACACCATTTCAATTTATCCTTGGTAGCCGTGGACTTCTCATTTTTCCTTGGCCACCTAGCCTTGTCACCTAAATTCTGCAAAGCAATGATTAGTTCACTATTATCAGCAGAAAAACAATATTCAGCAATATGAGGATAGTCCTCATCGTCTCCATCTTGTTCAATTGCATGTACATTCTGGTTGTCCTGCTTAGTGTATGGCTTGGATCGATTATTCTTAAAATAGGATCCTTGCTTCTCTTATTTTGAGGATCGTAACAATCTTTCCTGGATCCTTTTGTCATCCTCTAAACGGATGAACCTCAAGGCCCTGTTCCTTACTTCCTCTAAATTCCTGCAAGGGGTCATAAGAAGATCATCATAGAATTGAGAATATTTTAAAAATCCCATTTTAAAAGCTTCCACAGCTGTGGCAATATCTAGATTAGGGATTTCTAAGGATTCTCTACTAAATTTAGTTATGTAATCTCTTAATGACTTATCACGACCTTGGGTGATCCTATACAAGTCGCTAGTTAACCTTTCAAATGTTCTACTACATGAGAATTGATTATTGAACAAGTTAACTAAATGAGAAAATGAAGTTATTGAGTAAGTAGGAAGACTTAGCAGCCATTTTAAAGCTGATCCAGTGAGTGTGGATCCGAAGCCCTTGCATAGCCCGGCTTCCTTTAATCTTTCTGGAATGGGGTTGATCTCCATTCTCTCCCTGTATTGTGCCACATGCTCTTCTGGATTAGTGGTACCATCGTACAGCTTCCTATTTGGGGTTTGAAAGCATTTTGGTATCTCAACATTACATATAGGAGGTGCAAAATGGGACACCCTATAACTTCCATCCGGAATCTCGGGAATGGGTTTAACCACTCCCGGGACACTGGATATCATATCCTTCAACTTTTGTATCTCCCTGGCCATGGCCTGATTGATCGTTGGATCCTGCATGAAACCATGGTTAGTGCTAAAAGATGTATTGAAATTGTTACCACCTGATTGGTTTGGAACAGGTATTCCAGAAGTGTATCCAAAACATGACACTTCTGGTGCTAGAGTGGGACCAGATGAAGCAATGGTTTGCATGGGGATGAAGTCTCCTAAGTGAACTTCAGAAATTCTGTGTGGTTGACTCCCTGAGGATCCTTGATCATGGAAGATGTTGGACCTAGAATACATCGGTGCTGAGGGCCTTGGAGGATACTACACGGATCCTTGAACCTGGGATGAGGATCCTTGAATATGAGATGAGAATCCTTGACACTGAAAGTTGGATCGTTGAGCTGGAAGCATCCCTATGTATCCTCCTGAACTAAGGAAGGATCCTTGATGCTGAAATGAGGATCCTTGAGACTGGAAGTAGGATCCTTGAGGTTGCGTTGCTGCTAGTGATCCATGCTGCAAGCTTGATGATCCTTGATATTGAATACCAGATGCTTTGGAGTGCTAGATTGTTGATGGTGCAGTAGTGAAATCCAATGACCTAGGCATCAATGGAGAGTGGTCCTCCACTGATTTCTTTTGCTTCTTCATTTCGTCAATCTCACGAAGGATTCTACCATTAGTTTCATCTTGCTGTTGCATGTATCCTTTCATCTACAAAATCAAAGTATAGAGATTACTATTAGTAGGTGTAGAAGAAGAAACAGTAGTAGCTTTTATGAAAATGGGGGTTGTCTTCTTCGGAGAATTCTCAGCATTCTTCTGGAATTCAGGGGGAAGAGGAGGCAACGGTGCAATGCTCTGAGATGAGGTAACCGCCTGTATGGCACTTGAAGTAGCTTTTGCCTGAGAATCCATATGGTTAATGGCAATGAACATAAATGAATGAAATTTTCAGAATTGAAGCACCAATTGCCCCACGATGGGAGCCAAACTGTTTTGGTCAAAAATCTTATTGAGGATAATGTAACCAAACTTTGAATGTGAGGTAGAGTGCTTGTTGTGTAGAACAATTGTATGAACAAGTATCAAATGTAAATGACAATGAACACAAGGATTTATACGAGGAAAAGCCCTTGATCAATGAATAATCTCCGGCATATAAAACCTCAGGTGATGGAAACTACCGATCACCAAATATATTGAACAATAAAGGTTACAACTTTGGATGATAATAAGCTTGTTACAATGAGAATTCTAGTGTGGTTGAAAGCTCTGTTCGAGAGAGAATGTCTGTGAATGTGTGTAGTGGAAAAACTGATAACTATTCAAGCTCAATACCCCATAAAATATCAAGCTAATCCTAAGCAACTAACTATCTGAAAATCAAGTTAGCCATCCACATTCATCAATAGCGGTCATCAACCTCATGCACGTGCATAAATGGAAGCATACTCCACTATATTCCCGGTTAGAACAAGTCCACTTCGAAATACACCTGCAAAATAAGGCTAATAATACAAGAAACAATTGTTAGTTAGTTAGAACAACAGTGAGGATCCGTGATCCTTAGTCTTCCTACATCATTTCCTGAGGAACCGTGATCCAGGCTAAACTTAGGATACATGATCCATAATTGCTAAAAATCTATCCCTAACATTTTGGACCTCAAATGTGGTGAGGTATCACCTTAGTTTGCCATGGAAAACTTGTGAAAAACCTTCCTAGAGGTTTTCCAAGTAGAATGGTAGAAGAAAACTTGAAGAAATAAGTAGAGAAGTGAGCTAGAACTCACTTAAAAGACTTGCAACTTTCTACCCACAATTATAAATTATTGAGATACTTAGAGCATTTGAGAGTGGATTTGGTGTTTGGATAGTGTTTAGGAGTGTATGGAGGCTCCTATTTATAGTGGGGTTGATTAGGGTTAGAGTTAAAAGAGTTAGGAAGTGGTTGGGGGTGAAAAGAGGTGTAAAAACGGACCAACTCACAAGCTGAAAATAGTTGGCTGCAGATACCGCTCCCTCGCGCCACGCGACAAGAACATGTGTGCCTGGCGCGTGGCATGAGGGACTGGGTTTTCAAAAATTGTTTGTTTTGTCTATTTTTGGCCCCTACACTTGGTTTTTAGGTTATTTTATGCCATAAACTTGTATTTTAACTTGTTTTTAGGAATAGAAGATGTTCGTAGGCATGTGATAAGTATCGTGCACGTAAGATTGATAATTCATGCGTATAATAAATCTCGGTTTATACGTAAATGCGTATTCGACAATTGTTTGTGTATAACACAAGTATAATTTGAAGTTTTTCATTTAATTTGAAGGTTAAAATGGCGATTTCATTTTCATAACCCTTAATTTTCTTCAAATATAAGGACTTATTTCTTTTCACAAAAAAGTTGGACTCTTTTAAGCTCGACAGATCATTTATTAGACTTTAGTTTTGTTTTGATAACCCATCAACCTCACCTTGTAATTCACGACATTTTAAACAAACTGAACTAACAGGATTAGAATTTACCTCTCCTTTTGATTTCCTCAAGTCGGCCATGTAAGCAGCAATCAGCGGCCATCTTCTTATCTTCAGCATCCTTCTCTTTATCAGACTTTAACTCTTCCTCTCGAACTTCTGTTGTCTGGTCAGCATCACCTTTTTCAACCTCAATCTCCTTCTCTACCTCAACATCTACCTTTACTTCTGCATCATCAACTGTGGCAATCTCTGCCATGAAAGCCTGTGTGATATTTTCATCACCTTCCAGGTGAATGCTCCAATCATAAGAATCCTCTCGTGCAGTAGAGATCAAAGCTTTTGAGCCAGTTTTATTTGATGCATTCCTGTTTCTTGAACCATGACCAGGAGAATCTTGAAATGATGAGGTAGGACGAGACTCTGCTTTTGGTCTTTGACATTCCTTAGCAAAATATCTATAATTTTGACAGTTATAACACCTAACTTTGGACTTGTAAAAACCAACACTTTTTTTAACCAACTTCCTTCCTGTCCTGTTAATGAATCTCTTGACTCTTCTAGAGATCATGGTCATCTACCACTTTAGATCAATCTCCTATAGGTCATTAGGGTCAATCTGATCATAATCTTCATCAAAAGTAGCTGGATCTGATATTTTTCCCTGAATGTAGTTCTCATACGAAGCAACAAATGAATCAAGCAAGGCCAGATGTTCTTTAGCAGCCTTGACACTCAGAGGCATAGACTGCTATTTTGATTACTGGCGTATTGTCTCTTTCCCCCTGTTGATTCTCCTGAAGCAGCAACAAAGCACACATCACCATCAGCATTAGTCGTAACTTGCTCATTTTCACATGAGAGAAACACAGTTGCTGAATCACTAGAAGCATTGTGAGACGATGAAGAAGTAATGCCTTTGTAAATTCCCGGATCTTGAACCTGATCATAACCTGTTTCCTTCTTCTTCTTCTTCATGTTGAGCTCGTAAGATTTCAGTTTCCCAACAACCTCTTCTAAGTCTTTAGTCTCGTAATCACCTTAACCCTTTATCATGCGAGTATAAATATCCCATTTAACAGGTAAAGCATCCAGCAACTTGTCATTATCTCTATGTCAGTGTATCCCTCTATGTCATAGTTGTCTACTCTGACATTAGATGATAGAACCTTGTGATGATGTCTTCTAGGGACTCATTTCTCATGCATTTAAAGACACTAAATTGCTTCTTCAGTAGGTCAACCTTGTTCTTCTTCACATTAGCATTTCCCTCATATCTCTTTCAATGCATCCCACATCTCTTTCGAGGTAGTGTATCTCTTGAAAGTATGTTTAATGCCATCTGGTAAAGACATTTTTATTGCTGCAAGTGCTCTCTTCTCTGCTTCATACATCTTCTTATCTGTACCGTTAGACTCGTCTCGAGATTACAAATCCAAAGATAAATAATGTCCAAAACCTATTTTTTGTCCTAAAAATAAATGGAGTCTAACCGGCAGTCGGTTTTCACAGATTGTTAACAGATGGAATTCTGCACTCAAATGTGTTTATTACCGAACACATCAGCTGATTAAATTTCCTTCTTTGTGAAACAAGTTTCAAATTCAAAAAACTTGATGTTAACAAATTCAGAATAATGTTAAATTCACAAATTCGGAAACTTATAAATCCTGACACTCCCAAATCTCAAACCCTGAACAAGTCACAAATTTGGAACAATCTTAGCAGTCTAAGTCCGAATCTTATAGTGAGCTTCTAAATTTGGAACCTCTGAAGTTTCAGCAAATCTGGAAACTTATACCAAGTTTAAATTGGGACAGGGTGTTCAGTATTAAATCCGGAATCTCACAAAGTCATAATGTGTTTGTCAAATTCGGACAAAATTCAATCTGGAAAACTTCTCAAATCCGGGATATTTTAAATTCAGTCTGCTTAAATTTTGAATTGATTAATTTTGGACCCTTAGCCAAATTCGAACTAGGAAAATTCGAAAAAACTGACAAATCTGGACCACTAACAAATTTGGAGAAATGTCAAATCCAGAACTATCTTCCGTATTTCCTAAATATGTGTGGTTTTGGTAAAACGCAAAACTGTGACTTCACGATAATGCGAGTTTACCGACAAACTTAGGAAAACCCAAATAACCAAAGATGAATGACGACAGCAAAACTTCTTCAACCAATAACTTGATTCCTGTAAATCAATCTCGAACCGTACAATTAGAGCAAATGCTCTGATGCTAATTATAGGTCCCTGTCACGTGGATCGTTATGAGATTGACAATCAACCAAGGGTGTAGAATCCCCTTGATAGATCAATGAACACAGAAACAAGAATATAAGATGAAGAACACACAAAACACTTTTAAACTGATCTTCTATGATTATCAAACGCAACATTTACAATCACTCAAGATCACCAAAACTCACAGACTTTCACTGTGTTTTCTCACACAAATTCTCTATAACTTCTCTCAGACTGTCTAACCTAAGCCCTAAAGCATAGTGTTGTTTATATAACACGACCATGCAAACTGGGCTAGGCCCACGTACATAATAAACATAAACACGGAATAACAATACAAAAGACAAACTCAGACTAACTAATAAACTCGAAATACATCATGAACAAATTCGGACTCCTCAATTAATCCATAAACTCAGAATCCTCATTTTGTAAGCATAAACTCTGAACAAGCATAAAACTCCACAAACTCGGAATCCACATCCTTCATAAACTCGGACTAGCTTAGATCTTGATAAACTCGGACTAGTCTTTAATATATCAAACTCGGACTTGTCTTCATGATAACATAAACTTAGAATCTCTTGAGGTTTTCATATCCAAGTCTTGTTCAAGATATCCAAAGACCAAATCATAAGTTGTTGTCACATACCGTGCACCAACAAAACACATTCACTAGTAATATTTTTAGGTCTATTGAGCCCAAGTCCCCACAACCTCTTATTTAGAGAAACTCGGTCCCAAGCAACCCAATGAACCTTCCTCACCTCCAACCAAGCTCCCCATAATTTTTTTCCTAGTTGATTCTAATCCTTTAGTAACTCTACTCGAGTCTTGTATAAAGAGAGCTAATAGTTTGGAAGGCATTTGAGCACCGATTTTATGAACGTCGCCCTACCTTCAATCAACATACATGAAGCTTTAAAAAGAGATATCCACCCTTAAAAAACATCAAACACTGGATTCCAATTTTTATTCTTTTAATGGTAACCCCATGCATAATCCCTAGATACATAAACACGATAGAACCCACCTTCCATCCCAAAATCTCAACCATCCTATTTACTTCCAAGTTTTCCACATCTAATTCCAAAGAGGGTTGATTAGTGAAAATTCTTATTTAGACTAGGTACTAAGAAGAAAACCCGCAATAGCCACATTTTTAATATTGAAATTTAACCACTTACCAATAATAATCGCGTTATCGACATAAAGGAATGCATGACTATTGGACCATCGTTAGGAGTTCTAATACCATTAAATGCACCCAAAGCACAAGCTTCTTGAAGATTTCCGATAAGGCCACCATAACCAAAATGTGGTTATGAACAAGAAGGGCGACACTCGTTGGCTAATTCCATTCCTATCTGACATTTAAACTCAAAAGTTGTGATTCATTGACTAACAATAAGGACTTACCGAATCCAAAACCCTGTAAATCCACTTGCACCATCGAGGAGGGAATTCGTTTGATGCATCACCGACATAAGGAATTCCCAATAAACATTATCGTATGTCTTTTCGAAATCTATCTTCAACACGAATGCCATACTTTCGTTTTCTCTAGCCCAAGAGATTACTTCATTCACCATTAACGGTCCATCAAGAATGTACCGTCCAATCAAGAATCGACACTTTGGTACCCACTACCATTTTTAGTTGATATTCTAGAATCTTTGAAATTACTTTACATATGACCCCTATTAGATTTATTGGTCTATACTCACCCAACCCCATGGGTCCCAAACTTTTGGTATCAAAGTGATAAATGAAGAACTACATCCTCTACCGATTGTATTATGAGTATGAAAATGGTTCATATCATTGAAGTCTTTAGGTAAGAGATGCCAAAAATGTTTAATGAACCTAAAGTTAACCACGTCTAAGCCAGGAGACCAACCATCTCCACTTCGGAAAACTACCTCTTTAATCATCTTTAAAAAGGCGCTACAAGCATACTAGAATCACATTCCAACACTATTCAAATCATAACACTCCAACAGTGGAGGGGCCGTCATCTAATCCACAAAATAGTTTAAAAAGCGAGAAAACTGCCAAAATTGTTGTTGAGGTTTGGACACATTTGCTAGTTCAATCCAATTTTTTTATTTATTTATTATTATTTATTTATTTTTTTTTTTTTTTGCAACTGGACCATTTAGGTTTGTCAGAGAAAACTGCCAAAATTGTTGTTGAGGTTTGGACACATTTGCTAGTTCAATCCAATTTTTTTATTTATTTATTATTATTATTATTTTTTTTTTTGCAACTGGACCATTTAGGTTTGTCGGTTCTTGCCAATTTCATCCAATTGGCTAACCCCGTCGATTTTTATCGTTAACTCAAGGGTAGTCTAGACATGTTATTTATAAGTTTTTGTTTTGTAATTGTTTAATTCTTGTAGGTCCCTATCACATGTGGATCGATACGAGATTGACTAATCAACCAAGGGTGCGGAATCCCCTTGATAGATCACACAAACACAGAAACAAGTTATTCAGATGAAGAACACCACAATCACTTTCAAACCGGTATTCTATTGATTAGCCAAAACGAATGTTTACAATCAATTCAATACCACAAGAAATCTCTCAGCCACTCTCTGTAGATTTCTCACTCAATCTCATAGCCACTCTTTGTGTAACTGAAACTCTAACACTCTAGTTCACCTCACTAATACATAATGTGTGTTTATATATTACACACATGCAAACTGGGCAAAGCCCAAATACATAACAAGACATAACTTGACAAACTCGGACACATAAACAAACGTGGAACATCATGCAAGCTCAGAATAACAATGTGAACTCGGAATGACTTGGTTTGCAAACTTAGAACCATATACGCTTCATAAACTCGGAACATGCATAACCTCATAAACTCGGAACTGGTCTTTTTGGAATCCAAATCTTTATCCAACTTTAAGATATCCAAAGGCCTAACTAGGGGTGGCAATCGTGTCGGGTTAATGAGTTGGCGGGTTGACGGGTTGGTGGGTTGAAATGTTCAACCCGAACCCGACCCATATTATTATTCGGCTCAAAGATTTCAACTTTAACCCGACCCATATTAATTCGGGTCAACCCGATCCCGGCTCGTTTAACACATATTTTTAAATGAGTGGTATAAGTTGACGATATATAAACGAGTTGTTCGGTTTTAAGTGGGTTATCGATAACAAGTTTAATGATGATTATTAGTGTGATAAATAAATAATATAATGTGTCAAATTAACATTAGTATAACTAACCATGTAAAATAGAAACCAAAAAAACAAAAACAAAAATATAAAATATTTTTTATCTAAATTGTTAAACGGGTTAATGGGTCAACTCGTTTTTATACGGGTCAACCCGAACCCGACCCGTTTTTAATACGGGTCACCCCGAACTCGACCCATTTTTTAAACGGGTCGTGTTAGTCGACCCAAACCTATTTTTTTCGTGTCGGGTTCGGGTTGGGTTAACGGGCCATGTCAAGAACTGCAGCCTCTAGACCTAACTATTAAATTGTTGTCATGGAATATGCACCAACAATTTTCTCTATCTCACTCTTTTGCAACCGGAGAGAGATGAAAGTTATAGAGAGTGCGTGTGTGAATTTTCTCAATTTTTCCATGCGCTATTTTGTTATTGTGAAACATTCAAATTTGTTATTTTATTTTTCTTTTAGGGTAGAGGCGATAGAGTGGTGGTGGTGATGCAATGATGATGATTTTAGGGTGGTGGTGGTGCATCGGTGGTAGTTTTAGGATGGTTTTAGGAGGTGGTCGATGATGGCTTAATTAGGTGATGTAGTGATGGCTTTAAGGCTTTATAAAAGATTGTTGTTCAAAAATGAAGAAGTAAGGGAGTGGGTCCCGCATTTTGTCTTAATACTTAAGAACTACTTGTACACATCTTTAAAATGCTTGTATATTGAGTAAACAGACTAAAGTGTGCCTAAGTTAATACTAAAAATAGATGAACTTAGCTCATTGGATGAAACCGGTAAAAAATGGATAACCTTAATGGTCTAGTTGCAAAAAAAATGAATGAAACTCGTATCGAACTTTAAGGACGCTTTTGGCATTTTACTCTAAATAATTGAATACCTCTTTCTTAATGACCTTCGGTTTAGTTTCCCATTCCCCATCTATAAGGCCATGTGTAGTCATAACGCCCACAAAGGGGCGTTATGCGACACGTGGCGCGCCACGTGTGCGGGTGGGCGTTATGGGGCGTTATGCATTTTAAGCCCGTAGTCATAAAGCCCCCGCCTAATCATTACTCAATTATTAATTTCTATTTTTTAATAATTATTTTCTAACTTTATAAAATTAAAATTCATTTCATTAAATTAAAAAAAACATACACTAAAATTAAAAAAAAAACATTACACTTAAAAAAAAAACATGACAGTAACATAAAAAAAAAACGATTCCACTAAAAAAAATTGGACTAAAAAATTAAAAAACAAATTTTTTATAATTATTTTCTAACTTTATAAAATTAAAAAACAAATTTTAAAAACCCTTTTTTCTTTTTTATTTCTTCTTTCTTCTTTCTTCCTTCTTCCTTCTTCCTTCTTCCTGCAACAAAACAGCCCCCCCCCCCCCCCCCCCCCCTCTTCTTCTCCTTCAAACCGCCCCACCCCTCTTCAATCCATCACCCCTTCTTCTCCTTCAAACAGCCCCCCCTTCTTCTCCTTCAAACCAGAAAATACACACAAAAGGGGAAAACCAGAAAAAAAAAAAAAAATCAAACAAACACACATACCGCCCTTCTTCTCCCGCTATAGACATCGCGCCACACCCATTTTTTCGATTCATAGCGCCCTTCGTGGCGGTGTTCTTGGGCGCTTTCCGGCGCTATGTGGGGTTATACCGCCCCACTACACATACCCTAAGAAGCCCCAAAATATAACTTTTCCTTTCTTGTTGTTTATAATACCATGGAAGAATTTTTTATTATCGTCCCTATGCATAGCCCATCGTACCCTCGATCGTTGTCTAAGATCCTTCACTTTATTACCTTTTATCCTTTTTAATCTTTTTTTACATTCTACTGGTATCCAGTTTTCTTTCTCCGTGAACTCCATGTTCTGCATTGCTTTCTCTAACTGCTCCATCTTGCTCCTGATTTTGTTTTCATATTCATTTTCCTTTTCCTTTTCTTTCATCATGTCTTTCCATTTCCTGATGTCTTGTCGAAATCTTTTGAACTTGTTCATTAGTACGACATCTCGAGGCCCATGAATCACCTTTTAAACATTTTTTTCTAATTAAAAAAATAGTTTATTAGTTAAGTCCAGGATCAGGATCAAATACAAAGGCTCCTAACACTTGTCACTCTATAAATCTTTTTTACACTTCTTACAATTAGAAGACTTTGTAAATAACTTAACCCGTTAAGTCCAATTACCTAATTTCATTTGATATACATTCTACTTTAAACCATTAAAGACACCATGTCTTATTTTTATCTTAAACTCAATGACCCATTAGAGGCTTAATTAATTCCAACTGGTTAACCTAAATAAAAAATGTGGTCTAATTAAATCTTAGTACTTCAGGGGCCACTATTGGCTATAGGTAAACTAAAGAGTGGGTAAGCTGTAAAAAAAGCAAGGACAAATAAGCCGAAGAGTTAGGAACCGATCAATTCTGAATTTTTGATGAAAGAAGTGGACAATGGACAGTTAAACCCGAGTATGAGTAAATGTTAGTTTTTGTTTGTTGTTTGTAACATTCGCCGAAAACGGACCTCTGAAACCCCACCCGAATTGCGAAAATCGGATCCTTTGGAAAATAACTAAAAACTGAAAATCTGCTAATTTTAAAAGGGTTACGAATATATTGGGTGAAAAATTTACTAACAACATCAAAAGAAAGGAAAATAAAAAATGTTGTGTTCCTGAGTTTCACTTAAGGAAAAAGAAAGGAAATGGAAAGAAAACTAAGCTAAATTCTTTACGTTTTCTTTCTTTTCGATTTGGAAGCAAATTGAAGAAAAACCATCATTTCTATTTCTTTTTCTTTTCTCTTCCATACTTTTCTTTCCTTTGCTTTCTTTTCTTTTTCCCTCCTTAAGTGAATCGAAGAGTTTACCACTCCCCATGTGAGAGGCACCCCTTCCACCCTAAGACGGTGGGTTGTGTATCGGGGAAACACATTGGGAGACTGATGTGGAGTTCCTCCCCAGACGAGAACACTACCCCCCATCCTTCGATCGGTGCAATCGGAAAATAATCCACGTTCATCCATAAGCTTGATTTCTCTCTTCATTCTCTCTCTCTCTCTCTCTCGCGCGCGCACGCTTTGATTGGATGGAGATGGATGTGGAAACCATTTCCTAGGGTTGGGGGAAGAGAAAGAGAAAGAAGAAGGTGATGATGTGTAGGTGATGTAACCATAGGGGAAGGGGAACCACACCCATGGTAAAGCATTTAAACTTACGCATTCTCTTTTTATCAATTCAAACAATTTTTTTTTAACCTATAATAAAAATATAGACCAAAATCAAGATACGAGCTAATGACATAAAAACCGAAATAACCAATGTAGTCTTTTTCAAACTTTAACCGAATTATGTTTTCTAGGTAATGTTTTACGTTTTAGTCTAAATTTGGTGAACTAACATTCCATGACGCGCATGTATGATTTAACGTTTTTATCTGTTTTTAGTTCCATTTAAGTGTCTTGCCGCAACGTGCTGGTTCTAAAAAGTTGTAATATATAGTTTATGTAAAATTAATTTTTAAATAGTATGATAAAAGTTATAAATACAAACAGGAAGTGGTTTTGATTTTTAGCATTTTGACCATCTTAAATAATTTAATAATTATCCGTGTAAATTAATGGATTTTTTTTAAACAAGTAAAATAATAAGAATAACGGTTTATTTAATACGGCAACTGTAAATTAATGGTTTATTTGAAACAAGTAAAATAATAATAACAATTAGTTTCTTTAATACGGAAATTTTAAATAAATTAATAATTATCAAGGGTAAAGATCAAATAGGAAGTTAATTTTCGCTAGTAAGGATAGGAAGCCATAGGATTATGACATGTGGCAAATTTTAAAATAAAGAGAAAGGGTATTTTAGTCAATCCAACTCCTTCTTCTTCCTTTTTCAAAACCCAGTAAATTCAAAAACCCATCATTTTCAAAATCCACCATCTTCAACTATTTCTTCACTTTCTATCTCAATAATCACTACATTATAGTGCGATTTTCATCACAAATCAATGATTCAGAACCCGATCAACGTGTTCTTCAGCTTTTTTTGAAGAAAACCCAGTTTAATTTCATAAAAAAATCTCGTTTTTTCCGGTGATTTTGGAGATAATCACTCGATTCGTTCGATTCGAGCGTTGATAAGTGTTTCTATCATTCAAATTCCGTCAATTGATGAAGAAATCGGCTTCGATCCATGTAAGAAATTCTTTAATTTCATTTTCATGATCTGGGTTTTTGATTTAGTCATTGCGTTTTACGATCTTTGCGGGGGTCCGGGGGCGACAGCCCCCGGTAGCGGGGGTCCCAGGGGCGGCAGCCCCTGGCGGGGTCCAAGGGGCAGAGCCCCTGGCTGGGGTTGAGCTAAAAACGCATCAGAAAAATTAAATTTCCATAAATTGGCTCATTTCGAAGACAGTAATTCGTAGACAATTCAGACAGTTCATAGTGACAGACAGTTTTATGTGTCCATTGCGTTTTAGAAATAAGAGAGTTTTATGTGGTTTCTGGCTTTTGCGTTTCAGAAAAAACACATTTTTAAGTGTTTTTAGTCATTGTGTTTTAGGTAAAACACATTTTTTAGGTGTTTTCAGTCCATTGCGTTTTAGAATGAGTCATTTTTAAGTGTTTTCTGGCCATTGCGTTTTACATATAAGACATTTCTTTGTGTTTTTGGTGCATTGCGTTTTAGGTAAAACACTTTTTTATGTGTTTTCAGTCCATTGCGTTTTAGAAAACAGACATTTTAAGTGTATTCTGGCCATTGCGTTTTACAAATAAGTCATTTTTTTGTGTTTTTGGTGCATTGCGTTTTAGGTAAAACACATTTTTATGTGTTTTCTGGCCATTGCGTTTTACAAATAAGTCATTTTTTTGTGTTTTTGGTGCATTGCGTTTTAGGTAAAACACATTTTTATGTGTTTTCTGGCCATTGCGTTTTACAAAAAAGTCATTTCTTTGTGTTTTTGGTGCATTGCGTTTTAGAAAAATGTCATTTTTAGGGGTTTTTTTTCATTGCGTTTTACGATACTGGGGTTTTTTCTATTGCGTTTTACGCAACTGGGTTTTAAATTTTTTTTTTTCAAAATATAGCAATAGTATACTCGTTTTAAAGATAAAAAAAACGCTCGTTTTTTTGGTGCAATTTTTATAAAAAAATAATGTCGTATGAAAGAGTTATTAACGTTTAAAAAATGGGGGGGGGGGGAATTGGAGGAGAGATAAACTATTGGCTTGGATTGACTAGATTGCCCCTGAAAAAAGTCACGCGCCTCTTTTTTTTACTTTCAATTTCCCTGATTTAATCTTAGCCCTTGATTAAGTAAATGGATTGTCAAGATCACTTACTAGCCTTCCTAGCCAAATAAACTTCCTATTATATCTCCACCCTAATTATCAATGTAAATTATGATTTTGAACAAGTCATTATCCCATCTCGTCAAAATCGATTTTCGATTTTTTTCCGCACACACACAGTCTTTTTAATGATATTTAATAGACATTAT
This sequence comes from Helianthus tuberosus, assembly GCA_030545235.1. Taxonomy (NCBI): domain Eukaryota; kingdom Viridiplantae; phylum Streptophyta; class Magnoliopsida; order Asterales; family Asteraceae; genus Helianthus; species Helianthus tuberosus. The sequence goes on along the minus strand of CM060363.1, from coordinate 198,586,585 downwards.
TAAGATAAATTATGCTTCAATCTTTGACTATATTATGTCTTCAATACGAAACTTCTCAAAACTTACCGAATACAATTATCTTCATGTTAAACCAATATGGAATTAGGATAAATCTCTGTGTATTATTCATTAAACAAATGACCCATTATATAGGGATATACAAGCCTATAATAAGGAAATAATATATCTCCTAAACTAAATACAGACTATATTATGTCTTCAATACGAAACTTCTCAAAACTTACCGAATACAATTATCTTCATGTTAGAATACAATTATCTTCATGTTAAACCAATATGGAATTAGGGTAAATCTCTGTGTATTATTCATGAAACAAATGACCCATTATATAGGGATATACAAGCCTATAATAAGGAAATAATATATCTCCTAAACTAAATACAATCATGATACAAATACATAATATATCGCTAATAGTCCCCCACATTTCGAGTGGTATTAGAAAGGACGCTCAAACTGGATCTGAAGCTTTGAAAAAGTTGTCGAGGAAGTCCTTTGGTAAAAATGTCGGCATATTGACTGGAGGCGGGTACATGATGAACTCGAACATGACCAATTTGAACCTTTTCATGCACAAAGTGAATATCCATCTCAACATGCTTCGTTCGTTGATGTTGCACTGGATTTTCAAATAAGTAGACAGCCGAAACATTGTCACAGTAGACTATAGTAGCAGTACGCAGAGGAACATACGATTCGAGAAGCAGATTACGTAACCAACTTTTTTCAGCAACTACATTAGCAACTCCGCGATATTCAGCTTGGGCACTGGAGCGGGAGATAGTGTGTTGACGCTTTAACGACCAAGATACGAGATTGTCTCCCAAAAAAACACAATATCCAGACGTGGAACGTCGTGTGTCGGGGCATCCGCCCCAATCAGCATCGGAATATGCGGTCAATGCTAAGGATTTGGAAGCCGTGATCCGTAGACCATAATCTAGAGTGTCTTGAAGGTAGCGCAAGATGCGCTTCATGAAAGCAAAACAAGGTTCACGTGGTGCGTGCATAAATAGACAAACTTGTTGAACTGCATACGTAATATCCGGCTGGGTAAAGGTGAGATACTGAAGAGACCCCGCGAGTTGACGATATAGCGTGCCATCTTGTAACAGGGTACCGGTAGTACCGCTAAGTTTAGTGGACGTGTCAACGGGCATAGTGCAAGGCTTGCAATTTGCCATAGAAGCTCTTTGTAAAATTTCCCTAGTGTATTGAGCTTGAGACAGAAAGAGACCGTTACTGTCATGTGTAGCCGTAATGCCCAAAAAATGATGCAACTGACCAAGGTCCGTCATGGCAAAGGCGGAAGACAAGGAACCAATGATGCGTGCTAATAAACCTGGTTCAGATGCAGTCAAGATAATGTCATCCACATACAATAAGAGATAAGCCATATGGTTTCCTTGTTTGTAAATAAAAAGTGACGTATCACATGTGCTACTTCGAAAGCCCTGCGAAGTAATGAATGAGGCAAATTTGTGGTACCAAGCCCGCGGTGCCTGCTTCAGTCCATATAAGGACTTTTTGAGGCCACAAACATAATCTGGAAAAGCCTTGTTGACAAAACATGGAGGCTGATACATGTATACTGTTTCTTTAATATCACCATGTAAGAAAGCGTTCTTGACATCAAGCTGATGAATAGGCCAAGAACGTGAAACCGCAAGGGACAATACTGTACGTATGGTGGTCGGTTTGACAATCGGACTAAACGTATCTTCACAATCAATACCAACCGTTTGAGATTTCCCATTGACTACTAACCGCGCTTTATAACGCTCCAATGATCCGTCGGACTTATACTTGTGACGAAAGAGCCACATACAACGTATAACCGGGCTATCCGTGGGACGCGGCGCAACTTCCCATGTACCATTATTCTCCAAAGCACTATATTCTGTTTTCATAGCTTCGAGCCAATTAGGATCCGTTTGTGACAACTGGCACAAAACCGGTAATTTCCGTACAGTTTTATAATTATTTAATATCTGCAATTATGTGTTTAAATGTCAACATTGTCTGATTACATGCTATACTTGTGAATTACTGTTAGCGTTGCGTCGGAAAGACTAGTAAACTCACCGGTAAGACACACTGTGTCAGCTACTCTGCAGAAAGTAGCCAGATAATGGAATTAGGGCCTGGGAGTAGGTCCAAATTCTAAAATACATTAAAACCTAAGTATGGATACAAGGGTTAACATATAGACTTTCCGGAAGCTAAAATATGCACTAAAAAGCACCTGGAACACCCTTTAAATACTGAATTTTACATATCTCAACATATTTCAGGAAAATTCAGCATTGTAACAAGTTAGTAACAAGTAAAAAATATGACTAAATGGTCCTGAATACTTTCCTAAGTGTCGGGAATTAAAAGTGTCACAAAAGGGTACTTAAAAATCACTAAACGGAATAGTTTGACACTTTAACGAACCGGTATCTAACCGAACAACCGGACACTACCCGAAACATCAAAATTATACTAGAAGCATTGTTTTAATGTTTCTTAGCTAGTTATGATCCCCGAACACTCTAACACACTATATAACACATCATATGCATAACACCTAAGCATTACACCTAAATTCTAACTAATTAACTTAACCATCCATTAAACCACAACTAATACCCCCCCCCCCCCTTGTTGGGACGGTCACAAGGTGGCCCCATCAAGATCTTTGCTTGATCCTACTAGATACCATTTTATTCACTTTGATTCACTAAAGATCTTGACTTGTACTTAGGGAACACTTTATCCTTTGGTTATACACTTAAACTCAACTATATGTAAGACATGAAGGATCAAGGCCCTCATTATCTTCATCCATACTTCACACACACTCCTCTCTCCCTCTCCTTTTCCCCTCTCGGCCGAAACCCACACAAACAACACCACCACTTCGATCTAACTCTCATCTATTCCAAGTTAATCACAAGGTGCAAGAAGGTGTCTAAGGAAGTGTGGAGCTTGTGGATCTTGAAGGACCTCTCCCGATTGCTTTTATCCAACACATTTGACATCTTCAACCTCTTGTGTTCATCCCTAGCCATAGAGCTAATAGTAAGGCCCATATGATCTCTTGATACTTCATATATTGTTGGTTAATAGATGATGAACATTGTTAAACATGATGAACACTAAGGAACATAAACATAAATCTCTAACATAAGCTTATAAACATATGAATACATGTTGATTGTGTTGATTTGGTTCTTGAAGATTGATGGTTTTTGTTAGTAATGTTAGACATCATAAGAAACCTACTAGATTGTGATTAAACACATGATCTAGTAAGTTAAGGTGGTGATCTTGTGAAAGACCAAGATCATCATGCTTTATGTCTTCATGAACTTGAATGATGAAATTGGTTTTCATATGTAAAGATGATTTAAACAAAATACAAATCTTGTAAATAGATGATTACAAAAATAAATTTCTCAAGAAACCAAGTTTATTTATGTCACACCCCGACCGAGTAAAACAACAAATCGCGGTGGAATTGTCAAGGAGTGTTGTAACAGAATCATTGTTTCAAAACACACGGAAATTTGAGGTTTCGTTTTATTAAACATTAGATATTTACATCGTCTGGAAATCTAAATAAACAAGTTTATTAAGTTACTAAGGCCTCGTCCAGTCCTATGTGAGTATGCATCCTAGCAATCAACATAATTCAACAACACCTGAAACATATGTGAAAACAAAGTCAGCAAAGAAATGCTGGCGAGTACATAGGGTTTTGAGAGTGTCGAATTCATGGCTAGTTTACATGTTGCAATACTCAATTAAAAACCTTGTTTTGAAAAGTATTGTATTGCGGCATAACTAACCAACTCAAATCAAATTGGTTATAGTGTATAAAATCTCGTAGCCATGATTCTTAACCCAAAACATGTATTTAATAAAATCTCGTTAATAAAGCTCGTATAGTTTATATCGTTTCGAAAACCTCGTTTGTGTGACATCGCTTCCAATTGTTTACCCGAGTGAACTAAATAACGCCACGGTATGTAACATAATGAAAACATATATATATATAGGAAGTACCAGCGGCGTATCCACCATGCTTTCATCACATTACACCCGTCCCGTTATCTAAACACTAACCGAAAACCAATCGTTTACCCAAATCGTTTAATTCGTTAAACATCGCTTTAGTCGTTTAAATCATTCTCGTTTTAGATCGTGAAACTACTTTTGGTCGTCTCGCTAATAACATTCAAACCTGGGCGACTCGTCTATTGTTCAACTCGTTTTCGCATTAACAAACCTCCAAAAGGGTAAGTTAACAATCATCAGATTCAGACGTTACCCACCTAACCCACACATAACCATGGGTCCGGTCTGATAACGGGATTTGTCGGATCCTATGGTACCATAACCTAATACTGGTCGGTTTGGCCGAAATTAATGAATGTCATTCGTTATGTACTTACAACCAACAAGCTCATTCACATTATCGAAATCGTTATTAGTTTAGTATAAACCATCACCATCGTTTCGAAACCATCGTTAAAATATCGAAATCGTTTAGATACATATGAATCACCCCAAAACAATTGAAAATAGTAAAAGAGGGGACTATATACTCACCTTTGGGTGCGTTTTTATATGTTAACACAATCCCTCAAATTGTTTATCCACCCTAAATTAAATAAGAATGATTTTAATAATCAAAACCTACGCTTTGACATGCAAAATACTACTTATGTCATTTATGTTTTAATATACATGAAACTGAACTGTTTTCGGACATTTAAATAAAATGGTTAAATTATTCCAAAAATTCCTAAATTTTTACAGAACGTCTCACACGAACAAAATATTATTGTGTAAAAATCTCGTGGTCCAATTCATCACCAATATTTTATAAAAATTTATTTTCCGGACTGTGATCAGATTTGTTATTTTCTGATTGCAGTTTATGAAATAATTTATTAAAAATTCATCGTGAGTCCGATTTACGAAATTCCAGTGGGAGAATTACAAATACATCAGTGGTCAACTACAGTACAAATTTCATGTGCAAATTCTACACAGAACTCAAGTTATGACTGAAAACGTTTCGCCCATTTACTGCAGAAAAACTCAGCTTTAGCTGCAGTTAGAAATCGGGCCTTTAAAAATAGTAAACGACCTCAAAAAAATATGATTCCAGTGCCATTTGCTTCGTTTTTCGAAAATACATATTTTAGGCTTCATAAATTCTGTTTTTCGACTTATTAAGGTCTGTTTACAGCATGTTGAAGTCGGCTGAATATGTAACTCAGCATGTTATTTTGTGGTTTAAACATTACTAAACCGTATCAACGAGTGTCCTAACAACGGATTTATCAAGAAACCAATGATTAAATACCAAGCATGTTTTAACCAACCCTAAACCCACAAGTTTTCATCTTCATAACTCATCCTTATGTAAACATTTATGTAAGATTTTGTGTAGAGTTCCATGTTCATCTTATTATTGTTTCTTGTTCTTGTGATTTAGACAACAACATCAAACTACATGACATAACTATGAACAAGATGAAACAAGGTACAAGAAACTTACTACTAGCACAAGGCTATGGTAGAGATTCTTGTGAGAAAATGTGATGAAAAAGACTTGAACAAAGCTCCTTTGGAAGCCCTTCAACTTGCAACTTCCATGGATGACCTTCAAAGCTTTGTATGGACTTGAGATTGAAGAAGATGATGGTTGTAAGAGGGTGGTGGTGGGTTTCGGTTTTGGGGGAACCGAATGAGAGAGAGAGTGACTGAAGTGAGGGGTGTAAGGTGTGAAATGATGTGTTGTAAGAGGTGGCCATACTTATGCATAATTTTCTCACTTCCACAAGCAAGAATCAAAAGCAATCCAAGAAACATCAATATAAATCTTGGAAAATCTAGACAAAATGTAGATGGGGTCCACAAGAGAGACCTAAAATCGGTCATATGGGAGAGAGAGTGAGGAAGTTTGAGTGTTCTTGTTGATTGAAATCTTTGGAAAGATAAATAAGAGATTTCAAGATCTAAAAATATCCAAGTAAATCTAAATAAAATCAAAGAAATCTCATAAAGGACTTGCAAAATCTTGGAAAAACATTGTGGTGGGGTCACCATAATATTTGGACCGAAAATTAGATGGGGCGGGGGGTCCATGAACAACTTTTATATAAACATCCCATAAGTAGGCTAAAAACGGGTGTTTAACTGGATACCGGGTATTTTATCTAGCGTTTAAATCCCGGTTTATTGCGTTGTAAATTATTTTTATTATTCTATAAAAATAAATTCGCCAAAATATTACTGAAATAAATTTCAGTTGTCGAGACTTGCTGCGTTGTCTGCGTTTCGCAGTAGAAGCACTGTGTTGCGCAGAAACACGCGGTACGCGCTTAAACTTGAAAAATAACGTTTTAATTTATTTTTCAACACGGGCCTGATTAAAAATAAAATTTTAATCATAGCAGAATATTTTTGGGATTTAAATATTATCCGGTCGGTCACCAACGTTCGTTTCGCAGTTTTGTCGTAAATAGTTCTTTAGTTAAAATAAATATGTTTTTACCATACCGAATCCTTCGAAACTTATTTCTAAGTTATGTAAAGGATATTTAGGGTATGTTCGGCTTACGTCACCGTTCTGGAGTGTACGTTGCGTTAAACTGATTGTGTTTAAGCACCAGTTTGCGTATAACCTTCCAGAAAGTGATTTAAAACTTGAAGTCGGAATCGAATCAAATTGTAAAATTAATAAACACAATTGCACATATAATAACACCAAAACACATTGTTTTACATTATACAATGATTATAGAACACAGTTGTCACAGTCTCCCCTACTTTAGGAAATTTCGTCCCGAAATTTTATTTAGAGTAAACTTGTGAAAGCTTGAAACATGAAGTCGAAAAGATAAGACAACACCGGTTAGAGTTCCGAACTTCTAGTAACTTAAATAACATTATGCTTGCAAGGTAAGAGGGACACTTATATACAAGTATATGAAGGGTCATTGGTGCGTCCACCGTACCTCCATTACATTGTTCACGTTTCGTTATTGTTGTCACTATTGGTTCTTACACATGATAAATCTTACTGTGGTTTCCGTGCACTGAATTTTTATAATTATGTACGTGTCCATAATTACGTAATTCCTTGCATAGTCCACACAGTGCATTTAATAATGTGTAGGGGAAAAACCTAATGAATGAACCTGTGATGAGTGTGACTGGACCACCATAGGGTCCTTTCAGCTGTATCATCACATGCCACTCTTAACCAGATTCTGAATCGATCTTTAACTAGACCACTCAAGGGTCTATTTTCGAATCATGGAATGGTACTGTATAACCCAAGGGTCTTAACTACCACGTAGAAGCCCATTAAGGATTTAAGATAGTACTTTTGAATATCCTATTATGAATCCCTCATATGAGGATATGGAAGATTCTATGAGGATTTGGATAGCGAAAATCGGATCACATAATAAGAGAGAACACCTAAACACATAATCGCGTTAATCATTTAACTTGACCTTTAATTTGTTATCTTTGAACACAGGTATTTAAAGCATACCAGGAATCCAATCTGTGGATTTCATTTGGCACTTTAAATATTCTCAAGAATCTAACTATGAAGATAGGAAGATCATAATAGGAATTTGGTTTGCCCTTATTGAGTTGTAATGTACATATTAAGGTGTACAAGGAATCCAATCAGGGCTCCGATTTGGGCGATAATTACCCACAAGGATTCTTAAAATAGAACAACCCATCGCCCTTTCGTTTCGAGTTTAAGCTCGTGTCGAAGTAGTAGCTCATAATTCAATAAGCCTTCGTTTACACAAAATCGTTGTTCTTGAAGGACACGAGATTGAATATCAGATAGAGTTTGAACAAAATGAAGCTTGACTCGTTCCTTTCGACTAAGCGCATCGGCTACGACATTCACCTTTCCAGGATGGTAGCGGATCTCGCAATCATAATCGTTTAAGAGTTCAACCCACCGTCGCTGCCTCATGTTCAGCTGCTTCTGATTAATGATGTGCTGGGGATTTTTGTGGTCTTGTGAGAACCACACACTTCATTCCTTGGGGGTAGTGTCTCCAGATTTTGAGAGCAATTACCACAGCACCTAACTCAAGATCACGAGTTGTGTAGTGCTTCTCGTGAACTTTCAACTGTCTTGACGCATATGCAATGACTTTACCTCATTGCATAAGAACACAACTAAAGCCTAGATTCGACGCTTCACAAAAGACAATGAAATCATCGTTTCCATTGGGCAAGGACAAAACAGGAGCATCACAGAGCTTCCGTTTCAGCGTTTGGAACACTTCTTCGTGCTTAAGTCCCCACTCAAAAGGCTTATTTTTTTTCCGAGTCAAAGCAGTGAGTGGAACCGCGATCTTCGAGAAATTATAAATAAACCATCGATAAAACCAGCAAGACCAAGAAAAGAACGAACTTCTGTAGGTGTCGTTGGTGTATGCCAATCCTTAATTGCAACAATCTTGGGTGGATCTACATGAATACCCTGCTCATTGACAATACGACCCAAGAACTGAACTTCTTTAGGCCAGAATTCACACTTGGATAATTTAGCAAAAAGTTGTTCCTCCTTTAGAAGTTCCAAGGTCAAACGAAGGTGTTGCTCGTGATCGGCTCGAGACTTAGAATAAATGAGAATATCGTCGACAAACACAATGATGAACTTATCTAAATAAGGTTTACAAACCCTATTTATTAAGTCCATGAAGATAGCTGGGGCATTTGTCAAACCAAAAGGCATGACAGTGGACTTGTAATGCCCATATCTTGTTCGGAAAGCAGTTTTGAGAAAATCTTCTTCGAGTACACGAAGTTGATGATACCCAGATCGTAGGTCGATCTTGGAAAAGCATGCAGCACCTTGCAGCTGGTCTAAGATATCATCAATTCTAGGTAGGGGATATCGATTCGTGATGGTAAGCTTATTAAGCTCACGATAATCGATACACATATGAAAATATCCCTCTTTCTTTTTCACAAAGAGGACAGGAGCTCCCCAAGGCAAACAGCTCGGACGGATGAATCCTTTATCAGACAACTCTTGAAGCTGTTTTGATAACTCTTGCATCTCTGACGGTGCAAGACGATAGGGTGCTTTTGCAATCGGGTTGGCATTGGGTACAAGGTCAATATGAAACTCAACTTGACGAACTGGAGGCAAACCAGGCAGTTCATCAGGAAACACCTCTGGATAATCCCGAACAATCGGAATATCCTGAACACTCTTGCTCTTGCCTTTCTCCTCGGTGACATGTGCCAGGAAAACAACATATCCTTCTCGCAAGTAACTCTGGGCCTTTGTACACGACATAAGCTTCAATCCACTAGATGGTTTCTCGCCACGAACTCCCAGAACATCGCCAGACGGAAGAGGGATATGAACAATCTTATCGAACAAACCATCTCAGCATGATGTTTGGTTAACCAATCCATCCCCACGATAATATCGAAACTCCCAAGTTGCATCGGTGTGAGGTCAAAAGGAAAAAGGTGATTATCAAAGCTAAATTGACAGTCGCAAATAACATAATTGAGTACAAAAGTAACTTTGATAGATAAGGGTTTCCTTAGTTATCTAACCAAGGAATTAAAGTGATTACTCAGATTGCCAATTTCGTTTCTTAGAATGAAACGAGCACTTAACATCTTCGAGGAAATCATGAGTGATCATATGAACAAGAGAACTACAATTACGGTTCTTTTGGTGTAGGTATCATAGGGTATGCCATACACACAACTATATTTGTACATCGGAATTGCAAATAAAGATTTATTTATAAACAAAAATCGATTGTTTCCGAGTTCAAAGGAAAACACTAGAAACATAAACATAAGATTCGGATTATTCAAAGCAGCAGCTTCTTCTAATCGGCCAAATGCTCATCCATGGGTCGGATTTGCATTGGCAAACTTTGGGCATTTGTTCCTGAAATGGCCCATTTCGCCACAGTTGTAGCAAGTACCAGGCGGAAAATGAGCTCATGCTGGATTTGCTTGAACAACAGTAGGATCTGCAACAGTTTTATTCTGGATCGCATAACGACATGTTTTGATCAAATTTCCCCATCGTCCACAGTGGGTACATTTGAAACATGGTGTTTGATCTGGATGATGACCATTGCATTGATTGCACAAGGGAGCAGTTCCCAAGTACGGCTTCTTGGCTGGTTATGCTTCCACATGGCTAGGTTCTGCTTGATTTGGTGTAACGGCTACGGGATTCTTTGGAGCTTTACGCTTCTTTGACTTTTTCGGAGGCTCGGCTTCTGCTCTCTTTGATGCTTCTTGGGTGGCTTCGTTATTGAGACGAGACATGGCGACAGCTAATTCAACAGTCTTTAGGATAACTTCGCCTATTTGCTGGGCAAATTTGGCAGTTTTCTCGGACATTTGAAGGTTGTTGCGACGATGAGACATTCTATAGGAAGTGAAAGACATAGGAGAAAACAAGTGAAATTTTATCAGATAATTAAAACAGAACAGCAACGCATAAAAGGTGCGATCATTGGTTTGTTTCTTAAGGCAAACAAACATGACGGTGGTTAATCAAAGTAAACGGGTCATATTAATGTATCGTCGAAGGCATGCTCGCCTATAAGTGAACACTCATCCCAAGAGTTCCCAGGTAAGAGTGACTGGTCCGATACTGCGGATTTGTACGAACACTCTAGCCTTAGACAGAAAACTCAGGGTACAGGCATTCACTCTTCCAGTTCGCACGTGTTCACATTATAATACCCAAACTTTGATGAAATTTGTAAACTTAAAGGGTTCAAAACCTTACAATAAATCATCCTAGAACATATGATTAGTTTTCAAAGCGGATTCGAAAATTGTGTTCTTGTTATGGTTATCACCTAAGGAGAGGTGACGGTATTGTTTTAAGATCTAAACACAAGAAAACTCGCGTTAGGGTCCTAGGAAGGTTATAGACTAGGTCAAAGTATTACTAATAACCTAATTCCCTATAACCATGAGCTCTGATACCAACTTTTCTGTCACACCCCGACCGCGTAAAACAACAAATCGCGGCGGAATTGTCGGGGAGTGTTGCAACAGAATAATTATTTCAAAACACACGGAAATTTGAGGTTTCGTTTTATTAAACATTAGAAATTTACATCGTCTGGAAATCTAAATAAACAAGTTTATTAAGTTACTAAGGCCTCGTCCAGTCCTATGTGAGTATGCATCCTAGCAATCAACATCATTCAACAACACCTGAAACATATGTGAAAACAAAGTCAGCAAAGAAATGCTAGCGAGTACATAGGGTTTTGAGAGTGTCGGATTCATGGCTAGTTTACATGTTGCAATACTCAATTAAAAACCTTGTTTTGAAAAGTATTGTATTGCGGCATAACTAACCAACTCAAATCAAATTGGTTATAGTGTATAAAATCTCGTAGCCATGATTCTTAACCCAAAACATTTATTTAATAAAATCTCGTTAATAAAGCTCGTATAGTTTATATCGTTTCGAAAACCTCGTTTGTGTATCGCTTCCAATTGTTTACCCAAGTGAACTAAATAACGCCACGGTATGTAACATAATGAAAACATATATATATATATATATATAGGAAGTACCAGCGGCGTATCCACCATGCTTTCATCACATTACACCCGTCCCGTTATCTAAACACTAACCGAAAACCAATCGTTTACCCAAATCGTTTAATTCGTTAAACATCGCTTTAGTCGTTTAAATCATTCTCGTTTTAGATCGTGAAACTACTTTTGTTCGTCTCGCTAATAACATTCAAACCTGTTTGACTCGTCTATTGTTCAAATCGTTTTCGCATTAACAAACCTCCAAAAGGGTAAGTTAACAATCATAAGATTCAGTCGTTACCCACCTAACACACAGATAACCATGGGTCCGGTCTGATAACGGGATTTGTCGGATCCTATGGTACCATAACCTAATACTGGTCGGTTTGGCCGAAATTAATGAATGTCATTTGTTATGTACTTATAACCAACAAGCTCATTCACATTATCGAAATCGTTATTAGTTTAGTATAAACCATCTCCATCGTTTCGAAACCATCGTTAAAATATCGAAATCGTTTAGATACATATGAATCACCCCAAAACAATTGAAAATAGTAAAAGAGGGGACTATGTACTCACCTTTGGTTGCGTTTTTATATGTTAACACAATCCTTCAAATTGTTTATCCGCCCTAAATTAAATAAGAATGATTTTAATAATCAAAACCCACGCTTTGACATGTAAAATACTACTTATGTCATTTCTGTTTTAATATACATGAAACTGGACTATTTTCGGACATTTAAATAAAATGGTTAACTTATTCCAAAAATTCCCAAATTTTTACAGAACATCTAACACGAACCAAATATTGTTGTGTAAACATCTCGGGGTCCAATTCATCACCAATATTTTATAAAAATTTATTTTCCGGACTGTGATCAGATTTGTTATTTTCTGATTGCAGTTTACATAATAATTCATCAAAAATTCATTGTGAGTCCGATTTACGAAATTCCAGTGGGAGAATTACAAATACATCAGTGGTCAACTACAGTACAAATTTCATGGGCAAATTATACACAGAACTCAAGTTATGACTGAAAACGTTTCGCCCATTTACTGCAGAAAAACTCAGCTTTAGCTGCAGTTAGGAATCGGGTCTTTAAAAATAAAAAACGACCTCAAAAAAATATGATTCCAGTGCCATTTGCTTCGTTTTTCGAAAATACATATTTTAAGTTTCAGAAATTCTGTTTTTCGACTTATTAAGGTCTGTTTACAGCCTGTTGAAGTCGGCTGAATATGTAACTCAGCATGTTATTTTGTGGTTTAAACATTACTAAACCGTATCAACGAGTGTCCTAACAACGGATTTATCAAGAAACCAACGATTAAATACCAAGCATGTTTTAACCAACCCTAAACCCACAAGTTTTCATCTTCATAACTCATCCTTATGTAAACATTTATGTAAGATTTTGTGTAGAGTTCCATGTTCATCTTATTATTGTTTCTTGTTCTTGTGATTTAGACAACAACATCAAACTACATGACATAACTATGAACAAGATAAAACAAGGTACAAGAAACTTACTACTAGCACAAGGCTAGGGTAGAGATTCTAGTGAGAAAATGTGATGAAAAAGACTTGAACAAAGCTCCTTTGGAAGCCCTTCAACTTGCAACTTCCATGGATGACCTTCAAAGCTTTATATGGACTTGAGATTGAAGAAGATAATGGTTGTAAGATGGTGGTGGTGGGTTTTGGTTTTGGGGGAACCGAATGAGAGAGAGAGTGAGTGAAATGAGGGGTGTAAGGTGTGAAATGATGTGTTGTAAGAGGTGGCCATACTTATGCATAATTTTCTCACTTCCACAAGCAAGAATCAAAAGCAATCCAAGAAACATCAATATAAATCTTGGAAAATCTAGACAAAATGTAAGATGGGGTCCACAAGAGAGACCTAAAATCAGTCATATGGGAGAGAGAGTGAGGAAGTTTGAGTGTTCTTGTTGATTGAAATCTTTGGAAAGATAAATAAGAGATTGCAAGATCTAAAAATATCCAAGTAAATCTAAATAAAATCCAAGAAATCTCATAAAGGACTTGCAAGATCTTGGAAAAATATTGTGGTGGGGTCACCATAAAATTTGGACCAAAAATTAGATGGGGCGGGGGGTCCATGAGCAACTTTTATATAAACATGCCATAAGTAGGCTAAAAACGGGTGTCTAACTGGATAACGGGCATTTTATCTAGCGTTTAAATCCCGGTTTATGGTGTTGTAAATTATTTTTATTATTCTATAAAAATAAATTCGCCAAAATATTACTGAAATAAATTTCAGTTGTCGAGACTTGCTGCGTTGTCTGCGTTTCGCAGTAGAAGCACTGTGTTGCGCAGAAACACGTGGTACGCGCTTAAACTTGAAAAATAACGTTTTAATTTATTTTTCAACACGGGCCTGATTAAAAATAAAATTTTAATCATAGCAGAATATTTTTGGGATTTAAATATTATCCGGTCGGTCACCAACGTTCGTTTCGCAGTTTTGTCGTAAATAGTTGTTTAGTTAAAATAATTTTGTTTTTGCCATACCGAATCCTTCGAAACTTATTTCTAAGTTATGTAAAGGATATTTAGGGTATGTTCGGCTTACGTCACCGTTCCGGAGTGTACGTCGCGTTAAACTGATTGTGTTTAAGCACCAGTTTGCGTATAACCTTCCAGAAAGTGATTTAAAGCTTGAAGTCGGAATCGAATCAAATTGTAAAATTAATAAACACAATTGCACATATAATAACACCAAAACACATTGCTTTACATTATACGATGATTACAGAACACAGTTGTCACAATTTATAAGATTTACAAAGTCATGGTTTCTAAATAAACTAATCACATTTTTAGTGTTAAATCAAGACTAGTAGCATGATTGTAACAAGAAAAATACAAAAGAAATATTTTTAGAAAAATCATCTTACAAGTTGTAAATGACTAAATCTTTCAAGAATGTGATTTGCAAACAAATAACAATGTTTTAAAGGGTAACTAAACCTACTAACTAACATGGTAAGTTACTACAAGTTCTTACAAAAACTTCAAGTTCATTATGTAGTATAATTTACATGATCTTGGCTTATGGTAAGTCTTGATTGTATTGTTGATGATTGCGGTTGATTTTAAAAGAAAATAAACACATGTTTTGAAAACCTGGGAAACCTCAATTTTTAGGGGAAACCATATCAAAATTTTTATAAAATTTTGACACTTAGAAAAATATAAGTTTTAGTGAAACTTATACCCTAAAAATTTACCTAAAAATATCTACCAAGGTTTCCCTAATTTTTGTGTAAATTTCAAGATTAAGATATGATGATTTCTTCAAGATAAAAATTGATATCAAGTATGTATATTTTTGAGGAAAATATATATATTTATTGATCACCAAATTTTGTGTTAAGTGTATGTAATATGTATTATATGTAATAGTGTATTAGGACTTGAAATTACACTAAATACTCCTAGGGAGTAAAAATACAAAAAATACACATACAACATGCATAGACAAATACAAGAGAATATATTTATGAAAACATATTCTTAATAGATTATGTAACTTGGATGAGTTATGAACTAAAAATGTAATTTTTGGACAAAATATATAACTCGGGTGAAAAATACAAGATACTTATATTTATTTTTGAGAAAATAATATAAGTACGATACACAATTAAAAATATAAATTATTTTTAACAACAAAGAACACATACATAAAAGATGGTGACTTGTACTTGTGTGATACAAGTCTAGTGACTAACGTTAATAAAACACGTATAGGTCACGACGCTATAAAACCAACCGGTGAAGTTTACGGCGCTGGATACGCAAAGTTGTGAGTTCATGTCCCCACTTTTAAAATTTTACTTGTTTTCTAAACTTGGGGAAAATACATGTGTTATGGTATGTTGAATACAAAAACAAAGGAATGATACTTTAGATCATGTCACGAATAGGGTGCCATAAGCACCATTAATCAGTTACATACCAAGACCGCGGAACAAAAAGTTAGATCTAATGGGTTTTAGGAAGCCACACTCTTGGTCATACTAGTACCAAGCAGTGCTTTTGTGTCTCTAGTCATGAATCGACAGTCGTGGATTCGACAGCTAAAAATGCCTATGGTTTGGATGCTTCCTATGTCGTGTCACATGTTACTGGCCTTGCAAACCATTAGCGATCTCGATTTCCTTATATTTACAGAAATACTTGTTTCATACAAATTACATACCATGTTTTCATACAAGTATACAAACGTTCAATACAAAAACTGTATGAATTCACACCAACATTATGTTGACGATTTTCCAAAAACTCACATGTATTTCAGGTAACTAAATTGGATGTGCGCGCGGTCATACTCTTGCTCTTGGATGTTGTTTATGTTGTTAGCTATGTTGTGTCAAGACTCCTATGCCGTTTTGCTGGGTTTGGTTGTTATGTCCCACTCCGTGCGGTGATATAAGGACCAAAACCTTTATGTTTGTCTTCGAATAATGTTGAAAACTTTTCAGACAATGTTCTATGTTGTAATGTAAACTCTAAACTTAACCTATGTTTTTAATTACGTAATGTTATTGGCATTTGGACTTATTTTTACAAGCATGTAGTATGTTTACCATTCGTATGCAATGAGAACCTTTCAAGATCACACCTCGTGCTTCCGCCTTAGAAAGGGGTGTGACAGATTGGTATCAGAGCTGCGATTGTAGTGAACCAGGATTCCTTCTCGAGTCTAGACTACAATCTTTAGGCTCCTCTCACGAAAACAATTTTCAAAAGTTTTCATTGCATAAAACGTTCCGCGACATCCACTACCTGAAGCTGCTTTCTAAGAGTCAAGTAAGGACACTACGAGACTTAGGGTGCACTGGAGTAGCACTTGTCTTTGACTAGAAATTACTTGCAATTATGTGTGATAATTAATATATACATATATTAGAAATAGAATACCACAGGTACATGTGTCTTCACCTAAAAGCAGTGGCCTATCTGAAGGAAGTGATCCAAGGGTGAAACGAACTGTGCGGACTGTGCTAGGAGTTACGTAATTATGGATGCATACATAATTATGGAATTCAGTGCACAGAAACCACAGCAAGTCTTGTCACGTATCAAACGAGATTCCTTCAATCCAAGAAAAGGGTCGAATGTGAACACCCTCACCCTTCCCCCAGCCCATTAGATACTCTTTTGGAGTAATGATTTAGGGTATAAAGACAAGAACCGCCAATGTGAAGAAAGATAATTTGTCTTTTACATATATTAAACTTGTACTATGGGGTGATGTAACCCTTATACATTATGTTTACTTCGCAAACAATGATGTAACAAGTTGCCCTAATATGTGTAGAGACTCGGTGAATATCTTATGACACATCAGTTTTTATCTATTTATATATGCTTGTTGCTGTATGAATTGATTTATACGTTTGGCGGATTGTTTGATGTCACTTATGTGGGTATATGTCTGTGTATATATACTACTACTGTTTCGTATGACAATATCAAACAAATGTCTAACCCTATCGTGTTGTGTTCTGACAGAACATGGCACCTAGGAGATCTGTGAACAATTAGGATTCCGATCAACCCCCTCCTCCTCTTCTGCCGAGGACTGCTGAAGAACTGAACGCCCTACTGGAAGAAAAGATCTCCGCAGCTATCGTTCATTACGAGGCGAACCGCACCGAACAAAGTGGAGGACCAAACAATGCTAGACATAATGGGAAGGGAGATTCATCTGGAGGAAACACAACTCAAGGCTGCACCTTCAAGCAGTTTCTCGACTGCAAACCACTGAATTACGACGGCACCGGGGGTGCTGTGGCTTTTGTACGCTGGACGGAGAAGACTGATTCCACTATCCGCATGAGCAAGTGTACCGCGGATCAGCAAGTCACTTTTGTTACGGGGTTATTTGTTAACGAAGCTTTGACTTAGTGGAATTTGTAAGTCCAGACTCTGGGTGATGATGTTGCGTACAGCATGACGTGGGATGAACTAAAGGAACGAATGAGAGAGAAGTATTGCTCTCGTGCTAAACTCCAAAGGTTGGAGACTGAGTTCTGGCACTTGACCATGGAAGGTGTAGACATTACTGGTTATACCCGAAGGTTCCATGATTTGTCAAGAGTGATCCCTTATATGGTGACACCCGAATTTAAGCGGTGTAGAGCGCTACATTTTGGGATTGGCTCCAGATTTTCGCAGCATGGTAACTTCAGCTAAACCTGAAACGATCACTCAGGCTGTAACTCTGGCTGTCAGCCTTACTGAAGATGCAGTACGTATGAAGAAGTTATCACTAAACCCAACTGAAAAGACCGAGACGCATGCTGAGTCTTCTAGTGACAAGAAAAGGAAGCATGCGAGCCTGAATCAAGTGACATGCAACAACAAGGGTTCCAACAACAAGAAGCGCGACCCCAACCCGCCTCAGGAGGCGAAAACTCTTACAGCCATGAATGACGCTCCTGCCAGGGGATACCAGGGCACTCTCCCCCTCTGCAACCAGTGCAAGCGTCATCATGAAGGAGCTTGTCGCATCCCAAAATGCGACAAGTGTGGAAAGCGGGGTCACCATACTGAGAACTGCTGGGGAAAAGGAAATGGAAGTGGTAATAGAAATGGGAATGGAAACCGCAACGGTGCTTGCAATAGAAACGGTGGTGGAAATGGCAATGGAAATGGTAACCGGAATGGTAATGGAGCAGGGCAGAACCAAGGATGCTTTGGTTGTGGAAGCAAGGACCATTTCAAGAAAGATTGCCCAAGGGAGAATAATGCTCAGGCTCGAGCATTCGTGATTGGAGCAAGGAACGCACGCGAGGACCCTAATGTGGTCACCAGTACATTTCTCTTTAACAATCACTTTGCATCCATACTATTTGACACTGGTGCCGATTATAGCTTCATATCTGTGGAATTTAAACGTATGCTTGGAATAGAATCTAGTAGATTAGATATTCCTTATTCCATAGAACTAGCCAATGGTAAACTTGTTGAATCAGGCGAAGTTGTTAGGGGTTGCTCATTAGAACTTGGTGAGCAAAGATTTAGCATCGACCTCTTACCTATCCAATTGGGTAGCTTCGATGTAGTGGTCGGAAAGGACGAGTTATCCAAGAACAAGGCTGAAGTTGTTTGTCACGAGAAAATCATTCGCATCCCTCTGGCGAATGATGAAACACTCATCGTGCATGGAGAAAAATGAGACGCGCCTCTGCGAATCATCAGTTGTATGAAGGCGCAGAAGTGCTTAAGGAAAGGATGTGTTGCTTTCCTGGCACACGTTGTAGATAAGAAGGCTGAGGAGCCAAAACTCAAAGACATTCCTGTGGTGAAGGAATTCCCTGGCGTTTTTCCCGAATATCTGCCAGTACTACCTCCGCAACGGCAAGTCGAATTCCATATAGACTTGGTCCCAGGAGCCGCTCCTGTAGCCAAGGCACCCTATCGACTTGCACCATCCGAGATGCAAGAATTATCTACACAACTTCAGGAGTTGTTGGATAATGGATTCATAAGGCCAAGCTTCTCGCCTTGGGGAGCTCCAGTATTGTTCGTGAAAAAGAAGGATGGAACTCTGCGAATGTGTATCGACTATAGAGAGTTGAACAAACTCACTGTCAAGAATCAGTACCCACTACCGAGGATTGATGACTTATTTGATATGTTCCAAGGATCGAGCTACTATTCCAAGATTGACCTTCGATCTGGATACCATCAGTTAAGGATCCAAGAAGAAAGCGTACCAAAGACGGCATTTCGAACACGTTATGGGCATTACGAATTCCTTGTGATGTCGTTCGGACTAACAAACGCGCCAGTAGTATTTATGGATCTGATGAACCGCGTTTGCAAACCATATCTAGATAAATTCGTGATTGTATTTATCGATGATATCCTGATTTACTTGCGAATGAGAGAAGAGCACGAGCAACACCTCAGGACCATTTTGGAACTATTGAAGAAAGAGAAGCTTTATGCAAAGTTCTCGAAATGCGAATTCTGGATTCGCGAAGTACAGTTCCTTGTTCACGTTGTGAACGAGAAGGGCATTCATGTAGACCCATCCAAGATAGAAGCAACAAAGAATTGGGAAGCCCCCAAAACCCCAACTGAAGTTCGACAATTTTTGGGCTTAGTAGGCTATTACCGACGATTTATCGAGAATTTCTCCAAAATAGCTCAACCGCTGACTACCCTTACGAAGAAAGACAAGAAGTACGACTGGGGTAATAAGCAGGAAGAAGCCTTCCAACTGCTCAAAAATAAGCTTTGCGATGCACCGATACTATCCTTACCCGAAGGCACTGAAGACTTCGTGGTATACTGCGACGCTTCACATCAAGGTTTGGGTTGTGTGCTCATGCAACGCTAAAAGGTTATCGCTTACGCTTCAAGACAATTGAAGGTACATGAAAGGAACTATACCACTCACGACATAGAGCTAGGCGCAGTGGTATTCGCCTTGAAGATCTGGCGACAATATTTATATGGTACTCGATGTACAATCTTCACATATCACAAAAGCCTACAACACATATTTGATCAGAAGGAATTAAACATGCGTCAACAACGATGGGTCGAGCTGCTGAACGATTATGATTGTGAGATTAAGTACCATCCTGGAAAGGCAAACGTTGTAGCAGATGGGCTAAGCCGAAAAGAAAGGGTTAAGACCCTAAGAGTTCGAGCATTGGAAATGACTATTCGGGCGAACCTCACTGCACGCATTCATGACGCACAACAAGAAGCCTTTAAGGGGGAGAATCATAGAGCTGAATACCTCCAAGGTATGCAGAAGAATTTGGTGCCAAACGAAGAGGGACCCTTATACTTTAAGGGGCGTATTTGGGTTCCGCTCTATGGCGGTAATCGAGAAGTCATCCTTAATGAAGCTCACAAGTCGAGATACTTGATCCATCCAGGATCGGACAAAATGTATCAAGACTTGAAGGATTACTATTGGTGGCCTAGGCTTAAAAGTGATGTTGCTATCTATGTTGGAAAGTGTCTAACCTATTCTAAGGTTAAGGCTGAATATCAAAAACCGCCCGGACTACTGCAACAACCCGAGATACCCATGTGGAAATGGGAGCAAATCTCGATGGACTTCATAACGAAATTACCCAGGACCCCGAGAGGGCACGATATGATTTGGGTGATAGTCGATCGATTAACAAATTATGCGCATTTCCTACCGATCTGAGAGAAGGACAGCACTGGAAAACTTGCTGAGCTGTACTTGAAAGAAATCGTGGCACGTCATGGAGTGCCTATCTCGATTATTTCAGACAGAGATGGACGTTTTGTCTCGAGGATCTGGCAATCCTTCCAGGAAGCCTTTGGATCTCAACTAGATCTAAGCACGGCCTTCCATCCGCAAACAGACGGCCAGAGCGAACGGGCCATACAAATGTTAGAAGATATGCTTCGTGCATGTGTTATGGACCTAGGCGGCAGCTGGGATACTCATCTACCTTTAGTTGAAGCTCTATATGGCCGCAAGTGCCGCTCGCCATTATGTTGGGCAGACGCTGGAGACAAACGTATGGTTGGTCCTAAACTTGTTCAAGAGACAACCGATAAAATCATGCAGATCTGAGAACGCATTAAGGAGGCTCGAGATCAACAAAAGAGCTACGCTGATCGAAGACGAAAACCCTTAGAATTCAAGGTGGGAGACAAAGTTTTGTTGAAGGTCTCACCTTGGAAGGGCGTAGCAAGATTTGGAAAACAAAAAAAGCTGAATCCACGATACATCGGACCATTCAAGATCTTGGAAAGAATTGGTACCGTGGCTTACAAGTTGGAGTTGCCAGAAGAAATTAACGAAGTACATGATACGTTTCATGTGTCCAACCTCAAGAAGAGTCCAACCCAAGAAACAGTGATTATCCCTGCGGATGAAGTGCATATGACGACACACTTCGATTTACAGAACAACCCGTTGAGGTTACAGACTGGAAAGTCAACAAGACCCAGAGGAGTAGTGTCAAACTTGTCAAAGTACGTTGGAACTCTAAGCACGAACCTGAGTATACGTGGGAACGTGAAGACCAGTTTAAAGACAAGTACCCCCACCTGTTCAAGAAAACTCCTGCAAGAGATAACTCAGCCTGAATTTCGGGACGAAATTTTTTTAACGGGGGGAGACTGTGACAACTAGCACAAAACCGGCAATTTCCATACAGTTTTATAATTATTTAATATCTGCAATTATGTGCTTAAATGTTAACATTGTCTCATTACATGCTATACTTGTGAATTCATGCACGTTTTATACTTCAAATTTTGCTTTATGCATTACTGTTAGCGTTGCGTCGGAAAGACTAGTAAACTCACTGGTAAGACACACTGTGTCAGCTACTCGCAGAAAGCAGCCAGATAATGGAATTAGGGCCTAGGAGTAGGTCCAAAGTCTAAAATACATTAAAACCCAAGTATGGATACAAAGGTTAACATATAGACTTTCCGGAAGCTAAAATATGCACTAAAAAGCACCCGGAACACACTTTAAATTCTGAATTTTACATATCTTAGCATATTTCAGGAAAATTCAGCATTGTAACAAGTTAGTAACAAGTAAAAAATATGACTAAATGCTCCTGAGTACTTTCCTAAGTGTCGGGAATTAAAAGTGTCACAAAAGGGTACTTAAAAATCACTAAACGGAATAGTTTGACACTTTAACGAACCGGTATCTAACCGAACAACCGGACACTACACGAAACATCAAAATTATACTAGAAGCATTGTTTTAATGTTTCTGAGCTAGTTATGTTCCCCGAACACTCTAACACACTATATAACACATCATATGCATAATACCTAAGCATTACACCTAAATTCTAACTAATTAACTTAACCATCCATTAAACCACAACTAATACCCCCCCCCCCCTGTTGGGACGGTCACAAGGTGGCCCCATCAAGATCTTTGCTTGATCCTATTAGAAACCATTTGATTCACTTTGATTCACTAAAGATCTTGACTTGTACTTAGGGAACACTTTATCCTTTGGTTATACACTTAAACTCAACTATATGTAAGACATGAAGGATCAAGGCCCTCATTATCTTCACCCATACTTCACACACACTCCTTTCTCCCTCTCATTTTCCCCTCTCGGTCGAAACCCACACAAACAACACTACCACTTCCATCCAACTCTCATCTATTCCAAGTTAATCACATGGTGCAAGAAGGTGTCTAAGGAAGTGTGGAGCTTGTGGATCTTGAAGGACCTCTCCCGATTGCTTTTATCCAACACATTTGACATCTTCAACCTCTTGTGTTCATCCCTAGCCATAGAGCTAATAGTAAGGCCCTTATGATCTCTTGATACTTCATATATTGTTGGTTAATAGATGATGAACATTGTTAAACCTGATGAACACTAAGGAACATAAACATAAATCTCTAACATAAGCTTATAAACATATGAATACATGTTGATTGTGTTGATTTGCTTCTTGAAGATTGATGGTTTGTGTTAGTAATGTTAGACATCATAAGAAACCTACTAGATTGTGATTAAACACATGATCTAGTAAGTTAAGGTGGTGATCTTGTGAAAGACCAAGATCATCATGCTTTATGTCTTCATGAACTTGAATGATGAAATTGGTTTTCATATGTAAAGATGATTTAAACAAAATACAAATCTTGTAAATAGATGATTACAAAAATAATTTTCTCAAGAAACCAAGTTTATTTATAAGATTTACAAAGTCATGGTTTCTAAGTAAACTAATAACATTTTTAGTGTTAAATCAAGACTAGGAGCATGATTGTAAAAAGAAAAATACAAAAGAAATATTTTTAGAAAAATCATCTTACAAGTTGTAAATGACTAAATCTTTCAAGAATGTGATTTGCAAACAAATAACAATGTTTTAAAGGGTAACTAAACCTACTAACTAACATGGTAAGTTACTACAAGTTCTTACAAAAACTTCAAGTTCATTATGTAGTATAATTTACATGATCTTGGCTTATGGTAAGTCTTGATTGTATTGTTGATGATTGGGGTTGATTTTAAAAGAAAATAAACACATGTTTTGAAAACATGGGAAACCTCCATTTTTTGGGGAAACCATGTCAAAACTTTTATAAAATTTTGACACTTAGAAAAATATAAGTTTTGGTGAAACTTATTCCCTAAAAATATTTACCAAGGTTTCCCTAATTTTTGTGTAAATTTCAAGATTAAGATATGATGATTTCTTCAAGATAAAAATTGATATTAAGTATGTATATTTTTGAGGAAAATATATATATTTATTGATCACCAAATTTTGTGCTAAGTGTATGTAATATGTATTATATGTAATAGTGTATTAGGACTTGAAATTACACTAAATACTCCTAAGGAGTAAAAATACAAAAAATACACATACAACATGCATAGACAAATACAAGAGAATATATTTATGAAAATATATTCTTAATAGATTATGTAACTTGGATGAGTTAGGAACTAAAAATGTAATTTTTGGACAAAATATTTAACTCGGGTGAAAAATACAAGATACTTATATTTATTTTTGAGAAAATAATATAAGTACGATACACAATTAAAAATATAAATTATTTTTAACAACAAAGAACACATACATAAAAGATGGTGACTTGTACCTATGCGATACAAGTCTAGTGACTAACGTTAATAAAACACGTTTAGGTCACGGCGCTATAAAACCAACCGCTGAAGTTTACGGCACCGGATACGCAAAGTTCTGAGTTCATGTCCCCACTTTTAAACTTTTACTTGTTTTCTAAACTTGGGGAAAATACATGTGTTATGGTATGTTGAATACAAAAACTAAGGAATGATACTTTAGATCATGTCACGAATAGGGTGCCATAAGCACCATTAATCAGTTACATATCTAGACCGCGGAACAAAAGGTTAGATCTAATGGGTTTCAGGCAGCCATACTCTTGGTCATACTAGTACCAAGCAGTTCTTTTGTGTCTCTAGTCGTGAATCGACAGTCGTGGATTCGACAGCTAAAAATGCCTATGGTTTGGATGCTTCCTATGTTGTGTCACATGTTAATGGCCTTGCAAACCATTAGCGATCTCGATTTCCTTATATTTACAGAAATACTTGTTTCATACAAATTACATACCATGTTTTCATACAAGTATACAAACGTTCAACACAAAAACTGCATGAATTCACACCAACATTATGTTGACGATTTTCCAAAAACTCACATGTATTTCAGGTAACTAAAGTGGATGTGCGCGCGGTCATACTCTTCCTCTTGGATGTTGTTTATGTTGTTAGCTATGTTGTGTCAAGACTCCTATGCCGTTTTGCTGGGTTTGGTTGTTATGTCCCACTCCGTGTGGTGATATAAGGACCAAAACCTTTATGTTTGTCTTCGAATAATGTTGAAAACTTTTCAGACAATGTTCTATGATGTGATGTAAACTCTAAACTTAACCTATGTTTTTAATTACATAATGTTATTGGCATTTGGAGTTATTTTTACAAGCATGTAGTATGTTTACCTTTTGTATGCAATTAGAACCTTTCAAGATCACACCTCGTGCTTCCGCCTTAGAAAGGGGTGTGACACTGTTAAAGCTTCAGCGTCTGAGGAAGGTATGGGAGTGAGAGTAGAGGAGGTGGTAGTGAGAAGATTAAGACGGTTTTGAGGTTTAGAAATACCGGCTTTGGCACGAGTAATCATCGAGTGTTGGTTAGTTGTGTGAGGTACTGTTGCAACATGGGAAGAAGGAGGGTTGGTGGATGGATGGGAGGGGGTCGGTTGTTGGGTGGTAGGGGTGTTAGGGTGTTGGGCATGTTGCGGGTGGGCCGGTTGGGCTGGTGGAGTAGGGGGGGGTCGGCTGGGAAGTAGGTGGGGCCGTGTGTGGGGTACGATGAGTTTGGGTCGGGTGTGGGGTAGAGTGGATTTGGGCCGGTTGTGGTTAAGAGTGGGATTGGGCCGGGTAAAAAATGGAGGGATGCGGATCGTCATCCAAGAAGATATACGAGGAGGAGGTGAGCGGCTCATTAAATGGAAAAGTGAGTTCATCAAACAGAACGTGACGAGATAGATAAACTTTGCCGATAATCGGGTCATGTAACACCTCGCAAAATCATGTCCAATATAGTAACGACACGTGTCATGAACTTTAATCGTGTAACGAATTGTTTTCAAGGAACTGAAGTTGACAAACGAAGAAAGTATGTTTGTAAAAGGGCCCAAAGTATCAAAATGCCAAACTTGTGCCTCTGATTGACCTCACACGATGTTAGTATTCTTTAATGAATAGATTGATGGACGTAGAAAGTCGTTTGTTCTTAAAATTTAGAATTTACAAAGCATAGGGGTTAAATGTGTCAACATGTTAAATATTACCTCTGAGTGACCTTTTAACGATCCCAAAAGCAATGTAATATTTATATTTTTGCTCTCGCAAATTTCGGATAGTAATCTCATGGAGTTTCGATGATTTTCGGGTGATCTCACAACTAACCGGGAGCTTAACGGAGTTAATTTGTGAACCGAGACTCTTAAAAGTTAACTATGGGGGTCAATAGTGCAATAAAAGAAAGTTATTTAAACTTAAAATGGACCAGGGACTAAAATTGCAAAGCTGGGAAACTTTTTACGGGATTTACAGGTACGCGGGCCGCGTAGACTCCCTTCAAGGTCTATACGGGCCGCGACAGAGTCACCAGCGACAGATTTCTGCACAGCTGCATGTTGCAGCCTGTTCCACCACCATTACATGGCTGTTTTCGATACTAGGGACTATGCAACTGGTTTTTACTGCCCTAGGGACACTTGGGATCATCTGGTAACATCCTAGGGATAGTTGCAATGATCCAAGAGCATCCAATTTCCTATATAAAGGCCTTGTCTTGTGTTCTTCATTTGCACACTTCAAAAATTTTCACTCAACTCACTCTCTGAAGCATCCTGGTGTTCAAGGAAGCTTTCTCATGTATAAACTTCATGCTAAGGACTCTTGTAAGCGTTCTTAGCTTCTATAGTTAAGGTTCTATTAGTTTAATGACCGAAAGTCAAAGTTAGCGTAATTCTGCTTTGACTTTGTGATTAATCACTAATGGTCCAACCATTATTCGTATTGAAAGTGTCTATGTGTTGGTAATTATGTAGGTGTTAAACCCTTAATAGGGCACCTTCAAATTATCATGTTATCTCAGTCAATTGTCGGGTCAAACTTCTTAACAAAAAGTTAAACGAGTCAGTTTTTGCAAAATAATTGATAACTGATAATGCTAAAGTTATGGAACATGTTTTAACACTTAAATAACTTGGTAAATAATATAAGAACATGTTTAGGCATGTTCAACCCGACAATTCTGAGTTTAGGCTCTGTTCACAACCGAAAGTCACAAAAGTAGACTTTTGCTTTGACTTTCAGTTCTGACTCTATTTAGCTTAGTTTAGTTATGCCTTAGGGTTCCATTAGGACCATATTATATGTTAGTATAACCCTCTGAGATTATACAACATGGTCCCATAGAAATCTAAATCATTTACATGTTTTCGTTAAATGCTTAAAAGTTGACCATTTTGCCCTTATGTTGTAAAAATGAGATTTTTGAAAATGTGAGAGGACAAAAATCTTTGTTACTGATATATAAGTAAGTCCTAAAGTTTGACATCCATTTCTGGTCTAAAATGAAAGTTATGCAAGATATCGTAAAGCGAAAGCCTTTTGTTAATTAAATGGCATTTTTGGAATAAATCATAATTAAACCCAATTTTGATACCAAACTTACTACCCATTGTTATGATATAATATTTAGGGATTTTTGGAAACTTTTGTCAAATTTTATACTAATCGTAACATAGAGTTCTAGTGTAAATTTGGTAGTAAAATGAGTTTTACATATCATTTTGATACCAAACCTTTTCCTACTGATTTCATATGTTAAATAAAATATTTAAAGCTTTAGGAACTGATCATGACTTCAAAATTTTATAAATATTTCAAATATCGTCAAATACCGACTTTTACGCTTATTAAGCGCATAGTATGGTTTAAAACCATATTTAACGCTTAAGACTTATTACCTACTGATTTTAAAAAATAAATTTTTATACTTTAACAGTAAGTTTAAGTCTTGAACTCAGATTTCCAAATTTGACCCTTAAAGCATATGTGAAATGACCAAAATGCCCCTACGGTGCATAGTTTGGCCATAAATGATAAATTCCACATATGTATGATATCTTACTGATATAACTTGTTAAAATAAATATTTTTACAGAATGTTTTAGACCAGATCCTCAGTTTATATTTAAACCTCTTTTATATGCTTTAAAATGACCAAAATACCCCTACGGGGCTTAAATTGGTTTTAAATTCGTTTTTGGCTTAATGGAAGATATCCTAGTGATATCACAACATAATTTAAGCATAATAACTTATGGAACTTGTACATGACTCTCTTGGTTACCCATTATGCATATACGCGTTCGGTACGGTTTATGTAACTAGTTTGCATAAATTGGCCGAAACGAGTCAAACCTTGTCATTTTTACATCAAAATCCAGAATGTATTTAGTTTACCCATTTTATACAAGTCTTCATACTTGTTGGGGCTGAATCACATTCTAATCCGGTATTCGCTTAATCTTGCGTTTTGAACCGTAAACATTTCCTCAAAACTAACCGGTCGAAGTTAAAACTTAAATAAGACCTGTTAGGAATCTAATAGGTTATTAAAACCTTCGTTCCAGATTAGGAGCACAGTAAAAGCTACTTGTACTTGCTGATTTGATAAACGGCTGAGAATAAAATTACATTTTAGCTCAGATAAATACTTTTAACTTATTTTCCGTTATACGGGCT
Source organism: Helianthus tuberosus (assembly GCA_030545235.1). Classification (NCBI taxonomy): domain Eukaryota; kingdom Viridiplantae; phylum Streptophyta; class Magnoliopsida; order Asterales; family Asteraceae; genus Helianthus; species Helianthus tuberosus. The sequence goes on along the minus strand of CM060363.1, from coordinate 198,558,106 downwards.
TGGGATACGGTATTATAATAATACCGCTTGATCGGGTATGGAATCATTGAATCGGATTGTGATTAATAAATTTACATAGCCCGTTTTAATCTGTCTTGTTTGATGCAATGCCTTTGGGGGGTTAATGACCGTGTCCTGGATATCCTCGGCTCATTCATTTGAAATGGCCACGGCTTGTACGCATACACCTGACAGTTGCGTATGTATAAACGGTATCTCACTCGTGGGGAAACTTCTTGTGGGCCTATACTTGTGGTGTGTCTATTAATCTTATACCGGCTCTTCTATTCCGGTCCTGAACGGACGACAAACATATAAATCTGTATACAAGATTATTTTTAAATAGTTATAAAATATTTTATACCTTGTGCATCCAAACCAATTTTATAAATACTTTTCAAAAGAGACAGTTAATTGTATTTACCAGTGTAAACAAACGTATTTTTCAAAAAGGTTAAGTGCAGGTACTACGCGTAATGGGCTGGAAACTCCTGAGTATTAAATAAAGAGTCTTGCAAGCTTTTAATACTTAATGTTTGTTGAACTATATTTTCTTCTGTTTTAGATCCGCCTGTGGATCCACTTACAACCATTGTGTAATATTTTATTATACTTTCAATTCAGTTTGTATTATTATTTTAGACTTCCGCTGTGCATTAAACTGTGATTATTTGACCATGATGATATCAACTTCGTCACGATACTCCCCATCGGGCCCACCGGTAATACGTGGAAATATCGGGGTGTGACAGGTTTTTATCAGAGCCAACATTGAGTGAATTAAACACTAGCCTTTTGTATTTAATCTCAATGACACAGTTTGCACATTCCTTGACTTCCGAGTCTAGGAAAAGGACTTAGGATTAATCATAATCTTAATTGTTTTTGTCTTTTGTTTGACAGGATCAAAGACAAAATGTCGCCACGTGTTACAGGCCGAGGTGGAAGAGGAAAGGCACCAATGACTGCAAGAAATGACCAGGAAGCCGGGCCATCCCATCGACAAACACCATCAGCAAACCTTAGCTCTAGTCCTCACGAGGATTGGAGAACTTATTTAGAACCTGCGAGACGCTCTGTCTCGCTCAGTTCCTCTCCATCCTATCATGATTCATTCAGGCTGCATCAAAACAACGAGTCCGACCATTCTCACCATTCCTTCATACCCTTGCAGCGACCGGGTTCGCACCATGCCTTCCAAGACCCGACCCCATACTTCCAGAGCCGGTTCAATCCGATGAACCAGGTACACGAACCAGAGGGTCCGAACCCTTTGGGACCGGCTGACCACTATCCTGAGATGCAGGATATGGATGTGGACGAGGATCCAGATCGAGATCCCAAGCTACCACTGACTGGGACGCCGATGCATCCCATCGATATATCAAGCGGATCATCCTTCCATGGTTCGCCTTACAGGGGCCCAGACAATTTTGCTGAAAGATGGGCTTACATACAAGTGCGAGTATACTCCCCCTCACAACCCACCTCCACAACAGTAGTAGGATCCCTTAGAGGATCCACATTTTGAGGCGGTCACGCCACCGCCACCGCCAGAACAGCAACTGCCTCTAGAACCACCGAGGCGAAGAAGAACATGTACACGAATGTCCGTGCTTGGGGGTTTCCACTTCAGCACCCCCCAACACTCCAGCAACAGCAACTACCCGCCGCTATATGAAGACCCGCAAATGGGTGGGCCTTCAAACCCAATTTTTGAAGTTGACTCTGCGCCAGTCGCACCAGCACCACAAATGGGTTATGATAACCCAATTCCTTCTTACCCTGGTGCAGCAGCGTATAACCCGTTTGAGCAGCAGGCTAATTCAGGTTACAATTACAACAATGCCCCCGCCGTCGACCCGTACCTTGAAGCGGTAAACTACAATGCTCTTTAACATGGACCTTATCCAACTACGTACCCAACTGGGTACCCAGCATATGGGTATTAATACCCACTACCTCCTCAACCTCAACAGCAGCAGCCGCCGTAGCCGCCACAGATTCAACCACCACAGCAGAAGGAAATCCTTCAGCGGTTGCACGAGGTGGTGCAACAGGTACAAGAGGAGCGTAGAAGCCGCCGCGGTCTACTAAAGGTTTGGAAAACCTTATAAAGGGGAAGAAGAAGAAGAAGAAGAGGGATCATTGAAATTCTTTATTTATTTATTTTGTAATTCTTATTTTTAATCAAGTCCCTGTGTGGACATTTTATTTATGTACTTGATCCCTGCGTGGACTTATCATTCTTATTTCTGTCCCTGCGTGGACAATGTTATTTATTTAAAAGTCCCGTTTAGGGCAGCTATGTACTTCTTTCAATTTATGGAATGTTTTAGTTTAAAATTTCATTTTTCATCATGTATATATGAATATATTATATAAAACAAAATAAAAAAAAATATCATTCCAATTTACAATTGATCTGCCATTCAATATTAAAGGAAAATCTTGAAGGTATAACCTAGCCCATATGTCATTTTAGACATGGCCCTGATGGTAAAACCTTTTTAAGATTTAAATCTTTGTTAACATCTGAAAACATGTTAGCAATCCTGGAAAATGTGATTCGATAAAATCACACTAGTCATCAATATATTGGATTTTTTTTTCTAATTCCTTATTCTTATCAAAATTTAAACATCCATTAGTGATGAAGTGCCTACGGGCCATATTCATTGTCTAATAAGGCAAAAGACAGTTGTAGTCTACGACTCCCTGTCAAGAAAAGGTGATGAACTATGTTCAAACCTTAATGCCTCGATCTTATAAGATCATGGCTTATGATTTAAAACTGTCCTTGTGACTAGGCCCATTTGTGCCACTCTAATATCCTTAATGATTATAACTGGGATTAATTATAATTTAAATAAATATAATTATCAAATTAACCAAATATGGTTTATAGTTACCATGGTTAATGAATCCTCAAAAATGATGATTCCATAATAAACCTCTGAACAAACTATTGTCAACTATTTTATAGAAATCAAGCTTCAGAATGTCTGAATCAAAATAGGTTAACAGTCATCCCAGAGAGAGAAATGATAACACCCGAATGAATGTAACGGGTGCAGACTTACAAGCAATGATAGATAATGCGGTCACTAGAGCCATTGATCGACGATTTAAAGAACCAAGTAATACTCGCTCAAAGACTCTATTTGTGGCTCATAGTAAGCCCCCTTCTAAAACACACGAGTTGAAGAAGGACGATTCTCATCATTCATCGAATCAGAAAAGTATTCCTTCCAAGCAGATTGTGCTTAATCAAGAACCACGTGTTAAGACTTGTTCTTATAAATACTTCGTCTCTTGCAAGCCAATGGGACTTCACAGGAGAAAAAGGAGCCATTGACTGTATGACATGACTTGATGAGATGGATACTGTGGTTGATATCAGTGGTTGTGCGGAACAAGATATTGTGAAGTTTGTTTCGCAATCGTTTAAAGGAGAGGCATTGGCTTGGTAGAGATCGTTGGTTCAAGCCACAGGGAAAATCCCACTTTACAACATGTCTTGGGATCAGTTTGTTGCATTGATCAAAGATAACTTATGTCCTCAGCATGAGGTGGAAAGAATTGAAACCAACTTCTTGACTCTGGTCATGAAGAACTTGGATTATCAGGCATACCTTACAAGCTTCAACACCATGTCCCGATAGGTTCCTTATTTGGTCACACCGGAACCAAAGCGCATAGCATGTTTTATTAGAGGTTTAGCTCCAGAAATCAAAGGAAACATGAAAGCATCCAGACCTACCACCTTTAGGTCAGTGGTTGATCTGTCCTTATCTCTTACACTCGATGCGATTAGGCAAGGGTAGCTTAAGAATTCTGATGAAGGGAAAAGGAAACGGGAAGAGGAGAACTCATGTTGATTTGATAAGAAACGAAAGGGGAACTTTGAGCACAAGAAGAGTGCTGGGTTTAAAAAGGATACCCACCAAACCGGGGAGAAGCCTAAATGTAAAATCTGCCAGAAGCACCATTTCGAGAAGTGCAGACTCGAATCACGATCATAATCGCAGTCGCAGTCAAGGCCTATTGGATGTGGGATCTGCAAGTCCAAAGAGCATAATACTTTGGATTGGAAGAAGTTGAAGGATGCAACCTGTTATGGTTGCAACGAAAAGGGGCACATAAAGACTAACTGCCCGAAAAATCCAAAGAAGCCTTAGGAGGCCAAAAAGACCAATGCTAGGGTCTTCCAAATGAATGCTCAGGAGGAAGTTCAGAATGACAATGTTATAATAGGTACATTCCTTATCAATGATGTTTATGCTAGAGTGTTGTTTGATTCAGGTGCTGACAAGTCTTTTGTAGACAATAAATTTTGTAAACTATTAAATCTGCCTGTTAAGACTCTAAGCATTAAATATGAAGTAGAATTGGCCGATGGTACAATAGAAACTGCTTCAACAATCTTAGATGGATGTTTTATATCCATTAGGAATCACTCTTTTCCGATGTCCTTGTTTCCATTGAAATTGGCAGGATTCGATATAGTGATAGGCATGGATTGGTTGTCTCGTAACCAAGCCCAAATTGTATGTGATAAGAAACAAGTGGTTATCAAGACTCCTTATGGTAAGCCATTAATAATTCAGGGAGATACGCAGTACGGGTTACCTAAGCAAGTGTCTATGCTTAAGGCATCGAAGTGTTTGAAGAAAGGTTGTGTCATTTACAAGGCACATGTAACCATTGATGAACCAAAGCCCAAGATTGAAGACATCCCTGTTATTTCTGAATATTCAGATGTATTCCCTAAAGAACTGCCTGGTTTATCTCCAGACAGACAAGTGGAATTCAGGATTGATATCATTCCTGGAGCAGCACCAGTTGCAAGAGCACCTTATCGGTTAGCTCCGACTAAGATGAAAGAATTATGGACTCAGTTGGATAATTTGTTAGAAAATGGATTTATTTGACCTAGCTCGTCCCCTTGGGGAGCGCCAATTCTGTTTGTGAAAAAGAAGGATGACTCGATGCGTCTATGCATCGATTACCGCGAGCTGATAAAAGTTACAATTAAGAACAAATATCCATTGCCCAGGATCGATGATTTGTTCGATTAGCTTCAAGGAGGAAGTTACTTTTTGAAGATCTATTTAAGGTCAGGTTATCATCAGTTGAAGGTTAGAACCAAAGACGTGCACAAAACCGCATTCAGAACTCGATATGGCCACTACGAGTTCTTGGTGATGCCTTTCAGGCTCACTAATGCACCTCCAGCATTCATGGATCTCATGAACCACGTTTGCAAGCCATATTTGGACAAGTTTGTCACTGTTTTTATTGATTACATACTTATATATTCAAAGAGTCAAGCCGATCATGAAAGAAATCTTCGGTGTATCCTCAAACTTCTGCAGCAAGAGAAGCTCTAAGCCAAGTTTTCCAAATGTGAGTTTTGGCTTCGTGAAATACAATTTCTTGGACATGTGATAAGCGAGCGTGGTATCCAGGTGGATCCCGCTAAAATTGAAGCAATTATGAATTGGTAAGCGCCTAAAACACCCACAGAAATTTGCAGCTTCTTAGGTCTAGCGGGTTACTAAAGACGTTTCATTGAAAACTTTTCAAGGATTGCTGCACCTATGACTTCGTTAACGCGCAAGAGTGTAAAGTTTGACTGGGGTCCCAAGCAACAATAATCTTTTGAGATTCTTAAGCAGAAATTAAGCAATGCTCCTATGTTGACATTGCCATAAGGGATTGAAGAGTTTATGGTTTATTGCGATGCATCGCACACCGGTATGGGTTGTGTGCTTATGCAGAGAGGCAAGGTTATTGCCTATGCCTCACGTCAGTTAAAAGTGCACGAAAAGAACTACACCACCCATGATTTGGAATTGGGTGTCGTTGTATTTGCACTAATACTTTGGAGGCACTATCTATATGGAACCAAGTGCATGATTTATTCTGATTATAAGAGCCTTCAGCATCTATTTAACCAGAAAGATCTCAACATGAGGCAACGTCGTTGGATGGAAACGTTAAACGATTATGATTGTGAAATTCGATATCATCCAGGCAAAGCAAATGTAGTCGCTGATGCTTTGAGCAGGAAAGAAAGGATCAAACCTATTAGGATAAATGCCAAAAGCATTGAATTAAAGAACAGCTTGAATGAAAGGTTGTTAGCCGCTCAAAAGGAAGCTGTATTCGAAACTAACTATCCGAATGAGAAGTTAGGCGTAACTGTTGATCAATTATCATATGGCCAGGATGGAATCCTTAGATTGAATGGTCGAATCTGGGTTCCAATCCATGGAGGGCTTAGAGATGTGATTCTTCAAGAAGGTCTAGTTCAAAATATTCAGTCCATCCTGGCAGTGATAAGATGTACCAGGATTTAAAGGCAAATTATTGGTGGATAGGTTTGAAGAAATCTATAGCCACTTACGTGGCTAAATGTCTGACGTGCGCACAAGTTAAAGCCGAGCATCAAAAATTGTCAAGTTTGCTATAACAGCCTGAACTTCCCACTTGGAAGTGGGAAATGGTAACCATGGATTTTATTACTAAGTTACCAAAGACGAAACGTGGAAATGATATGATATGGGTTATAGTTGACAGACTAACCAAGTCAGCTCACTTCTTACCTATTAAAGAAACACACAGCTCCGACAAGCTAGCTTAGTTATATGTGGATGAGGTAGTATCCCTCTACGGAGTGCCAGTATCTATTATCTCTGATAGGGATACAAGATACACATCTCATTTCTGGAAAAGCTTTCAGCCATCACTAGGCACCCGTTTGAATTTCAGTACTGCTTATCATCCTCAGACAGATTGCCAAAGATAGCGTACAATTCAAACGCTTGAGGATATGCTCAGGGCTTGCGTTATTGATATGGGTGGAAGTTGGGATGACCATCTTCCTCTGATTGAATTTTCATACAATAATAGTTACCATTCGAGCATTCAAGCAGCGCCTTTCAAAGCCTTGTATGGAAGAAAGTGCAGAACGCCAGTTTGTTGGGCAGAGGTTGGAGAAACCCAACTGTCAGGACCCGATATATTCCTCGAGACGACGGCTAAGATTGTTCAAATCCGTGATCGTCTGAAAGCTGCCAGGTATAGGCACAAAAGTTATGCTGATATTAGGCGCAAACCTTTAAAGTTTGAAGTTGGCGATAAAGTGCTACTCAAGGTGTCACCATGGAAAGGGGTGATGCGATTTGGCAAAAAGGGCAAGCTGAGCCCAAGGTACATAGGACCATTCGAGATCATCGAATGTGTCGGAACTGTAGCTTACAAGCTAAATCTACCTGAAGAACTCAGTGGGATACATAATGTGTTCCACATCTGCAATTTAAAGAAGTGTCTAGCCGATGAAACGCTAGCAATGTCTCATAAGGACGTGCAGATTGACGAAAGCTTGAAGTTCGTTGAAAAACCTTTGTCAATCGAGGATCGACAGGTCAAGAAACTTCGAAGGAAGCATGTACCGATTGTGAAGGTAAAATGGGATGCCCGTAGAGGCCCAGAATACACGTGGGAGGCCGAATCCACAATGAAACAGAAGTACCCTCATTTATTTCAGTAAATCTCGAGGTCGAGATTTCTTTTAAGGGGGTAAGGATGTAACACCTCGCAAAATCATGTCCAATACAGTAACGACACGTGTAATGAACTTTAATCGTGTAACGATTTGTTTTCAAGGAACCGAAGTTGATAAACGAAGAAAGTATGTTTGTAAAAGGGCCCAAAGTATCAACATGCCAAACTTGTGCTCTCTTTGATCTCACACGACGTTCGTATTCTTTAGTGAATAGATTGATGGACATAGAAAGCCTTTTGTGCTTAAAATTTAGAATTTACAAAGCATAGGGGTTAAATGTGTCAACATGTTAAATATTACCTCTGAGTGACCTTTTAACGATCCCCAAAGCATTGTAATAATTATATTTTTGCTCTCGCGAATTTCAGATTGTAATCTCATGGAGTTTCGATGATTTTCGGGTGATCTCACAACTAACCAGGAGCTTAAAGGAGTTAATTTGTGAACCAAGACTCTTAAAAGTTAACTATGGGGGTCAATAGTTGAATAAAAGAAAGTTATTTAAACTTAAAATGGACCAGGGACTGAAATTGCAAAGCTGGGAAACTTTTTACCGGATTTACAGGTTTACGCGGGCCTCATAGACTACCTCGAAGGTCTACGCGGGCCGTGACAGAGTCACCAGCGATAGATTTCTGCACAGCTGCATGTTGCAGCCTGTTCCACCGCCATTGCATGGCTGTTTTCGATACGAGGGACTATGCAACTGGTTTTTAATGCCCTAGGGACACTTGGGATCATCTGGTAACATCCTAGGGACAGTTGCAATGATCCAAGAGCATCCAATTTCCTATATAAAGGCCTTGTCTTGTGTTCTTCATTTGCACACTTCAAAATTTTTCACTCAACTCACTCTCTGAAGTATCCTGGTGTTCAAGGAAGCTTTCTCAAGTATAAACTTCGTGCTAAGGACTCTTGTAAGCGTTCTTAGCTTCTATAGTTAAGGTTTTATTAGTTTAATGATCGAAAGTCAAAGTTAGCGTAATTCTGCTTTGACTTTGTGATTAATCAATAACGGTCCAGCCATTATTCGTATTGAAAGTGGCTATGTATTGGTAATTATGTAGGTGTTAAACCCTTAATAGGGCACCTTCAAATTATCACGTTATCTCAGTCAATTGTCGGGTCAAACTTTTTAACAAAAAGTGAAACGAGTCAGTTTTTGCAAAATAATTCATAACTAATAATGCTAAAGTTATGGAACATGTTTTAAAACTTAAATAACTTGGTAAATAATATAATAACATGTTTAGGCATGTTCAACCTGACAATTCTGAGTTTAGGCTCGATTCGCAACCGAAAGTCGCAAAGTAGACTTTTGCTTTGACTTTCAGTTCTGACCCGATTTAGCTTAGTTTAGTTATGCCTTAGGGTTCCTTTACGACCATATTATATGTTAGTATAACCCTCTGAGATTATACAACATGGTCCTATAGAAATCTGAATCATTTACATGTTTCCGTTAAATGCTTAAAAGTTGACCATTTTGCCCTTATGTTGTAAAAATGAGATTTTTGAAAATGTGAGAGGACAAAATCTTTATTCCTGATATATAAGTAAGTCCTAAAAGTTTGACATCCATTTCTGGTCTAAAATGAAAGTAAAACGAAAGCCTTTTGTTAATTAATTTGCATTTTTGGTATAAATCATAGTTAAACCCAATTTTTGATACCAAACATACTACCCACTGTTATGATATAATATTTAGGGATTTTTGGAAATTTTTTTCAAATTTTATAATAATCATAACATAGAGTTCTAGTGTAAATTCGGTATTGACAAAAATGCCCGTTTCGATAGTAAAATGAGTTTTACATATCATTTTGATACCAAACCTTTTCCTACTGATTTCATATGTTAAATAAAATATTTTAAGCTTTAGGAACTTATAATGACTTCAAAATTTTATAAATATTTCAAATATCGTCAAATAACGACTTTTACGCTTATTAAGCGCATAGTATGGTTTAAAACCATATTTAACGCTTAAGACTTATTACCTACTGATTTTAAAAAATAAATTTTTATACTTCAACAGTAAGTTTAAGTCTTGAACTCAGATTTCCAAATTTGACCCTTAAAGCATATATGAAATGACCAAAATGCCCCTACGGTGCATAGTTTGGCCATAAATGATAAATTTCACATATGTATGATATCTTACTGATGTAACTTGTTGAAATAAATATTTTTACAGAATGTTTGAGACCAGATCCTCATTTTATATTTAAACCTCTTTTATAAGCTTTAAAATGACTAAAATACCCCTACGGGGCTTAAATTGGTTTTAACTTTGTTTTAGGCATAATGGAGGATATCCTACTGATAACACAACATAATTTAAGCATAATAACATATGGAACTTGTACATGACTCTCTTGGTTACTCGTTATGCATATACGCGTTCGGTACAGTTTATGTAACTAGTTTGCATAAATTGGCCGAAACGGGTCAAACCTTATCATTTTTACATCAACATCCATAATGTATTTAGTTTACCCATTTTATACAATTCTTCATACTTGTTGGGGCTGAATCACATTCTAATCCGGTCTTCGCTTAATCTTGCGTTTTAAACCGTAAACCTTTCCTCAAAACTAACCGGTCTAAGTTAAAACTTAAATAAGACCCGTTAGGAATCTAATAGGTTATTAAAACCTTCGTTCCAGATTAGGAGCCCAGTAAAAGCTACTTTTACTTGCTGATTTGATATACGGCTGAGAATAAAATTACATTTTAGTTCAGGTAAATACTTTTAACTTATTTTCCGTTATATGGGCTTGGGATACGGTATTATGCTTGGTCGGGTATGGAATCATTTAATCGGATTGTGATTAATAAATTTACATAACCCGTTTTAATTTGTCTTGTTTGATGCAATGCCTATGGGGGGTTAATGACCGTGTCCTGGATATCCTCGGATCATTCATTTGAAATGGCCACGGCTTAAGCACGGGGTGTAGGCATACACCTGACAGTTGCGTATGTATAAACGGTATCTCACTCGTGGGGAAACTCCTTGTGGGCCTATACTTGTGGTGTGTCTATTAATCTTATACTGGCTCTTCTATTCCGGTCCTGAACAGACGACAAACATATAAATCTGTATACAAGATTATTTTTAAATCTTTGTCCTAAGTTATAAAAGATTTTATGCCTTGTGCATCCAAACCAATTTTATAAATACTTTTCAAAAGAGTCAGTTAATTATATTTATCAGTGTAAACTGACGTATTTTTCAAAAAGGTTAAGTGCAAGTACTAATCGTAATGGGCTGGAAACTCCTGAGTATTAAATAAAGAGTCTTGCAAGTTTTTAATACTTAAAGTCTGTTGAACAATATTTTCTTCAGTTTTAGATCCGCCTGTGGATCCACTTACAACCATTGTGTAATATTTTATTATACTTTCAATTCGGTTTTTATTATTATTTTAGACTTCAGCTGTGCATTAAACTGTGATTATTTGACCATGATGATATCAACTACGTCACGATACTCCCCACCGGGCCCACCGGTAATACGTGGAAATATCGGGGTGTGACAGGTCAAGGCACCGATAACCACGATATTATTAGGATATCCAAGAAAGATACACCGCATGGATCGAGGATGTAACTTTTGTGGTTGAGTGGCCGATTCGTTCGGATAGCAAGCACAACCAAAAACCTGTAGGTGGTCATAGGTGGGGTGACGATGGTATAAGGCAAAGGTAGGAGTATAGAATTTGAGCTTTTTAGTGGGTAAAATGTTATGAAGGTAGGTACTCGTATGGAGAGCTTCGACCCAAAAGGTCGGGGGGATGTGAGCGTGAAACAAAAGAATACGAATAATGTCATTGAGACGACGTATCATCCGCTCGGATTTTCCATTTTATGAGGAAGTATGTGGACACGAAAAACGAAAAACAAGACCGTTGTTTTGAGGAAAGGATTTGAGGTTGTGATTATCAAACTCGCCCCCTAGATCACATTGGAATGATTTTATTTTTCGATGAAATTGGGTTTGAATTAGCTTATGAAATTTGACAAATGTGGGGAAGGTGTCAGATTTAAACTTTCATGGTTAGGTCCAAACAAAGTGGGTAAAATTGTCTATTAAAACCATATAGTATTTTTAGCCCGAATTACTAGTAATTGGTGAGGTCCATAAATCGCAATGTATAATGTCAAAAGGTGCAAAGGTAATAGTATTCGAATAAAAAAACGGAAGTCTTTTACTGTTTGCAAGTTGACACGAATGACAAAGTGACAAAGTTTGACTTTTCTTACAAGAAATAAGCGAATTACTAGATAAAAAATCTAAAACTGGCGCTTCGGGGTGTCTAAGGCGATTATGCCATTGAGATGTAGCGAAGCTGGTGAGAAAAACTTGAGTTGGTGGAGTGAAAGGATAGAGGTCCCCCGTGCTATTGTGGCGGGAAAGTGCCTTGCCAGTCTTGAGATCCTTCAAAGTAAAACCAAATGGTTCAAACTCAATAGAAACATGATTTTCACGAGTGAATTTTCAAATGGATAAAAGGTTTTTGACGATTTGAGGTGAGTATTTGATATTATCTAGGGTGTATGTTTTGTTGGGTAACGCATGTAAGCTATGACCGGATCCTTTTATTGAAAGCCCTTGACCATTTCCAACAAAAATAGTGTTTAAAGAATTAAATGGTAAAAGGTGTGGAATTTTATATCGTTCATTCGTAATATGATCGGACCCACCTGTATCGAAGTTCCATGGTTGGCCTGAATTGTTAAGTTGCATGTTGTGAAAAGTTGCGCCAAGATCTGTTGGACTTAAAGCATTGTAGGACGACCCATTGGGCTGATTATATAACATGTTGGCAGATTGGGCTTGTTGTGAGTTTGGGCCTGATGACTGTGAACCTTGGTTGGGCCATTGGTTGGGCATATTAGTCCACCCGAATGGTTGGGTTGGGTAGGGGCAGGGAGGATGGCCCAAGGTAGAAAAACTGTTGTTGAGGGCCCTGAGAACGACCGTAGCTGTTGCCACCATTACCATAGCCATTGCCGTCATTGTTGGACCGGTTTCCTCTCCAGCAGCCATGCCCACGACCGCGACGGTTCTGCGAGTCCAGGTTGCGAGAAGGCGATTGCTGGGCAGGTTCCGGATTGGACGGAGGTGGCGGTGTTGGTTTGTTGGAGGTGAGGAGCACTTATGCAGTTTCAAGCGCCGCCAGCCATTGGGCCTCGCGTTCGATCATGTCTCGATCAATATCCCACGTCGGTGATTGTTGATGGATTAGTGTTGCGGTCACCGAATATTCTGGAGGTAGGCCGCGAGCCAGTTGGAGTACCAACCGAGATTCGGGTACGGGCTGATCCACATCTTTCAATTGTTCACCGATTTCCTTGAGCTTGGTGCAGTGCTCGTCTAGAGAAGAGCAGGCTGACAGTTTGTGATTGGTGAAGGCATGCTCGAGAGTGGCTGCTCGAGAGCCTTTGTTGTTTAGAAAAATACCTTGTAAGCGAACCCATGTGTCCCTAGCCATAGTATTAGTCTCGAGGACGCGGACGAGAAGATCATCAGACAACGTTCCATATATCCACTGTAACACGATGGAGTCAATCTTGGCCCATGAGGCATAATCTGGATCCGTGTCTACCGGAGGGTCCGTTCCATCGATGTGGTGAAGAACCTCGTAACCTTTTGCATGAAGCATGAACAATTTCACCCAAGACGTGTATGTGACTTTGGTGCCATCAAGAACTCGGACTTTGTGTTGAATGTTGGTGATCGTATAAACTGGGTGAAGGGTTTTGGCCGTAGCTGGATCACCGGATGAAGTAGGTTTGGAGGTGTCTTTGGGGGTGTTGTCAACAAGATTGTCGCCAACCATGGCTGATCGGCAGAAAAGAGGAAACAGAGGTGGCTAATCGACAAAAAGAAAGGAAGCAGAGATCACACGTTATGGCTCTGATACCATAAACGCATATGGAATTAGGGTAAATCTCTGTGTACTATTCATTAAACAAAGGACCCATTATATAGGGATATACAAGCCTATAATAAGGAAAGAATATATCTCCTAAACTAAATACAATCATGATACAAATACATAATATATCGCTAATACATGTTACCACAGTATTCATAGTATTCTTTCAAGATGTACATTAGAATGTCTTAAGTTCAAATTCACATGATTCATATGATTAATATACGGATGACCTGTATGTTACTTTATATCGTATTGACGTATATGTTACTGTTATAGTATGAATGAATTCATTGTTTTAATATGAACTGTTAGATATGTTAAAATAGGTGACATACATCTTTGTTATGGTTCAACTTCATATTTTTAATAAGTCTAATTTGGTTTTTTATTTGTTACATGTTATGGGACTGCTTGCTGACAAGACTAGGCTTGATTAGAAGACTCACTTGCTGACCGGGCTTGCTGGACTCACTGGGCCTTAGAGAAGACTGGTTGTTATAACAACCCAGTTTGCTTGGATTCAATTCACCCGGGTTTCCTATATAAAGTTTATAACCGGCTCTTGGTCTCATTATCTGAGATATCTTTTTCACTTGTTCTCTGTGTTTCTCTCTATACTTGAGCGATTAGGGTTTTCACGTTCACGTTGATCGTTGTAGCAGTTTCATTTAGAATCTGTTGAGTGCTGTGAGTAAATATGTTGATCGTTCGATGATTATCGTGTTAATAATCATCTCAGTGTTAAAGTGAGAGTTTTTTAGAGTAATCTTTGTATCTTCGTTATATTCTAGGGTTTAATAATATACTCGTTTGGGTATCTTGTGCGTTTCTTGGTTGAATCTGTTGATCCATGTCTTGTGACATGGTATCAGAGCCCTGATCGTTTTGTTTATTCGCTTCCGTTGTTTATCTCAGATTCAGTTAGTTGGATCTAGGGTTTCTTGGATTTGGGGATTTGGTCTTCCGATCGTTCTTGGTGGTGAATCATATAGATTGGTTAGATCTAAGCTATAGCGGAGTCTTGGTGACCTAGGACATCTTCCACAAAAAAAAAAATTCTTTCAAATCCGTTTAATTAAAAAAATAGTTTATTAGTTAAGTTCAGGATTAGGATCAAATACAAAGACTTCTAATTATAAGAAAGATACAAAGGCTCTTAAAAAAACCCACTACACAACAAAAAAAAAAAAAAAAAAAAAAACCCTTAACATTTTTTTTGCCGGGGGGGGGGGGGGGGGGGGTTAGGTTTTGGGTGGTGGTGGGGTGGGTGGGTGTTTAGGTTTTTTTAGGTTTTTGGGGGTGGGGGTAGTTTTTTTTTTTTTTTGGGGGGGGGGGGGGGTAGGTTTTTGGGTGGTGGTGGTAGGGGGTTTAGGTTTTTTGGTGATGGTGGGGGTGGGGGTGGGTGTTTAGGTTTTGGGTGGTGATGTAGTGGTTTTAGGTTATTGGATACTTGTCACTCTATAAATCATTCTTACACTTCTTACAATTAGGAGACTTTGTAAATAACTTAACCCCTTAAGTCCAATTACCTAATTTCATTTTATATACATTCTACTTTAAACCATTAAAGACACCATGTCTTATTTGTAAGTTTTTTACTCAATCACCAATTAGAGGCTTAATTAATACCAACTGGTTAACCTAAATAAAAAAATGCTTCCAAATTAAATCTCAGTCCTTCAGGGGCCACTATTGGCCATAGGTAAACTAAAGAGTCGGTAAACGGTAAAAAAAAAAACAAGGACGAATAAGCCGAAGAGTTAGGAACTGATCAATTCTAAATTTCTGATGAAAGAAGTGAACAATGGACAGTTAAACCTGAGTATGAGTAAATGTTAGTTTTTGTTTGTTGTTTGTAACATACGTCAAAAACGGACCTCCGAAACCTCACCTGAATTGCGAAAATCGGATCCTTTGGAAAATAATTAAAAATTGAAAATCAGCTAATTTTAAAAGGGTTACGAATTATATTGGGTAAAAACTGTACTAACAACATCAAAAGAAAAGAAAATAAAAAATGTTGTGTTCCCGAGTTTCACATAAGGAAAAAGAAAGGAAATGGGAAGAAAACTATACTAAGTTCTTTATTTTTTTCCTTCCCTTCCGATTTGGAAGTAAATGGAAGAAAAAACATCCTTTATATTTCTTTTCTATTCCTTTCTTTTCTTTCCTTTACTTTCTTTTCTTTTCCCTCCTTAAGTGAATCGAAGACTTTACCACTCCTCATGTGAGAAGCACCCCTTCCACCCTAAGATGGTGGGGTGTATATCGGGAAACACATCGGGAGGCTGATGTGGAGGTCCTCCCCCCACGGGAACACTGCCCCCATCCTTCGATAGATGCAATCGCGAAATAATCCATGTTCATCCAGAAGCGCTCTCTCTCTCTCTCTCTCTCTCTCTCTCTTATTAGATGGGGAAACCATTAGAGAAGGGGAAGAAGAGGAAGGTGATGATGTGGAGGTGAGGTGAAGGTAATGTAGCCACGGGGAAAGGGGAACCACACCCATGGTTTAAGGCATTCAAAGTTACCCATTCTCTTTTTATCATTCAAACATTTTTTATTTTTTTTAACCTATAATAAAAATATAGAACAAAATCAAGATACGAGTTAATGACATAAAAACCGATATGACCAATTTAGTCTTTTTCAAACTTTAACCGCATTATGTTTTCTACGTAATGTTTTACGTTTTAGTCTAAATTTGGTGAATTAACATTTCATGACGCGCATGTGTGATTTAACGTTTTCATCTGTTTTTAGTTCCATTTAAGTGTCTTGCCGCAACGTGCGGGTTCTAAAAAGTTGTAATATATAGTTTATGTAATATTAATTTTTAAATAGTATGATAAAAGTTATAGATACAAACAGGAAGTGGTTTTGATTTTTAGCATTTTGACCATCTTAAATAATTTGATAATTATCGGTGTAAATTAATGGTTTTTTTTTTAAAACAAGTAAAATAATAATAATAATGGTTTATTTAATACGGCAGTTGTTTTTTTTTTTGAACGGCCAACAAAACTTTATTCAAAAGCTAGCAAGGAGCTAGCAAAAAACCGAGGTACAAATCCGAAACAAACCATAAACGAACTACAAAGATGAAAACTACCCCATCCTATTCGAATCAAATCTACCCCAAGCATCCCACGACATATCCGACATCCTACCCCGATTCGTTATCCAAAGATAGCTCATAACTTTTATCTCGTCTATTATTCTCCGAGTCGAAACCTCTTTTTGGTTGAAAATAAAATCGTTCCTTGCCTTCCAAATACTCCAGAAAGTTGTCAAAATAACCCCATAAAAAGCCTTCCGAACCCGAGCACCGTTCCATGCCGTCAAGTGGAAACGTAGTAAGTCTCGAACATGAAAAGCAAAAAAAGAAGGCACATGACACCAAGCGAAAATAACCTGCCAAACCTCCATAAAAACTGGGCACCCGGTGAATAAGTGATCTACCGACTCCACGTTCGTCTCACAAATGGTACATACTTGAGACCCCGTCTGAATATGCCGCCGCAATAACGCATCCGCGGTTGGGAGCCGATCAAGAAACGCCCTCCAAGCCACAACAGCAACCTTTTTTGGGACCCAGTTGCACCACTCAAAAGATGTCACCGGTAATTCATTTGCCGCTTCAAAGATACAAGTCTTCACATTACGGACTGAAAGCTCTCGTGACCCGCCCACTGTCCAAGACCAAACATCTTCACCTGGAAGTATGAAAACACCATCTAATAAAATTAATAGCTCCTCAAACTCTTGCTGCTCTTCATTATTAAAGTTGTTCCTTTACCACTCCCAAGAATAGTGCAGAACCTGAGCAACCGAATCCAAACGATCCGCTACTACACAACTTTTGTTCTTCTCCAAGGCAAACAATAAAGGGAATTTGACCTGCAAAATATCATCCGAAATCCACCAATCGCGCCAAAACATAATAGAAGTCCCACTTTTAAGCGTCCCTTTCAAACACTTGGTCGACCCAAGTTGATGCCTATCCAACAAGCGCGGAACCGAAGCGACCTGTTTCCAAGCACTACCAATAGAATTCTTTACCGGTAAACAACTCCAACCCCTTCCATTCCCATGAATAGCCCACACGACATTCCGCCAAAGAGCACCTTGGTTTGTTTTAAAGCGCCACCACCACTTGGATAGTAAGCTTAAGTTTGCGTCTCGTAAGGAACCCAACCCAATACCACCATACTTAGTCGGAGCCACAACTTTATCCCAAGCATACCAACTCATTTTATCAACCTCATTTGTCCCACCCCAAAAGAAATTGCGCCGTAACTTCTCTAGATTATCGACCACCTGCAAAGGAGCTCGAAAAAGAGAAAAATAGTAAAGCGGGATTGAGCTCAAAACCGACTTGAGTAATGTAATACGCCCCCCATATGAAAGACATTTAGACTTCCATGTGGATAAACGTTTTTGGACTTTCTGTATAACCGGATCCCAACTCCTCACTAGATTCATATTGGAACCCCAAAATGAATAAATGGAAATCGACCCGAGGAAACATGTATTGCCGAAGCCAAATCAGCGATTTCATTATCATCGACTCCTACACCATAAACACAACTCTTTTGGGAGCTAATCTTCAAACCCGAAACCAAATAGAATCCACGCAATAGACGCCGCAAATTCAAAGCATTAGTTTTCGACCACTCACCACAAAACACCACATCATCCGCATAAATAAAATAAGAGAGCAATGGTCCCGAACCCCCCACCCGAATACCATGAAACGCACCCAATAGACAAGCCCGTCTCATGATCCGAGTGAGGCCTTCCATAGCGAGAATATATAAAAAAGGGGACAAAGGGTCCCCTTGCCGAAGACCCCTCTGACAAGAAAACTCATATGTTGGAGAACCATTAACCAAAACAGAGGCTCTAGAATTCCGGACAATGGACAAAACCCAACCTCGCCACTTTTGAGAGAAGTTCATTTGCGCCAATATGTCCTCCAAAAAATCCCACCTCAATGAATCGTATGCTTTCTCAATATCCACCTTCAAAAAGAAACCTTTCAACTTTGACTTCTTCAACCATGCGATTGCTTCATTAAGAATCAGAGGACCATCAAGTATATTACGATCACTAAGAAACGCCGTTTGCTCCTCCGATACAAGACGCGGCATAAATTGTTTCAATCGTAGAACAAGGACTTTTGATAATACCTTATTTACAACTCCCACAAGGCTAATAGGACGATAATCCGCCAAAGTCGCTTGACCACGACCTTTTGGGATTAAAGCAATGAAAGCCGAAAAACAACCCTCTCTAATATATCCATTCGCATGAAACTCCACAAACAAATTCAGAAAATCCTGCTTCAATAACAACCAGAACTTTCTAATAAAAGTGAAGTTAAACCCATCAGGACCCGGCGCCTTGCCACCATCACATTCAAAGACAGCAGCTGTGATTTCTTCCATGGTAAACGGGGCATCCAGACAAGAAACATCATCAGCTGAAAGTTTATTAACATCTGGACAAATGAAAGCCGGCCTTGCACCTCCTTTAGCGCTAAACTTGTCTGCAAAAAAAGAGGCACTATTATCTTTTATTTGAACCGGATTAGAAATCCAATTCCCATCACATCTCACGCCATGTATACGGTTATTCGTCGTATTCAGCTTAATAATTCCATGGTAGTACTTGGAATTCTCATCACCATCAAGCGCCCATTTAGTTCTAGACTTTTGTTGAGCATCCATAGCCTTCAAACGTTCTTCCTGAAATATTATCTTCTTTGCTTCACAACGAGACTCCATCTCAACTTCAAGCAACGGTCTAGAATCCGCCACCTTTTCCAACTCCATAACCACTTCTTTACTTTTCAAAAGTTTTTCCTCCCTACGCTTTCGGTGCGCTGTAACCCATAACCGAATCCGCCCTTTTAGCCACTTCAATTTTGCCGCCAAAGCGACATCCGCTGGACCAGAAAAAACAAAATTGTTAGCAATAGAATTAACATAGTCCACAAATCCCGGTATCTCCAGCCAGGAGTTATAAAACCGAAACGGTACATGGCCAAAATCCGTATCCTTCAATGAAAGCACCAGCGGGCAATGATCCGACAGGTGACGAGCCAAAGCCGTAAGACTCGCCCCTGACCAAGATGACATAAAATCATTACAAACCAAAACTCTGTCCAACTTACTCAACTTATCGCCCTTCCCAGACATATAAGTAAAGTTATAACCACCCATATTATATTCAAACAACTCGGCACTCCTAATAAAATCATTAAAGACCACCGCATTCTGAACCGAGAAGTCCGAATTAACCCGTTCCTCTATACTCCGCACCTCATTAAAGTCACCCAAAAAAATCCATAAACCTCCAAAGGAACGCCTCTAAAACAAAAGCTCATCCCAAAAACTCCTTCTAACAGCCGGGTCGTTAGGAGCATGAACATTAGCAATATTAACGTGAACATTATGGTGAACCATAAGACCCGAGACCACCAGTACATGATGAGACCGAATAGCACCAGATTGGCGAAAGCAATCTGGATCCCACCAACAAATAAGACCCCCCGCAGCCCCATCCGAATTAACACAATCAAACAAAAAACCAGAATTACCCCAACACTTGGCTAATAACCAGAAAGGAGGATCCGAGATCTTCGCTTCCTGAACAGCCATAAAATCCACTCCGTTAGATAGTTTTAAACCTCTAACCCAGTCCACCTTTCCTTTTCCCCTTATCCCACGAATATTCATTGAGAGAAAATTCATTGACAAACCACAGAACCGTGCTCCAAAATAATCTCAGCAGCAATCGGCCCTCCAAATTCAGCCAACTTCATACCAACTAAACCACCAACCTGAATAGTGGCATCCACCTCTTTATTAACTCCCACAGCCTCCTCCATCAATTCAGGTGGAACCGACATCAATACACCATTAACATCTCCAGCATCGTCAACATCAGAGCCAGTCGGCTGCACCACCCCAATAACTCCAGTACTTTGGTCCAAAGGATCACTCTGTTGAACCGAGTCAGATGTCACCCCATCAACTACACCCAAAGGAAAACAATTCAAGTCCGGCCGACTCTGTTCGTCTTCTTGAAAAAGAATATCGCTGCTTCGAAAAGTATTGTTATTATCCTCTGGCAAATTAGAGAAAACACAGCGGGCCCTCTTCCTACTTTTCACTGTATTCGAACATCCAATATTAAAGCCCAAAGTAGTAGCATGAAAAGGCCCATTCATATCAACTCCACTAAAATGGCCCATCAACCCAGCTTCCAAATTAACAGATCCGGACTGGCCCACATTATTCGAATTTTGAGCGGCATTTTCAGAACATGGCAACTGTTGACTTCCATGCAAATCTCCCATAATATCCGCCTGATTTGTAGCCGGATTTTTTGCCAAATTATCACCGGCCGTTTCCACCTCTGCTTGCTCCGGCACACCATCACGAATCTCGCCTTCCTCCATTTCATCAACATTAACGTCAACGACTTTGAATTCCGGGACCCAAGTGGACAATTCTTCGACAACCCAAACAGTGTAACCGGAGCCTTTCCAAAAAATTGTAACTTCTTCATCAATTCTAGACGCCAACGTTGTAAGGACATGAGTAAAACCGACCGAATTCTCCAAAGCAGTCCAAGAGAAATCGGATGGCCAAACCACATTTCCGAATAAACTGCCAACCCTATCAACAAAGACATTATCCCGTAACAAAACCGGCAAACCGACGACCTTTAATAATGCTATGCGTTCAAACGGCAACGCCTGACCATTCCAAGGAGACACAGAATGAAACACATCCTTCCATATGTTCTCCTTTGCACCGAGAAAATCCTGCGCTTCGACACCATCACGAAACGTTATAAGGACAGACAAACCACCAAGATACGAAACCGCCGCCTCGGGATAACCAGCATTCACCAACATTATCTTAACCTTGTGAAACCGAGCAATGTTATCGGAAACCCCAACCACTGCCCGTCCCATACAATGTATAGGATAGGCAGCACCGTCTTCCTGAATCTGAAGTAACTTTTTAGAACTAGACGGACCGCCATAAACCGAAGTCATAGTCGGAAATTCTTCTTCCACGTTCTTACCCTTAGGCTGCCAAACCTTCCTCGCCGGAACATCGTCATCATAAGAAATCCTTTTATGAGAACGCTCAAACATCGCCAACGACACCGAAATCCGAGAATCCTTCATGACAATCTCATTTAAGCTTTGTAACTCTGAATAGGGATCCTTGATCTTTTCGCAACGAACAAACCCAAACACTCTTCCTTTGACCGACCTCCGTCTAGGAACCCAAGCGTCTGTCACAACAACAAAACCCCGAAACGCCTCTCTCAAGTTCAACCCCGTTACTCTATCTGATATATTTGTCACATAGAAAGTAGTTCTGGTCGCCGGATCATCATTATCACGAACATGATGGCCTGACGGCCGATGAGACTCTCCTCTTCTATTAGGGTTTCCCATCTTGATTTCAAATAAATTCTACGGCAGTTGTAAATTATTGGTTTATTTGAAACAAGTAAAATAATAATAACAATGAGTTTGTTTAATACGGCTTTAATACGGCATTGGTTTATTTGAAACAAGTAAAATAATAATAACAATGAGTTTGTTTAATACGGCAATTTTAAATAAATTAATAATTATCAATGTAAATTATGATTTTGAACAAGTCATTATCCCATCTCGTCAAAATCGGTTTTCGATTTTTTCCACACAAAACAGTCTTTTTAATGATATTTAATACTTAATAGACATTATTAAGATAAATTATGCTTCAATCTTTGACTATATTATGTCTTCAATACGAAAATTCTCAAAACTTACTGAATAAAATTATCTTCATGTTACCACAGTATTCATAGTATTCTTTCAAGATGTACATTAGTGTCTTAAGTTCAAATTCACATGATTAATATGATTAATATACGGATGACCTGTATGTTACTTTATATCGTATTGATGACGTATATGTTACTGTTACAGTACGAATGAATTCATTGTTTTAATATGAACTGTTTGACCGTAATGTTTATGACGAGTTAATATGAATTTTGAACCTTTTTATTGATTTGAACCTTTTTATCATGTCTATTGATTCGCCAGTGTTTTTCATTTGATTTGAGGCATATTTGTAGTCTCCCCCGTTTTACATGCTATATATGTTTTCGTTTCGAGGAATGCGTGTTTATATGTGAGTTGAGGTGTTTAGATCAATCCTAGAATGTGATACATCGCCTCAATCTGTCTGAACATTAACAAATTGATCCAAAGGAAGGAGAAATTGTCTCAATATGAATATATGTATAAGTACCAAAGTATGACCGGAGACCTATGGATCAGTCCTAGGTGAAGAAATATAGCCTCAACCATGAAACTAAGCACCCTTATGAAACTGTTCATTGATTTTTATATTTAATTTTTTGTTACGAGTTTAGATGTTAGGTTATTTCGATTATTGTTGCAAGTTATTCAAGTTTATATGAATAGTACAAGTTGATATGTTAGAAGATACAAATTGATATGCTACAAGTTATAAGTTGATATGTTACACACTAATAAAATTACGAGATACAAGTTTGTAAATTATGATTTTTATGATTTTGTTATCCATCCATTGAGCGTTTCACTCAGACGTGCTTTTTGTTGTGTTGTTTTTTGTGCACGTTAGGTTACATGGACTATTCGGGGATCATAAGAAGGAGTGTTTGAGAGTAAAAAAAACATATATTTGATAAATCTAATTGTTTTTTTTTCCTTTTTTGGAATTATTGTAAAATGTTATGTATACATCGTTAATGGAATGATTCTTTGGGAACTGCTTACTGTATAAATGACATGTCGGCCCTAGAACGAGCAGAGTTTTATGGGTGATATGTGATTATGTAAGACCCTAAACCGTTTTAAACGAAAGTACACAGCGGAAATGCGAACCGAAAAATTCCTTTCTCTATAAACATTTTAACATATTTGAAACCATTGGGATAATCCTCTTTACAAGTATTATGTCCTTCATTCTTATTTAACAGATAAAACATAATCTACGTTTACAACTACATGACCTCGCTTCCGTATAATCCACATTCTTTGACTCGATTTTTAACTGCTTACACTTCATGATGATGATCTGTAACTCTGTGCGACCTGCAGTCACCACATACATTCACATCATTAGTATTTGATGACATTATACATAATTAAACATTCACGCCGCGTTCTATTCTCATGTAAATTCCATTTAGTTCTCCTTCGAAATTCAGACATTTGCATCTCGGTGTCTACCCTTCAATGAGCCAACTATAACGTACATGCATTTCTTTTCATTCTCAAAAGCAACCCGGATTAGCATCGTGAATACTCATAGGAATTAAAACCACATAAACATACATATAAGTCTTGCTCATTCGTATACTCATAGTTCCAAACATGCATACATATTATCTAATCCAAACTTTCACATACCTCTTACATCCTATGGCATTCCAACTACAAAACCTAGCCACAAACATCCACCCATACATACAAACCTAAACACGTATTCGTTTCTACTCATACTCATACATGGTTTTCATCTACAATCATACCATTAAAGCCATACGTACCTGCTTACCATAAATCTATACATATATATTGAATCCCAATACATGCATACATACCATTCTATACACACACATACATACAAATTATGATTTTGTCCCTAGTGTAAAATTTGTTCGAGTGTTTGTTTTTTTTTTTTTTTTTTTTTTTGACAAAACTATGGTAGTGTTTTGTTTTAATTGGTTGGCTCGATGTAACTTTTTTGTGATTGTGTTATGAGTAGTATGTGCAAGTAACCGAAACACAGACGTACATGTTATGAGAGAGAAATATACACTAACGTGAACATGGAAGGGAATAGTGTCAGGCAGCTGCCTGAGACTTCCCCATTGATCTAGTCAAATTACGATTTTGCCTTGTTTAAATTTACAGTTTTACCATCGGTTTTGTTTTTTTCTTCTTCTAGCCAAATTATGATTTTGTCCTCTGCTCAAATTTATAGTTTTGCCATTGTTTTTGTTTTTTTTTTCCCTATCAAATTTACAGTTATAATTGGTTATGATGTTAGTTGTGTGGTGATATTGATCAATCTCTGTGTCACACCCTGGCTTTGCGGAAACGTGGTTAACTTTGGTGTGACTTCTTAATACCATAGCTTAATCATAACAAAGCTATATGAATTTAAAAACCATGCAAGTCATCAATTAAGTTTGAAAACAACATACAATACCATTGTTTTTAACATGCAACCATAACCTTGTTCAGTAACATTACAACTTATAACAAAACATAAACGTGATTTAGGGATTGTGTCTTGTCCAGGTAAGAGACACAACCCTAAACCCTGATGACTTCATGACAGGTGCAGCGGAAAACGTTCCATACCGTGCCAGATCCGTTTAATTTCCTGAAATACATGTGAGTTGAAAGATCAACAATAATGTTGAGCGAGTTCATGTGCAAGTGAGTAAGTAAAACACTTGTAAGTATAAAAGTTTCCTGGTATGTAGCAGTGTAAGAGGACTTGTGATCACCAATGGTTTGCAAGGCCATTAGCATGTTGTGGAATGCAAGTAGGAAGACTCAACCCTAGCGGATTTATGCGTTGGGCACAAAGTCACCCCAAGGTCCGTTCTGTTTGGCCTGGGGCTGGGCTCGCTACACCCAGATAGATCTACCGCTCCTGTCCCTCGGTCCTACCCTGAGGATTAATAGCCTCAAGTTTCCGCCTACCCATTCACATGATCTAAAACCTCCTTACGTTATCATACCGTGTATAAAAGTACTTGTAAACAAAGTAACATGTATTTCACCCCCGCAGTTAAGAAAACTGAAAACAGTTAGAGAAAAGGGGGACATGAACTCACAGTGAATGCGCGTCTCTACCAAGTGTCTCCAATACAGTAAGCTGTGCAACGACCTACAAGTGCTAATTCTATTAGACGGACGGCCGTGCCTTAGCTTTACAGTTTATGTCTTTGGGAAATAGTTAGACAACTATTTCGTGTTTATGTTCCGTATACACTTGGTAGTTATTCTTCTTCCCAAGGATGGGGGATACAATACATGTGCGTAAGTTACGTTTTATCAATCTTGTGGTAACGTAATTACCGGTGTAACTTATATGTTTGTGGAAGCGTTCGTAAAGTTTTGGAATCATTAACGCCTGTAAATATTATTTTCACTCTAAAATAATATTTATGTATTTCACAAAATAATCATAAACAGTGTTGTGACAATATATTTCTCACGTTAATCCTTGTGAAAATCCACCTCCGAATATGTAGTAAAATATAGTGCTGGCGAAATTTATGTTTTGAAAATATATCCAAAGATAGTTCTAACACTTGTTGTGAAAAAAAGTCTAAGTGTTAGGTTTTTAGAAAATTTCGCCAGAGTTTCCTCTGTAACTGGAGGTGGCCACGCTCTCAAGCGTATCATTTTCTTTTAACAAATCAATTCAACAATCCTCTTTATTCAATCAAACAATTTCCGACACATCAAACTAGTCGACAAGTATGTAAATTTGCATAATCGCATGAACTTGTAGTTTTTCCGAATCTATAGTGTAAATCCCCTTATTTCTTGTAGATCTTTATATAAAGTAACTTTAATCTCATAAAAACCTCGTGTTTAGAGAAATCCGTCTTTACAACTTCTAGTAACAAGTGACAAATTTACTTCTTTGTCGGATCTCTTTGTTTCACAAGTGTTTACACACTTGTGGTTTATAAAACCATATTTATTAGTGTAAGATCCTTTCTTTTTAAAAAATACATGGTTTCCTTAAATGTGTGGTTCTTTGAAGATACCACTTGCGGATACGTAGATCCGCTAGTTTTAAACACCATTTTACCGGTTAAATCACTTTTACACAAGTAAAATATTTTTACACAAGTTCATGTATCTTGTGTGGTAGAGTTTCGCCTTTAACCCTTGTATTTAGTCAAAAACGAGCTTATGTGAAGATACATGATCTTACAAAGTCGGGTTAAACGGAGATCCGAGCTACCACATCATAGATCGGGTCTCAATAATCACATATTTCAAGTCCTACGACTTTTACACAAGTTATATGTTATTAACCACCATTTTTGTGATTTTACTAGACTTTAATGCATCAAAACTTATGTTTTCGATATTTAACCGACGAAAGTTCTTTTAACCACTTTAGATAAGTTTAAACAAGAGTTTTAAACATTATACCTCTAGCTCGGGGCTAGGGAAGAATCGTGATGAAAAACGCGTGGATAAAAGCTAACGGAAGTGGTCCTTCGCGCTCCGAGTGCACCAAAGCTCCTAATACGCGACTTGTGAAGGGTGTATCACCTTGGAATGCAAAGATCAAAGCTTGAAAATGTGATGGGTGTGGTGAGGAGTTCGGCCGAGAATGGGAGAGGGCAAGGGAGAAAGATTTTTGTGGTGTTGATTAGTGATAACTTTCTAAGTGTTTAGGGTGTTATTTATAGGCATAGATTAAGGGTTTTTATCCAATGGTAATTGTGCCTTCAAGATACTAAACACACACAATAAAATAATAATTAGCTAGTCCTTGTTTGTTTCCCCTTGGTTGGGGCCGGTTCCATTAGGGGGATGGGTTTAGTTCGGTTTTAACTAGATTAGTTAGGGAGTGAGTTTAGGTTAAGAAGGTTAGTTTCATGTTTAACCTTGTTAGTTATATAAAGCGTGTTATGACGGGTGTTAGGGTAATCAGGGACCCTAGCTGGCTCAGAAAAATATATTTAGTGAAAATAGTAATATTTTCATGTTCCGGGTAAAGTCCGGGTGTTCGGTTGGATAGTAACCCGTTAAAGTCTTTTGTAATGCTTTAAAGTGTCGTTATTACATTTTTAGTGACACAATTTGTTTCCAACACTTTAGAAAGTGTCTAGTGTTATTTTCTCAAGTTCTGGCACTTTATCAGTCAGCTAGAAGCCGGATTAATTATTAAAGTGCTGTGTTTGGTACTTAAAGTACGTTTTTGGCACATCTGAATCAGTGTATCTTATTCCTAGAGACGCGGTACCATAACCCTTATATCCCTACACTCACTACCAGTGTAGTCCAAAATATATGAGGCTCTTAACAGGCCTTAGAGGCAGTGTCTGCCTGATGCTGGTTATATCAGCATGTTCACTGTGTATCCGTTTAGTGCTACTGTGCTTTTTGTGCATCATATTTGTCACTAGGGTCCAGTATGTAATTAATGTAGTGACAGCAAATAAAGTATGATGCCAGTAAGTGCATGTATCAGTATGCAGGTAGCAGTTTATCAGCTAGTTCAATCAAGCACAGTAATCAAGTAGTAATTAATCATTAATTAAGTTGTACGGATACCTGGTTTAGTGCGGGTTGTCACATTCTCCCCCCGTTAAATAAATTTCGTCCCGAAATTTAAGTTCTGCTTGTAGAAGCAGGGTTCTTAGGAAATAAGTGGGGGTATTTCTCTTTCATCCGGTCCTCACGTTCCCAGGTAAATTCAGGACCATGTCTGGCATTCCAACGTACTTTGACGAGTTTGACACTGCTCCGGCGGGTCTTGTTAACTTTCCAATCCGTGACCTCAACCGGTTCTTCAACGAAGTGGAGCGTGTCGTCAATATGAATCTCGTCGATAGGAATGGCAACGTCAATTTGAGTTGGACTTTTCTTTAAATTGGATACATGAAATGTATCGTGAACACCATTTAGTTCAGCGGGTAGGTCCAACTTGTATGCTACCGTCCCAATTCTTTCTAGAATTCTAAAGGGACCAATGTAGCGTGGATTTAACTTTCCACGCTTTCCAAAGCGCGCCACCCCTTTCCAGGGTGATACCTTCAGTAAAACCATTTCTCCAACTTGAAAATCCACATGCTTCCGGTTTGGATCCGCGTAGGCCTTTTGCCTGTGGCGAGCGGCTTCGATGCGTTTAAGTATTTGCGCAATTTTGTCTGTCGTCTCTTGGACGATTTCGGGACCAGCAAGCTGCCTATCACCTGCGTCAGACCAACATAGTGGTGATCGGCACTTGTGTCCGTATAGGGCCTCAAATGGCGCGACACCAATGCTGGTGTGGTAGCTGTTGTTGTATGAAAATTCGACCAACGGTAAGTGTTTATCCCAGCTACCACCTAAATCCATAACACATGCCCTCAGCATGTCTTCCAAAGTTTGTATCGTTCGCTCGCTCTGGCCGTCAGTTTACGGATGGAACGCAGTGCTCAGATTCAATGGTGAGCCAAAAGATTCTTGGAAAGATTGCCATATTCTTGACACAAATCTTCCGTCTCTATCAGAGATGATCGAGAGTGGTACTCCATGACGTGCTACGATCTCTCTCAAGTAAATTTCCGCAAGTTTACTAGTACTGTCTTTCTCCTTGATTGGCAGAAAGTGTGCGGATTTTGTTAGGCGGTCAACAATCACCCAAATCATATCATGGCCTCTTGGCGTTCTTGGCAGTTTTGTAACAAAATCCATTGAGATTTGTTCCCATTTCCACTTGGGAATCTCAGGTTGTTGCAGAAGTCCCGAAGGCTTCTGGTATTCTGCCTTGACCTTAGTGCACGTTAAACATTTGCTCACGTAAACAGCAACGTCGCCTTTCATCCTAGGCCACCAATAGTAATTTTTGAGATCCTGGTACATCTTATCCGATCCAGGGTGGATAGAGTACCGTGATTTGTGCGCTTCGTTGAAAATAACTTCCCTTAATCCACCAAACAGAGGAACCCAAATCCTTTTCTCAAAACATAATGCTCCTTCCTTGTTTGGTACCAAAAGCTTCTCCATTCCACGGAGATATTCTTCCTCGAGATTTCCTTCCTTGAGAGCTTCCTTTTGTGCAGCACGAACGCGCAAGGAAAGATCGGTTCGTATAATCATTTCCAAAGCTCTAACCCTTATGGGCTTGGTTCTTTCTTTACGACTTAGGGCATCGGCGACTACATTCGCCTTCCCTGGGTGATACTTTATCTCGCAGTCGTAGTCGTTTAGCAACTCAACCCAACGTCTTTGCCTCATATTTAACTCCTTCTGGTTAAATATATGTTGTAGGCTCTTGTGATCTGTGAAAATTGTGCACTTCGTACCATACAGGTAGTGTCTCCAGATCTTTAAAGCGAAAATCACTGCGCCAAGCTCTAAATCGTGTGTGGTATAATTCTTT
Organism: Helianthus tuberosus; assembly: GCA_030545235.1. NCBI lineage: Eukaryota > Viridiplantae > Streptophyta > Magnoliopsida > Asterales > Asteraceae > Helianthus > Helianthus tuberosus. Next base: position 198,528,374 of record CM060363.1, on the reverse strand, counting down.
TCGTGCACTTTCAGTTGGCGTGATGCGTAAGCAATGACCTTCTGGCGTTGCATTAACACACAACCCAATCCTTGACGCGATGCGTCGCAGTATACCACAAAGTCGTCAGTACCTTCTGGTAGGGCTAAGATTGGCGCGTTACAAAGCTTATCCTTCAATATCTGAAACGCTTCATCCTGTTTGATTCCCCAATCAAACGTCTTATCCTTCTGGGTGAGGAGCGTCAAAGGTTGAGCGATTTTTGAGAAATCCTCGATGAACCTTCGATAGTAGCCAGCCAAACCCAAGAATTGTCGAATCTCGGTTGGCGTTGTAGGCGTTTCCCAATTCTTGATTGCCTCGATCTTTGTGGGATCAACATGAATTCCATCCCCATTAACCACATGTCCAAGAACTGGACTTCGCGTAGCCAAAACTCGCACTTGGAGAATTTGGCGTACAGCTGTTCCTTCTTTAGCAGCTCCAATATGGTTCTAAGATGTTGTTCGTGTTCGGCCTTCGTCTTTGAGTAAATCAGGATGTCGTTGATGAATACAATCACGAACTTGTCTAAGTATGGCTTGCAAACTCTATTCATTAGATCCATGAAGACCGCAGGTGCGTTCGTCAAATCAAATGGCATAACGAGGAACTCGTAGTGTCCATAGCGAGTTCGGAAGGCTGTTTTCGGGATACTTTCCTCCTGTATCCTTAGTTGATGGTATCCAGATCGAATATCGATCTTAGAGTAAAAGCTAGAGCCTTGCAGTTGATCAAACAGATCGTCGATTCTTGGCAGAGGATATCTATCCTTGATCGTTAGCTTATTCAGTTCTCTGTAGTTGATGTTTATTGAAAATCATCGTCCTTCTTTTCGATGGGTAAAAGATGGGATTACCTCAAAAGGAAATTTTGGTCTGTTATCTTCCTTCTCTAACCATTGCTAACACTTCTCTGTCAATCCTTGCATCTCCGAAAATGTAAGTTGCTATGATGCATCGACTACGGGTGCAGTGCCCGGAATTAAGTCGACGCGGGATTCGACTAATCGTGAGGAGATGATTCCGGCAAGTCTTCGAGGAAGACTTCAGGGTATTCTCCAATCACAAGGATATCTTCGAGTTTTGGTTCTTTGACTTCCTTTTCCACAACATGAGCCTAGAATGCAACACATCCTCTGTGCGAGAATTTTTTTTCGGGTCTTCTTAGTCTGATAATCCGTAGGAGCGTATCCTGCTCCATGAGTCACGATAATTTCTTCGTTCGTTTTCGGGGCGCGGATGGCAATCTCCGCATGGTTGTTCGTCAACCAGTCCATCCCAATCATCACGTCGATGCTTCCAAACTCAACTGGCAATAGATCTTGCGTAAACTTACGCTCTCCGGGTTCTATCGTGCCGATTCCAGTTACTGCGTTGGCTTCCACTAGCTTCCCCCCCAAGCTAGTTCTAATGGGTACTGGAATAATTACTCACTCGCTACGTAAACCAATTATGTCCTTGAATACTAGAATTGTGAATCGTAAAATTTGCAACAGTAGTTGGTAATACAGATGCATAATATTGAGTAATGTGGGACGTACCGCTATCAATACTTGGATCTCTGGCGTGCCTCCCTAGCTCCGACGGGGAGCTTTCATCCTTGCGCCTGATTGTCTTCGGGCAATATCTTCTGAAATGCTTTTTGCTTCCACAGTTTAAACATCCTCGAGCACGCTCCTGTTTATCACTCATTCTGCCTTGACAATTATCATTGTCGTTGTCCCCTTCGTGATTCTTACTACCGTCTTGGCCCCCATTACTAAGTTTAGTATTTTGCCAACAAGTTTCCTTGACATGTCCCACCTTGCCACAGTTACCACAATTTCCATATTTGCATCGCCCGACATGATAACGTAAACAATTTTCGCACTTAGGTAGGATACCCTTGTAATCTTTTCCCTTTTTGGCCTTCTTCTTGTTACTTACCCGAGTAACCATCTTGAAATTCGCGAGCTTCCTCTTGTTCTTTCCGGACGACTCTACCTGAGTCTCCCTAGGGTTTGCAAGTTTTTCTAGTCTAATTGCTTCCGCAACGAGTGCCATACCCATCTTACTTGCAGCAATAGTTGTTGGTGGCGCAGATGCTGTCATCAAGCTCAAGACTTGAGGCGCCAGTTCCCAAATGAATTGTTCCAATTTCTTCAGTTCTGGTTTTACCAGGTACGGAACAATTCGTGACAGATCATGAAGTCGTTGCACGTACTCCAACACCTTCGGACCTTCCATCATTAGGCTCCGAAATTCATCTTCCCACTTCTGGGTTTCCGTTTGGGGGCAAAACCTTTTATGCATCATTCCTTTCAACTCATCCCAAGTTAACGCGTATGCTGTAGTTAGGCCCATTATTCGAACCTGAAGATTCCACCATAATCGAGCTCCATCTTGAAACAACTCAGAAACGTATGGGACTTGTTGTTCTGGCGTGCAGCCACTCATTCGAAAGATGGATTCCATACTTTCAACCCATTTTACAAAAGTTATGGCACCCCCAGTGCCGTCGAACTTCGAAGGCTTGTAGTTGAGGAAGTGCCAGTAGGAACAACCGTTATTTTCTGAGGTACCTCTGATAGGTTCGGAGCGTAGGGCCTCGTGCTGTGCTATAGCTGCAGCAATTATTTCTTTCAGTTCTGCCTCAGAGGTGGGCATGCGCATTTCGCGTCTTGGCGGCATCTTCTAAAAGATGTTTCGCATAGGTTAGGTCATAGCAAGTGAAGCGTACGTATGCATTCAACAATACCAACACATAACATCTCATGCTATCAACAAATCAATCACATAACATCTTATGTTATAGGACATAAACAATAGATTGAATCATCACAAGTGATGAGAACACTGCGATTGTATTGCCACAATTCGAGACCGCAAAGCAAAGCTTACAAGTACACCACTATATCATACAACATCAATGACTTAGTAGGGGACGACCCTAGACAAGTCGTGCGATCGCTGAACATGTTCAGGAGTCTCTGGTTCGTCCATTCTCAAATTTCAGGACTCCACGTTAAGTTTCTGAATTTCTGTCCTAAAACAACATTTCTTCTCAATCGTTTCCTTGAGCTTGTCCCAGCTCAGTGTATAAGCAGCGTCTGTGCCAAGGGTCTGAACCTAGAGGTTCCATAAGAGAGTGTGCCATCTAGCAATATCCCCGAGATATAGGTAACACTCTGTTGGGGCGAACAGTTACTCGTTCTTAGAATGGAGTTGGTCTCTTCGGACCAACGAACAAATGCATCGGTGCCTCCTGTTCCGTCAAAGTTTAAAGGCTTGCAGTTCAGGCACTGTTTATAGGTGCAGCCAGTTGAGGGGGTTATCCCCAGTAATGCCATCGATGTACTTAGAGTGGAGGGCTTCATGTCGTGCATTTATCTGTGAGATGCGTTCTTGCAGCTCGTCTTCTGTCCTTGGCGACGTACTGGTGCTTGTGTCACGTCTGAGTGATATTCCCTTTTTGTCGGAATAGTGTGAAGCAGTTTGGACAATGTTTCAATTGTCTATGGGGTATATATAGCAACGTAAGCTGTCATGTAATCACCCCATTTCACACGCAAATATACTCACTGTATAAGTGGGGAAGTAAATTCCTGAGCCTTCACATAGGCTTGTCAATTTGGCTTGTTGCTTGTAATAGAATGAACTCGAGGCTACATCGCCTAGGTCATTTGTGTTTAAGTTATTTCCTGCTGCATTGGTTATCATTAGCTTGACCTGCAGAGTCCACCAGGATTCCTGTGCACTACAAATCGTTATTACGTGGGCCCCCGTAATAATAAATTGTCTTGCACAGTTACCCCAAATTTTCTCTCATCCAAGCAGATGATCAATCAAGGAGCAACAGCCGGTGCATTGGCATGAACAGGGTCATACTCCAATGCGGTGTCAGGAGCAACGCCTGGCTCAGGGGCCACGGCTAGCTTCGAAACAAAACTTTATCTCAAAATCAGCTGGATCAACAATCACAGGGATTACAGGATCCCCCAAGGGGCTGGTCTAAGTGCATGAACTCAATGTCATGGTCCGGATCAACACCAGGCGGAAAAACAGGATTGTCCTCAATATCGCGATCAAACTCAAAACTGTGTGCGGGATCCGGTGCAGCTAGCGATGCCATATCAGGGTCGGCGTCGTGTAAGTAGTGCTGCATTCCCTGTATGTGCGAAGATGCGGGTGTTAGAAACTCAAATGAGTCTGGGATAGGGGAATGGTCATAAGTTTCCCCTATAGGAGCGTCCGCATGCAGTAGTCTAATACCAGCAGTAATAAGGCCCTGCCCTCGAATGGGTCCTCCTCCAGTAGATCGTTATCGTCTTCAGAGGCCTCGTTGGGAGGGCGTATCATCAACAGGATAAGCGGCAAGGGGCACAGGAGCAGGGATCACCGCCAGTGGTAAAATCCCAACAAGATGGCCATCAGTAGGCTCTGCTACGACTTCAGGCAGTACACAAAGGGCTGAAAGTCGTCATTGTCTGTGCTGGTAGTATCAGAAATGTACACCTCGTGCTTCGTTGAACTATGTCGTCTGATACTATGGTCATAGGGTTCGTAGTGCCCATCTTTCTAGTACTTGATGAAAGCATAACATTCGTAACACAAACACATATACGTATAATAATCAATCATATAATCAGTTAATCTCATAAGTCACAAAGTAAGGTATCACATACTTCTCCTAGTCTTACTAGCCAATCTCATCCAGTCTACAAGACTGCTCTATCCTTCACTTAAACCAAACCTCGATCCTCCAGATCGATCCTATAACAAACCAACGTGCTTAACTACCTCGATCACCTTGGTCCTCCAGACCGATCCTCAGCCCTCCAAGCTGAGCCTATAAATAATAAAATGTGCTCAACATTTGTTTGTAAAAAGTTGTGGATCTGGACTTAAGTGGTATGCAGAAAAATGTTTTCGTGAGAGCCCTAGTGATCATAGTCTAGACTCGAGAAAGAATCCTAGTTCGCTATGATCAGAGCTCTGATACCAAGCTGTCACACCCTGGCTTTGCGGAAGCGTGGTTAACTTTGGTGTGACTTCTTAATACCATAGCTTAATCATAACAAAGCTATATGAATTTAAAAACCATGCAAGTCATCAATTAAGTTTGAAAACAACATACAATACCATTGTTTTTAACATGCAACCATAACCTTGTTCAGTAACATTACAACTTATAACAAAACATAAACGTGATTTAGGGATTGTGTCTTGTCCAGGTAAGAGACACAACCCTAAACCCTGATGACTTCATGACAGGTGCAGCGGAAAACGTTCCATACCGTGCCAGATCCGTTTAATTTCCTGAAATACATGTGAGTTGAAAGATCAACAATAATGTTGAGCGAGTTCATGTGCAAGTGAGTAAGTAAAACACTTGTAAGTATAAAAGTTTCCTGGTATGTAGCAGTGTAAGAGGACTTGTGATCACCAATGGTTTGCAAGGCCATTAGCATGTTGTGGAATGCAAGTAGGAAGACTCAACCCTAGCGGATTTATGCGTTGGGCACAAAGTCACCCCAAGGTCCGTTCTGTTTGGCCTGGGGCTGGGCTCGCTACACCCAGATAGATCTACCGCTCCTGTCCCTCGGTCCTACCCTGAGGATTAATAGCCTCAAGTTTCCGCCTACCCATTCACATGATCTAAAACCTCCTTACGTTATCATACCGTGTATAAAAGTACTTGTAAACAAAGTAACATGTATTTCACCCCCGCAGTTAAGAAAACTGAAAACAGTTAGAGAAAAGGGGGACATGAACTCACAGTGAATGCGCGTCTCTACCAAGTGTCTCCAATACAGTAAGCTGTGCAACGACCTACAAGTGCTAATTCTATTAGACGGACGGCCGTGCCTTAGCTTTACAGTTTATGTCTTTGGGAAATAGTTAGACAACTATTTCGTGTTTATGTTCCGTATACACTTGGTAGTTATTCTTCTTCCCAAGGATGGGGGATACAATACATGTGCGTAAGTTACGTTTTATCAATCTTGTGGTAACGTAATTACCGGTGTAACTTATATGTTTGTGGAAGCGTTCGTAAAGTTTTGGAATCATTAACGCCTGTAAATATTATTTTCACTCTAAAATAATATTTATGTATTTCACAAAATAATCATAAACAGTGTTGTGACAATATATTTCTCACGTTAATCCTTGTGAAAATCCACCTCCGAATATGTAGTAAAATATAGTGCTGGCGAAATTTATGTTTTGAAAATATATCCAAAGATAGTTCTAACACTTGTTGTGAAAAAAAGTCTAAGTGTTAGGTTTTTAGAAAATTTCGCCAGAGTTTCCTCTGTAACTGGAGGTGGCCACGCTCTCAAGCGTATCATTTTCTTTTAACAAATCAATTCAACAATCCTCTTTATTCAATCAAACAATTTCCGACACATCAAACTAGTCGACAAGTATGTAAATTTGCATAATCGCATGAACTTGTAGTTTTTCCGAATCTATAGTGTAAATCCCCTTATTTCTTGTAGATCTTTATATAAAGTAACTTTAATCTCATAAAAACCTCGTGTTTAGAGAAATCCGTCTTTACAACTTCTAGTAACAAGTGACAAATTTACTTCTTTGTCGGATCTCTTTGTTTCACAAGTGTTTACACACTTGTGGTTTATAAAACCATATTTATTAGTGTAAGATCCTTTCTTTTTAAAAAATACATGGTTTCCGTAAATTTGTGGTTCTTTGAAGATACCACTTGCGGATACGTAGATCCGCTAGTTTTAAACACCATTTTACCGGTTAAATCACTTTTACACAAGTAAAATATTTTTACACAAGTTCATGTATCTTGTGTGGTAGAGTTTCGCCTTTAACCCTTGTATTTAGTCAAAAACGAGCTTATGTGAAGATACATGATCTTACAAAGTCGGGTTAAACGGAGATCCGAGCTACCACATCATAGATCGGGTCTCAATAATCACATATTTCAAGTCCTACGACTTTTACACAAGTTATATGTTATTAACCACCATTTTTGTGATTTTACTAGACTTTAATGCATCAAAACTTATGTTTTCGATATTTAACCGACGAAAGTTCTTTTAACCACTTTAGATAAGTTTAAACAAGAGTTTTAAACATTATACCTCTAGCTCGGGGCTAGGGAAGAATCGTGATGAAAAACGCGTGGATAAAAGCTAACGGAAGTGGTCCTTCGCGCTCCGAGTGCACCAAAGCTCCTAATACGCGACTTGTGAAGGGTGTATCACCTTGGAATGCAAAGATCAAAGCTTGAAAATGTGATGGGTGTGGTGAGGAGTTCGGCCGAGAATGGGAGAGGGCAAGGGAGAAAGATTTTTGTGGTGTTGATTAGTGATAACTTTCTAAGTGTTTAGGGTGTTATTTATAGGCATAGATTAAGGGTTTTTATCCAATGGTAATTGTGCCTTCAAGATACTAAACACACACAATAAAATAATAATTAGCTAGTCCTTGTTTGTTTCCCCTTGGTTGGGGCCGGTTCCATTAGGGGGATGGGTTTAGTTCGGTTTTAACTAGATTAGTTAGGGAGTGAGTTTAGGTTAAGAAGGTTAGTTTCATGTTTAACCTTGTTAGTTATATAAAGCGTGTTATGACGGGTGTTAGGGTAATCAGGGACCCTTGCTGGCTCAGAAAAATATATTTAGTGAAAATAGTAATATTTTCATGTTCCGGGTAAAGTCCGGGTGTTCGGTTGGATAGTAACCCGTTAAAGTCTTTTGTAATGCTTTAAAGTGTCGTTATTACATTTTTAGTGACACAATTTGTTTCCAACACTTTAGAAAGTGTCTAGTGTTATTTTCTCATGTTCTGGCACTTTATCAGTCAGCTAGAAGCCGGATTAATTATTAAAGTGCTGTGTTTGGTACTTAAAGTACGTTTTTGGCACATCCGAATCAGTGTATCTTATTCCTAGAGACGCGGTACCATAACCCTTATATCCCTACACTCACTACCAGTGTAGTCCAAAATATATAAGGCTCTTAACAGGCCTTAGAGGCAGTGTCTGCCTGATGCTGGTTATATCAGCATGTTCACTGTGTATCCGTTTAGTGCTACTGTGCTTTTTGTGCATCATGTTTGTCACTAGGGTCCAGTATGTAATTAATGTAGTGACAGCAAATAAAGTATGATGCCAGTAAGTGCATGTATCAGTATGCAGGTAGCAGTTTATCAGCTAGTTCAATCAAGCACAGTAATCAAGTAGTAATTAATCATTAATTAAGTTGTACGGATACCTGGTTTAGTGCGGGTTGTCACACTCTGAGGTTATGCATGTGTGATTCAATAGGGTATATTAGCATCCATTAGCCTAGGGCTTATACTTTAATCGCCAATAGATAACTAAACGTCATATCTATTTGACATATGTGCTGCTTACGGGAAGGGTTCAGCTAAAAGAGTCTAGAAACAAATTAGGGTTTTCTAAATGCCTCACCTTGGTAGTTGTAATTCGCTCACTTTTTTAACCACCTTGAGCACTAGACTAGAAGCCTTAAATCATAAGGATTTATACTATCACTAGCTTTATTAAAATAGGTCTAAAGATGTGTATATAGCCTTAACCCTAGTTTGATAAGATTAACCCTAATCGGCTCTAACCTATTTTAGCACTTCATAGTCATAGACAAGTTAGGTCTTGTAGTGGCTTAGTAGGGTCTTCCGTCATCAATCTAAGCAATTGTCATTGATTCGAGTCTAGGATGATTATATATTCTCAACTCTAGGTAGTAATTCTAAGTTATTCAGGTTGTTAGCTTTTAAGTTTTGATTTCCATAGTTCATAGATTGCATATTAAGTAATAGGTTCAGTACTAGTATATTGTAATGTCCACGGACTGATACTTGGGTACTTACCAATCAAGAATCGATACCATTCTTAATCGATTTTCTAGAATCTTTGAAATTACTTTACATATGGCCCCTATTAGATTTATTGGTCTATACTTACCCAACCCCATGGGTCCCAAACATTTTGTATCAAATTGATAAATGAAGAACTACATCCTCTACTGATTGTATTATGAGTATGAACATGGTTCATAGCATTGAAGTCTTTAGGTAAGAGATGCCAAAAATGTTTAATGAACCTAAAGTTAAACACGTCTAAGCCAGGAGACCAACCATCTCCACTTCCGAACACTACCTCTTTAATCATCTCTAAAAAGGCGCTACAAGCATACTAGAATCACATTCCAACACTCTATTCAAATCATAACACTCCAACAGTGGAGTGGCCGTCGTCTAATCCACAAAACAATTTAAAAAAATGAGAAAACTGCCAAAATTGTTGCTGAGGTTTGGACACATTTGCTAGTTCCATCCAAGTTTTTATTTATTTATTTATTTATTTGCAACTGGACCATTTAGGTTTGTCAGTTCTTGCCAGTTTCATCCAATTGGCTAACCCCGTTGATTTTTATGGTTAACTCAGGGGTAGTCTAGACATGTTACTTATAAGTTTTTGTTTTGTAATTGTTTAATTCTTGTAGGTCCCTATCACACGTGGATCAATACGAGATTTACTAATCAACCACGGGTGCAAAATCCCCTTGATAGATCACACGAACACATAAACATGTTATTCAGATGAAGAACACCACAATCACTTTCAAACCGGTATTCTATTGATTAGCCAAAATGAATGTTTACAATCAATTCAATACCACAATAAATCTCTTAGCCACTCTCTGTAGATTTCTCACTCAATCTCATAGCCACTCCCTGTGTAACTGAAACTCTAACACTCTAGTTCACCTCAATGGCTCAATACATAATGTGTGTTTATATATTACACGCACATGCAAACTGGGCCAAGCCCAAATACATAACAAGACATAACTTACAAACTCAGACACATAAACAAACGTGGAACATCATGCAAGCTCGGAATACCAATGTGAACTCGGAATGACTTGGTTTGCAAACTCAGAACCATATACGCTTCATAATCTCGGAACATGCATATCTTCATAAACTCGGAACTGGTCTTTTTGGAATCCAAATCTTTATCCAACTTTAAGATATCCAAAGACCTAACTATTAAATTTTTGTCACGGAATATGCACCAACAATTCTCTCTCTCTCTCTCTTTTGCAACTGGAGAGAGATGAAAGTTATAGAGAGTGCGTGTGTGAATTTTCTCAATTTTTCCATGCGCTATTTTGTTGTTATGAAACATTCAAATTTTTTATTTTATTTTTATTTTAGGGTAGAGGCGATAGAGTGGTGGTGGTGATTCAATGATGATGATTTTAGGGTGGTGGTGGTGCATCTGTGGTAGTTTTAGGATGGTTTTAGGAGGTGGTCTATCATGGCTTAATTAGGTGATGCACTGATGGCTTGTGATGGTTTTTGATGGCTTTAAGGCTTTATAAAAGATTGTGGTCCAAAAATGAAGAAGTAAGGGAGTGGGTCCCGCATTTTGTCTTAATACTTAAGAACTACTTGTACACTACTTTAAAATGCTTGTATATTGAGTAAAAAGACTAAGTGTGCCTAAGTTAATATTAAAAATAGATGAAGTTAGCTCATTGGATGAAACCGGAAAAAAATGGATAGCCTTAATGGTCTAGTTGAAAAAAAAATGAATGAACCTCGTACCGAACCTTAAGGACACTTTTGGCAATTTACTCTAAAAAATTGAATACCTCTTTCTTAATGACCTTCGGTTTAGTTTCCCATTCCCCATCTATAAGAAGCCCCAAAATATAACTTTTTGCTTTCTTGTTGTTTATAATACCATGGAAGAATTTTGTATTGTCATCCCTATGCATACCCATCTTACCCTGGATCGTTATCTAAGATCCTTCACTTTATTGCCTTTTATCCTTGTTAATCTTTTTTTGCATTCTACTTGTATCCAGTTTTCTTTTTCCGTGAACTCCATGTTGCATTGCTTTCTCTAACTGCTCCATCTTGCTTCTCATTTTGTTTTCATATTCACTTTCCTTTTCTTTCATCATGTCTTTCCATTTCCTGATGTCTTGTAGAAACCTTTTGAACATTTTATCTAATTAAAAAATAGAGGCTTAATTAATTAATTCCAACTGGTTAATCTAAATAAAAAGTGCCGCCTAATTAAATCTCAGTAGTTCACGGGCCACTATTGGCCATAGGTAAACTAAAGAGTCGGTAAGCTGTAAAAAAAAGCAAGGACGAATAAGCCGAAGAGCTAGGAACTGATCGATTCTGAATTTCCGATGAAAGAAGTGAACAATGGACGGTTAAACATGAGTATGAGTAAATGTTAGTTTTTGTTTCGTTGTTTGTTACATCCTTCGAAAACGGACCTCTGAAAGCCTACTTGAATTGCGAAAATCGGATCCTTTGGAAAATAAATTAAAATTGAAAATCGGCTAATTTTAAAAGGGTTACAAATTATATTGGGCAAAAACTGGACTAACAACATCAAACGTATAACGGAGTTTTGGTTAGATTCATTTAAGGGAACCGATAACTGAGTTAAATATGTTGGTCAATACAATTTATAAGTTATGGGGGGTAGTTTGCAATTGTCTGAAACTATATTATAACATATTTGAACTAACGGGGTTAGCTTCGTAAAAAAATAGAAACCATGTTAGTACCAGTGGCGGATCTAGGATTCCGACCAAGCGGGAACGTTTTATAAATAAGCCGTAACGAAATCGAAAAAACGTTAAATTTTTCCAAAATTTACACTAAAAACGTCAAAAATTTTCCGACCAAGCGGTAGCGGAGGCTACCCCTTGGTCTAATATATATCCGCCCCTGGTTAGTACATAACCTAACTAACAAGGTTAGGTATTAATAAATCGTAAAGTATTATTATTCAACGTATACAAAAATCATGGGCGGTAATAGTATTCTCATTGTATTGGCTGAGGTGGGCGGCACACGCCAGCCCTTTTTTTTTTGTCAAATTACCATTTTGCGCCGTTTATATTTATAGTCATGCATGTCACTCCCTTATTGGCACAACAAATTTACGATTTTATCCCGTTTTAAAATTACGCTTTTACCATCAGTTCAAAATTATGTTTTTACCCTCACTTTAAAATAAATTTACGTTTTTTGCTCCCAGCTAAAAATTTTCAATTTTGCTCTCGGTTCAACATTACGATTTTGCCCCGTTTAAATTTACAGTTTTGACATTAGGTTTTTTTCCTTATAATAACGATTTTGCCATCTGTTCAAAATTATGTTTTTACCCTCATTTAAAAATAAATTTACGCTTTTGCTCCCACCTAAAAATTTCAATTTTGCCCTCGGATCAAAATTACGATTTTGCCTCGTTAACATTTACAGTTTTGCCATTAGTTTTTTTTCTCACACATCCAAGTTCTGATTTTGCCCTCAACCCCATTGGTCCATTTAATTTACGATTTTATCCCTGAAACAAAATTATGATTTCCCCCTCAGTTCAAAGTTACATTTTCCCTATCGTTTTAATTTTTCTAGCAAAACTATAAAAGTTTTTTGTTTTAATTGGTTGACTAGATTTAATTTTTTTTTTCGTCTAAAGGAGCTGCCTAAAACTCGCTCATTAGTCCTGAAAAATTACAGTTTTGCCCTGAGCCCAAAATTACGGTTTTATTATCGTTTTAGTTTTTTTCCTAACAAAATTATAGTAGTCTTTTTTTAATTCATTGAGAACTATTCGGCCATCGCCCCGCGACGCGGGCGGGAAGTATCACCCTGCCATTAGTTCAAATGGGCGGCGAGCAATACCCCATTGGACCAACAGTTTATTATTTTATATCCATTTTAAAATTACGTTTTTGCCCTCCAGTTAAAAAATACAGTTTTGCCTCAACTTCAAAATACGTTTACCCTTTTGCCCCGAGCTAAAAAAATACGTCGCCCTCGGTAAAAAATTACGCTTTTACCCTCAGCCAAAATTACGTTTTCGGCCCAGTTCAAAATAAAATTTTGTTTTTTCCCCAGGCTCAAAATTACGAATTTACACAAGTTTATTATTTTTTTACCTACTTTAAAATTTCGTATTTGCCCCCAGTTCAAAATAAATTTATCCTTTTGTCCCCAGCTAAAATTTACGAATTTCCCCTCGGTTCAAAAATACGATATCACCCTCAATTCAAAATTACGTTTTTACCACCAGTGAAAAATAAAAATATGCTTTCCCAAGCTAAAAATTAGGATTTTACCCTCGGGAAAAAATTGATATTTCCCCCAAGTAAAAATAAAAATATGACTTTGCCCCCAGCTAAAAATTGTGTCAAAGAGTTTCCTAACACTCGTTTTACTTTTAATTTCTAGCAAAACTATAGTACTGTTTTTTTAATTGGTTGAGAACTATTCGGCCATCGCCTCGCAACGCGAGCGGGGCATCACCTACTTATAAATACAAGGGTTGAGTTATGCCTATATTTGAAGTTATAGTATAGGACCTGTTATGGAATTAAACAATATAAGAATTAAAACTAAAAACATAAACCCCGGTGGACCAGGATTAGAACCCGTGTCTCCAACCGGGAAACTCAGTTAAATGCGCAACAACCACTAGGCCAAAGATGGGAAGGTGTTATCAATGGAAGTTTCATTATACTTAAACAAACCGGCCCGTAACCCATTGCTGGAAATTAAAGAAAAAAAGAGAGGTGGACAGGACTAAGGGACTGTTTGACAACATCTGAATGGTTAAGTGCTAAACCAGTTTAAGAGCCTGTATAATGCTTAACCATTCAGAGGCAAATATCTGACCAATTCATATTAGAGGTCTTAATCATTCAGACTCTGTGTAAATCTTAACCATTCAGAGACAAATGTTTGAACCATTCAGACATCTGCCCATGAAACAAACAGTCTGAACCATTAAGTGCTGAATCAGTAAGAGGTCTAAACCATTAAGAGCCTCATTAACAGGTAAACAAATAGCCCCTAAGAGGGATTCGAACCTGATCTCTTACACTTTGTTACCAAGTTCACTTAAAGAGGGAAAAGAAGGAATTAAAAGAAATAAAAATATGTTTGTGTTTCTGAGTTTCATTTAAAAAATTAAAAGGAAGGAAAATAAAAAAATGTTGTGTTTTCGAGTTTCACTTAAGAAAAGAAAAGAAAGGATATAGAAAGAAAACTATGCTAAATTCTTTAGTTTTTCTTTCCTTTCGATTTTGAAGGAAATGAAAGAAAAGACATCCTTTCTTTTTTCTTCCTTTCCTTTCTTTTCTTTTCTTTCCTTTACTTTGTTTTTTTCTTTTCTCTCCTTAAGTGAATCAAAGAGTTTGCTACTCCTCATGTGAAAAACACCCCTTTCCACCCTAAGACGGTGGTGTGTGTATCGGGGAAACACATCAGGAGGCTGATGTGGAGGTCCTCCCCCGACGGGAACACCGCCCCCATCCTTTGATCAGTGCAGTCGAGAAATAATCCACGTTAATCCCGAAGCTTGCTCTCTCCCTTCATTCTCTCTATCTCTCTCTAGAATCTCTATCTCTCTCTCTCTCTAGCTTTGATTGGATGGAGATGGATGGGGATGGATAGAGAAACCATTTCCTAGGGTTGGGGGAAAAAAAGGTGAGGTCAAGGTGATGTAATCATGGGGGAAGGGGAACCACACCCATGGTCTAAGGCATTCAAACTTACCCAGTCTCTTTTTATCATTCAAACATTTTTAATTTTGTTTAGGCTATCATAAAAATATAGAACAGAATCAAGATACGAGTTAATGACATAAAAACCGAAATAAACAATTTAGTCTTTTTCAAACTTTAACCATATTATGTTTTCTACGTACGTAATGTTTTACGTTTAAGTCTAAATTTGGTGAATTAACATTCCATGACGCACATGTGTGATTTAACGTTTTTATCTGTTTTTAGTTTTATAAAAGTTATAGATACAAACAGGAAGTGGTTTTGATTTTTAGTATTTCGACTATATTAAATAATTTAATAATTATCGGTATAAATTAAAGGTTTGTTTGAAACAAGAAAAATAATGGTAATAGTAATAATAATAATAATAATAATAATAATAATATAAATAATAATAATAATAGTAATAGTAGTAAGAACAATAATAAAAGCAATAATAAGAACAATAAGAATCATCATCATCATGGTGCTGGTGCTGGTGCTGATAGTGTTATAGTTGGTGGTAGTAGTTGGTCGTAGTAGTAGGTAGTAGAAGCAGCAGGAGGAGGAGTAGTAGGAGTAGTGGGAGTGGGAGGAGTAGTAGGAGGAGTGGGAGGAGTAGCAGCAGCAGCAATAATAATAATAATAATAATAATAATGATCATGATGATGATGATGGTTTATTTGATACGGCAGTTGTATAAAATAACGGTGTATTTGAAACAAGTAAAATAATAATAACAATTGGTTTGTTTAATACGATAATCTTTGACTATATTATGTCTTCATCCCATCTCGTCAAAATCGATTTTCGATTTTTTCCGCGCAAAACAAATTTTTTAATGATATTTAATAGATTTTTTTTTTTTTGAATGGCGATCGTTACTACAACAGACGATAGAGGACCGCACCTACCAGTCGACATGATAGGCCTTGTCACCCCACTCGTACCAGCATGGTGTCTTAACCGTGCCCACAAACTGATACAAGTGTGGCTAAGCATTCCACGAGAAAGTTTCCAGCCTCCACAAGAGCCGAGACTCTCTGGAGTAACTGTATGTAAAACTCGTGTTGGGCTTGGATCGAACCGGTGACCTTTCAGTCGGACCAGAACTATCTTCATTGCCTCTGACCAGTGGGCTATACCCAAAGATCTATAGATATTATTACGATAAATTATGCTTCAATCTTTGACTATATTATCTCTTCAATACAAAACTTCTCAAAACTTACTGAATAAAATTATCTACATGTTACCACAGCATTCATAGTATTCTTTCAAGATGTACATTAGAGTTTCATAAGTTCAAATTCACATGATTAATATACGGATGACCTGTATGTTACTTTATATCGTATTGATGACGTATATGTTACTGTTACAGTACCAATGAATTCATTGTTTTAATATGAACTGTTTGATCATCATGTTTATTTTTTTTTGGAAGGTAACTTTTTATGTACTGGACCTATTGGTCACCGGGTTCATGTCGAAGACAATCCCCCGTCAGCCCCGCACTCTCTGACGCGATATTGATCATCATGTTTATGAAGAGTTAATATGAATTTTGTTTCCAAACAATTTATTGATTAGAACCTTTTTATCATGTCTATTGATTCTCCATTGTTTTTCATTTGATTTGAGGTGTACTGGTCGTCTCCCCCGTTTTACATGTTTTATATGTTTTTGTTTCGAGGAATGCGTGTTTATATGTGAGTTGAGGTGTATAGATCGATCCTAGAATGTGATACATCGCCTCAACCTGTCTGAACATTTACAAATTGATCCAAAGGAAGGAGAAATTGTCTCAATATGAATATATGTATAAGTAAGAAAGTATGACCGGAGACCTATGGATCAATCCTAGGCGAAGAAATATAGCCTCAACCATGAAACTAAGTACCCTTATGAAACCGTTTATTGATATTTATATTTAATTATGTGTTACGAGTTTAGATGTTACGTTATTTCGAGTATTGTTGCAAGTTATTCAAGTTTATATGAATATTACAAGTTCATATGCTACAAGTTATAAGTTGATATGTTACACATTGATAAAATTACGAGATACAATTTGGTAAATTATGATTTTTATGATTTCATTATCCATCCATAGCGTTTCACTCAAACATGCTTTTTGTTGTGTTGTTTTTTGTGCACGTTAGGTTACATGGACTATTCGGGGATCATAAGGAGGAGTGTTCGAGAGTAAAAAAGACATATATTTGATAAATCTAATTGTCTTTTTCTTTTTTTGGGATTATTGTTAAATGTTATGTATACATTGTTAATGGAATGATGTTTTGGGAAGTGCTTACTATATAAATGGCATGCCGGCCTTAGAAAGAGCGGAGTGTTATAGGCGATATGTGATTATGTAAGACCCTAAACCGTTTTAAACAAAAGTACGCACCTGAAATACGAACCGAAAAATTCCTTCCTCTATAAATATTTTAACGTATTTGAAACCATTGGGATAATCATCTTTACAGGTATTGTGTCCTTCATTCTAATTTGACGAATAAAACATAATCTAGGTTTACCACTATATGACCTTGCTTCCGTATAATCCACATTCTTTGACTCGATCTTCAACCGCTTACACTTCATGATGATGATCCGTAACCCTATGCGACCGGCAGTCACCACACACATTCACATCATTAGTATATGGTGCATTATACATAATCTAAATTTAGATAATTAAACGTTCATGTCGCGTCCTATTCTCATGTACAATCCATTTAGTTCTCCTTCGGAATTCAGACATTTGCATCTCGGTGTCTACCCTTCTTTGAGCCAATTATAACGTGCATGCACTTCATTTCATTCTTAAAATTAACCCGGATTAGCATCGTGAATACTCGTAGGAATTAACACCACATAAACATACATACAAGTCTCGCTCATCCGTATACTCATAGTTCCAAACATGCATACATATTATCTAATCCAAACTTTCACATACCTCTTACATCCTAATGTATTCCAACTACAAAACCTAGCCACAAACATCCACCCATACAAAGCCCATACATACAACCTAAACACGTATTCATTTCTACTCATACTCCTACATGGTTTTCGTCTACTATCATACCATTGAAGCCATACGTACTTGCTTACCATACAGCTATACATATATACTGAATCCCAATACATGCTTACATACCATTCTATACACACACATACATACAAATTTTATACGTGCACAACTACATACATATAGGTGACTCATTTGATTATCTCTAAAGAGTCAACTGGCTCTTTAAGCCAAAACGCTGACTCATTTGAATATCTCTAAAGAGTTAGCTGGCTCTTTAAGCAAAAACCTAAAACTTCAGTTTCAGGAAACTAAGATTGAGAACAAACGAATCAATCTAAAACTAAACAGTTACAGCTCCGCAAGTTTTGTTCTTCAACACATAGTTCCCAAACCAATTGGGAAGAACAAAGCTGGTGAAGATGTATACTCATATGGAACTGGGGTAGGGTATCATCAAGTTCCACCGCCCGTATTGAACAATTTTTCAAAGAAAAAGTCTGGGTTGGATAATGATGATGAAACAAAAGAGATAAAACTTCCAGAAACAATTGATGTCACATTCACTTCATCGTCTGATGAAGACAGTGTTCAATCCGAAGTCGTAAAAAATGTGATTGAAAACGTGTTAAAATCTGACAGTGAATCGACTGAGGATGAAGAGTGCTTTTTGGATAATTACATTCTGAAATCAAAATCCCATAACAACTTAAATGACGGACCTACTCTTGTCATGTACAAGATGTCTGGTTCTGATAAGTTGTATTCGGATTCTGAATTTCCACTTGAGAATGTGAATGTTGACAAGTTGGAAAAAGTTTTCAAATTGGTTGAAATCGATGTTTCGGAAATTGAGGGTTTGAAAAGTTCCAATAGGCAATTGAACTTTGAAAAAGATAAATCTTAGTACAAAAAACCTACTGTACCACCATGTTTTTCTAATAACAACCAAAACAGATGGTCGGGTGGTTATCAGGGTGGTAAGAACAATCAGAAAAGGAACTATCAAAACAAAAGGTTTGTTGAAAAGAAAGTATTTGTGAAAAGCTCAAGTTCACACTCTGAGCAAGAATCTAAATTTTTTTCAAAATCAAACAAAGAATTTTTTGAGAAAAAGGCCTCTCAGCCTCAGACTGAAGGCAAGAATTGGGAGGTTGATACCCGAACAAGCTTTAAGTGCAACGAAGTTGGAGAAATTGCACGAAAGTGCAACAACTCGAAGCCTAAGTCTGTGGTTGTTGAGAGTCCGAAAAAGAGAGACGATGTAAAAGGTAAAGCACCAATGTTTTCTAAGAAGAAAGTTTTGAAAAATGAAAAAACCAAAGTCAAAACTGAACCCGTAAAAGAGTCGGTAAAGAAAATTGATAAGTTTTACAAACGGGTTGCTTCGTCTCAACAAACTTGGAAGCCAAAATCTGAGGTTAAGACACCAAGTTCTCCAAAAGCAAAGGTTTCTGAGTCTGCAAAACAATCATCTTCAACTAAGAAGATGGATGTGCCTTTGGATTACTACGAGAAACTTCAAAAGCAAACTTCAACCTCTCAAGGGAAGAAGTATGTTCTGAAGAAAGACCAATCATCTGGTCAACCTCCGAAAAATGATTTCTTTTTGTATAAAGAAGTTGAGATTAGTTTTGAAGAAAGTCTCAAGATGAATAACAAGAATTTCCCACCATTGTACACAAAAACCACACGCATTAATGTCAAGCTACCTGAGTCGAAAGAAGCTTGGGTTGCTTCAAAATCTCACTAAATGTTTGTGATATGTGCAGGAGCTTCTGAGATCTATCTCACGTTGGATTATGGATAGTGGAGCTTCTTGGCACATGACAGGGAGAAAAACCCTGCTTTACAATGTGAGAGGGTTTAACGGAGGTTATGTTGGTTTTGCTGGTAATCAAGGAGGTCGTATCATTGGTGAGGGAACATTATCGAATGGTGTAATCACGTTTTAAAGAGTTACTTACATCGCCGAGCTAGAGAACAATCTTCAGAGTATTTCTTAGATCTGTGACCGAATGTATTCGACACACTTCACGGATAAAGAATGTCTGATCTTGAAGCCGGGGTTTGTCATCCCCGAGGAGGGGATCATCATGAGAGCGCCACGAGTTAATGATCTGTACGTGTTGGATATGAGCGTAGCCATGACTACCACGGGTCAAACTCACTGCTTCATGTCAAGAGCCACTGAAAAGGAGTCGCAATTGTGGCATCGGAAGATGGGTCACATTCACCTGCGCAAGATGAACTACCTGGTGCACAACGACTTGGTAAAAGGTGTTCACTTGAAGAGTTTCCATCTTGAAGGGGAGTGTATAAGTTGTATTAAGGGAAAGCAGTGAAAGAAATCTCACCCGTGCAAAAAGATGAACTCAGTCTCGAAGCATTTGGACAGACTTCACATGGATCTTTTTGGACCTGTGAATGTCAAAAGCATAACTGGTGATCTATACTGCTTAGTAGTCACAGACTATTCGAGATTCTCGTGGGTGTCGTTCCTGAAGACAAAAGACGAGACATTTGAGAGTTTGCTGACACTTTTCAGAAAGATTGAAAATTTGTACCGAACACGCATTAGAAGATTAAGAAGTGACAACGGTACAGAATTTAAGAATAACAAAATGGAAGAATATTGTGATCAAAGAGGTATATTGCAAGAATTCAGCGTACCTTATACTCCGCGACAAAATGGAGTCGCAGAAAGGAAGAATAGAACGCTGATTGAATGATTGAAACGGCCAAGACGATGCTTGCTAATTCCAAGTTACCGATCAATTTCTGGGCAGAAGCAGTTTCAGCCGCTTGCTATACTCTCAACAGGGTACTTACGGTGAAAAAGCACAACAAGACATGTTTCGAGTTGATCAACAATCGAAAGCCTAATCTCGAGTATTTGGAACCGTTTGGGTCTCCCTGCACAGTTCTGGATCCCGATGGCAAATTTGGTTCAAAGAGCATTGAAGGAATCTTCGTGGGGTATGCTAGTCCTCTCAGAAGAGTCTTTTTTCCGAGTTTCAAACGGATCATCGAAGCATAACATGTTGAGTGCCAAGGCTACACAATGCCACCACAAAAACCCGCAGACTCATGGCGATTCAACTACGATACTCTATGGGATTCATTTGAGTTAGAAGAAGAGCCAGATTTCTTTGATGATTTAGATATTTTAAGAGAATATGAAGCAGCACAGGAAAGATTCCCAGAAGGGTCTTCTAGACGTCAACGACAAACTTCCAATGATGATGAAGCTAGTCTAAATAACGCTGGAGAGAATGATGAAGTTCAGCAAACTCCGACTTCTTCGGAACGTGAACATGCTCCTGAAAATCAGACGGCAGTCAATGATAATTCAGAATCTGATGAAAGGCCAACATTTGATCTTGGTGATTCAGAGTCTGAGGGGGAGCAAATCCAATCTTTAGATCAGACAATTCCTGTCAATGAACAAGCTGCAAATCAGAACGTTACTAATTTGGAAGGCGAGGTGGATGTTCCAGGCGAGGTGATGCCAAGGACTCTTTCATACCATCCAGAAGAGTTGATTATAGGAGAGCTATAATCAGGAGTCCGCACCAGACGACAAATTGACCATGGCCTTACTTGCTTTTATTCTAAAGTTGCTCCTTTACAAACAGAATTTTCACTTAGTTGTTTTATTTCGCAGATTGAACCACGAACGTACAAGGAAGCACTAACTGAAGATTCATGGGTCATCGCAATGCAAGAGGAGCTAAGTCAGTTTGAGAATCATGGTGTTTGGAAGTTGGTGGATCTGCCTGATAGACATAGGAAGATAAACACGAAGTGGGTGTTTTAGTGTAAACGAGATGATAAAGGAGTTATTGTGTGCAACAAAGCTCGACTCGTGGTCTAGGGATTCAGTCAGAAGGAGGGGATAGATTTCACTGAAGTATATGCTCCAGTTGCTCGACTTGAAGCGATCAGAATCTTCCTAGCGTTTGCTTCATGGAAGGGATTTAAAGTATATCAGCTAGATGTGAAGTCGGTTTTTCTCTATGGAAAGGTGAAGGAAGAGGTTTATGTCGGACAGCCACCGGGCTTCATCGACCCAATCCACAAAGATAAGGTCTACTTGCTAGACAAAGCAGTGTATGGTTTACATCAGGCCCCGAGAGCCTGGTACGAGACGTTATCTTAACATCTGCTTGCCAACAGTTTCATTCGAGGAAAAGTGGACGCAACCCTCTTTACAAAAGAAGTCGATGGTCATCTTCTGATAGTATAGATATACGTGGATGACATTATATTCGGGTCAACCAATGAAGATCTCTGCAAAGATTTTGAAAAGGTTATGAAGCAGAAGTTCGAATTGCCTTCGATGGGTGAGATGAAGTTCTTCTTAGGACTCCAGGTCGACCAAATGCCTGAAGGAATTTTCATACATCAAACGAAGTATGTTTATGATGTTCTGGAGAAGTTTGGAATGTCTGGAACGACTCCAATGTCCACCCCATTGGCTACGAATCATGGGATCAATCCTGACCTCACCAGAGAGAAGGTTGATGAAACGTTGTACCGCTCCATGATCGGATCGCTAATGTATTTGATGACATATAGGCCCGATATCATGTACCCAACCTGCCTCGCAGCGCGATTTCAGTCAAGTCCCAAAGCATCGCATATGACATTCGTCAAACGGATTTTACGCTACCTGAAAGGAACTCCAAGCTTGGGGTTGTGGTATCCAAAAAATGGAGACTTCACTCTCGAGGGGTACTCTGATTCTGATTTCGGCTGTTGCAAAGTCAATACTAAATCAACAACGGCGGGATGCCAGTTTTTCGGATCCCGATTGGTCACCTGGCAATGTAAGAAGCAAACCTCTGTTGCTTTGTCTACATGTGAAGCCGAGTATGTATCTGCTAGCAGCTGTTGCTCCCAGATCCTGTGGATTCAGCAACAGATGCACGACTACGGTTTGCAATTTCTTACTTCTCCTATCTTTGTTGATAATGAGGCAGCAATAAACACAACAAAAAATCCTGTTCATCACGCTAAAACAAAACATATTGAAATTCGTCATCACTTCATCCGAGATTTTTTCGAGAAGAAGTTGATACGAATTGAAAAAATCCACACCGAGAAACAAAAAGCTGATTTACATACCAAAGCTTTTGAAAGAATACGTTTTTAACATCTTTTAAAACTGAATGGTATGAAGCTGTTGTCGGCTGCGGAACAGATTCTTGGCGTTGATGAACGTACCACTGCAGATGATGATGATAAGCAGTCTGCATTGGTTTGTCGAATTTTTAGTTGTTTTGGTCTTTAGGGGGAGATAGAAAATATTCTCAGAAAATACAAAAACAATAAAAAATGCAAAAATCCAAAAACATGAGATATTTCAAAATCCAAAAACATTAGAAAAACCGAAAAAGAGTTTGTGTAAAAAGGGGAAATGATAGTACATCAGCTAGACAATTGTAGTACACTAAAGATATTTAATGATTAAAAAGTGTTAAGCAGTCTCGTTGATGATATGTCGGTAGGTTTTTATACATTTAGTAAGTTTGTTCGGGATATAAACCTAAATCATTTCTTGCTTGTTATGTGGGGAACATCTCTCGGATGTATAGGTAACCCCTAAAATTCTGTTTGAAAGATTTATCTATTTCTGACATACTAGGTCTATGTGCGTAATGATATCTGGGGTATTATACCAGGACTTCTGATTTTGCGGAAGCAATAGCCTAGTCCTCGTATAATACTCTGCACTGCTTTAATCTTAAAGCCTACCCTCAACATAAAAAATGATGAAACATTGAAAAATGCTAATCATGTGCTGTTGAAGAAAAGATCCCCAACACACCGAAAGTCGAGCCATCATCTCTTTGTCTGAACAGAAGTTCTTACCTGAGCTCTCATGGCCTCGCATTACCCGTTTACCGATATCATTATTGTACGTTCACCTGTAAGACTTGTCACACCCCGACCACATAAAACAACAAACCGTGGCGGAAACGTCGGGGAGTGTTGTAACAGAATTATCGTTTCACAACCATGGTAATTAAAAGTTTCGTTTTATTGATTCATTAAGTAATTTACATTGTATTAAAACCATACAAACAAATTAAACATCGTCTACTATCGTTTTTATGTCACTAAGGCCTTGTCCAGATCCTAAGTGAACATGCTTCCTAGCAGTCAACATCATGCAACATCACCTGAAACATATGTAAAAACAAAGTCAACAAAGAAATGCTGGCGGGCACATAGGTTTTATAAGAGTATCAGAATCATGGCTCGCTTATATGTTGCAGTACCTCATTAGACTACAAGAGTCAAAAGTACAAACCTCGTTTTGAAACGTGTATTGTAACATAATTAACCAACTCAAATCAAGATGGTTATAGTTTATAAAATCTCGTAGCCATGATTCTTAACCCCAAAACATTTGTTTTAGTAAACCAATTCGTAAAACATCTCGTTAAAAACTCGTATGGTTTATATCATTTTGAAAACTTCGTTGTGTGACATCGTTTCCCAAGTGAACTAAATAATGACACGCAATGTAATATGATAGAAGCACTTATATATAAGATGTACCAGCGGCGTATCTACCATGATTCTATCATACTACACCCGTCCCATTATCTAATCACTACCCAAATCCAATCGTTTATCCAAATCGTTTATCTCGTTTAAGTCGTATCAAATCGTTTAACTCGTCCCAAAATCGTATTCGTTTTAAATTGTGAAACTACTTATGGTCGTCTCGCTAATAACATTCAAACCTTCGTGACTAAACTATCTCGTTTCTCGTATTAACAAACCACCAAAGGGTAAGTTAACAATCACATATTCGGTCGTTACCTACATAACCCCCACACATAACCATGGGTGTAGTCTGATAACGGGATTTGTCAGATCCTATTGTACCATAACCTAATACTGGTCGGTTCGGCCCAAATTAATGAATGTCATTCATTATGTGTCTACAACCATCAAGTTTGTTCACATTATCGAAATCGTTATTAGTTTAATAGAAACCATCTTAATCGTTTTTGAAACAATCGTTAAATTATCAAAAATCGTTTTGATACATATGAATCACCCCAAAACAATTGAAAACAGTAAAATAGGGAAACTATGTACTCACATTGAATAGAAGGGTATCCTTGATCTAAAGAACTTAGCGAAGCTCAGGCAAACCAAGGAAATTCAAGTAGTACCTAGTAATCGGATCACTAGTAAATAAATCGACCCTAAATCCGAAGATCGGATAGAATGAGGTCTTGTAAACCAAATGAGTATTGGAACTCATGTGATATGGTTTAGCAAAGCCTACATTCTAAATCGGAACCTAACCTAAGTGCTTTCGACCCGTTACGACCCGTTTAGGTAGCTTACGCTACTTTAACTCGTCGTTCGCGTACAATGCGTTCGAGACGTCTAACTAGTTTTATGACAAGTATTATATGCCCTAACATGTTTAAATATGTTGCATAATCAGTTACGTGACAAAAGTTTATGTTACATAAGCTTAATTACCAATTATGCATGAAAAGGGTATTTTGGTCATTTACCTAAGTCATATAAACTACCTATCATACAACTAATTAAACCTAAGTGACCATAAGGTATAACCTCGGAAGGTTATTCCCTATGCAACTATGGTCACTAAACATGCTTGGTCGGATCTTAATGATCGACCAAACGGGGCGAGTTCGAAAGTCGAAGCGGTGGTTTAGACCGCTTGACTTACGAATCTAAACAAGCACTAAACTAAAAGTGACGAGCTAAGCATATTTTTAACATGCTTAACTAAATTAGAAAACAAGTTTTGATATCAAAACAAAGTGTTTTGATACCAAGAGTAGTTTGGTTGCAAAATACGTGTAAATGCGCATTTTGACCGAAACTACGACTCGTCACTACGCCTAGTCAACGTGGTAATCAGTAGGTATAGTCACTAGGGACTATAACCATCATGATTACGCTCACATTGCGAAGTTCAAATGAACTTCTCGTTGACCATCTCGTGGTCAAAGTTGAAAGTCAAACACTGTTTGACTTTCAAGCTAGGAAAGCAATAAAAGAATGAAAGAGGACTTACAAAGGGTCCAAATAGATTTGATTCTAAGTATTCTCAGGTAGGTAGTGAATAATCACAACCACTTAGAGAAATTCTCAGATCAAATGTGAGGAAAACGGAATGGGGACATGGCCTTATATAGTTTTTCGCAAACCATTAGGATCATTTCTTGGCAAGGAGGGAATGATCTTGGCCATACAATTTTCAAAGAATGATTGGGGGACTTGTTCTCCACACAAACCAGCCCATAGCATGAAAAACTAGAGATCAAAACCATCAAAATCGAGCTAAATGACCAGATTCAATGTTTCTGAGCAGTAACACTGATGCATGCCGCGTAAAGGTAAGGCCAGGCTTACGCGGGCCGCCTGTACCACTTTGGCAGAATGACAGTTTTTGCCCCTAAACTTGTAAAACTTGCATTCCAGCTCATTTTTGACATGTTTAAGCCCCGTTAACCTCATTTCAAGGCTCTAAAATGAAGTTAAAGTATTGGGAACTCAAAACATGCTCAAAAACATCTCGGATGTCGGTTCGTTTGGTCGTACGATCGCGTTGTTCGGTAAATTACGACGAAACTCAAACGGACGCGAAAACGATCCAAATTAAGCGATGAATGGTATTTTTGCATGCCGATCACTAAAATAAAAATATTTTAGTGTGTACTAAAATTTTGGTTGTCCAGATGTAGTCAGAACGTAAGATATGCGCGTAAATGCAAACTTACGTCGTTTTTGACACTTTTAGTCCCTGTAAGATCAAATAAGCATGTTTCTGCACACCGAACCCCTCAAAGCTTATTTCTAAGCTATGTTTAGGTTATTTATGGTATGTTTAGCTTTTGATAAAGTTCCGGATTCTTCGATATCATACGAATGGGTTTAGTTTCGCAGTTTGACACAAATAGTCCCTGCGATCGCATAGACTTGTTTTCAACACACCAAACCATCCAAAACTTATTTCTAAGTTATGTGGAGGTTATTTAAGGTATGTTAAGCCTATTTCACTATTCCGGAGTGTTTTTCGCGTTATACTGACTGGGTTCACGCACCAGTTTGCGTATAACCTTCCAGAAAGCGATTTAAAGCTCGAAATTGGAATCCAATCAAATCGTAAAATCATCAAAAACAAATACACATATAATAACACCACAACACATTTTTATTGATAAGTAACATTGTTTTATATTGTACATCGATTACAGAACACAGTTGTCACAGTTTCCCCTACTTTAGGGAATTTCGTCCCGAAATTTTAACTAGAGGAAACTTGTGAGAACAATTGCGGATATTTCACCTTCATTTGGTCCTCACGTTCCCAGGTAAATTCTGGGCCACGTTTAGATTCCCAGCGAATCTTGACCAATCGAATCCGTTTGTTTTTCAACTGTTTGAATGTACGGTCCACTATCTCCACAGGTTTCTCGACAAAGTGCATCGTTTCATCAACTTGAATTTCGTCGAGTGGAATGTGAAGATCAGCGTCAGCTAAACACTTTCGCAAATTGGACACGTGAAAAGTCGGATGAATATTTCCAAGCTCTGGAGGTAGCTCTAGTCGATAGGCAACCTTTCCAACCCTTTCAACAATCTTAAATGGTCCAACATATCGTGGTGCAAGTTTTCCTTTCTTTCCAAATCTCACCTCTCCCTTCCAAGGTGACACCTTGAGTAGGACATGGTCTCCGACTTGAAATTCTAAGGGCTTGCGTCGTAAATCCGCATAACTCTTTTGACGGCATCTAGCTGTCACAAGATTATCGCGAATTTTCTTGATTTTGTCTGTTGTTTCTAGAATGAGCTCAGGTCCAGTAAGCTGAGCTTCACCGATCTCATTCCAACAGACAGGTGAATGAAATTTTCGACCATAGAGAGCCTCGAATGGTGCCATATTAATGCTAGCATGATAACTGTTGTTGTAAGAGAACTCGATCAATGCCAGATGAGAATCCCAATTACCACCAAAGTCAATCACGCATGCTCTAAGCATATCCTCCAAAGTTTGAATCGTCCTCTCAGATTGTCCATCTGTTTGGGGATGATAAGCAGTGCTTAGATTTAGTTGGGTTCCCATAGCAGATTGCATGCTCTTCCAGAAATGAGATGAAAATCGAGCATCACGATCAGAAATGATATCCAAAGGAACACCATGTCGTGATACAATCTCATCAACATAAATCTTGGCAAGTTTATCAGCAGATAGATCCTCGTGAATCGGAATAAAATGAGCTGACTTCGTTAATCGATCGATAACAACCCAAATCGCATCGTGACCCTTAGATGTACGCAGTAATTTAGTGATGAGATCCATAGCAATGTTCTCCCACTTCCAAACCGGTATCTCTGGTTGTACAACCAAGCCAGAAGGTCGTTGATGTTCAGCCTTGACTTTGAGACAAGTTAGGTATTTTGATACATACAAGGCAACATCTTTCTTCATACCAGGCCACCAGTACTGAGAACGAAGATCCTTGTACATTTTATCAACACCAGGATGGATAGAATATCGAGACTTGTGAGATTTGTCCATCACTAAAGTGCGAATATCGCCTTGTTTCGGAATCCACAAACGATCCTTGAAATAAAGCAAACCATCGCCCTTCGCTTCGAGTTTAAGCTCAAGTTGATGTGGTAATTCCTTACCTATCAATTTTTGTTAAACACAAAATTGCTGAGCTTGCAAAACACGAGTTTGAAGATCAGATAGAGTTCGAACAGAATGAAGCTTGACTCGCTCCTTTTGACTAAGCGCATCGGCTACGACATTCGCCTTACCAGGATGGTAGCGAATCTCGCAATCATAGTCGTTCAAGAGCTCAACCCATCGTCGTTGCCTTATGTTCAGCTCCTTCTGATTAAGAATATGCTGGAGACTTTTGTGGTCTGTGAAAACCACACACTTCGTTCCATAGAGGTAGTGTCTCCAGATTTTAAGCGCGAAAACCACAGCTCCCAACTCAAGATCATGAGTCGTGTAGTTCTTCTCGTGAACTTTCAATTGTCTAGACGCGTATGCTATAACTTTACCTCGTTGCATAAGAACGCAACCAAGGCCTAAGTTGGACGCATCGCAGTAGACAACGAAATCATCGTTTCCCTCGGGCAAAGATAAAACAGGAGCATCACATAGCTTCTGTTTTAGCGATTGGAACGCTTCTTCTTGTTTGGGTCCCCACTCAAAAGGCTTATTCTTTTGAGTCAAAGCAGTGAGTGGAACCGCAATTTTCGAGAAGTTCGAAATAAATCGACGATAATATCCAGCTAGACTAAGAAAAGATCGAATCTCTGTGGGTGTTGTCGGTGTATTCCAATCCTTAATAGCAGCTATTTTGGATGGATCCACATGAATACCCTGCTTGTTGACTATATGTCCCAAAAATTGAACTTCTTTAAGCCAGAATTCACACTTGGAGAATTTAGCAAAAAGTTGTTCTTTCTTCAGGAGTTCCAGAGTCAAACGAAGGTGTTGCTCGTGATCGGCTCGAGACTTCGAATAAATCAGAATATCGTCGATGAACACAATGATGAACTTGTCTAAATAAGGTTTACAGACCCTATTCATTAAGTCCATGAAAATAGGTGTGGCATTTGTCAAACCAAAAGGCATGACAGTAAACTCGTAGTGCCCATATCTCGTGCGAAAAGCTGTTTTGGGAATATCTTCTTCGAATACACGAAGCCGATGATACCCAGAACGCAGATCGATCTTGGAAAAACAGGTAGCGCCTTGCAGCTGATTAAAGAGATCATCGATTTGAGGTAGGGGATATCGATTCTTGATGGTAAACTTGTTAAGCTCACGGTAATCGATACACATACGAAAAGATCCATCTTTCTTTTTCACAAAGAGGACAGGAGCACCCCAAGGTGAATAACTCGGACGGATGAATCCTTTATCAGATAACTCCTGAAGCTGTTTCGATAACTCTTGCATCTCAGACGGTGCAAGACGATAAGGTGCTTTCGCAATCGGGTTAGCATTAGGTACAATATCAATATGAAACTCGACTTGATGAACTGGAGGCAAACCAGGCAGTTCATCAAGAAACACCTCTGGATAATCCTGAACAATCAGAATATCCTGAATACTCTTGCTCTTGCCTTTCTCCTCGGTGAAATGTACCAGAAAAGCAACATATCCTTTTCGTAAGTAGCTTTGGGCTTTCGTACACGACATGAGTTTCAATCCACCGGATGGTTTCTCGCCACGAACTTTCAGAACATCACCAGACGAAAGAGGAATACGAATGATCTTATCAAAACAAACCACTTCAGCATGGTGTTTGGTCAACCAATCCATCCCAATGATAATGTCGAAACTCCCAAGTTGCATCGGCGTGAGGTCAATAGGAAAAAGATGGTTATCAAGGTTTAACTGACAACCACGAAGAACATAATCGAGTATGAGTGGTTTACCAGTAGCAACTTCGACAGATAAGGGTTTCCTCAGTTTAGTTCTAGGTATCGCAGGTAAAGGCTCAAAAGATAACGACACAAAACTCCTATCGGCACCAGAATCAAAAAGAACAGATGCAAGTTGATTGTTAACAATGAACGTACCGTTAACAACTTCGTTGCCAGCCCTCGCATCATTCGCGTTCAGATTGAATGCTCGCCCATGAGCGGGATTCACATTAGCGTTCGCGTTCGGATTCGCATTCGCATTTACCAACCTCGGACAGTTGTTGCGGAAATGACCCATTTCTCCGCAATTAAAACACGAACCAAGTGGGAATCTCGCAGCCTTCCCCTGAACTTGTGCTGGAACCTGAGCAACCTGATTCTGGCGCAAACGACAAATGTTGGCTAGATGCCCAAGTCTACCACACGTAGTACACTGTTTACAGGCCTGCTGGGCAACATGATAACCGTTGTATCTAGCACAGTGAGGTGCGGTACCAGCATACGCTTTCTTTGCAGGTGGTTGAGTCGGTGGGTTCTGAGGGTTCTGGTTGGTGATAACAAAGTTCTGGGAAGCCTTGCGCTTCCTTGACTTTTTAGAAGACTCACCCTGCTTCTTACCCTTACCCTTTTCCTTGACAGAATCGGTCGACTTCTTCTTATCACCCTTGCGGGTAAGTTTACCCTTCCAGACTTGAGATTCAGTCAGGGTAGAAGACAACTCGATCGCGTGACGAACGGTAGTAATATTAACGCCGGTCACAATATCCTGTATGGAATCGGGTAAACCATCGATATATCTCTCGATTGCTTTCTCCAGTGGTGTAACCATAGTGGGACACAACAAACTGAGCTCCTCAAATCGATCCATATAAGCACGGTGTTCTCCCCCGTCTTGTTTCAAATCATCGAATTCTCGTTCCAAAGCTCGAATCTCATGATGGGGACAGAACTCTCTCATCACGAGAGCTCGGAGCTCTTCCCAAGTTTGTGCTAATGCCACTTCGGCACCCCTATCGCACATCACTCCGTTCCACCATGTAAGTGCACGCTTCTCGAATACGCTTAACGTAAATTCAACCTTACGCGCATTCGGACATTGCACATGTCTAAATGTGTTCTCGATACTTTCGAACCATTGAAGGAGCGCGGTTGCTCCTTGCGGCCCAGAAAACTTCAACGGTTTAGCCGAATTGAAGTTTTTGAAACTACATTGTGCATTATTGTTGTTATTATTGTTGTTGTATAACTCATGGATCTGGGTCACTACGCCTGGAAGTACAGCAACCATTTGCTGAGCGACAAGGGCTGCAACTTCTTCAGAAGTAAAAGATTGAGCATCACGTCGAGGGGGCATTGTCTAACAAGGAAACATGAGAAACGAGTGAGGTCGATAATTGGAAAAACAAAAGAGGTATTGAAAACATCGACAAAACACAAGGGAGACGATCATTCGTTCGTTACCTCGAACAAACAAACGATACGCAGTGACTAATCAAAGTAAATATGTCATAATAATGTATCACCGAAGAAATGCTCGCCTATAAGTGAACACTCACCCCAAGAGTTCCCAGGTAAGAGTGACTGGTCTGATACTGCGGATTTGTACGAACACTCTAGCCTTAGACAGAAAACTCAGGGTACAGGCATTCACTCTTCCAGTTTGCATGTGTTCACATTATTTAGACCCAAACTTTGACAAGATTTTGAAAATTCAGAGGGCATAAATCCGAAAATGAATCAAACTAAAAGGGTTCAAAACCTTACAATCAATCATCCAAGGATAGATGACTAATTGTCGAAGCGGATTTGTTATTGTGTTCTCGTGGTGGTTATCACCTAAGGATAGGTGATGGTATTGATGTGTGTAAAATGCAACATATAAATTACATCAAATGAGGCATAAAACTAACCCTTTTTAAGTACTAATATTGGAAAAAGAGTGTTTTTGTCTTCCTTTTGTATTTTCAGGATTAAATGAGCTCAAAAACACAAAAGAAGCAAAAAGACAGCTAAATCCAACATAAATACAAGGAAAGGAACATAAGTGGACTGCCCGACCCCTCAACGGCATCTTCCAAAGCAAAATAGAGAAGGCAGAAGACTAAACACGCCCCGTGCTCAGCCAGCACGGGGCCGTGCCCAAGAAGCAGCAGAAAAGACAAACCTATAGAAGCTTCTATTGCCCACCACGGGGCCGTGCCCAGTGAACACGGGGGCGTGGCAAAAGTACAGCAGGCGCATTAATTGTAATTGCGAATTACAATTAATGAGGAGAGAGAGTGTCAGACAGGCACGGGGCCGTGCCCAGCCCTCTGTTCAGCCTATAAATAGGAGTGCTTGGATTCATTTCAACTCATCCCTTGGCACACCACCTCTCTCACACTTCATCCACCACCCACCACCATCACAACACCATCATCCACCACCATCATCCATTGTCCATCGTAGAGTGTGTGAGTCGTCTCGGGATCCAAGATTGATCGTAAGAGTTCTTGACAATCAAGGCCATGTTTGGCTAAGTCTCTTACATCACTTGGTGAAGACAAAGTGTCTAGTATAATACTTTTTATTTCTAATCTTTTGCACTTTTTATTTGGTTTTGTATTAATGACTTTAATAACTAGTTACTTATGTTGAAGGTGATCTTTCCTTATCGTTTGTCCGTGGTGTCTTGGCATTATTTTACTGTCTATATAAAATAAAGGATTTTCACCATTCATATCTCCACGGTCTATATGGAGGTATGTTGGCTACCTGGTCGGGGGTTAAGGGAACGGTTTGGTAAAGGTCTTGCCATTGTTCAGCGTTTAGAGGTCCTGCAATGGACATGGGTCAAATTTAGTAGGACCTCCTTCAATGCTTCACGGTATTGGATGGCGGGGGTCCAAACTCTTTGATCCCCTCATAAGTTAACTACTATTAATACTATAACCCGGCTATTTAGGACTGTATCCCTGCTGACTCAGACTACTTAGTCGAGGGTAACGTCACCGCCAAAAGCGGGGCCTACCATAATACTGCATTAATAACTTAATTCATTATCTTCCAATAATCCACCCTTTTAGGATTGTATCCTTGCTGACTCAAACTACTGGGGTGAGGGTAACGTCACCTTCAAAAGAGGGGCCTACTACAATAACTAAGATAATCTCTTAATTATGTGCAAAAGTGCGGAAATAATCAAAGGTTATACTAGATACGAGTCGGAACCAAGTGATTCATCTTGTCTATCTGTTTTTATTTTATTTCTATTTTCAGCATTTTAGTTAGTTTTTATTTTTCTCAGTTTAAAACCTTTTTCTAAACTTTTTATTTTGATTAGACGTTGAGGATAAACCGGTACTAAAAGCTCTTGTGTCCTTGGACGACCTCGGTATCTTACCAACGCTATACTACGCTCATGATGGGTGCACTTGCCCATATGTGTGTTTAGTGTTAGTAAAATATCGTGTTTTATAAATTTAAAACTTGGCTAAAAATAAGTGTTAAAAGGGCTTAAAATATACACCTAATATATATAACACTTTATCGCACATCAAGTTTTTGGCGCCGCTGCCGGGGACACAAGGATTTTAAGAAAGTTAGGAATCAACGGCCTAATCATTTTTTATTTTTTTAGAATTTTCTTAGTTTTTCAGCTTCTGCAGAGCTCAGCACGGGCCGTGCCCGCTGAACACGCCCCCGTGCTAAATCATTGGAACTGGCAATCCTGTTTTACGTCAGACAGTAAGCTGAACACGGGGCCGTGCTCACCCAACACGCCCCCGTGCCCAAGATTCACTTACTGAAAACAGAACCGTTAGATCCCGACGGTTGGTAATTTCTGACATAAACATGAGTGATAGTAATTGTTTTTACTTTCGGCACTCTTATGGTACGTGGTGTCAATTATGTGGTGGCAAACATGAAGAAGTAGAATGCTACTTTTGTAAATTATAGGCCCCACTACATGGACCCACCGACTTCTTATAACCTTAAGAGGGGCGAAAGTAAAAATAAGCACTATTTCTCCCTCAAATGCGCCCAACCAGATATTCTAGGGGAAATGCTCCTTGATGAGTTATTTCAACTAGAAAAGCTAATTCTGAATTGGTTAAAAGAGCTTAGGAAGGATTTTATTGATCCACCCCAAGACGATGACCAAGACGAAATGCTGGAACCGCATTCCGACAACCTCGTTGCTCCCGAAAATACCTTCGTACCTAGCAAAGACTTGGACGATAATCGTCCCTGTGTCGATTGTGCCGTGAAGGACTCTCCATCGACTTCGTTCGGTGCATACATAGACCTGAGCGATTCGGCATACACCTTCTTTAACGAGAGCTCGGGAAAGGGTTGGACTTTTCCACCTAGAATGAAAATAGGAATTACCCTCACCGACAACCTCTTGCGTTCTCGCCTTAGTTTAGGACCATTAAGGTATCTTAGGCACTTTGGGGTTGTTCCAACCAATCAGGAGCCACCCGATACTAGTAAGTTCCTTAAAAACTAGACAACTTCATAAAACAGTCCCTCGACACGGGGCCGTGTCCAGCCGACACGCCCCCGTGTCCACCAAAAGATTCCTTTCTGATCAGTACGTCAGAATACGGACAAACTGTGTCAGAACTCCACCTGCACACGGGGCCGTGTCCACTGGACACGGGGCCGTGTCCAGGATGCTGTCGTTTTCTATAAATGCAGCCAAGAATTCTGCACATTTGGACCAACTTGGGACAGAGATTTGAAGGAATCTTCTCTCAACTATCCTAGGTAAGTCTAAAAGAAGGTTCCAACAACCCATCTTGTCCTTTCCTCTTTTAGCCATTTCCTTCTTCTCCATCTTTCTCCAAGAACTACCATTAAAAGTTTGGAATTCTTCCAACTTTGTGGTAAGGATTAATGAGTTTTGTTCAAGGAATCTTGGTAAAAACATGTTATGTAACATTGTTTTAAGTTATTAGTGACTAAAAAGACCCCACAAGTTCAGAAAATAACTTAAAAATCCAAGTTTCCTTGCTCCAAAATTCTGCAGAAAGATGAACACGGGGCCGTGCTCAGTGAGCACGGGGCCGTGTCCGGTCACTGTTTCATTAAATAAACTATTTTCAGTTTATTTTTCGTAGGATGTCGAGTGAAAACAGCGAAACATCTTCTGTGCATTCGTCAAACAGCCGAAGAGGAAGGAGACCCTCCATTGAAGCTACACTTGTGCACTATGTGATAGCATTAAGGGAGGCTCTCGACGAAATGACATCAGTAGAGGAGGTCCTAATCGACCGTATTAACGATCTTACGATGGGACTTGAAAGCAGCTTCCAAGAAATTAACCTCTTGCACCAGAGGTTAAATATTCTTGTAGCACCCCCGATGGAACCAGTCCTCCCTCAACAGGATTGGAACCTGGCCCTCGGAATTAACAACCCTACCGGGTGGGAAGACTTTCCGGCGGAACCTTCCGTGGAACACCAACAAGAGATCCCGGTGGAAATCGAAACTCCTCAAACTAATGCCAATGAGCCTTCTTTTCTCCTTCCAAGGGAGGTGGAAGAGTGGCTCGCCGACATATGAGGAGAACCGCACCCGGAAGAAGGAGTTCAAAAAGGCCTTGTCTATCCAAGATTAGTTACTTCTTGGAAATTTTGCTAATTAAAATAAAGTAGAGGCTAGAACTCCATGGTTTATTATTTCTTTGTTTTATCTAGTTTAATCTTAATTTAGGACTATGTAAGGTCTCTCTATGATTGCAACGAAATGATGGTTTTTAAAGTTTGGATGGTTTTTAATAAATAAAACACACTCATGGTGGTAAGGGATGAAAGGGGAACGAGAAAAATGACCTCATGCACAAGAACAAGGCAACCCGAAAATTCTCTCCATTTCAGAAGGTTCAACACGGGCCGTGCCCAACCAACACGGCCCCGTGCTGAACCACCTGCAGAAAAACGCCCAGTTCAGGGAACTGGACACGGGCCGTGTTCACCCGACACACCCCCGTGTCCAGACTTCTGCTTCTCTTGTTTTAATTTTGTTACTGGCACTTGAACACGGGGCCATGCCCGGACAACACGGGGCCGTGTTCAGCGCCCAGTAACACAAATTTTTTGCTTTTTAACACCATTTTACACATCTAATCAACCTAAAAATTTATTTTTGGGACACATTGAGGACAATGTGTAATTTAAGTGTGGGGGGATGCTAAAACCTTGAATTTTGCAAGTCCTAAATACAAGCCTTACACAAAACTCTATTGGAACCGCTAATCACCCCAAATTTTTTCAAAAATTTCATTTTTCTTACTTGTCTAGGTTTAATTCGGGAAATTCAAGTTCTCAAAAAGGTTATATTTTTACGAATTTACAACCGATAGCGTAGTGATAAAAGGAACCAACATAAGAAAATTATGAAAAGGCATGGCAAACTTAGTTAAAATTTGATTATATATACTTGATCACATAAAAACCCATTCCCACAAAAGTGAGTTTTGAGCCTTTATTGAGCATACAAATTTACATCTTTAGACTAAATGCTCATTTTTCGTTTCTTGTGTGAATAGCCGCTTGGTTCTTACAACTCTAGAACTTGCCATGACGATACATTCCCGGTCCTTATCAACTTAAACCCGAGTAAGTAAATGATGGAGGCATTAGGACTAACGCTTTTTATTTCTACACCATTATTTTCTTTTTCTTTTACCACCTACCCAAAAATCCCCCTAGTTAACCCCTTTGAGCCTAAACCTTTTCATTTCATCACCCAAACAAAAAACCCTTTTACCCACCAAAACCTTTTTTATTTTTAACCCTTTGTTTTAGTAACAAGTTCGGTTTTTCGTAGGATCGTTCAAAAAAAAAATGTGTTGATGATGAAGCAAAAAGAAAATAAACAAACAAGTTCATCAAAAATAACTTTGTTTGAATAAAAGCTTCATCAAAATAAAAATTTACAAAAACAGAAAGTCTTACGAAAACCGACACTTGTTACGCTTTTCGCCCTTTTTTCTACTAACCACTAACCACTATCCCAACCACCTACCTTTAACCCAAGCCTAACCCTTAACCCATAAAGTCCTCTTGATATTTACAAAGGTATAAAAGTTAAAAAGGAGGAGGATTCATTGCTTGGCAAGCTTATGGTAGGAAAAAGTTCCATGCCGCTCTCGAGTGATTCACTAAAAATACACCTTCGGCCGAGTGTGAGTGATTTCTCCCGCGAGGTATGTGAACTTGTATATAAATGGAATTTTAAAAAGGCATGTTATGCCCAAATAAGTAATTTCTCCTATGAAACGTTCAAAATAAATCATTACGAATAGGATTGTAAATAGATAAAAATAAAACCCAAAAGGATCTTGGATTCCCAACACTCTACGACAAGCCAAAAACCTTCTCTTCTACCCATTCCATTTGGGAGTGTAAGCCACATATTAAAGAGTTTTGCTTGAGGACAAGCAAAAGTTCAAGTGTGGGGGTATTTGATGTGTCTAAAATGCAACATATAAATTACATCAAATGAGGCATAAAACTAACCCTTTTTAAGTACTAATATTGGAAAAAGAGTGTTTTTGTCTTCCTTTTGTATTTTCAGGATTAAATGAGCTCAAAAACACAAAAGAAGCAAAAAGACAGCTAAATCCAACATAAATACAAGGAAAGGAACATAAGTGGACTGCCCGACCCCTCAACGACATCTTCCAAAGCAAAATAGAGAAGGCAGAAGACTGAACACGCCCCGTGCTCAGCCAGCACGGGGCCGTGCCCAAGAAGCAGCAGAAAAGACAAACCTATAGAAGCTTCTATTGCCCACCACGGGGCCGTGCCCAGTGAACACGGGGGCGTGGCAAAAGTACAGCAGGCGCATTAATTGTAATTGCGAATTACAATTAATGAGGAGAGAGAGTGTCAGACAGGCACGGGGCCGTTCCCAGCGGACACGGGGCCGTGCCCAGCCCTCTGTTCAGCCTATAAATAGGAGTGCTTGGTTTCATTTCAACTCATCCCTTGGCACACCACCTCTCTCACACTTCATCCACCACCCACCACCATTACAACACCATCATCCACCACCATCATCCATTGTCCATCGTAGAGTGTGTGAGTCGTCTCGGGATCCAAGATTGATCGTAAGAGTTCTTGACAATCAAGGCCATGTTTGCCTAAGTCTCTTACACCACTTGGTGAAGACAAAGTGTCTAGTATAATACTTTTTATTTCTAATCTTTTGCACTTTTTATTTGGTTTTGTATTAATGACTTTAATAACTAGTTACTTATGTTGAAGGTGATCTTTCCTTATCGTTTGTCCGTGGTGTCTTGGCATTATTTTACTGTCTATATAAAATAAAGGATTTTCACCATTCATATCTCCACGGTTTATATGGAGGTATGTTGGCTACCTGGTCGGGGGTTAAGGGAACGGTTTGGTAAAGGTCTTGCCATTGTTCAGCGTTTAGAGGTCCTGCAATGGACCTGGGTCAAATTTAGTAGGACCTCCTTCAATGCTTCACAGTATTGGATGGCGGGGGTCCAAACTCTTTGATCCCCTCATAAGTTAACTACTATTAATACTATAACCCGGCTATTTAGGACTGTATCCCTGCTGACTCAGACTACTTAGTCGAGGGTAACGTCACCGCCAAAAGCGGGGCCTACCATAATACTGCATTAATAACTTAATTCATTATCTTCCAATAATCCACCCTTTTAGGATTGTATCCTTGCTGACTCAAACTACTGGGGTGAGGGTAACGTCACCTTCAAAAGAGGGGCCTACTACAATAACTAAGATAATATCTTAATTACGTGCAAAAGTGCGGAAATAATCAAAGGTTATACTAGATACGAGTCATAACCAAGTGATTCATCTTGTCTATCTGTTTTTATTTTATTTCTATTTTCAGCATTTTAGTTAGTTTTTATTTTTTTCAGTTTAAAACCTTTTTCTAAACTTTTTATTTTGATTAGACGTTGAGGATAAACCGGTACTAAAAGCTCTTGTGTCCTTGGACGACCTCGGTATCTTACCAACGCTATACTACGCTCACGATGGGTGCACTTGCCCATATGTGTGTCTAGTGTTAGTAAAATATCGTGTTTTATAAATTTAAAACTTGGCTAAAAATAAGTGTTAAAAGGGCTTAAAATATACACCTAATATATATAACACTTTATCGCACATCAGTATTGTTTTAAAATCTAAACGCAAGATAACTCGCGTTAGGGTCCTAGAAAGTTATTGTCTAGGTCAAAGCATTACTAATAACCTAATTCCCTATAACCATTGGCTCTGATACCAACTATTCTGTCACACCCCGACCACGTAAAACAACAAAACGTGGCGGAAACATCGGGGAGTGTTGTAACAGAATTATTTTTTCACAACCATGGTAATTAAAAGTTTCGTTTTATTGATTCATTAAGTAATTTACATTGTATTAAAACCAAACAAACAAATTAAACATCGTCTACTATCGTTTTTATGTAACTAAGGCCTTGTCCAGATCCTAAGTGAACATGCTTCCTAGCAGTCAACATCATGCAACATCACCTGAAACAAATGTAAAAACAAAGTCAGCAAAGAAATGCTGGCGAGCACATAGGTTTTATAAGAGTATCGGAATCATGGCTCGCTTATATGTTGCAGTACCTCATTAGACTACAAGAGTCAAAAGTACAAACCTCGTTTTGAAAAGTGTATTGCAACATAATTAACCAACTCAAATCAAGATGGTTATAGTTTATAAAATCTCGTAGCCATGATTCTTAACCACAAAACATTTGTTTTAGTAAACCAATTCGTAAAACATCTCGTTAAAAACTCGTTAATAAAACTCGTACGGTTTATATCATTTCGAAAACCTCGTTGTGTGACATCGTTTCAAAATCGTTTCCCAAGTGAACTAAATAATGACACGCAATGTAATATGATAGAAGCACTTATATATAAGATGTATCAGCGGCGTATCTACCATGATTCTATCATACTACACCCGTCCCATTATCTAATCACTACCCAAATCCAATCGTTTTTCCAAATCGTTTATCCCGTTTAAGTCGTATCAAATCGTTTAACTCGTCCCAAAATCGTATTCGTTTTAAATTGTGAAACTACTTATGGTCGTCTCACTAATAACATTCAAACCTTCATGACTCGACTATCTCATTTCTCGTATTAACAAACCACCAAAGGGTAAGTTAACAATCACAGATTCGGTCGTTACCTACATAACCCCCACACATAACCATGGGTGTAGTCTGATAACGGGATTTGTCAGATCCTATGGTACCATAACTTAATACTGGTCGGTTCGGCCAAAATTAATGAATGTCATTCGTTATGTATCTACAACCATCAAGTTTGTTCACATTATCGAAATCGTTATTAGTTTAATATATACCATCTTAATCGTTTTTGAAACCATCGTTAAATTATCAAAAATCATTTTGATACATATGAATCACCCCAAAACAATTGAAAACAGTAAAATAGGGGAACTATGTACTCACATTGAATAGAAGGTTATCCTTGATCTAAAGAACTTAGCGAAGCTCAGGCAAACCAAGGAAATTCAAGTAGTACCTAGTAATCGGATTACTAGTAAATAAATCGACCCTAAATCGGAAGATCGGATAGAATGAGGTCTTGTAAACCAAATGAGTATTGGAACTCATGTGATATGGTTTAACAAAGCCTACATTCTAAATCGGAACCTAACCTAAGTGCTTTCGACCCGTTACGACCCGTTTAGGTAGCTTACGCTACTTTAACGCGTCGTTCGCGTACAATGCCTTCGAGACGTTTAACTAATCTTATGACAAGTATTATATGCCCTAACATGTTTAAATATGTTGCATAATCAGTTACGTGACAAAATTTTATGTTACATATGCTTAATAACCAATTATGCATGAAAAGGGTATTTTGGTCATTTACCTAAGGCATATAAACTACCTATCATACAACTAATTAAACCTAAGTGACCATAAGGTATAACCTCTAAAGGTTAATCCCTATGCAACTATAGTCACTAAACTTGCTTGGTCGGATCTTAATGATCAACCAAACGGGTCGAGTTCGAAAGTCTAAGCGGTGGTTTAGACCGCTTGACTTACGACTCTAAACAAGCACTAAACTAAAAGTGACGAGCTAAGCATGTTAAAACATGCTTAACTAGAAAACAAGTTTTGATATCAAAACAAAGTGTTTTGATACCAAGAGTAGTTTGGTTGCAAAATACGCGTAAATGCGCATTTTGACCGAAACTACGACTCGTCACTACGCCAAGTCAACGTGGTAATCAGTAGGTATAGTCACTAGGGACTATAACCATCGTGATTACGCTCACATTGCGAAGTTCAAACGAACTTCTCGTTGACCATCTCGTGGTCAAAGCTGAAAGTCAAACACTGTTTGACTTTCAAGCTAGGAAAGCAATAAAAGAATGAAAAAGGGACTTACAAAGGGTCCAAATAGATTTGATTCTAAGTATTCTCAGGTAGGTAGTGAATAATCACAACCACTTAGAGAAATTCTCAGATCAAATGTGAGGAAAATGGAATGGGGACATGGCCTTATATAGTTTTTCGCAAACCATTAGGATCATTTCTTGGCAAGTAGGGAATGATCTTGGCCATACAATTGTCAAAGAATGATTGGGGGACTTGTTCTCCACACAAACCAGCCCATAGCATGAAAAACTAGAGATCAAAACCATCAAAATCGAGCTAAATGACCAGATTCAATGTTTCTGAGCTGTAACACTGATGTGGGCCCCGTAAAGGTAAGGCCAGGCTTACGCGGGCCGCCTGGACCACTTTGGCAGAATGACAGTTTTAGCCCCTGAACTTGTAAAACTTGCATTTCAGCTCATTTTTGACACGTTTAAGCCCCGTTAACCTCATTTCAAGGCTCTAAAATGAAGTTAAAGTATTGGGAACTGAAAACATGCTCAAAAATATATCGGATGTCGGTTTGTTTGGTCGTACGATCGCGTTGTTCGGTAAATTACTACCAAACTCAAACGGACGCGAAAACGATCCAAATTAAGCGATGAATGGTATTTTTGCATGCTGATTACTAAAATAAAAATATTTTAGTGTGTAAAAAAATTTTGGATGTCCAGATGTAGTCAGAACGTAAGATATGCGCGTAAATGCAAACTTACGTCGTTTTTGACACTTTTAGTCCCTGTAAGATCAAATAAGCATGTTTCCGCACACCGAACCCCTCAATGCTTATTTCTAAGCTATGTTTTGGTTATTTATGGTATTTTTAGCTTATGATCAAGTTCCAGACTCTTCGATACCATACGAATCGGTATAGTTTCACAGTTTGACACAAATAGTCCCTGCGATCGAATAGACTTGTTTTCAACACACCAAACCATCCAAAACTTATTACTAAGTTATGTGGAGGTTATTTAAGGTATGTTAAGCCTATTTCACTATTCCGGAGTGTTTGTCACGTTATACTGACCGCGTTCACGCACCAGTTTGCGTATAACCTTCCAGAAAATGATTTAAAGCTTGAAATTGGAATCGAATCAAATCGTAAAATCATCAAACACAAATACACATATAATAACACCACAACACATTGTTTTATTGATAAGTAACATTGTTTCACATTGTACATCGATTACAGAGCACAGTTATCACAAGACTGAATATAGAAAGTCTGGATACGGGAGTATATTCTGAGGGGGGACACACGTATAAGTTAAGCTATTAAAAAACTAATTCGTATCCTGAACAGATTGAAATGTGTGTAAAAATTTAAATTGGATTAGAATATCGGCAATCACTGTGAATTGTTTAATACTGAGTATGTTATCAAGCTTAACGGTACTTGTAGCTTGTCGGTAGCTGATATGATCCCCTAACACGCTCACCAAAAATATGTTTGTAAATAGTTTACAGTTTCGGTATTTCATTTCATTTCAAATTTAGCATTTAAACCCAAAAAGATTTCATAGTTTTCTAGTCTTAAACTTTCTTAAAATCTCAAAAAGATTTTATAAGTTTTGCTTTAGTTTTATCGACAAACCAAGGTAGAATGCTGATCTTCAGACTCACAGTTTTGAAGCAGATGATTGAAGTTTTTAAGCTGGGCTGATGGGTTGGGAGCTTATCATGAAAAAACTTGGTAAAATTTAAAGTCAATGCAAGATCATTAAGTTGAAACTTGTAAATTTTCAGAAAAATGTGTTTGAAAATTGAACAAAATGTCTGTGTGCTTTGTTCTGGGTCAACAAAGGTCATTAAGTTGGACTTGGTAGGCAAATTAAGTACCTAGGGTCATTAATTTGAACCTAGATACTTAAGTGGATTTCTAAAACTGATAAAATCTGAGAAAAACGACAAAAAGTCAAAAAGTCAAAGAGTTGTGTTTGGCTCGGGCAGCAATCCGATGGGTGGCAATCCGATCAGACAGCCATCCGATTCATGGTCACTATAAATAGGAGGTCAATGCTTCAGTCAAACTTTTTCACTCGATCGGGTGACTTTCCAATTCTCTCACACAATCTCACTTCCTGATCTGATTTCATACTTTTTCTTTCCACAAGACATTGGATTGTTGGTTTGCACAACCTTCGCAATGGGAAAGGTAAGTTTCCATGATCTTAAATGTTAAATTTGATGATTTTTGATGATGTTCTTGATGTTGGTGACTGTCGGAGTGAAAATATCAGATCTAAGGTTTGATAGGATGTTTTGATAAACACCAAGCATAAGGTTTTGTTCACGGACATTAGATCTACAAGTTTACCGTCTTATTTTGTGCTTAAACATGCTAAATCTAGGAGATTTGATGGTTAGAACGAGTCAGCTATCGGACATGTTTTTTGTCAAATTAAACCCATATTAGGCCGTGTTAGAACAAGATGAACATAGGGTTGTGATCGCCTCTGAAAACTCTACATAGATCTATGTTCAATTTGATGATTGTGTT
Source organism: Helianthus tuberosus (assembly GCA_030545235.1). Classification (NCBI taxonomy): domain Eukaryota; kingdom Viridiplantae; phylum Streptophyta; class Magnoliopsida; order Asterales; family Asteraceae; genus Helianthus; species Helianthus tuberosus. Next base: position 198,484,353 of record CM060363.1, on the reverse strand, counting down.
AGAAAATTTTGATTGTTCATAGATGTGTTCATACTGTTCTTCATGTCAGATGCATCGAGTGGCAATTCGATCGGGTGACCACCCGATCCAATGATTGTTAACAGTTGGATATTTTGTCTAAGTGTTTGTGCCTTGATATCTGTGCTTAAACTGATAAACTTTTTGTTGTTATTTTGAATTTTGTGCCTTTATCTGTCAAAATGTTATTTGGATAAGTTGGCAACCCGATCGGGTGGCAATCCGATCCATAACACTATGTTTGAAAGATATTTCAAGTGTTTGCTTCGTTTTGTGTGCCTGTACTATTCACAAAGTGACTTGGAAAGTTTGGCAACCCGATCGGGTGGCAATCCAATCGGGTGGCAATTCGTTCCAATGAAATCTTTCACTGATCATCACATGCCATGGATAGAGTGGCAATCCGATCAGGTGGCAATCCGATCGGACAGCCATCCTATTCACAATACTATGTCTTGAGAACTGTGCTTCAATGTCAAGGATCGAGTGGCAATCCGATCGGGTGGCAATCCGATCAGACAGCCATCCGATCCTCTACACTATACGACAAAATTTTTCATCTGTTTCAAAATTGCCAAGAATCGAGTGACAACTCGATCGGGTGGCAATCCGATCGGGTGGTCATCCGATTCATGACATTCACTCTCAGATGTTGACTGGTCAAAGTTGTTGCTTGATTGTCAAATGAATCGAGTGGCAATCCGATCGAGTGGGCATCCGATTCATATGCATGTTGACTTATGATTGACTTCTCATTGCACGAGATGGTAATCTGATCGGGTAGCAATCCGATCGGACAACCATCCGATCCTCAGTACTATGTAGAGTGAACTCCAGATTTAGAAAATTTTTGAGATTTTAAAATTTTCATTTCTTGTCACTTTATGTCTCGAACTTCATGCAAATGTTAACAATGAATATTATTGTAGGGAAAAGCATCAGACTGGGATAAAGGTCACAACATCTATTGTTTGCTGGATGCACTTTATACAGACAAAACTTTGTTTGAAGTTATAGCAAAGTTTTTGAGAGAAAGCAAGATTGCTAAGGCCTTAACCGACAAGACAATAGTTTATGAATCACATGTTAGACGGTTTTGGAGTTCAGCGAGGTATGAAGAGAAAGAAAAGATGATTTATTCAGCAGTGAGAAAGAAGGACGAGAATGGACATGATGTTGATTTAGAAATAAAATTCAATGTTGGAGATTTAATAAGAGCGTTAGAATTAGGTGATTCTGATAATGATCCCACCATTATTCTAGAACGTCTCTGCAAAGGTTTATGGTGCAGGATGGGATTTACAGGTCACTTGAATGGTAAAATGGGTAAAACAATGTTTAGTAAACCGTACAAGTTCATGATTCACTGCGTTGTACGTGCATTATCACACAGGAAGGGTGCTTACGATGAAACTTCTGATTATATCATGAACATAATCACCTGTCTGGTGCTAAATAGGCCAAACAATGTATCGAAGGTGATATTTGACTATTTGGTGGAAAATGTGAAAGCTGGAAATAAAAAATACATTATGTATCCAAGGTTCATACAGATGATGATTGATGATCAATTCAAAGATATTCAAAAGGATAATGATGATATATTATGTCTAAGGAATATGAAAGCTGATACAATAAGCAGATTAGCTAAAGGACCTGAACAAAGAGTTAAAAGAATGATTTGCAGAATTAACAATCCAGCTTATGTTGCTCCAGAGAATGATGCGTGGAGAAATGAGAATAGTAATTCTGAGAATGAAATTGAATGGATGAATGAAATGGTTGAGAAGAAAACTCGTTGGTGGTTTGTAAAAGATGGCAAGAGAAAGAGAACGCCGAAGACATCCCCTGTTGTAACTATTCCAAAGGAGCCAATGCCGAAAATTGTTGTTAAGGGTATAGTGAAAGGGGGAGTCATAAGAGAAGTTAGAAGTTTAAATTGTTATATTATTCTAACGAATACTTCAATATCTGTTTTTAGTGACTTCAAAAGAGCCACAACATAGGTTGGTAGATGAGCCAGTGATAGATCCATCAAGTATTCCACAAGAAGGTATCAATCTAGCAAAAGTGACGTTTGAACAATACATTCAGCACACAGAAGCTGCAACTACAAAGGATCAAAGTTCAAGTGTTCAATCTGAAGGTGTCAAAGAAACAGAGCCTGAAGGAGTTGCTCGTGATGATTCTAGTGAAGCTGATGATGAATCTACAGAGACAGAGACAAAGCTTGATCTAACAACGCTTGGTCGAGGAAAAGCTCAGTTGAAAAAGAAGCCTACAAAGAAGAAGAAAGCTTCTGACGATGAAGATACTACTTATACTCCTTTAGTTGATAAGCAAAAGAAGCTGAGAACAAAATGTAAGGCAGTTCAATAAGGTGTGATTCCGAGGAACGTCAGAGCAAGGAAAGGTGGAGCTTCTATGCCTAAAGATCAAGGTGGCAAGAAAGAAAAACATGTTACAACTTCTAAAGGGCCTGAAGCAGAAAAAATTCAGAGTGTTGAAGTTCCCAAAGAGCCTGAAGTATAAAGTGTTGAAGTGCCTATAGTTGAAGCTCAACAGAAAGCATGAGAGGGTGATGGTGAAGTGGAAATTATTGGAGTAAGGGCTACTACACCTCCTCCACCACCACTTCCAGAAAATCTTGACAAACCAGAGTCTTCAAGGCAAAAGAATACAACCTTTCTTGATCTGTTTGGAGATCTTCCTCATGCTACCGGGTATATAAAGATGATATTCTTGATGATGATTATGATATGTTTAATAATGAAGCTGTCAAGGAATTGAAGATGAAAGTTGGTATTCTTGAACAAGAAAAGCCAAGGCTGAAGCTGAACGTGACGTGTTAAAGAAAAAGCTTGAAGAGCTGATGAAAGAAAATGAAGAGATAAAGACCGTCATGATAAAGCAAGCAAAGAAGTTAAGTTCATAGATGAAGATGATGATAAAGACCAAGGCTCTTCTGGTTTACTTATTGTGAATCCTTCAGTTCAAGAGAAGATTGATGATCTTATGAATGACGAGATCAACGAACAGGTTAATGATCAACAGCAAGAGTCTTCTTCATCCGGTAAACAACATGTCGACCAGGTATTCCTCACACAACCAACTGTCATTTATTTACATGCTCGGTATGAGGGGGAGCTAGAGGTGCCTGGGTCAAGGGCGGAGATGTTAGAGGAATTGGGCTTAGATGATGGGAAGTTTAAATTCAATATTGAAGATGAGATACCTCCATCGCCAGAAAAAGAATATGATTTTAAATACGCCCAGGAAGCTGACCAGTACAATGAAGTTATTGTTGAAGAAGCGTCTGATTCATCTGATGAAGAAACGGATTTTCATTACTCTGGTATTGATGATACATTTCCTTCACTCACTGAGATGTTTAAAGATCAGAATGAAGATGAAATCAGAAGGAAGATTGTTGAAAAGATAACTACTGAAGGTGTTCCCAGAATTATACCTCGAGAGAATCTTGCTGAAGAGAGAAAGAAGTGGTTTAAAGTGATGCCTACAGAAAGAAAGTACATAAGGCCACTACAGTACTTTACGCATGATGCAAACATTTCTTGGGGAGATATACTATCTTGGGTTTATCTAGAAGAATTACAAGTGTATGCCATTCGACGGGAGCAGGGGGTACAGTATTTTGAGTTTCTGTCAGACATAAAAACCCTCCCGTGGTGGGACGTTGATGAGTTGGTTCAAACGAAGAATATCAAACAATTCTATCATGGTCTGGATGTTAAGCAACATGACCAACACTTGTGGGATTATGTGAAGCAACAATCAGAGGCTCGATATCCTGATTGGAAGACTCAATATCCGAAGCAGATTGTTACAATATTGGAGAATGGTGAGAAGGATATTACTTAGGATGTGAAACCACCGAGGTGCTTAATGAACATGCCACTTCGAGCTCTGGAGCAAGATTTCTACGAAGATTTCGAAGGTTGGCTATATAATGAAACAACAGCAGAAGCGGTGATCTCATTGTTTGACAAGTCCACTGGGAAGTCTCGAAGGATCAGCATATTAGATCCTATGTGGCTTGTTAACTGTTTGAAAAAAGACATTGATTGTTTGTTCTACAATAAGATAGTGTACGAGAAGCGAGACAAAGTGCAAGCAATGCAATATCAGAGGATTGTAGATGTATGCTTTGCAAAAGACATCAACTACGGCAGGTATTGGAAGTCTAAGTGGAGAGATTTGGAGATTGATGAATTCCTGAAGAAGTACAAGCGAGAACAAAGATTCAAAGCTATTTTTGAGAAAGCAGCAAACCTTGCAAAGTTTAAGCTGATGAGACCACCACCAACAGATCAAACACCGATAGAAAAGGAAGAGAACAAGATTCCGAAATAGGATAGAAAACGATACGGTGATCCAGTGTACAGAAAAGGGTGGATTGAAGAAGGAAGGCTTTTGAGGCGTAAGATGCTTGAAGAGAAAGCAGAACAAAGGAGACAGAGGGCGAAGGAACGAAGACGCAAGAGGAAGGAATAAAGACGATGCTGGAAGGAACTACAACTACATCCAAGGGGGAGTCTGTTAGTTCACATGTCTGTAGCTTTCGTCAGCATTGAGTCTTATTTTGTACTTTGTATGTCTTTTGTGTATTTGTATGTATTTGTGTGTATGTGTGTATAACGACAAACCAGGGAACAGTGTTGAATTGTAAAAGTGAAGTCCGAAAGGTTGGCTGATGTCATCCGATCGGATGACCACCCGATCAGACAGCACTTATAACCTCCCTGAGTTTTTCTATAAATAGCAAGCTAGGGCTTGTCATTTATAACTTTTGCTGCTCATTGTAAGGAACCTCTGTCAGTCTGATTCTCTACCGGTGCTCGTGTACTTTCACATCAATCTAATAGAAGATCAGACGGATTTAATCGTTGATTGAGTTGTTGTGATTCTGTGACTTGATCAATGGATTCCGCACATTGATTTAGATCGATTCATCCACGTTCCATACGAATAGATCCTGATCCAAAGGCCTAACATGAATGTCAGAATCAGAAGATTTCAGGTTAGAGACTTGGTGTTAAGGAAAGCATTTCAGAACACTACTAACCCGACTGATGGCAAGTTCGCACCTAAATGGGAAGCCCCGTATCTGATAGAATCGGAGGCTGGAAAGGGGGCGTATAGTCTAATAACCATGGAAGGTGATCCACTACCAAGAGCCTGGAATGCTATCCATCTCAAGAAGTATTTTATGTAATGAGGATCAAGGATCCTTAAAGGATATTCAATCCTAATGTTGGTAACATTTCACTCTAATGTTTTCTCTATTTTATATATTAATTTACTATAAGAAAAGGGTGTTAAGATATTTAGCATCCACTTTCACAAAGTTTTAAGTTTTTACAGAAATCATTGGCATCATTTGCATCAACAGAAGTCTAAGGGGTTGACCACCTCTCTCCTACGTTTAAGGTATCTAATACGTTCTAAGGTTTAAAGGATTTCACCTTTCATAGGAATTTGGTTTTGACACCCCACCAGTAGCGCACGTTATCCAAGTATGGTTCAAGGATGGGACCGGTACACGCTTAGTGGCTGACAATTTCATTACTGTTGGCCATATGTAGGATCCTAAGTATAATGGTATACATACCATACAGCCGTTATCCAAAGGTTTCTAACATTTTCATGTTAGCTAAGGTTTTGGCATCTTCATGTCACTTAAGTTGGGATTGTCCCCAGTTTGGGCTTGTCCCCAGTTCTTTTGGGCTTTACCCCAGTTATAATGGGCATATCCCAGTTCTTTTGGGCTTGTCCCCCCAATCATAATGGGCTTTTCCCTAGTTTGTTTAGCTTAGTCCCAAGTTTATCTTAACAGGTTTTGGGAACTTCGAAGATTCGCAAGTCTCTTTCAGAAGAATCCAGGATCCTCGTAGTTTCAGTTATGGTGACTAGTTTATCTGTACTATGGTAATGATCTAGGACGTATCATCCTAACTTGGATATTATGGTATGCCTTACCTTTGCCTTATTCATTTTATTGATTGACTCCCTCCTACATTTTCACAACTATTAATATGTGCTTCTTATTCATCTATACAACTTAATTTTTCCTAATTTAAACATGTTTTGAATGATAAAGACTGTAAAAAGATTAAACACAAGATATAGTCAAAAGCATAATATTTTAAATTTCAAACCCTGCCAAGGTTACCAAAATTCTCAACATGGGCTTCGCAAGCAAAATGTGGCCCACCCACCCGGGTTGAAACAAGGTGTTACTAGTTGTTAATATTTGCAGGGAAAGTTAAAGGAGAAAGGTGTTAAAGTCTTCATCCTCCACAAACAGAAGGACCCATCCACCTTTCCCACCCTCCTAATTGTTTGAAGGATCAATGATCCTTAAACCTAGAAACTATTATTTTAAGTTATTACAAAACAAATATTGTTTAGCAAAACCCCAACAAAAGAAAATTAAAAGGTTGGCTCAGGCCTAGGCATCATTATCCTTCATTTCCCACTGTCACAGCCTCCGCTGCTGCATCACCACCACCAACTTCTCCACCAGCTTCTCCACTAGCCATCTCCTTCACATCGCTCGTCGCGGTCTCGGTAGGCTTCTCCGGCTCCTCCTCTCTGCCCAGCCTCATCAAGGTCTGCTTCCATGTAGCCACATCCCAGACGGACCTGTCAAAGCCAGAATCAATGGCTTCCTCAGCCATTTTGATCGTAGCCTGGAGCACGGTTCTAGCAGCACATACCTTGGCCTCGTCAGTCACCACCATGACAGCCTTGGGAGTCCTTACCTCAGCCATGAGCAGCTACTCCTCAAGCCAATTCTTCTCCTTCTCTAGCTTAAAATAGGCCTTGTATTTGGCAACGGCTATGGACCTCATGTCAGCCAAGTTGTCTTCAAGCTCAACTATCCTCTTCTCATGGTGGGCCTTGACACGGTTGAAGCCATGTGTGCAATAAAACAGACACTAAGATACAGGATCATTGAGAAAAATATCGTAACAACATTAGGATCAAGGATCCTTACCTCATTTAGAGAATCAAGGAGCTGCTTCTCTACATTAAAGAAGTCCCCCTCAGGTTCGGAGAGCTTCTTTCCTTTGGATCCAACCTTTACCCTGGTAGTCACGGCCCTTGGCTCGGGGAGATTTGGAACCTTGGAGAGCTCTTTCTTAATGGAACAAGGGGAGAGCATATTGTCGATGTCGTCCAGGCCAAACTTGCTTGCAGACTTGTTGGCAGACTTTTGAGTGCCTATCCAAGAAATAAACAGATAAGTATTTCATTCTTTGCATTTTTACTAAATTTAACTTACAGTCTACAAAATTACTTACTTGACATGGTGTAGGACGTGGAAGTGTTTTCCTCTAAATCTTTGATCCTCAGCTTGAAAGTTGTCACAGATGAGTCAAGTGCCAAGAAATCTTCAACCCTTTCTTCTGTCACAGGGAGATTGGCCAGACAAGCAAAGTTGGTTACTACAGGTCAGCTAAGGATCCTATATCCTACCCTTCAAGATCCACTTTTTAGGTAAACAATCCCTGTTGGGATCAAATCCTTTCTCACAAAGAAGAACTGTTTCTTCCATGTGGAGTCATTTTGGGTAGTTTTAAGGATCAGAAGAGATTGGCGAGATTTAGCTTTGAACAGGAAGCGACTGGAGACATGAGTAGCTAAAGAATGGAGGAACAAAAGCTCAGACAAACCGAACTCAAGATCGTCAGTTTTGAGAATCTCCTCAATGGTATAGAGGGCTCTCCAGAGCATGGGCATGGCCTAACTGTAACTAATTCCGGTCAGGGTGAAGAATCTTTGGGTGAGGTCTGGAAAAGGGTAAGAATAACCAAGGATGAAAGGTAAGGTTGGAATACAAAACCACATCAAGGTTCTCTATCTCCGGGTCAGTGAACTTACAGATCTCTGATGAAGGATTCATCAAGAGATTCTGGCTCTTAAGTGTATTATCCTTCTCTAGGCTAGTACCAAGAGAAGATCGGGTGCCCATTTTCGCCATTTCAAAGGAGAAGGGATGACGAATTTGGTGAAGAAAATAGAGAGGAGAGAGAATAATACCTTATTAAAGACTCTAGAATGAAGATATATGAACGGATCTTCTGATCTTTAAAGAGATTGAGTAGTTATCTCTACCCTAAAAATTGCAATGACGGTTATAGCTACAAAAGTTCCATCCATCAGAAACTGTAACGGCTAGTTAGCCTTTGTAACGGCTAGTTCGATCATAACGACAATATGACAGCTGTGAATCCTTATCATGTCGCCGCCCCCGACCCCTACCCAGGGAGCGGGAGCCGCGAGCCAACAATCAGGTGGTATCAGTGTTTATTAATCTGGCAGCAAAAACGAGACATCAGGACCGTAGTTAGGAAATAGTTTCAGAGTTTCAAAACACCAAACTTTTATAATAAATAAATGGAATAAAAACCCACGATTCATTGATAATACATTTATAGGGATAAACCCTAGTTGCTAAAAACATAAACTTTTACTTAGGTAACTTTTATAGCCACTTCTTTAAGCCTTCAATGCTCCATTGTTGGTTTCTATTAGCTTCACATTAAGTTACCTAAAACGCATTTTAAAAAGATTTTATCAACAAGAAATACTGGCAAGTGAATCCCAGTTTAATCAAAACATGCTTTTATAACTTTAGAGTATTAAGATTGATTAAAATGTTTATATCTATCCAATTATTCAACACAGTATTGCTACTGGGCAACTTTTGTCCCCTGCCTTGCGATCATGCGACTATTCGCAATAGTAACGAGTGTCAAGTAATGTATACAAAACCCCACATACTGATGATAATTGTAGAATTACAAAAACTTAATCACTGAAAGTATACTGATAAACATTTAGGTTTTGTAAAACATTTGAAATAATGGCTCACAAACGGTGAGAAAAGGAGAATGACTCACTTTGTAGACTTAGGAAATTTTACAGCTTCCCGGTGGTGTTCTTGATTAATTTCTATTAAAAACAAACAATGCACACGTGTTAGTAAGATTACCCAAATCACATTAGCCATACAACACAAGACAGAACTCCAACGAACATAGTCAGGAAATGCCTCGACATGCGTTACGGAGCCCTAGATCAATCGGGTACGGTAACGAATTAGTGATCGGGGTTTAAAATACTTACAACGAGGCAGAGCTTCATGTTTTAGGGGTATAATACTAAGCAGCTTTATTGGTATAATAGGGACTTAGAGAGAAAAGAATTGAACGATCTGCAACTAAGGACGAAGGCCCCTTTTATAGGGGGAAACAGAGGTGGCTCGCGCCCCGCAAGCCCTTGCCCTTGTTGCTTCGCGCCCCGCGATCCAGGCCTAGCTACGCTAGTTCTCGTTAGTAACCAACCTAGCTTAGCTAAGTGTCATGCCCTGTGGCATGTTGTGGTTTTGCCAGGTACTACTCGGTCGTGCCCCGCAAACCACAGGGGTGACCCTGTCTCGTCCCGCGAGCGACCCTTATTCTTTGTTTTATTTGATTTTTGTTAAAACCAAAGTTATACGGCTTCGGTTCTCATATACGGGGTGCATTAGAGCGATTTTCAAGGGTTGTTATATCCTCCCCACCTTGTTTTAAATCTCATCATCGAGATTCACTGGAACAGGTGTGGATATTTTCTTTGCATTTCTGACTCGAGTTCCCATGTGTATTTTGGTCCTCTCTTGGAATTCCATTTCACTTTGACAAGAACTAACCTCTTGTGTTTGAGATTCTTGATCTTTCTATCTTCAATCTGAAGTGGTTTTTCTACAAACTTAAGCTTTTCATTTACCTCTATGTCCTGAAGAGGTATCACTAATGATTCATCAAGCACTTCTTGAGATTACATACATGAAACACATCATGTATTCCTGTCATTTCCTATGGTAGTTGTAGCTGATAAGATACCGGGCCTGTCCTTTTGATAATCTCAAAAGGTCCAACATATCTTAGGCTTAGCTTTCCTCTTTTAACGAATCTGACAACTCCTTTCCATGGAGAAACTTTTAATGTTACCTTATCTCCAAATTGAAATTCCAATGGCTTTCGTCTGTTATCTGCATAACTCTTTTGACGATCTCATACTGCTTTTAGTCTTTCCTTGACTTTAATAATTGTGTCCGTTGTTTCTTGCACTATCTCTGGTCCAGATTGTTGCTTTTCTCCAATCTCTGCCCAACAGACTGGAGTTCGGCATTTTCGTCCATAGAGGGCTTCAGATGGTGCAACACTGATGCTGGTATGATAGCTGTTGTTGTATGAAAATTCTATTAATGGTAAATGATCATCCCAATTTCCTCCAAAGTCAATTACACAGGCTCTAAGCATATCTTCCATTGTCTGAATTGACCGTTTGCTTTGTCCGTCCATTAGAGGATGATAAGTTGTGCTTAGATTCAATCTGGTTCCCATTGCTTTTTGGAAACTTATCCAAAAATGAGATGTAAAACGGCTATCTCTGTCCGACACAATGGATAAAGGAATTCCATGTAATGAAACTATTTCATTTACATATAACTTGGCTAATTGTTCCATACTGAAAGTTTCCTTCATTGGTAAGAGATGAGCATATTTTGTTAATCTGTCTATAATCACCCAGATTGTATCATTACCTTTTCGTGTCATGGGTAATTTGGTAACAAAGTCCATTGTTATCAATTCCCATTTCCATATTAGCATTTCTAAATGTTGCAATAACCCTGAAGGTTTCTGATGTTTAGCTTTAACATGAGAACAGGTTAGACATTTAGCAACATAGTTTGCTATATCCTTATTCATTCCTATCCACCAGAAATGCTTTCTTAAGTCTTGATACATCTTATCACTACCCGGGTGTATCGTATACTTAGACTTATGGGCTTCTTCTAAAATTTGGTGGCGTAGGTTTCCATTAATAGGTATCCAGATCCTTTTCTTATGGAATCTCCAAATTCCATCTGATCTTTGGTCTAATTCCTTAACCTTCCTTTTAAACCTTCAACATCGTCCTTGATTGCTGTTTCTTGTATCTTTCTAATTTGCTCATTTAAATCTATCTGCAGATTTAATCTGAGAGAGCGTACTCGTTTTGGCTTTTCATGATACTTTTGACTTAAAGCATCAGCTACTACATTAGTTTTTCCTACATGATACTGGATATCACCATCATAATTGGTAAGAATCTCCATCCAATGTCTATGTCTCATATTCAATTCCTTTTGCCCAAAAACATATCTTAAACTCTTAGGATCTGTAAATATAATGAACTTACTACCATAAAGATAGTGTCTCCAAATCTTAAGGACAAAAATTATAGCTCCTAACTCTAGATCATCAGTTGTATAATTCTCTTCATGTTTCTTAAGTTGTCTAGAAGCATAAGCTATAACTTTTTGATGTTGCATCAGCACACATCTGTATCCTAACTTATACGCATCACAATAGACTACAAAGTCTTCAGTTCCCTCTGGTAACGTGAGTATGGGTGTGTCGGTTAACCTTTGCTTTAAAATCTTAAATGCTTCCTCCTGCTTTAGTCCCCATTCAAACTTAATTGATTTGCAAGTCAGTTTAGTTAACGGAATGGCTATTCTAGAGAAATCTTGGATAAAACGTCAATAATATCCTGCCAATCCAAGAAAACTTCTTACTTCCGTTGGTGATTCAGGGACTTTCCATTTGGTAATTGCCTCGATTTTTGTGGGATCCACATGAATTCCTTCATGATTAACCAGATGTCCAAGAAATTGTACTTCTTGCAACCATAATTCGCATTTTGAGAATTTAGCATAAAGCTTTTCTTTTCTCAATAATGTAAAAAGTATATGCAAATGCTCTGCATGATCTTCCTTATTATTAGAGTAAATTAAAATATCATCTATAAAGACAATTATGAATTTATCCAAGTATGGTTTACATATCCTATTCATCATGTCCATAAATACACCTGGGGCATTAGTTAAACCAAATGGCATGACTGTAAATTCATAATGACCGTACTTTGTTCTGAAAGCAGTTTTATGAATGTCCTCTTCCTGTACTTTCAATTTATGATATCCTGAGCATAAATCGATCTTAGAAAAGAGTCGGGCTCCTTGAAGTTGATTGAACAGGTCATCGATTCATGGTAGTGGGTACCGATTTTTCTGATTTTTAATCGTTACCTTATTCAATTCTCGATAGTCAATGCACATACGCATCGATCCATCCTTTTTCTTGACAAATAACACTGGTGCTCCCCATGGAGATGAACTAGGCTGTATAAGATCTTTTTTAAGTAGTTCGTCCAACTCTCTCTTTAGAACCTGCATCTCCGTCGGTGCTAGTCGATATGGTGTTTTGGCAATCGGTGTCGTTCCTAGTATTAGGTGAATTCTAAATTCAACCTCTCGATCTGGTGGTAATCCAGGTAACTCTTCTGGAAAAACGTCTGAGAATTTAGATACTATAGGAATATCTTTTAATTCTTTTCCTTTAGTGTCAATGATTAAGGAAATCATATAAACCATTCCTACTTTTCTTGCATAGCTTCCAACTTTCATCACAGAGATAAATTTTGCTGACCTGTGGTGTGCGTATAGCGTGATATGATTTTATTAATATTTTGAGTTCGTTTTACGCATTAGTCAAGTTTTAAATTTATAAAACATGATATTATACTAACACTAAACACACACTTGGGCAAGTGCACGCATCGTGAGCGTAGTATAGTGTTGGTAAGATACCGAGGTTGTCCAAGGAGACAAGAGCTTTTAATACCGGTTTATCATCAACGTCTAATCAATCCAAATTTTTTAGAAAAGGGTTTTTAAACATAAAAGTAAATCTAAAAATTAAAAGATAAATAAAAATGAAAAAACAAATAGACAAGTTAGAATCACTTGGATCCAACTCATCTTTAATGTACGCTTTGATGATTATCTCATTTTCGGACTTTTTAAGAGATTATCTTAGTTTTAGTAGTAGACCCCTCTTTTGAAGGCGACGTTACCCTCAACCCAGTGGTTTGAGTCTGCAGGGATACAATCCCAAAGGGTCGGAATATTGAAAGATAATTAAATAAGTTATTAATGCGAAAAGTAGTAGTCCCCTCTTTTGAAGGCGACATTACCCAGTCAGCAAGGATACAATCCCAAGAAGCTGGTTTAAAGTTTTAATAGTAGTTTACATATGAGGGGTTCAAGCTATTCGCACCCCTGCCATCCAATACCCTTGGGGCATTGAAGGAGGACCTAGTAAGCTTGAACCACGTCCTCGCTAGATCTATACACTGAACGAGACAAGAACTTTACCAAACCACCCTCCTAACCCCCTTCCAGGCAGTTAAGGCGCTTTATATAGACCGTAAAGACACGAATGAGCAAATCAATGACATCATGAAGAAATGGTAAAGAAAATTCACTTTCAACATAAGAAACTAGTTACTAAGTCATTAATACATACCCAATTAAAAAGTGCCGAAAGATTAAAAATCAAAATTAATACATTAAAGACTTGTCTTCACCAAGTGATGTAAGAGATTAGCCAAACTTGGCCTTAGATTGACAAGAACTCTTACGATTAATCTTGGATCCCGAGACTACTACACACTCTAAAGATGATAAATGGATGATGGTTGTGGGTGATGGTGTTGGTGTTGTAGTGGTGGTGGAATGGAGGCAAAGTGGGAGAGAAGTGGTTTGCTAAGGGATGCCTTTGAAGTGAACCAAGCACCCCTATTTATAGCCTGAACAAAGCCCCGACCATAGCCCCGTGTCCAGTGAACACGGCCTGTGGCCATCCTTTTCTTTTCCTTCATTAATTGCAACTATCAGCAGAGGGCCCCACACGACCCCGTGTCTTCTGGACACGGCCCCATGGTCAACTCTTTGCTGTACTATCAAGATTCTGCAAATCTAAGAGTTCACCATGCCCTATGGTGAGCTGGCCACGACCCCGTGGAGGGCGTAGAAGCTTCTGCAGAGTTTGTTTTGTTGTGCAGGGTCTGACCACGCCGCATGCCCAGCTGGGCATGGCCCCGTGGTCAGTTTCTGTTTCTTGTTTTTGTCTTGGGATATGATGCCGAGGGGTTGGGCATGTCACATTATTTCTTCTTCTTGTTTTATGTTGGTTTTTGGCTGCTTATTTATTCCTTTTGTTCTTTTAAGCTCATTTGGTCCTATAAATTCAAAAGGAAGAAAGAAACGTGCTCTTTCCAACATTAGTACTAGAAAAAAGGTTGGTTTTATGCCTCAATTTATGTAATTTATATGTTTCATTTTGTACACATCAACCTGGTTGGCTTGTCTCCTTTAGTTGTGATGTTTTCACCGTTTGGTGTACTTACTTGCATGGACTTTTGATAACATAAAATACTGGCATGATTGTCTACCAACCAATCCATTCCTAATATGATATCGAATCCAGCTAAATTCATTGAAAAAAGATTAGCAGAAAAATTACGGCTTAGAATTTCAATCCTTGTTTCCTGCTGGATTTCACTGATTTCGATAGAATCTCCATTTGTTGTCTCCACCAGACAGTCTTGTTGAAGTTTAGTTAATGGTTGGTTGAGAAGTTTGTAGAAAGAAGTATTGATATAACTTTGGTTTGCACCAGAGTCAAATAATACTTTAGCCAAAACATCATTAACTAAAAACATACCGGCGATCACATCCAGAATCATCTTCGCTTCTTCAGTTGTCAGAACGAATGCTCTGGCATTCTTCTTGGGTCCTTCTGTTGCCTTAGCTTTGTTGTTTGCTACTAGAGCTAGTTTCGGACAGTTCGGTTTAATGTGACCATCTTCTCCAAAATTGTAGCATACTCAGGCGTTAGCTTTCGTTCGACATTCTTCTTCCTTATGCCCGGGTTTCTTGCAAAAATTACAATACCTTGCACATTTTCCATAATGCTTTTTCTTACATATCTTACATAAAAGTGAAGAAGATGAACATGTTCCTTTTCCACGTAATTCCTGGGAAATTTTCTGAGCTTGATTCATTTTTTGATTTTCCTCTTGTGTGCGTACCAGTTCATCCGTCAAGGTGTTAGCAAGTTCTACTGCTTCTTCTATGGTTTGAGGTCTAGCTGCCTTGACTATATGTCTGATTTCACTGGTTAATCCCCAGATGTACCGAGAGATTAATACCGGCTCTGGTGAGGCTAAGGTTGGTACTATTCTAGCATATTCAAAGAATATGTAGTATAACCCTTGAAATTTATTCTAGTCATTTTAGGATTTAAGAACTTAATGGCAATTTGTTCTTTTTCATGAGAAGGACATAATTTTCTTTCACCTATTTCTTTAAAGTTGGTCCATTCCATTTTATAAACTTTGTCACTTCCTCTAGACTGGAGAATAGTATTCCACCATTATAAGGCTGCATTCTTAAAAAGATTAGAAGCAAACAAAATCTTATCTTCCTCTGCACATTTACTTATTTTTAAAAACTGCTTCTGTCTTTTCGATCCAACGTAAGGCTGCAATGGTTCCTTCATTGTCTGAGAATTCTATTGGTTTGCAAGACTAAAATTCTTTATAAGAACAACCATATGAAATGGTTCTTCTTCTTTTTGGGATAGGTGCTTGGATAAGTGGTCCATGATTTTCGTTCACGCTGTGACTTGGTTCAGTAGGTGCACGTTTACTTCCAATTACAGATTTATTATCTTCTGCTTCTTTAATAGTCATGATAATATATGGCATAGCATCTAAGATTCCTTGGGCTACTATGTGTTCAATGGCACTGTTATTCACTTGTTTCCCGTTATTATCATTATTCTGGTTTTCCTGATTTACTTCATTGTCCATCTAAATTGTAAACATTTATCAGGTATTAATATCACGGAATAAAGTTAACACAAACAACCACTCAAGCAGATTGAATCAAAAACTTCAAGCATTGCGACTTACTCTTTTTATATATATCTATATATGCATCTAGTACAAATTACAACTGGAAGTTAAATACTAGTGACTATGCATCAATATATATTAGTTTATCTATTTTAGTTGATATTATATATATATATTAGGTGTTGGCTTGTCTAAAACTGCATCTCACGCTCGTCATATTTCCAGATGAGTTTCTCTCCTATCTGACGGATCCGATTTCCCTCTTCAACTAACTCTTCGTCATCCTGGCGAAGTTCCTCCACATTCTCTAGGTTCATGGTAACGTGGTATGGGTTCTCCATAAGGGTATAAGTTATCTAATATATCCTGAATTGCCCTGTTGTCATTCCACCATGGGTCTAAAGGGTTCAGTGTTGTATATTGCTTTATAGGGTTTGGTGCGGGAATTCTAGGGATCTCATTGGGGTCAAATATTGGGATTGGAAATTGGTCCTCCTGGTTTTGTTCTAGTTCCATGGGTTGGTTAGGGAATAAGGGTAGGAGTTGTGGTTTAGCTACTTGGTTAAGATTATATAGCAACCCTACTAGAACCCTTAACGTGACCCAAAAACGTCCCTAATATACCCTATATGCGAGCAATGAGCCCGAAATACCCTTGTACTTATTAAAAATCAGAAAAACAAAATTCAGGAGTCGCTCGCGGGGTGCGATCTCCTTACCCTCATTCTTCGTGGGTCGCGACTGGCTTTGAGTGCCAGTCAAGGCAGACCGCCATGGGGCAGGTGACTCAGCAGGCCTATATGTTGACTCGGCCAAGCTATAAACGCCACGCACTCTCTCGCGGGCGCGAGAGAGTTAACTAAGGTTTACGCGGGCCGCGAGCCGCTAGACGAAAATCCTATAAATAGGGGCTCAGAGCTTCATTTGAATTCGCTCATTTTTCTTTTCTCTCTCAAACTATCTGATAGTATAAACTCTCTGGAAATTATACCAATTATAAAGCGAAGTTGTACCTCATTGTAAGTATTATAACCCTACTGTTACCCCACACGATCGATTTAGGGCTTCGTAACGCATATCCGGGCTCTGCCCGACTCAGTCGTTGGAGTTTTGTCTCGTGTTACACTCGATTGATCTAGGATTCCGTAATGCATGTCAAGGCTCTGCCTGACTCAGTCATTGGAATTCTGTCTCGAGTTGTACGGTAAATGTGAATTGGGTTATTTTACTAACACGTGTGTATTGTTTAATTTTAATAGATAATAACCAAGAGAATCACTAGGAAGCTATTGTAGTATCACCTAAATCTACAATTTTATAAACTCTATTTGTAAATCTTTTTATGAAAAGCTCAAACGTTTTTATAAATACTTAAACAGTGATTGAGTCTTTGTATTCTACAATTACTGCCGGTATGTTGGGGGTTTTTTATACAAAATGTGAAAGACGTTACCTTTGGATAAAGAGTTAGCCAATGAGTAATATGACCCACAAGTCTGGTGTGGATAGTACTGAATGAGTAAAGTAGATATAAATATTGTAATCGCTCTCAATACTGTGGAAGTTATTTAAACTATTTTGATTAAACTGGAATGCACTCGCTAGTATTTCTTGCTGATAAAATGTTTTTAAAACGCGTTTCAGCTAACAAACTGTGAAAGCCAAAAAGAAGTCAGCTGGAGAGCACTGAAGGATTGGAAAAGTGGCTATAAAAGTTATCTAATTAAAAAGCCGTTGTTGTTTTCAATAATTAGGGTTTATCCCTACAAATGTATTGTCAAATGAACTTGGGTTTTATCCCACTGATTTATTATTATAAATAGTTTGGTGTTTTACTCTGATAAAAATATTTCCAAACTACGGTCCTGATGTATTCTGCTGCTAAATTAATAAACACCGATACCACAGATCTGGATTTCGCGGCACCCGCTCTCGGGGTAGGGGTCAGGGGTTGCGACAGAGAGTGGTATTAGAGCTATAGCCACTGGTTTAAGCCAAAGAAGTGTTCTGTAGACACTTAAATTCTGTGTTAGGAAATAATTAATGTGATTATGTGTAAATATTGTTTTATGTTATTTGACTATTTTTTAGCTTACAGTATGAGTGAGCAAGGAACGTCGGACGCTTATCGTCATATAGATAGCTCACCAAAAGATGAGGGAACATCGTCTCAACCTAATTCCTCAGGATACTCAGCCGATACTGAGGAAGGAATATTTATATTTAAGGCATAGCCTGTGGAACCCTTCACTACTAAAAAGAGAGGTTGGTTTAATAGAGGAGCACATGAGAGAAGAAAAAGAATGAAGAAGTTACAACAACAGAGAGAGATAGTCAGAGCTAATAAGGAAGCAAATGCACAAACTCAGGAAACAGTCATTAGGCCACCTTGGGATGAGGAATTAGATAGACAGTTGGCTGATTTTCATATGTTAGCCACTACAGCTGTAGACGCTAACCTAAACCAAATAGTTGAACCGTCACTGTTACCTTTATTCCCAAACCAACAAATGCTAGAACCCAACCAGGAAGATCAGTTTCCTATCCAAGATATCGACCCATATGAGATTCCCATAATTCCCCCACCAAACCCCATAGCTTAGTACACTGACCATAACCCTTTAGATCCCTTTTGGAACAGCGACTGGTGGACGCAGAGTGTGATACACAATCCATACCCTAATGGATAACCTATCCCTCGACACCCCGATCCAGTACCAGCACCCATGCCACATATGAGCCAGGAAAATTTGGAAGAACTTCGCTCATATGGTGACGAATTAGTGGAAGAAGGAGATAGGATTCACCAAATAGGAGAGAAACTTATGTGGAAGCATGTCGAGCGCAATATACATGATTGGATACATGATACCTAGAAAATACCTAAATATATGTGTAATTTCTTATTTTGAAAAAAAAAATCTATAGATAGACTAAAATAGATACGGATGCATAACTACTAGTATATTTAATTTCCAGTTATAATTTGTAATAGATGCATATAGATATATGAAAAAGAGTAAAAGTTACAATGTTCGACGATTTTGATCAATCTGTTTGTGTGATATGTATAAATAATTGTACTAAATTTTATTCTGTGATAATTAATACCTAATAAATGTTCACAATTCAGATGTCGAACGAAGTAAATCAGGAAAATCAGAATAATAAGAATAACAGAAACCAAATAGATAACAATGTCATTCAACACATAGTAGCACAAGGAATTATAGATGTTAAGCCCTATATTATCAAGACTCTGAAAGAAGCAGAAAATTATAAATCTACAAATGGAAGTAAACACCAACACACTAAACCAAGTCACAGTGTGAATGATAACAGACCTTTAATCCAAGCTCCATTTCCTAAAATAAGAAGAACCGTCTCTTACGGTTGTTCTTATAAATAATTATTGGCTTGCAAACCAATAGAATTCTCAGGCAATGAAGGAGCCATTGCAGCCTTACATTGGATAGAAAAGGCAGAAGCAGTCATAAAAATAAGTAAATGTGCAGATGAAGATAAGATTATGTTTGCTTCTAATCTTTTCAAAAATGCAGGCTTAGAATGGTGGAATACTATTCTCCAGTCTAGGGGAAGTGACAAAGTTTATAATATGGAATGGATCAACTTTAAGGAAATGGTTGAAAGAAAATTATGTCCTCCCAATGAAAAGGAACAAACTGCCAACTTCCTAAATCTTAGAATGACTGGAATAGACTGCAAAGGTTACACTACCATATTCTTCGAATATGCTAGGATAGTGCCTACCTTTGCCTCACCTGAACCAGTGTTAATCTCCCATTATATTTGGGGATTAATTAGTGAGATTAGACACGTAGTCAAGGAAGCTAGACCTCAAACCATAGAAGAAGCAGTAGAACTAGCCAATACTTTGACTAATGAATTGGTGCGTACACAAGAGGAAAACCAGAGAAAGAACCTAGCTCAAAAGCTTACCCAGGAATTTCACTACAGTAATTCCAACCATGGAAAAGGAACAGGTTCTTCCTCTACACCCTATTGTAAGTATTGCAAAAGAAAGAATTCGGGAAGATGCTCCGTATACTTCAACTTTTGCAAAATGTCTGGACACAAGGAAGAACACTGTAGGAGGAAACCTAGCAATAGAATATGTTTCAATTGTGGAGAAACTGGGCACATCAACCCGAATTGTCCAAAACTAGCTTTAGCCACAACCAACAAAGCTAAGACAACTGAAGGACCTAAGAAAAATGCCAGGGAGTTTGTTCTGACAGCTGAAGAAGCCAAGATGATTCCAGATGTGATTGCTGGTACGTTTTTAGTTAACGAAATTTTTGCCAAAGTAATGTTTGACTCTGGTGCAAACCAAAGTTTTATTAATACTCATTTCTACAAACTTCTTGACCAACCCTTAGCCAAACTTCAACAAGATTGTCTGGTAGAGACAGCAAACGGAGAACCCATTAAGATAAGTGAAATATTGCAGGGAGCAAGAATAGAAATTCTAAACCATCATTTCTTTGCTAACATTTGCCCAATGAATCTAGACGGATTCGATCTTGTATTAGGAATTGACTGGTTGGTAGCCAATCATGCCAGTATTTTTATGTGATCAAAAGTCAGTACAAGTAAGTACACCAAGTGGTGAAAAGATCACAATCAAAGGAGATAAGACAACTAGATCGAAAAAGTTCATCTCTGTGATGAAAGCCACAAGCTATGAAAGGAAAGGAGGAGTAGTATATATGATTTCTGTAATCATTAATGTGGCAACCTGAATATTTTAGGTTAGCACTACTTAGACTCCACAACATTTGGCGTGTGTCTTTACATTTAATTGCTTTTATATCACGATCATACAAGACTTAGTAGGTTACACTCGTGCTTCGCTAAATGTTATGTGTGTATGTTAACTATACGTGAAACCGTTAAACGTGTTATGTGTGCTTGACTACTTATGTCGCGATGGCGTACTCGTACGTGCGTAGTAGAATAAGAAACCGTAGTGGGCTTCGCTTAATTACAAAATTTGGGCCGGAGACCATGCGCCCCACTTGAAACCTCCCCTCACACTTAACCCATTTATGCATCCTTTTAATAGCCCAAGAGCTGGCCCAGTTTCCCTTTTAATCAGCCCAAAGTCAGGCCCGGTAGTGTAGGGGCTCATATATTCAATTAGGGGGGGCGTGCATGGCCATAAAAGATATCACACAACTATTACATAAAATAACCCTAGATGTTGATTTCTTTTCCCCCGAGTGTGCGATAGCAGCAAGCTTCATTGAAGATCCTTTCTTCACTCACTCGTGTCCTTCTTGCATTCGGTATGTAATCATGACTTATGTGAATCTAGTTTAATGTTATACGTGGTAATATGTGTGCTATTGGATGTTGTGTGTGGACGTTAGAGTAGGGGTATGTTGCAGGAATTATGGTTAGGGTTGTGAGTAATGAATATGCTGATTGTTTACATCGTTCTTGTGTGGGGATGGTTTTGATTATTGGTGATAGTGTGATACATGAAATAGGGTTACTGAGTATATTTTCATCGGTCCAATTATATTTTCATATTATTACACGCCCATGTGACTATCTGTTTGATTTGTCATTTCATATGATGAGTTTTAAAAGGATTGTTCTCAAAATTGTTTACTCACGTGAAAAGTTTAGTGTTCCAACAAAGTTTGTTCAATTTTTTGTTAAATTGTTTGGGTAGTGGAGATCTACGGCCCATTTAAAAAAAAGAATTCAATTATTGATTAATTGATATGCATATGCTAGGTGGTTCATGATGATTGACTGAGATTTAGGATTGTTTAATAGTGAAGTTCTTTTAATACATAGCTATATGGATGACTGAATGGAATGATGAGATGTTACGTGTAATTATGATATGTACAATTATAATAGGAATGGACACCTGTTGACATGTGTACTCATGGCATGCTCCTTATAATTGACATGTTCCTTGTAAAGCCTACTGTTGAGATTGTGTATTGAAGTGACCGAAATTAGTGGGTAAGTGGGAAGTAACATGATGAAACCATTAAAGATGCATTTGTAGTGTCAGATCATTAAATTCTTGCAGTCAAACTATTAAATGGAACTTTTATAAAAAGTTGAACCCGTATGAGTTGTATTGAACCGGCAATAAACGATTGTCAAAAACTTTTGAAGGTCCAATTACATAACAGTTTTAAAAGGGTTTTCGGTCATTAGTCTTTTAATTCAGTATTGTTTTGGTAAGTGATCTTATTGCGAGATGTGAATGTGTAACCTTACATGACTTACTGTGTGCACAACACATGATTTGAATGACTATTGAAGGTTATGAGTTACTGTTATTACATGCATGATCGTTGAGTGAGGGTTGAGTTGTTAATGTGAGTAGTGAGTTGTTACTGTGATATATGATCTGGTAATGTGAAGATACATATGGTCAAATACTTGTTACAACTTGTGTGATAATATGCGCCATAATTGCTTATCACTTGTCGATTATATGTGACTTCTGTGTAAACGAAACTGACTGTCATTGGAACCATATTAGGGTTTGGGGTATCCAACGATAAACAACTAATCTTACTGAGCAAACCAAGGTGAGTTCACACTCTTTCTAAGGCATGGGATTCCCGGTGGTTGGGAATGGGTTAAAGAACTAAAACGGAACATGCATATCCTCCTTGGGTAGGATATGTACCGCCATCCTCCATGGGTAGGATGCCAAAAATTAATCCTGCGTATTCTCCTTGGGTAGAATACGTACGTTCGTCCTCCTTGGGTAGGACAACAACCTTAAACTTACTAGACAAAACTCTATCATGAAGTCCCTCATTTTTATATCGACTTAATCGTCGGGCCAATGGCGAGCGGGTCATTAGTTGATAGCGCTATTAGGGTTGACAAGCCTCACACCGTGCCGGTCGGACGGGCGT
Organism: Helianthus tuberosus; assembly: GCA_030545235.1. Lineage (NCBI taxonomy): Eukaryota > Viridiplantae > Streptophyta > Magnoliopsida > Asterales > Asteraceae > Helianthus > Helianthus tuberosus. The sequence goes on along the minus strand of CM060363.1, from coordinate 198,461,593 downwards.
GTACTAATGGATCTGGGCACTCAATCAATGATGATAGACATTGACTTAGGGCACAACTTACTTTCGTCAGTTTTCGATATGGTAACGGTCTAGTGGTTCACATGGGGAAGCCCCCACTGGTTATGGTTTGGGAAACAAAGGAACTGATAAACAACTGGTTTTCAAATGAACTTACGGATTTTGAAACAACTTTAAACTAGACAACCAACTGTGAACTCGCTCAACTTTGTTGTTGACTCGTTGTTACATGCCTTGCAGGCCTTTAGGTGTATATTGTTGGAACTTGCTGTCTGGGATGCTGAAGTGGTCATGGGTCGAGATACATGGAAACGCCAGACGAACTTAATGGCTTTCACACACTTGGTTTATGAATTTCTTAATTAATGTATTATGCTTCCGTTGAACGATAAATAATGTTTTGTAACACTTCTATCAGTAATAAATAAAAGTTTTATTTGGAATAATTGTTATGAGTTCAACATGATTGGTGGCTAGATCTTGGTCAGTCGCGCCTCCTGCGGTGATACTTCGCTTGTGGATTTTGGGGGTGTGACAATTAATACTAAAGCAAGAGAATTAAAAGATATTCCTGTAATATCTAACTTCTCAGACGTTTTTCTTGAAGAGTTAGCTGGATTACCGCCTGATAGAGAGGTTTAATTTAGGATTCACCTAATACCAGGAACGGCACCGATTGCCAAAGCACCATTTCGATTAGCACAACTGTTGGTGCATGAAATGTCTGTTGACTACGTTTGCATTAAGTCTTAGGTCAAGTTAGGTCAAGATTGGAGCTTGAAAGTCAAATTAGGGTTTAATACTGTAATTTCGCTTATATGTACATGTTTAGTAGGTGATTTCGCTTATTAGGTCATCTAGGGTTTCGCTCATATGGTTTCAGGGAGGTTTCGCTTATGTGTCATGTTGTATGAGCGAAATCATAGGACTATATATAGTTGTCATGAGCGAAATCAGATCAGTTAGTCAGAACCTTTGGAGCGAAATCTAGTCATATGTTGTGTAACGAAACTCTATCAAATTGCATTCAGAAAGCATAAATAGAGAAGGAATTGAAGAGGAAAAGCTGTTGTAACTTTGTGTACATTGATTCCTCCTTTATACGCAAAGATGAACGTTCTCTACTGACTATTTAGGGTCGCAAAACGGTCCAACAAGTGTATCAGAGCTCAGGACGAGGAGTTCATACTACTACAGCTTGATTCTACCAGATTCTCTTACTTCTACTCACTTTCTCTCATACTTTTTCGATTTGAACTGGTTCCTACGGTTGAAATGGCCTGAATTTCGAGTATAACGGGTAAAACATACAAATAACAAACCCTAGAAAGAATCAGGTTAAAATACGGCTTAAAAATGGTGAAAATTGGTTAAAAACTGGGTTTCGCTTTTACGGACATCGAGTGATTTCGCTCATAGTGCTTGATTTCGCTCTTAAGGACATAATCCGCTGATTTCGCTCATTGATACAATCAGGTTTCGTTTATAGGGTCACATACAACCTGATTTCGTTTATCAGACATTCAGACTGATTTCGCTTTTGTGACATTACCTAATTTCGCTTATACAGACATATACTGATTTCGCTTATTTGTCATTGTACTGATTTCGCTTATTGTGACAAATTGGTGATTTCGCTTATTTGTCATTGGTTTCCAAAATTTCAAAAATTTTTCTAAGTGTTTGCTGATTTTGCAGGTACATTCAAAATGGATGACATATTCTTGAACCCGTTTAGCAACATGTACGCATTTGCTGGAAATTCGGGAGACGATACATCTACAAGCGACAACAATGATAACCCACCGAATGCGAAGAAAAAGTTAACGGAAGCTTGGGAATCTGAAAGTGCCTTTGGAACCTTCAATAAACCTCCAAAGCTAATGGCTATCGAGGAATATAGTCAGTGGTCAAGAAAGTTTGAAGACTGGTTGATGGCATTTGCATTTCCTAGCTGGAAGAGTCTGAAAAATGGATATGAACATGGAAACAAAAATGGTGAAACTTTAACATCAGCTGAGGAGATTGAATCATTTGTGGCTGAGCAAAAATGTGTGGCATTGTTATTTCAGTCCGTTCGGGAGGACATAATCTCATTGATCGATTATTCAAATGCAAAAGATCTCTAGAAGAAGCTAGAAACAAAATGTTTAGGAAGTTCAGAAATTGTGAAAAACAAAAGAAAACTTCTTAGAAAAGAGTTTGATCTGTTTGGATGTTTAAAGAATGAGTCAGTTTGTAAAATGATAGAAAGGTTTGGTCATCTGAAGCTGGAATTAGCAAGACATGATATCAGATATCCTGAGGATGAGCTTATCGACAAATTGTTCGATTCGTTGCCAGACGAGATGGATTGGAGATATTATGCGTTGATGCTGAAGAATACCATCAAGGATCCAGAAAAGTTGACTTTAGATTTGTTGATTGAGAAACTCGAGAGTCACGAGCTGGAACTAAAGAAGACATTCAAAGTCAATCACCCATCTTATCAACAGAATTTGGATTTGTATTATCCAAAGAGCATGATGCCAAAAGCAACTTCTCCCAAGACTGCTTTTTCTGCTGAGAATGTGTCCACAGCAAGCAAAGAAAGTCAAAGTGGAGAAAGCAGTGGAAATCACAGTGGTTATCACAGTGGATCTTCATCATCTGCAAGTCATTCTGATGCAAAGAATCATTTTCAATGTAACATCGCAATAGACTTAAAGAATGCTCAGAATTTTGATGAGGTGTCTGCTAAACAACAGATGATTTTCCTAGCATCTGTGTTGGAATCTTATGAAGGGTTAGTAGCAGGGAACATAGGCAACACCAACCTAACGAAAGAGGACTATGATAAAATAGATCCTGAAGAAATGGAATTAATCGACATTCGTTGGTGCATGGCCAATGTTGTTCGTCGAGCACAGCGTTTCATGGAAATAACCGGCAGGAAGACAATTGGTGGTCCATCTACCAAGCTAGGATTTGATAAGTCCAAGGTGACGTGCTTCAAGTGTAAGCAGAAAGGTCACTTCAAACGAGAATGCAGAAACGCATATGCTGATGAGTCGGAGAACCCTTTCAGAGAAGATTACTACAAGAAGGCAATTTATCACCAGAATAAATCTGAGCCGCCTAGATTGAAGCAGGTTGAAGACAACAAAGAGAAATCTAGAGCTCTTGTGGTGATTTATGATGATGAGGGTTATGATTGGAGTCAAGAGGTTCTACCGGAGGAAGATGCGGTTGGTTACGCTTTCATGGCGAAAAAAGAACCTATTCCATGGAAAGACAACAGGACTGAAGAGCAGAAGTATAGATACAGAAAAATGCTGGCTGAAAACAGAATAATTAGAATATCTGGTATCTATTTGGAAGCGAAGAGAGCAAGAAGATGGGATCCGGACAGGGAGTGTTATCTTGATCCATATGGAAATATTGCAGTTGATGACAAAACTCTTGATCTGGAAGCCATAATCAAGGAGTTCAAAGATGAGGATGATTATTGGCAGAATAAATGGTGGGGAACTAGAGACGAGAAAGAGAAAGAAGAGAATGAGAAAAGAGGGAAAGAAGAGAAAGAGAAGAAGGAGAAAGAAGAGATAGAGAAGTCAAAGAAAGTTGACACTGGGGTTATTGACACAACGCAGGAGTTAACTGCTGAAAACCTCGGAAAAATGGCTGACAAAGTGCTGGCTGCTAAGGCACTTGAGGTAGACTCCAACTCCGTGTCTGAGTCAAAAAGCCAGGTCAGTTCAAACTTGTCAACAAATGTGTCAGGTAAGAAAATTGATGGAAATGTTGATTGCAAAAATTGCATCAAAGAATGCAAATTTTGTAATACAGTCACGTATCTCAACGGTAAGAAAGTTGAAGATCTGATAGCAAAAGTCAGAAGCGTTGAGAATCAAATTCTTGATCGTGACAAAAGAGTTAAAGCTTCAACTGAACGGATTAAAGAATTAACTAACCAAATTGAAAATGATAAAATTGATCATGAAAAAGTTAAAAAGGAAAATGAAAAGTTAATTCTTGAAAACCGTCAGATTTCTGAGAAGTTTGAAAAACTCAAAAGCACAATGAAAGATAATGATGATCGAAATGGTAAAACTTATAAAGAAAATGTTCAACTAAAAGCAGTGCTTAGAGTAAAAGAAGAATCAATCAACCAACAACTGGATGAAATCGCTAAACTGAAACTTAAATTTCAAGAGGCTGAAATTGAAAACGAGCGAATCCAGTTGAAGCTTAACAGTTACAGCTCCGCAAGCTTTGTTTTGCAACACATTGTTCCCAAAACCATCGGGAAAAACAAAGCTGGCGAAGATGTTTATTCTGATGGAACCGGGGTGGGTTTTCATAGAGTTCCACCGCCGATTTTGGATAATTACACGAAAAAGCAATCAGGGTTGGTTGAAATTGAAGAAGAAAGTGAAATGAATCTTCCGGATTCAATTGATGTCATGTTCACATCTTCCAATGACGATAGTGTCCAAAATGATATTGTAAAAGGTGTTGTTGAAAATGTGCTAAAAACGGATAGTGACACTACTGAGGAAGATGGGTGTTTCTTGGACAACTACATTCCGAAACAAAAGTCGAAGAACAACTTAAATGAAGAATCAAATCTTGTCATGTACAAGATGTTGGGTTCAGATAAGTTGTTTTTGGATTCTGAGTTTCCGATTGAGAATGTTAATTTGAACAAATTGACAAATGTTTTCAAGTTGGTCGAAGTTGAGTTGTCAGAAGTGAACAATCTGAGTCAAACAAAGAGAAAAATGAGTTTTGAAAAAGATAAATCATACTACAAGAAATCTGTTAATCCATCACGTTTTTATAATAACAATCGAAATAACTGGTCGGGTGGTTATCAGGGTGGTAGGAATTATCAGAAAAGAAATGTTCCAAACAAGAGGTTTGCTGAAAAGAAAAAGTTTGTGAACAGTTCGTGTTCACTTGCTGATGAAGAGAAAGAGATTTTTTCAAAATCGAATGAAGAGTTCTTTGAGAAAAGAGTTTCACAATCTCTGTCTGAAGGCACAAGTCGAGTTGTTGATACTCGAACATGTTTCAGATGTAATCAAGTTGGTCACATTGCACGAAAGTGTAACAATGTGAAGCCTAAGACTGAAACTGTGAAGATTCAAAAGAAGAAAGTTGACGAAAAGGGTAAAGCACAAATGGTTGTTGAGAAAAAGAGTGTGAAAAATGACAACACCAAAGTAAAAAATGAACCCGTAAAGAAAGTGGTAACTAAAAATGACAAATTTTACAAGCGGGTTGCATTATCTCAACAAGTTTGGAAACCAAAAACCGAGAAAAAAATTTCACCTTCTGAGGATTCAATTCAAATTGATTATGATGCAAATTTTCCACCTCTTAAGGCTGAAAACTTCAAAATTCAAATTGCGAGAGTCAAGGTTACACCTAAGGCTGATGAGGCCTGGGTGGACTCTATGTTCGACTAAACAGTTTGAATTGCCGGAGCTTCCTGGATTGTGAAGCATGAATCGGCATCTTTATTGAAGTTGGTTAAGTCATAGTTGGTTAAGACATATGACAAGGAAGACTACGTTGCTGAATGATGTGAGAAATATCAATGGTGGTTATGTGGGATTTGCTGGTCATGAAGGTGGTAGAATTATTGGTGAAGGAACGTTATCCAATGGGATTGTTACGTTTGAGAGAGTTAACTATATTACTGAGCTGGCAAATAATCTGCTAAGTATCTCGCAGATTTGTGACAATATGTATACCACTCACTTCACAGACAAAGAATGTTTGATCTTGAAACCAGGATTTGTTGTTCCTGAAGAATGGATTATCATGAGGGCACCTAGAGTGAATGATTTATATGTGTTAGACATGAGTGTAGCAACTACAACAACAGGTCAGGCACATTGTTTTGTTTCTAGAGCAACAGAGAAAGAATCGAGATTATGGCACCGCAAGATGGGGCATATTCACCTAAGGAAGATGAATCACTTGGTGCACAATGATTTGGTTCTTGGAGTTCATGTCAAAGGTTTTCATCTGGAAGGGGAGTGCATTAGTTGTGTTAAAGGCAAGCAGAAGAAAAAGTCACACCCTACAAAGCAAGTCAATTCAGTTTCGAGACCTCTGGAAAGACTTCACATGGATTTATTTGGTCCTGTGAATGTCAAAAGTATTACAGGAGATTGCTACTGTTTGGTCGTTACTGATGATTATTCCAGATTTTCGTGGGTTTCTTTCTTGAAGACGAAAAACAATCTGCAATGGTTTGTCGATTTTTTACTTGTTTTGGTATTTAGGGGGAGTAGATAGATGTATATAGATATATTTGCAGAAAATACAAAAACATGATAAAATTTCAAAATACAAAAACAATAGAAAATCTGAAAAAGAGCTTGTGTATATAGGGAAAATGATAGTACATAGGCTAGACAATTACAGTATGCTAAAGATTTGTAAAGTTTAAATGAGTTAAACAGTCTCACTAATGATGTGTCAATAGGTTTTCGCACATTTAGTAGATTTATTCGGGATATAAACCTAAAATTTCAAACTTGTGAAATTCGTGGGGAACACTACTTGGATATATAGGTAACCCCTGAAATCTCGTTTGAAAGGTCTCGTATTCTGATATACTAGGTTTTTATACTCAATGATGTCTGAGGTATTATTCCGGGACTTCTGCTGAATGGAAGTTCTGACCTAGTCCTTGAATAATACTTTCTACAAATGCTTGAAACATAGCATAAACCCTCAGCATGCTGATGAAACAATAAAATTGATAGCCGCTGTTGTTGTAGCTAAAAGATCCTCTAAAGGGGACATACCGTAAAGTCGAAGCTGATATCTCTCTGCGCATACGGAAGTATCGACCTGAGATCCCTTGGCCTTCGCATTACCTAATTTATGTACAGATATCATTGTAGTATACTCACCTGTAAGACTGAATATTGGGATTCTGGATACGGGAGTATATTCAAGAGGTGGGACACATGAATGAGCTAAGTTCATAATACATCTAAATCGTATCCTGATTAAATTGAAATTTGTGTGAGAATTTAAGATGGACCAGTATATTGACAATCGAGGTGAATTGTTTAAGTCTGAGTATGAAATGAAGCTTAACGGTACTTGTAATTTGTCTGAAAAGCTGATATGATTCTCTGACACGCTCGCCAAAAATAAGTTTGTAAATAGTTTACTTTGTTTACTTTATGCAATTTAAGTTTTCTGCATTTCATTTCTTAGTTTAGAACACTTTATAAAATCCAAAAAAGATTTTATTTCTGCTTTATTTTTTACAAACCAAAGTGGAGAGTTGATTGTTGGATTCTCAGATGTTGAAGCAGATGCAGGAGGTTCTGAGCTGAAAAATGAGAAGAGCTTATCTTGATGAAGTTTGATTTATTGAAAAGTCAAAAACAAGTTCATTAACTTGATACTTGTTATTTTAAGAAAAATGTGTAAATTGTTGTTTTTAAAATCAGTTTGATTCGTCAAATGATCAACCAAGGTCATTAAATTGAACTTGGTAGATTAATCGAGTGATCAGGGTCATTAACTTGGACCTGAATACTTGAGTGGATTTCTAAAACTGATTGAGTTTGTGACTTATTGTTGAAAAAATAGTTTGTAATGTTTGATGTTTGAGACATAGGTTTTGGACTTCATCATTCCCACGGAAGCTAAATGTCAAAGCTTGAACCAGATCAAGACCTCAGATTCTAGCATATTGAGAGGGGGAGTCTGTGAAAGGCGGAGTGGATCAATGATCAAAGGGAAGTCTGAAGATGAAGCCAGGACAAGATTGTGAACCTGTGAAGATAGAATATTTAAGATGTGAAGACAGAGTTGAAGAAAAGACCAAGACTGAAGACTCGGAGCTGAAGACTTCGTCAACATCCAAGGGGGAGTCTGTTGGTGCATGAAATGTCTCTTGACTATGTTTGCATTAAGTCTTAGGTCAAGTTAGGTCAAGATTGGAGCTTGAAAGTCAAATTAGGGTTTAATACTGTAATTTCGCTTATATGTACATGTTTAGTAGGTGATTTCGCTTATTAGGTCATCTAGGGTTTCGCTCATATGGTTTCAGGGAGGTTTCGCTTATGTGTCATGTTGTATGAGTGAAATCATAGGACTATATATAGTTGTCATGAGCGAAATCAGATCAGTTAGTCAGAACCTTTGGAGCGAAACCTAGTCATATGCTGTGTAACGAAACTCTGTCAAATTGCATTCAGAAAGCATAAATAGAGAAGGAATTGAAGAGGAAAAGCTGTTGTAACTTTGTGTACATTGATTCCGCCTTTATACGCAAAGATGAACGTTCTCTTCTGACTATTTAGGGTCGCAAAACGGTCCAACAACAACGGAGATGCGGGAACTGAAGAATTAATTGGACGAACTTCTTGACAAAGGTTTTATACAACCAAGTTCATCACCGTGGGGAGCACCGGTGTTGTTTTTTAAGAAGAAAGATGGATCGATGCGTATGTGCATTGATTACCGAGAATTGAACAAGGTTACGATTAAGAATCGGTACCCACTACCAAGAATCAATGATCTGTTCGATCAACTTCAAGGAGCTCGATTCGTTTCTAAGATCGATTTACGCTCAGGATATCATCAACTGAAAGTACAGAAAGAGGACATTCCTAAAACTACTTTCAGAACAAGGTACGGTCATTATGAATTTACCGTCATGCCATTTGGTTTAACCAATGCACCAGCTGCATTTATGGACAGGATGAACATGCTATGTAAACCATACCAGGATAAATTCATAATTGTCTGTATAGATGATATTCTAATCTACTCTAAGAGTAAAGAGGAACATGCAGCGCATCTGCATACACTTCTGACATTGTTGAGAAAAGAGAAGCTTTATGCTAAATTCTCAAAATGTGAATTTTGGTTACGAGAAGTGAAATTCCTTGGATATCTGGTTAATCATGAAGGAATTCATGTGGATCCCACAAAGATCGAGGCGATTACCAAACGGAAAGTCCCTGAATCACCAACAGAAGTAAGAAGTTTTCTTGGACTGGCAGGATATTATAGACGGTTTATCCGAGATTTCTCTAGATTGGCTATTCCATTAACCAAACAGACCTGCAAATCAATTATGTTTTAATGGGGACCAAAACAGGAAGAAGCTTTCTTAAGCAAATGTTAACCAACGCACCCATACTCGCATTACCAGAAGGAACTGCAGACTTTATAGTCTATTGTGATACGTCTAAGTTTGGATATGGATGTGTGTTGATGCAACGTCAAAAGGTTATAGCTTATGTCTCTAGACAACTTAAGAAACATGAAGAGAATTACACAACCCATGATCTAGAGTTAGGAGCCATAGTTTTTGCCCTTAAGATTTGGAGACACTATTTATATGGAAATAAATTTGTTGTCTTCACAGATCATAAGAGTTTATGATACATTTTTGGGCAAAAAGAATTAAATATGAGACAGAGACGTTGGATGGAAGTCTTAGTGAATATAATTGTGATATCCATTATCATGCTAGGAAAGCTAATGTAGTAGCTGATGCTTTAAGTCGAAAGTATCATGAAAAGTCGTAACGAGTACGTTTAGATTAAATCTACTAGTAGATATAAATGAGCATATTAGAGAAGTACAGGAAACAGCAATCAAGGACGATGCTGAAAGTTTAAAAGGAATGATTAAGGATTAGAACAAGAAAATGATGGAATTTGGAAGTTCCATAAGAAAAGGATGTGGATACCTAAACAAGGAAACCTACGCCACAGAATTCTAGAAGAAGCTCATAAGTCTAAGTATACGATACATCCCGGAAGTGATAAGATGTATCAAGATCAAAGAAAGAATTTCTGGTGGATAGGAATGAAAAAGGATATAACAAATTACGTTGCTAAATGTCTAACTTGTTCATAAGTTAAAGCTGAGCATCAGAAACCATCAGGATTATTGCAACAGTTAGAGATGCCAATATGGAAATGGGAATTGATAACAATGGACTTTGTTACCAAATTATGTCGCAACCCCCGCCCCCTACCTGTCCGGGGAACGGGCGGCCGCGAACTCAGTGTCGGTGATATCGGTGTTTATTAATTTGGCAGCGGAAATTACATCAGGACCGTAGCTAGGAAATATTTTATCAGAGTAAAACACCATATTTTATATAAATAAACACATTTGGATAAAACTCAAGTTTTCATTACAAACTGATTTATAGGGATAAATCCCATTTTATTCAAATAAAACGCCTTCTTTATTTAGGTAACTTTTATAGCCACTTTTCCATGCCTTCGGTGCTGTCCAGCTGGCTTCTAGTTGGCTTTCACATTGTGTTACCTGAAACACGTTTAAAAACATTTTGTCAGTGGGAAATACTGGTGAGTGAATCCCAGTTTAATCATGAAAAATTTTATTAATTTAAACAGTATTGAGAGCGATTACAATGTTTACATCTACCCAATTACTCATTCAGTACTGTCAATCCTGACTGGTGGGTCATATTACACATTGGCTAACTCTTTGTCCAATGGTAACGTGTCTCACATTTTGAATACAAAACCCCAACATACCGGCAGTAATTGTAGAATTACAAAGACTAAATCAACTCTAAATTTCATTGTATAATGTTTAAGGTTTTGTAAAAACTGTTTATAAAAAGGAGATTACTCACATTGCTGTTTTAGGTTTTCTGTAAGGGTTTCTTGGTGATAATCTATAAATTACACAAATGCACACGTGTTAGTATAATAACCCATTTTAACATTAGTAATACCCTCCCCGAGATGGCATTCCAACGACTACATCGGGCAGAACCACGACAGCCGTTACGGAACCCTAGATCAATCGGGCAGCGTATCTAATACGTATCCAGGGGTTATGATACTTATAATGGAGAAGAACCTCGTTATTTAGGGGGTATTATATCCAAGTATAGCTTCTACTATTAATAAATTCGTGAGAGAGAGAAAGATTTGAGCGATCGGAACTGAAAGTTGATGCCCTCAATTTATAGGGCTGTACTCTGACTTCCTTGCGGCCTGCGACAGCCACAGTTGTCTCTTTCGCGGCCTGCGAGATAGGTGGCTAGGGCTTAGGGTCGATTGGTCACCACCATAGACTTGCCGGGTGTTGTGCCACGTGGCACTCCAGGGTTTCGCCACCTACACCTCGCTCGCGGCCCGCGTAGACTCAGGCGGAGTCTTTCGCGGCCCGCCAGAGCCTTTATTTTCTTGTTTTTAATAAATTATAATAAATATTAAGGTATTCGGGGTCCGTTTTTACATATGGGGGGTATTTTAGGGCATATTGGGATATTTTAATTATTTTTAGGGTGTCGAAAATATTTCAAGAGTTGTTATAAATTACCCAAGACAAGAAAAGGAAATGATACAATCTGGGTGATTGTTGACAGATTAATCAAATCTGCTCATTTCTTACCAATGAAGGAAACTTTCAGTATGGAACAGTTAGCCAAGCTATATGTAAATGAAATAGTTTCATTACATGGAATTCCTTTATCTATTGTATCTAATAGAGATAGTTGTTTTACTTCTCATTTTTGGACAAGTTTCCAAAAAGCAATGGGTACCATGTTAAATCGAAGCACAGCTTATCATCCACAAACGGACAGACAAATCGAAAGGACAATACAAATGATGGAAGATATGCTTAGAGCCTGTGTAATTGATTTCAGAAGAAATTGGGACGACCATTTGCCATTAATAGAATTTTCCTACAATAACAGCTATCATACTAGCATTAATGCTACACCATTTGTAGCACTTTATGGACGAAAGTGCAGAACTCCAGTCTGTTGGGCAGAAATTGGAGAAAAGCAATTATTTGGACCAGAGATAGTGCAAGAAACAACAGATAAGATAATTCAAGACAAGGAAGGACTAAAAGCAGCACGAGATCGTCAAAAGAGTTATGCAGATAACAGACGAATACCTTTATAATTTCAAGCAGGGGATAAGGTATTATTAAAAGTCTCTCAATGGAAAGGAGTAATCAGATTCGTTAAAAGAGGAAAGCTAAGCCCCATTTATGTTAGACCATTTGAGATTATTAGAAGAATAGGACCTGTAGCTTATCAGCTACAACTGCCAGAGGAAATGGAAGGAATACATGATGTGTTTCATGTTTGTAATCTCAAGAAATGCTTAGCAGAGGAATCATTAGTGATACCTCTTAAGGACATAGAGGTAAATGAGAAACTTAAGTTTATCGAGAAACCCATTCTGATTGAAGATAGAAAGGTCAAAAATCTCAAACATAAGAGACTAGTTCTGGTTAAAGTGAAATGAGATTCCAAGAGAGGACCATAATACACTTGGGAACTCGAATCAGAAATGAAGAGGAAATACCCACACCTGTTCCAGTAAACCTCGAGGACGAGATCTAAAACAAGGTGGGGAGGATATAACAACCCTACTAGAACCCTTAACGTGACCCAAAAACATCCCTAATATACCCTGTATGTGAGAAACAACCCCGAAATACCCTTGTGCTTATTAAAAATAAGAAAAATAAAATTCAGGAGTCGCTCGCGGGGTGCGACCTCCTTACCCTCGTCCTTCGCTGGCCGCGACTGGCTTGGAGTGCCGGTCAAGGCAGACCGCCATGTGGCAGGTGACTCAGCAGGCCTATATGTTGACTCGGCCAAGCTATAAACGCCACGCACTCTCTCGCGGGCCGCGAGAGAGTTAACTAATGTTTACGTGGGCCGCGAGCCGACATACGAAAAGCCTATAAATATGGGCTTAGAGCTTCATTTGAATTCGTTCATTGTTTTCTCTCTCAAACTCTCTGATAGTATAAACTCTCGGGAAATTATACCCACTATAAAGCAAAGCTCTGCCTCGTTGTAAGTATTATAACCCTGCTGTTACCCTACACGAGTGATTTAGAGCTCCGTAACACATGTCAGGGCTCTGCCCGACTCAGTCATTGGAGTTCTGTCTATTGTTACACTCGATTGATCTAGGATTTCGTAATTCATGTCAAGGCTCTGCCTGACTCAGTCATTGGAATTCTGTCTCGAGTTGTACGGTTAATGTGATTTGGATTATTTTACTAACACATGTGTATTGTTTAATTTTAATAGATTATAACCAGGAGAATCACCAGGAAGCTATAGTAGTATCTCATAAATCTACAATGTGAGTACATTTCTTTTATAAACTCTTTTTGTAAATCTTTTTCTGAAAACCTCAAATGTTTATATAAATACTTAAACAGTGATTGAGTCTTTGTATTCTACAATTACTGTCGGTATGTTGGGGTTTTGTATACAAGATGTGAAAGACGTTACCATTGGACAAAGAGTTAGCCAATGTGGATAGTACTGAATGAGTAAGTGTGTAGATATAAACATTGTAATCGCTCTCAATACTGTGGAAGTTATTTAAACTATTTTGATTAAACTGGAATGCACTCGCCAATATTTTTTGCGGATAAAATGTTTTTAAAACGCGTTTCAGGTAACAAAATGTGAAAGCCAAATAGAAGCCAGCTGGAGAGCACCAAAGGATTGGAAAAGTGGCTATAAAAGTTGCCAAATTAAAAAGAAGTTGTTGTCTTCAATAATTAGGGTTTAATTCTACAAATGTATTGTCAAAAGAACTTGGGTTTTATCCCACTGATTTATTATTATAAACAGTTTGGTGTTTTACTCTGATAAAAATATTTCCTAACTACGGTCATGATGTATTCCACTGCTAAATTAATAAACACCGATACCACTGATCTAGATCACGCGGCACCTGCTCCCGGGGTAGGGGTCGGGGGTTGCGACAGATTAGGTTCTGCTGCTGTATTTGCTAGCATGTGAAAATCAGCTAATTGCCTATCGAGTTCCTCTTCCCACGAGAGTCTAGTTTCCTAGTTTTGGGTATTCATTTCTCTATTTGCTTTTGCTATTCCTCGCTGTTGTTGGAGTTTTTTCATTCTTTTTCTCCTTTCATGAGCTCCTCTACTAAACCAGCCTCTCTTTTTAAGGGGAAATGGTTCCTCGGATTGGGCTTTAAAGATAAAGATCCCTTCCTCAGAATCAGCGGTGTATCCTGAAGTTGGCTGGGATGAGGTTCCTTCATTCTTTGGGGAATGAGGTAATTAACGGTAAGCGTTAGAGGTACCTTTCTCACTCACACTGTAAACTAGGAAATTGTCAAATAACACAAAATAATAATATACGTTTTTACACCTCGTAAAAATGCGACCAATATAATGAAGACACGTGTCATGGACTTTAAACGTGTAATGGTTTGATCTGAAGGGACTGGAGTTGTCATACAATGTAAATATGTGAATAAAGGGATCCAAAGTGTCAACATGCCATTCTTGTGCCTCTGATTGACCTCACACGACGTTCATATTCTTTAACGAATAAATTGTCGAACACTGGAAGTCGTTTGTGTTTAAAATAAGGATCTTATGAAACATAGGGGTTAAAAGTGTCAACATGTTGAAAGTAACCTCTGAGTGACCTTTTAACAATCCCAAGAACATTGTAACAATTATATATTTTGATCTCAAGAATATTAGATATTAATTTTATGGAGTATTGAAGAAAACAAGACTTTTCGGGTGATCGTACGACTAACCGGGAGCTTAACGAAGTTAGTTTATGGCCCAAGGTCCTTAAAAGTTAACTATGGGGGTCCTAAGTGAAATAAATGGAAGTAAAATAAAGATTATATGGACCAGGGACCGAAATGGAAAAGCTGCCAAAGTTTTTACCGGAACAGGAGGTCTACGCTGCACGCGTAGACTTCTGTTAGGGCTTACGCGGCCCGCGTAAAATGCCCAGATGCAGAAAAAAATGGCAGCTGCATGTACAGCCAGTTGCACCGGCTTAGAAAGCTGGTTTTTGAATTTATAGTCTGAACCAACTGTATTTCATGCATAGGGGACTTGTGTTGAGTGATCTTGTGAATTGTTTTTGGCTATATAAGCATTCTTGTTTACTAGTTCATGTGCTCATTCTCAAAAATCATTCTCAACTCACTCTTTGGAGCTCTCTGGACTTCAAGCAAGTTTTCTCAAGTTCCTAATTCGTGCTAAGAGCCTGTGTAAGCATTCTTAGCCTTCCTAGTTCAAGTTTTATTAGTCTAATGACCAAAAGTCAAAGCCGTCGTAATTAAGCTTTGACTTAGTGATTAATCACTAATAGTCCAGCCATTTTTCGAATTGAAAGTGGCTATGAGTTGGTAATTATGTGGGTAATAAACCCTTAAAAGGGCACCCTCTGATTTGCACTCTAACTTGGTCAATTGTCGGGTCAAACTTAATTATAAAAAGTCAACAGAAGCTATTTTTGCTAATAAATTCATAACTGATAATGTAGAAGTTATGGAAGATGTTTTAACACAAAAATAACTTGGTAAATAATGTATGAACATGTCTAAGCATGTTTAACCCGACAATTATGAGTTTAGGCTCGGTTCGGAACCGAAAGTCGCAAAAAAAAAGACTTTTGCTTTGACTTTCAGTTCTAACCCGATTTAGCTTGTTTTAGATATGCCTTAAGGTTTCTTTAGGACCATATTATAAGTTAGTAAAACCCTCTGAGGTTATACTACATGGTTCCTTATTTATTCGATTCATTTGCATGTTTCCGTTAATTGATTAAATGTTGACCATTATGACCTTTTGATATTAAAACGAGATTTTTGAAAATGTGAGAGGACAAAAACCTTTATTACTGATTTATAAACATGTCCTAAAAATTTGACATCAATTTGAGGTCTAAATTATGAGTTATGCTCATTCTCGTAATTTGAAAGCTTTTTATTAATTAAACGGCATTTTTAGCATAAAGCCAATCTAAACCCAAATTTTGACACCAAACTTTTTACCCACTGATGTAATATAATATTTTGGGATTTTTGAAGATTTTTATTAATTTTTAAACTGAACATAACATGGGGTTCTTGCTTTGATTCGGTAATTGACGGTTATACCATTTTTGCTAATAAAATGAGTTTTTACATAACATTTTGATAACAAATATTTTGCTACTGATTTTATATGATAAATAAAATATTTTAAACTTTATAAACTGATAAAAACTCAGATTTCCTTATATAACCTGAAAATCGCTTAAAACTGACTTTTTACGCGTTTTAAACGCATAGTATGGGTTAATTTTGGCACATAAGACTCAATACCTACTGATGTTTTAAGTAAATTTTTATACTTTAACAGTAAATAAAAGTTTTGAACTCAGATTTCCAAATTTGACCTTTAAAGCTTATGTGAAAAGACCGAAATGCCCCTACGGTGCATAGTTTGGTTATAAATGATAAATTTCACATATATGCAAAACCTTACTGATATGAATTACAAAAATAAATATTTTTACTGATCATTTTAGACCAGAACGTCAGATTAATATTTAATCACTTTTATAATCCTAAAAATGACCAAAATACCCCTTCGGGGCATAAATTGGTTTTAAATCCGTTTTGGGCATAATGAAAGGTATCCTACTGATATCACAACATATTTAAGGCATATTAACTTGTGAAACCTGTATATGACTCATTTGGTTACCCGTTATGCATTTTTCGCGTTCGGTACGGTTTTTGTGACTAGTTTGCATAAATTAACCGAAACGGGTCAAACCTTATCACTTTCACTTCAAAATCCAGAATGTGTTTAGTTTACCCATATTATACAAGTCTTCATACTTGTCGGGTCTAAATCACATTCTAATCCGGTCCTCACTTAATCTTGCGTTTTTGAACCGTAAACCTTTCTTTAAAACTAACCGGTCTAAGTTTAAACTTAAGTAAGACCCGTTAGGAATCTAATAGGTTATTAAAGCCTTCGTTCCAGATTTGGGAGCCCAGTAAAAGATATTTGCACTTGCTGATTATACACGGCTGGGATAAATTTGTATAATTTGCTCAGGTAAATACTTTTAACTTATTTTCCCTTATACGGGCTTGGGGTACGGTATATAAAATAGCCCTTGGTCGGGTATTGAATTTTAATCATATGAAGGTTAAATCATTGAGATAACCCGTTTAATATGTTTTGTTTATTTTAAGCCTTTGGGGGGTTAATGACCATGTCCTGGATATCCTCGGCTCATTCATTGAAATGGCCACGACTTAAGCACGGGGTGTAGGCATACACCTGCCGGTGCGTATGTAAAATAATGAACCCGCCTGTTCGAGAATAACTCGTCGTGGGTTATATTATGTGGTGTGTCTATTAATCTTTAACCCGGTGTTCAACCCGGGCTACTGAACGTATAACAGACATATAATTCTTTTACAAGTTTATTTTAAATAATTATCCCAAGTTATAAAAGATTATTCATGCCTTGTGCATTTAAATCAATTTTCTTAAAACATTTTCAAAAGTGTCAGTTAATTGTATTTACCAGTGTAAACTGACGTATTTTCCAAAAGGTTAAGTGCAGGTACTATGAAAAATAGGCTGGCTACTCCTGATTGAATAAATAAAGAGTCTTGCAAGCTTGTCACTTAAAATCTGTTGAACAATTATCTTCTTTTGTTTTAATCCACATGTGGATCCTTTACATTTCGTTTGTAATACTTATGTTACTTTCATTCAGTTTGTAATATTATTACTTTAGACTTCCGTTGTGCATTGAACTGTGATAAATTGACTATGATGATATCAACTACGTCACGATACTCCCCACCGGGCCCACCGGTAATACTTGGAAATATCGGGGTGTGACAGGTTGGTATCAGAACCAACATTGAGTGAATTAAACACTAGCCTTTTTGTGTTTAATCACAATGACACAGTTTGCACATTCCTTGACTTCCGAGTCTAGGCAAAGAACTTAGGACTAATCCTAATTTATTTTATTATATTTTGTCCTTTATTGTTTTCCTTTGTTGTTTCTTTTGTTTGTTTTGACAGGATCAACGAAAATGCCACCAAGATTCCGAAGAGGAGGACGAGGCAAGGGGGCATTCACTGCCCCCAACGATCATGAGGCCGGGCCTTCACACTAGCGAACTCCGTCAGCGACCATGAGCACTAGTCCTCAAGAAGACTGGAGGACGTATTTGGAGCCCGCGAGGCGATCTGTCTCGCTTAGTTCATCACCCTCTTACCATCATTCCTTTGGGCCACAATCGGAGAATGAGCCCAATGATTCACACCACTCCTACCTACCACTGCAGCGATCGGGGTCACATCGCACATTTCAAGACCCGACTCCGTATTTCTAGAGCCGGTTCAATCCGGTAAATCTGGTGCAAGAACCAATGGGTTATAACCCATTGGGACCAGAAGATCATTTCTCCGGTGATCAAGACATGGATATGGACGAAGATCCGGATACTACTGAACCACCATCTGGGACACCCACTCATCCCATCAAGATTTCAGATGGGTCATCTTTTCATGGATCACCTTATCGTGGTCCAGACAGCTATGAAGCAAGGTTTGCCTCGTACCCTTGGGAGTTCACTCCCCCTTTTAACCCAGCACCACAGCAGCCGGATCCCTCCGAGGATTCACGATTCCAGGCGGTTACGCCACCGCCATCGCCGCCGCCAGAGCCGCAACCGCCTCCGGAGCCACCGAGGCGGAGAAGAACAGAAGCATGGATTTCCGTGCAAGGGGGATTCTACTTCAGCACCCCTCAACGTTCAAGTGGCAGTCACTACCCGCCACTTTATGAAGACCCGGAGATAGGTGGGCCTTCCAACCCCGTCTCAGAAATTGACTCAGCTCCGGTTGCACCACCACTAGTGGGTTATGATAACCCAATTCCTTCCTACACCGGTGTAGCTGCGTATAACCCTTTTGAGCAGCCAGCCTACCCAGGGTACAACTACTACAATGCCCCTGATGTTGACTCGTACCTCGTAGCAGCCAACTACAATGCTCTTCATCCCGAAGGGCCTTTCGCCGCTTCGTACCAATCAAGGTACCAAGCATACGGGTATCAATACCCGCCACCTCCTCAGCCTCCGCAGCAGCACCTGCCGCAGCCGCCTATGATCCAGCCGCCACAACAACAGGAGATTCTTCAGAGGTTGAGCCAGGTGGAACGAGAGGTTCAAGAGGAGCGTAGGAGCCACCGGGGATTTCTTAAGGGTTTGGCGAAACTGATCAAGGGGAAGAAGAGGGATTCTTTAAGATTCCTTATTTATTTTAGTTGTAATTTATTTATTTCAATCAAGTCCCTGCGTGGACATCTATTTATGTATTCAGTCCCTGTGAGGACTTGTATTTTCATTTTAGCCCCTGTGTGGGCAAGTTATTTATGTAAAAGTCCCGTTTAGGGCACCTATGTACTCTTCTTTATTTATTTATGGAATGTGTTGAATTTAAAATTTCAATTATCATTATACATATAAATATAATATATGAAATGAATCGAAAATATCATTCCTTTTTATTAAATATGCCAATAAATATTGAATAAAATCGTAAAGGCAAAACCTAGCCTATGTGTCATGTTAAGACCATGGCCATGATGGTAGTTCCTTTTGAGACTCAATTTCTTGTTAACATCTGAAAACATGTTAACACTCCTGACAAATGTGATTCGATAAAATCACATAAGTCATCCTTATATTGGATCCTTCCAATTCTTTTCCTTTATTAAATTAAACATCCATTAGTGATGATGTGCCTATGGGCCATATTCATTGTCATATAAGACAAAAGACAGTTGTACTCTACGACTCCCTGTCAAGAAAAGGTAATGAACTATGTTCAAACCTAAATGCCTTGATTCCATAAGATCATGGCTTAAGAATGAAAAATTATCCAAGTGACTAGGCCTTCTGTATGCCACCCTATTATCCTTAATGGTTTATAACTGGGATAAAATATAATAAAATTTTTAAATAAATTAACCAATATGGTCTATGGATACCATGGTTAATGAATTGCTACAAAAGACAATTCCATAATAGACTTCTGAATAAATCTTGTCAATATTTTATGTAGCAATCAAGCTACATGGCTGGGTCAGATGAAGTCAACAATCATCTGAGGGAGAATCATGACACTTCCAGAGTTAATGTAGCAGGCGTAGAATTGCAGGCATTAATAGATAATGCCGTTACTCGAGCTCTTGACAGACAATTTAATGAATCGAGTGGTACTCGCGTTAGAATTCAGTCTGTACCACATTCAAAACCACCCTCCAAGACTCATACAGCTCGCAAGAGTGATTCTCATCACTCATCGAATCAGAGGAGTGTTCCATCTAAGAAAGTAGTGCTCAATCAAGAGCCACGTGTTAAGGGTTGTTCTTATAAGTTTTTTGTCTCCTTCAAGCCTAGAAACTTTACAGGGGAGAAATTAGCAATCAATTGTATGACGTGGCTCGACGAGATGGACACTGTGGTTGATATTAGTGGTTGTGCAGAGCAAGATATTGTGAAGTTTGTGTCACAATCATTTAAAGGAGAAGCTCTAGCTTGGTGGAGGTCATCGATCCAAGCTACTGGGAAGATCCCGTTATATAATCTGACATGGGATCAGTTTGTTGCTTTAATCAAAGAGAATTTATGTCCTCAACATGAAGTTGAGAAAATTGAGACTGACTTCCTAACATTGGTTATGAAGAACTTGGACTGCCAAGCGTATCTCACGAGCTTCAATACCATGTCTTGATTGGTTCCATACCTGGTGACACCGGAACCTAAACGTATAGCTCGATTTATTGGAGGTTTAGCCCCGGAGATTAAGGCAAGTGTGAAAGCATCAAGACCTACTACCTTTAGGTCAGTGGCTGATATGTCGTTGTCTCTTACCCTCGATGCGGTCAGGCAGAGGTCACTTAGGAATTCCGATGAGGGGAAAAGGAAACGTGAGGATGGAAGCTCACACCGCTCTGATAAGAAGCATAAAGAAAACTCTGAGAACAAGAAAAGTTCAGGGTTCAAGAAGGATAACCAATAGTCGGGTGAAAAACCCAAGTGTAAGACCTTCAAGAAACGTCATCTAGGGAAATGTAGATACGAATCGAAATTCCAATCGCAGCCCAGAGCTTGTGGGATCTGCAAATCAGGTGAGCATAAGACATTGGATTGTAAGAAAATAAAGGATGCAACTTGTTACAACTATAACGAGAAGGGGCATATCAAGTCTAACTGCCCAAAGTATGCCAAGAAACCTGAAGAAGGTAAGAAGACCAATACTCGGGTCTTTCAGATGAATGCACAAGAAGCGATTCAGAATGACAACGTGATAACATGTACCTTTCTTATCAATGATATTTATGCAAGGGTATTGTTTGATTTGGGTGCAGATAAGTTATTTGTGGATAATAAATTTTGTAAGTTATTAAATCTGCCTGTTAGAACCCTAAGCATCAAATATGAAGTAGAATTTGCTGATGGTACTGTAGAAACTGCTTCAACTATATTAGATGGATGTTTTATATCCATTAGGAACCACTCTTTTCCGTTATCTTTGCTTCCTTTGAAACTAGCTGGTTTCGACATAGTGATAGGCATGGATTGGTTATCTAATAACCAAGCTCAGATCGTGTGTGATAAAAAGCAAGTGGTTATCAAGACTCCTTATGGTGAGCCGTTAACAATTCAAGGAGATACTCAGTATGGATTGCCTAAGCAAATGTCTATGCTTAAGGCATCAAGGTGTATGAAGAAAGGTTGTGTCATTTATATGGTATAAGTGACTATTGATGAACCAAAGCCCAAGGTTGTAGACATCCCTGTTATCACTGAATATCCAGATGTATTTCCTGAAGAGCTACCTGGTTTACCTCTAGATAGGCAAGTAGAGTTCAGAATTGACATTATTCCTGGAGCAGCACTAGTTGCAAGAGCACCTTACCAGTTGGCACCGACTGAGATGAAAGAGTTAAGGACTCAATTGGATGATTTGTTGGCAAAAGATTTTATTAGCCCTAGCTCATTTCCTTGGGGAGCACCAATTTTGTTTGTGAAGAAGAAGGATGGCTCGATGCGTCTATGCATCGATTATCGCGAGCTAAAGAAGGTTACAATCAAGAACAGATATCCATTGCCCAGGATCGACGATCTATTCGATCAGCTTCAAGGAGCAAGTTACTTCTCCAAGATTGATTTAAGGTCAGGTTACCATCAGCTGAAGGTTAGAGATGAACATGTACACAAGACTGCATTCAGAACTCGTTATGGTCACTACGAGTTCTTGGTGATGCCTTTCGGGCTCACTAATGCACCAGCAACATTCATGGATCTCATGAATCGCGTTTGTAAACCCTACTTGGACAAGTTTGTCATTGTCTTTATTGATGACATCCTTATTTACTCAAAGAATCAGGGTGATCATGAAAAGCACCTTCGATGTATCCTTAAACTTCTTCAGCAAGAGAAGCTCTATGCCATGTTTTCAAAATGTGAGTTTTGGCTTTGTGAAGTCCAATTTCTTGGACATATGGTTAGCGAGCGTGGTATCCAAGTGGATCCCGCTAAGATTGAAGCTATCATGAATTGGCAAGAACCAAAGACGCCCACAGAGATTCGCAGCTTCTTGGGTCTAGCAGGATATTACAGGTGTTTTATTGAAAATTTCTCAAGGATTGCTGCACCCCTAACTTCATTGAATCGCAAGAATATCAAGTTTGATTAGGGTCCTAAGCAACAAGAATCCTTTGATATTATTAAACAGAAGTTAAGCAATGCACCTGTGTTGACATTGCCTGAAGGAATTGAAGAATTTGTGGTTTACTGCGACGCATCACACACTGGCATGGGATGTGTACTTATGCAGAAGGGAAAAGTTATTGCTTATGCTTCCTGTCAATTAAAGGTGCACGAGAAGAATTACACCACCCACAATTTAGAGTTGGGTGCCATTGTATTTGCACTGATGCTTTGGAGGCATTATTTATATGGTACCAAATGTGTGATCTATTCGGATCACAAGAGCCTTCAACATCTATTTAATCAGAAGGATCTAAACATGAGACAGCGTCGATGGATGGAGACACTGAATGATTACGATTGTGAAATTCGATATCATCCAGGTAAGGAGAATGTAGTCGCCAATGCGTTGAGCAAAAAGGAAAGGGTTAAGC
This sequence comes from Helianthus tuberosus, assembly GCA_030545235.1. Lineage (NCBI taxonomy): Eukaryota > Viridiplantae > Streptophyta > Magnoliopsida > Asterales > Asteraceae > Helianthus > Helianthus tuberosus. The sequence continues at coordinate 198,438,555 of CM060363.1, read as the reverse complement.
CTATAAGAATCAATGCCAAGAGTATTGAATTGAAGAACATCTTGAATGAAAGGTTGTTAGCCGCTCAAAAGGAAGCTGTATTAGAAGATAACTACCCAAATGAGAAGTTGGGTGTAACTGTTGAACAATTATCGTATGGCAAGGATGGAATCCTAAAGCTAAATGGATGGATATAGGTTCCAATTTATGGAGGACTCAGGGACGTGATCCTTCAAGAAGCCCATAGCTCCAAATACTCAGTTCATCCTGGGAGTGACAAGATGTATCAGGATTTAAAGGCAAATTACTGGTGGATAGGTTTGAAGAAATCTATAGCCACTTATGTGGCCAAATGTTTGACATGCGCGCAAGTTAAAGCAGAACACCAGAAGCCGTCAGGTTTGTTGCAACAGCCTGAACTTCCCACCTGGAAGTGGGAAATGGTAACTATGGATTTTATCACTAAGTTACCGAAGACAAAGTGAGGAAATGATACTATTTGGGTTATAGTAGATAGATTGACCAATTCAGCCCACTTCTTACCTATTAAGGAAACACACAGCTCAGATAAGTTAGCTCAGCTATACGTGGACGAGATTGTATCTCTTCACGGAGTACCAGTGTCTATCATCTCTGATAGGGATACGAGATATACATCGCATTTTTGGAAAAGCTTTCAGCAATCCCTAGGCACTCGATTGTGTTATTGATTTAGGTGGAAATTGGGATGATCATCTTCCATTGATTGAATTTTTGTATAATAATAGCTATCACTCGAGTATTCAAGCTGCACCTTTTGAAGCTTTGTATGGAAGAAAGTGCAGGACGCCAGTTTGCAGGGCGGAGGTTGGAGATGTCCAACTAACAGGACCTGATATAGTCCTGGAGACGACAGATAAGATTGTACAGATACGCGATCGTCTCAAAGCTGCCAGGGATAGGCAGAAAAGCTACGCAGATAAAAGGCGTAAACCTCTGAAATTCGAGGTAGGTGACAATGTTCTACTTAAAGTATCACCCTGGAAAGGGGTAATGCGTTTTGGCAAGAAAGGAAAGTTACGCCCAAGATACATAGGACCATTCGAGATCATCGAATGTGTCGGGACAGTGGCTTACAAGTTAAACCTGCCTGAAGAGCTCAGTGGAATCCATAATGTGTTCCACATCTGCAATCTGAAGAAGTGTCTAGCTGATGAATCACTAGCCATGTCACATAAGGATGTGCATATAGATGAGAGCTTAAATTTTGTTGAAAAACCTTTGTCAATCGAGGATCGTCAGGTCAAGAAGCACGTACCAATTGTGAAGGTTAAGTGGGATGCCCGAAGAGGCCCAGGGTTCACGTGGGAGGTCGAGTCCACAATGAAATAGAAGTACCCTCAATTATTTCAGTAAATCTCGAGGTTGAGATTTCTTTTAAGGGGGTGAGGATGTAACACCTCGTAAAAACGCGACCAATATAATGAAGACACGTATCATGGACTTTAAACGTGTAATGGTTTGATCTGGAGGGACTGAAATTGTCAGACAATGTAAATATGTGAATAAAGCGATCCAAAGTCTCAACATGCCATTCTTGTGCCTCTGATTGACCTCACGCGATGTTCGTATTCTTTAACGAATAAATTATCGAACATGGGAAGTCGTTTGTGTTTAAAATAAGGATCTTATGAAACATAGGGGTTAAAAGTGTCAACATGTGGAAAGTAACCTCTAAGTGACCTTTTAATAATCCCAAGAACATTGTAACAATTATATATTTTGATCTCAAGAATATTAGATATTAATTTTGTGGAGTATTGAAGAAAACAAGACTTTTCGGGTGATCGTACGACTAACCGGGAGCTTAACGGAGTTAGTTTATGGGCCAAGGTCCTTAAAAGTTAACTATGGGGGTCCTAAGTGCAATAAATGGAAGTAAAATAAAGATTATATGGACCAGGGACCGAAATGGCAAAGCTGCCAAAGTTTTACCGGAACAGGAGGTCTACGAGGCCCGCGTAGACTTCTGTTAGGGCTTACGCGGCCCGCGTAAAATGCTCAGATGCAAAAAAAAATGGCAGCTGCATGTACACCTAGTTGCACCGCCTTAGAAAGCTGGTTTTTGAATTCAGGGACTGAACCAATGGTATTTCATGCATAGGGGACACCTGGGATGATCAGGAATCACTTGTAGACTTGTGTGGAGTGATCTTGTGAATTGTTTTTGGCTATATAAGCATTCTTGTTTACTAGTTCATGTGCTCATTCACAAAAATCATTCTCAACTCACTCTTTGGAGCTCTCTGGACTTCAAGCAAGTTTTCTCAAGTTCCTAATTCGTGCTAAGAGCCTTTGTAAGCATTCTTAGCCTTCCTAGTTCAAGTTTTATTAGTCTAATGACCAAAAGTCACAGCCGTCATAATTAAGCTTTGACTTAGTGATTAATCACTAATGGTCCAGCCATTTTTCGAATTGAAAGTGACTATGAGTTGGTAATTATGTGGGTAATAAACCCTTAAAAGGGCACCCTCTGATTTCCACTCTAACTTGGTCAATTGTCGGGTCAAACTTAATTATAAAAAGTCAACATAAGCTATTTTTGCAAATAAATTCATAACTGATAATGTAGAAGTTATGGAACATATTTTAACACTAAAATAACTTGGTAAATAATGTAAGAACATGTCTAAGCATGTTCAACCCAACAATTCTGAGTTTAGGCTCGGTTCGGAACCGAAAGTCGCAAAAAAAGACTTTTGCTTTGACTTTCAGTTCTGACCCGATTTAGCTTGTTTTAGATATGCCTTAAGGTTTCTTTAGGACCATATTATAAGTTAGTAAAACCCTCCGAGGTTATACTACATGGTTCCTTATTTATTCGATTCATTTGCATGTTTCCGTTAATTGCTTAAATGTATACCATTATGCCCTTTTGATATTAAAACGAGATTTTTGAAAATGTGAGAGGACAAAAACCTTTATTACTGATATATAAACATGTCCTAAAAATTTGACATCAATTTGAGGTCTAAATTAGGAGTTATGCTCAATATCGTAATTTTAAAGCTTTTTATTAATTAAACGGCATTTTTAGCATAAAGCCTATCTAAACCCAAATTTTGACACCAAACTTTTTACCCACTGATGTAATATAATATTTTGGGATTTTTGAAGATTTTTATTAATTTTTAAACTGATCATAACATGGGGTTCTTGCTTTGATTCGGTAATTGACGGTTGCTAATAAAATGAGTTTTACATAACATTTTGATACCAAATCTTTTGCTACTGATTTTATATGATAAATAAAATATTTTGAACTTTATAAACTGATCAAAAACTCAGATTTCCTTATATAACCGGAAAATCGCTTAAAACCGACTTTTTACGCGTTTTAAACGCATAGTATGGGTTTAAACTATTTTTGGCACATAAGACTCAATACCTACTGATGTTTTAAGTAAATTTTTGTACTTTAATAGTAAGTAAAAGTTTTGAACTCGGATTTCCAAATTTGACATTTAAAGTTGTTGGTGTATAAATGTCTGTTAACTTCGTCTTTATCGAGTCTTATGTCTAGATAGGATAAACCAGTGCTCAATAGGCTAGAATTTAGGATTTGTATGTAAGTTGGCCATTTCGCACGAAATGGACAAGACCATTTCGCACGAAATGAAACATAGTCATTTCGCACGAAATGAGTCTTAGTCATTTCGTACGAAATGCCTCCTCTATATATAGGAGAGCATGGTTCATCATTTGTAACGATCCAGATTTCAGAGCCGGGGTGCTGCCAAACTGTCAAGTGATCTGTAAAGCTTTGAAATCAATAAGAACAAGATAATTAGGGAGAATCAAGCTGTAATCAAGTTCGTATCATTTATTTCGCCTTTGATATGGATTAAAACTCTTCTGATCGACTCGTTCAGGTCGCACAACGATCCAACAAGTGGTATCAGAGCTCAGGAAGAAGAGTTTATACCGATTCAGCTTGTTTTCCCCAGAATTTCTCACTTCTACTCATTCTTCTTCACGTTTTTCAAAATTAACGAAGTTTTTATGGATAAAATGGACTAATTCTCACACATTACACGCGAAATATAGTATTAATCAATCCTTGAAAGAATTGGACCTAAAATTGACCTAAATCCAGATCAATTTGACAAAATTGTGGCCGATACGATGATGTCAGCATCATTTCGTACGAACTGAGAAGTTCATTTCGCACAGAATCAACATCTTGATCTTCATTTCGCATGGAATCAACATCATGATCGTCATTTCGCACGGAATCGACCTTGAGAACCTCATTTCGCACGGAATCAACTTTGTAGACTCCATTTCGTACGAAATAGTCATCCGTTTCGTACCAAAACTTCATTTCGTTTGAAGACCATTTCGTGTGAAGATTCATTTCGCTTGAAATCTGTATTTCGTGTGAAAGCCACGTTCATTTCGCTTGAAGTCATTCCGTTTGAAGATTGATCTATTTCGCTTGAGATTCATTTCGTTTGAAATTATTTCTAAAATCACAAAAAAATTTCTAAGTGTTTGTTGATTGTTTCAGGTACTTAAAGATGGATGATTTTCTGAATCCGTTTAGTGATGGTTTTGCTTACACTGGAAGCACAGGAGATGATACAACAAACAACACAAATGAAACTGCACCAACAAATCTGACTCCGAAGAAAACCATTCCTGATTCTTTATTGTTGATAATGCCTACGGCACCTACAATAAACCGCCCAAGCTGATGGCCATAGAGGATTACAATAGATGGGCAAGTAGATTTGAGGAATGGTTACAGGCTTTTGCATACCTAAGTTGGAAGAGTTTGAAAATGGTTTTGACATTGGAAGAACTGATTTTGAGAACTTAGCTGATACTAAACAAGATAGGTTCATTGCAGAACAGAAATGCATCGCTTTACTACATCAATCAGTGAGGGATGACATTATATCATTGATTGAATACAAAGATTCTAGAGATCTATGGGAGAATTTAAAGATGAAGTGTGTAGGTGGTGCTGAGATTATTAAAAACAAGAAAAAATTGTTGAGAAAAGAATTCGATCAATCAGGATGTTTGAAAAATGAGTTTGTATCAAAGATGATAGAAATATTTGGTCACTTAAAGTTGGAACTTGCAAGATACGGAATTGTGTAAACTCAAGAAGAATTGGTTGATAAGTTGTTTGACTCACTGCCTGATGAGAAAGACTGGCAGTATTTTGCTTTAATGTTGAAGAACACAGTGAAGTCGGCTGATCTGACAGTTGATTTGCTAATTGAAAGGTTGGAAAGTCATGAATTGGAGATCAGGAAAACGAACAAAGTCAACAACTCCTCGTATCAACAAAATGTTGACTTATATTATCGAGGAAGTATGATTCCTAAAACTGTGTCACCGAAGACTGCTTTCTCAGCAGAAAATTCAAACATGTCAAATCAAGAAAGTCCAAGTAGTGGTTATCATGGAGGATCATCTTCAACTTCGTCAAGTCAATCAGTTACGAAAAAATTGTTTCGGTGCAATATTGATGTTGACCTCAAAAATGCACAAAACTTCAGTGAAGAATCTGCCAAGCAACAATTGGTGTTTTTGGCATCTGTCTTGGAATCTTATGAGAGTCTTGTTGCTGGAAAGATCGGAAACACAAACCTCACAAAGGAAGATTATGATCAAATAGACCCTGAAGAGATGGAATTAATTGATATAAGATGGTGTATGGCAAGTGCGGTCAGAAAGGCTCAGAGATTTTTGGAGATAACCGGCAGACACTCCATTGGCGGACCTTCAACAAAGCTAGGTTTTGATAAATCGAAGGTCACATGCTTTAAATGCAAGCAAAAGGGGCATTTTAAACGAGAATGTCCAAATGTAGCTGCTGATGAAACTGCCAACCCATTCCGTGAAGACTACTATAAAAGAGCTATCTATCATCAAAACAAATCTGAACCTCCCAGAATGAAGCAGATAGAAGAGAATCCCAAAGAAAAGTCAAGAGCATTAGCCGTTATCCATGATGATGAGGGATATTATTGGAGTGATGTGTTACCGGAAGAAGATGTAGTGGGATATGCCTTCATGGCAAAAATTGTTCCTTTCAAAGATACACGAACAGAAGAAGTAAAATATGTCAACAGGAAGATGTTAGCACAAATGATGAAAGGCAAACATTATCGTGCATGGAAAGAAGCAAAAAGTGCTAAGAGAAGGGACGCTGACAAAGAATGCTATTTGGATCCTAAGGGAAATATACTTGTGGAACCATCAACATTTCTCATCGAGACTTTGATTGAATAAATAGCAGAAGAGGAAGAAGCAAGACAGAAAATGTGGTGGGGAAGTGATGAAGAAGAGAAAGAAAAGGAATTACAGTCGAAAAAGATCGATGATGGGATTATTGACACGACCAAAGAGTTCACTGCAGATAACCTGAAGAAAATGGCTGACAAAGTGCTTGCAGCGAAAGAGTTAGAGGTAGTTTCTGAGTCTGGAACTGAGTCTAAAAGCAAGATCAGTTCTAATGATTCAACCAACGAGTCAGGTAAGAAAGCCAAAATTGAAAGTGACTGCAAAAATTGCAGGAAAGAGTGCAAGGTTGTAGTACACATGCTTACCTCAGTGGTAAAAAGACTGAAGAACTGACAGAAAGAGTCAGAGAAGTTGAAAATCAGATCTTAAGTCGTGACAAATTAGTAAAAGCTTCAAATGATCGAATAAAAGAATTAACTGATAAACTTGAAAATGATAAAATTGACGTAGAACGAATCAGGAAAGAAAATGAAAAATTAGTTCATGAAAACCATCAATTTTTGGAAAATTATGAGAAGCTAAAAAGAACGACAAAAGATTCTGATGAAAGAAATGATAAAACAGTCAAAGAAAATCTCTAACTGACAGGAGTACTTCAGTCAAAAGAGAGGCAAATCAACCAACAGTTGGATGAGATTGCTAATCTAAAGCTTCAGGTTCAGGAAGCTAAGATTGAAAATGAGCGCATCAATCTGAAACTCAACAGTTACAACTCCGCAAGTTTTGTTCTTCAACATATCGTTCCTAAACCAATTGGGAAGAACAAAGATGGCGAAGATGTTTATTCGGACGGAACTGGGGTTGGGTATCATCAGGTTCCACCACCAGTATTAAATAATTTTTCAAAGAAAAAGTCCGGGTTGGTTAATGATAATGACACAAATGAAGTTAATCTTCCAGAATCAATCGACGTCGCATTCAATTCATCATCCGATGAAGACAGTGTTCAGTCCGAAGTTGTTAAAAGTATGGTTGAAAATGTTTTGAAATCTGAAAGTGATTCAACTGAGAATGAAGAATGTTTTTTGGACAAATACATTCTGAAATCAACATCTAAAAACAACTTAAATGAAGAACCTAATCTTGTGATGTACAAGATGTCGGGATCAGATAAGTTGTATTCGGATCTTGAATTTCCTTTGGAAAATGTGAATGTTGACAAATTGAAAAATGTGTTCAAGCTGGTTGAAACTGATGTGTCTGAGATCGAAGGTTTGAAACGTTCCAAAAGGCAATTAAACTTTGAAAAAGATAAAGCTTATTACAAAAAACCTGTTGTACCGTCATGTTTTTCTAAAAACAATCAAAACAAATGGTCGGGTGGATATCAGGGTGGTAAGAATTATCAAAGAAGGAACTTTCAAAACCAAAAGTTTGTTGAGAAAAAGGTATTTGTAAAAAGCACGAGTTCTCATTCCGAGCAAGAATCTGAGATTTTTTCAAAATCAAATGAAGAGTTCTTTGAAAAGAAGGCCTCGCAGCCTCAGACCGAAGGCACAAATCGGGCAGTTGATACCCGTACATGCTTTAAGTGCAACAAAGTTGGTCACATTGCACGAAAGTGCACCAACTTAAAGCCTAAGTCTGAAGTTGTTGAGAGTCAGAAAAGGAAAGTTGATGCAAAAGGCAAAGCTTCAATGGTTGTTGAGAAGAAAGTTTTGAAAAATGATAACATCAAAATCAAAACTGAACCCGTAAAGAATGTGGTAACTAAAACTGATAAATTTTACAAACGGGTTGCTTCGCCTCAACAAGCATGGAAGCCAAAATTAGTTGAAAAGAAACCAAGTTCTCCAAAACCAAAGGTGTCTAAGACTGCAAAATCATCATCTTCAACTGAGAAGATGTATGTACCTTTGGATTACTATGAGAAACTTGAAAAACAAATGTCTACTACTTCTGAAAAGAAGGATGTTCTAAAGAAAGACCAATCATCTGGTCAACCTCGTAAAAGTGATTTCTTTTTATACAAAGAGGTTGAAATTGGGTCTGAAGAAAGCTTAAAAATGAATGACAAGAATTTTCCGCCACTATACATTGCAAAAAATCACATCAATGTCAAGCTACCTTAGTCAAAAGAGGCTTGGTGGCACCAAAATCTAACTAAATGTTTGTGATATGTGCAGGAACTTCCAAGATCCGTTTCACGTTGGATTATGGATAGTGGAGCTTCTCGGCACATGACGGGGAAGAAGACCCTACTGTACGATGTTCGAGGGTTTAATGGGGGATATGTGGGATTTGCAGGCAATCAAGGTGGTCGAATAGTTGGTGAAGGAACTTTATCAAATGGAATTGTAACGTTTGAAAGAGTAAACTACATCGCCGAGCTTGAAAACAATCTTCTGAGCATTTCTCAGATTTGTGATCATATGTATACAACGCACTTTACAGATAAGGAATGTTTGATATTGAAACCAGGATTTGTTGTTCCCGAAGAGTGGGTTATCATGAGAGCACCCAGAGTCAATGATCTGTACGTGTTGGACATGAGTGTAGCAACTACTACCATGGGTCAGGCTCACTGCTTTATGTCAAGAGCAACAGAAAAAGAGTCACAGTTATGGCATCGAAAGATGGGCCATATTCACTTGCGAAAAATGAATCACATGGTCCATAATGATTTAGTAACTGGTGTTCATGTGAAAGGTTTTCATCTGTAAGGGGAGTGCATTAGTTGCATTAAAGGCAAACAAAAGAAGAAATCACATCCTCAAAAGAAGGTTAACTCAGTCTCGAGACCGTTAGAGAGACTTCATATGGATCTTTTTGGTCCAGTGAATGTCAAAAGTATAACTGGTGATCTCTACTGTCTAGTAGTAACAGACGATTACTCGAGATTTTCATGGATATCATTTTTGAAGACAAAGGATGAGACATTTGAATGTTTGATGACGTTGTTCAGAAAAATTGAAAACTTGTACCAAACCCAAATCAGAAGAATCAGGAGTGACAACAGTACTGAGTTTAAGAACAACAAAATGGAAGAATATTGTGATGAGAGAGATATATTGCAAGAATTTAGTGCTCCTTACACTCCACAGCAAAATGGAGTAGCAGAAAGGAAAAATAGGACACTACTTGAAACGGCCAGAACAATGCTTGCTGATTCGAAATTACCAGTCAACTTTTGGGCAGAAGCAGTGTCAGCCGCTTGCTATACACTCAACCAGGTTCTTACAGTGAAGAAATTCAACAAGACATGTTTCGAGCTGATCAACAACCGCAAACCTAACCTGAAGTATCTGTAACCGTTTGGATCTCCCTGTACAGTTCTAGAACCTTATGGTAAATTTGGTCCAAAGAGCATTGAAGGAATTTTCGTGGGTTATGCAAGTCCATTGAAAAGAGTCTTTGTTCCAAGCTTGAAACGGATCATCGAAGCACATAATGTGGAGTGTCAAGGTTATACCATGCCACCTCAGAATCCCGGCGACTCATGGCGTTTCAATTATGATACTCTGTGGGATTCATTCGACATAGAAGATGAACCAGATTTCTTTGACGAGTTGGATATTCTGATAGAGTATGAAGCATCACAAGAAAGATTCCCAGCTGAGTCTTCTAGATGTCAATTTCAAGCTACCAATGATGATGAAGCTGGTCTAAGTAATGCTGGAGAACATGATAATATTCAGCAAACTCTTGACAATCAGACGGCAGTTAACGATAATCTAGAATCTGATAATAGACCTATATTCGATCATGGTGATTCAGATTCTGAGGGGGAGCAGATCCAGATTTCAAGTCAAACAATTCCAGTCAGTGAACAAGGTGCAAATCAGAATGTAACATATTTGGAAGGCGAGGTAGATGTTCCAGGCGAGGTAATGCCGAGAACTCTTTCGTACCATCCAGAAGAGCTGATCATTGGAGAATTACAATCAGGCGTTCGCACTAGACGTCAAATTGACCAAGGCCTTACTTGTTTTTATTCTATAGTTGCTCGGTTACAAACAGAGTTTTCACTTAGTTGTTTTATTTCGCAGATTGAGCCGCGAACATATAAGGAAGCACTAACTGAAGATTCTTGGGTCAACGCGATGCAAGAGGAGCTAAGTCAGTTTGAAAAGTTGGGAGTGTGGAAATTGGTAGACTTGCCTGATGGTCATAGGAAGATAAACACCAAATGGGTGTTCAAGTGCAAGAGAGACGATCGAGGCGTTATTACTTATAACAAAGCTCGACTCGTAGTCCAGGGCTTTAGTCAGCAGGAGGGTATAGATTTCACTGAAGTATATGATCCCGTTGCTAGACTTGAAGCGATCAGAATCTTCCTAGCATTTGCATCTTGGAAAGGTTTTAAAGTTTATCAGCTAGATGTTAAATCGGCTTTTCTCTACGGGAAGGTAAAAGAGGAGGTATATGTCGGACAGCCACCGGGCTTCACCGATCCAATCCACAAAGACAAGGTTTATTTACTGGATAAAGCGCTATATGGTTTACACCAGGACCCAAGAGCTTGGTACGAGACATTGTCTCAACATCTGCTTGCCAACAGATTCATCCGTGGAAAAGTGGATGCCACTCTCTTCACCAAAGAAGTCGACGGACATCTTCTGATAGTTCAAATATACGTGGACGACATCATATTTTGGTCAACAAATGAAAATCTGTGCAAAGATTTTGAAAGAGTTATGAAGCAAAAATTTGAAATGTCATCGAAGGGTAAGATGAAATTTTTCTTGGGACTTCAGGTTGATCAACTACCCGAGGGAATATTCATACATCAAACGAAGTATGTTCATGATATCTTAGAGAAATTTGGGATGTCCGGGACTACTCCAGCTTCCACCCCATTAGCGACGAACCATGGGATAAACCCTGATCTCACCAGAGAAAAGGTAGATGAAACGAGGTATCGTTCCATAATCGGATCGTTGATGTACTTGACAGCTTCAAGACCCGATATTATGTATCCAACCTGCCTCGCAGCACGGTTTCAGTCAAGCCCCAGAGCTTCGCATATGGTGATTGTGAAACGGATATTACGCTACCTGAAAGGAACTCCATCACTGGGGTTGTGGTATCCAAGAAAAGGCGATTTCACGCTCGAAGGGTATTCTGATTCTGATTTCGGATGCTGCAAAGTTAACGCTAAATCAACAACAGCGGGGTGCCAGTTTTTCGGATCACGATTGGTCACCTGGCAATGCAAGAAGCAGACCTCTGTCGCTTTATCCACATGTGAAGCCAAGTATGTATCTGCTAGCAATTGTTGCTCTCAGATCTTGTGGATCCAGCAACAGATGCGAGACTATGGTTTGCAATTTCTTAACACCCCTATCTTTGTTGATAATGAGGCAGCGATAAACATTACAAAAAATCATGTTCATCACGCTAAAACGAAACACATTGAAATTCGTCATCACTTCATCCGAGACTGTTTCGAGAAGAAGTTGATACGAATTGAGAAAATTCACACTGACGAACAAAAAGCTGATTTACATACCAAAGCGTTTGATAAAATGCGTTTTCAATATCTTTTAAAACTAAACGGTATGAAGCTTTTATCGGTGTCGGAGGAGATTCTTGGCGTAGATGAAGGTACCAATGTAGATGATGTTGAAAAGCAATCTGCAATGGTTTGTCGATCTTTTACTTGTTTTGGTATTTAGGGGGAGGTAGGTTATATTTTCTGAAAATACAAAAACAGTAAAAAAAATTTAAAAATCCAAAAACAATAAAAAACCGAAAAAGAGCTTGTGTATAAAGGGAAAATGATAGTACATCGGCTTGACAGTTGCGGTATGCTAAAGAAATGTAAAGTTTAAAAGTTAAACAGTCTCGCTGATGATATGCCGATAAGTTTTTACACATTTAGTAAACTTTTCCAGGATATAAACTTAAATTCAAACTTGCTTGTTTCGTGGGGAACACTACTTGGATATATAGGTAACCCCTGAAATCTCATTTGAAGGACCCCTCTTTCTGAAATACTTGTTGGACTCTGTATGCCCAAGACACATATTAAATTGATGTGGCTAGTACGTTATGATCCAAGTCGAGTCATACCCAATAACAAGCTAGACAAACACTTATATTATTTATTTGTGATATGATCAAACAAATAAATATTAACACTTACAATATTTAGAAATTGGTGTTCTAAATAATTACACTTGAGAAACCAATAAATTATATGGATAATTTATTTTGAGAGAATATTTTATTTTGTTATTTAATGGGTTAAATAACATTTTAAAAGATTGTATAAAGTCTTGCATTTATGTAGTGTTATATTTATAAAAGTTATAAATATAAACCAAGACTTAAAATTGTTAAAAGAATTTTTTTTTTTAAAACACCCTCCAAAATCGGCCAACATGTGGTCTTCCCAAGAAGTTGTGGTCCAATCACATTTCATGCATTTTTGCATGTGTAGGAGCCTGTTGATTGGATGGTCTTTCCAAGACCATTTTGGTCCAATTAGCTTACATGCAATTGCATGTGTTAGGAGACTCTTGATTGGGCAAAGGGGAGGTGATGCTTTCTATCAAGTTTTATAAGCATTATGGATGATCAAAAATGAGAGGAAGACATAGAGAATTGCTCTCAAATTTTCGGTCATAAGGGGTATCCTTCAAGTGTTCGGTTTTGATTTTTAGTGTTGAAATCCTAGCTACAATCGTAGTGTTTGTTGGAAGCTTGGGGTATACAAGCTTGAGGCCTTCTACTCTTGAAGGCAACCATTCAAGAATCATCATCCGTTTCAACATCCTATTACTCCAAGAAGGTAGTTTTCTAAACACCATGTGGTTGTGTTTGATAGTATGCATCTTCATATATGGATCCGGGTTTTGGGATTTTGCTTTTAAATGAAATTTATATCTTAAATGTAACATGTTTTAAATATTATTTCCGCTACGTTTTTATTTCATATGGATGAAATTGCTTTGATAAACATGTTAAAATCCCATCAATGGCATCTAGAGCCGCTTATATGAGTGCATGCTTCAATAGATTAAAAATTTTGGGTTTCGGGTTTGGATAAAACCCTATGGCTGAAAATTTTAACATGGTTATCCCTTTGTTTTCCAAGATTATTTTCTTACATGCATAAGAGAATCTTGAAAAATTATTTCATATGGATGATTTGTTTGTTTGGACAAAACTTACCTTTTCGGTTTTTTAATACATAGCCGAAAATGGTCATAAAAGGGAACCATTTTTTTATGCTTCTTGAAATTAATATATATATATATATATATATATTTGGATATATATTTTGGTGTATATGACCTAGCCATGACCTTGTGTTGAATGATTGTGTTGTGATTCATTTTATTATTATTTCAATGGGTTGTAATAATTATTATTTTGTTCTTCCATTAGAAGATATGTAATTTATTTATTTTTCATTTGGTATGTAAAATAAATAGATTAGGTGCATTTTATTTTACTAGTAAAAATGTATTAGGATATATTTTGTAAAAGAAGATGCACACAAAAATGCGGTTTTGGTTTGGACCATAATATTCGGTCCAAAGAACTTCATCGTTCTCAACGGGATTTTAACCCGATAACCAAAACACATTTTTTGAAGTCCAAAGGAGTTTGGAGCTGAAAATAAAAGACTTTTGGAAGCTCAAAGAAGGTGGAGAAATCACAACACAAGATGGAGACTTGAAGCATATGGATGCGGGATCAAGTGGGAGTTCATCGACACATTACTTGTGTCATTTTTCACCCTTTAGGAAGGACCTTTTGGCACACTTGTTTCGGCTAACAAGTGTTGTCAAAATAGTTGGCTATGGTTATGCACCTTTTGTTATGTATGTTATGCTTGTGTGGTTGTTTATTTTGTTGTTTAGATGATATGTAGATATGCATGACTTAACAAACTAATAATCAACAACAAGCGTAAAATTGGTTCTTGATAAAATCATTAAAATGATTAATAAAGGTTTTATTAAAAAATTAATGATTTTATAATAAAATGGGTTTTATTAAAAAGAACCTTGAAAATTAGTTTTCACTAAAGTACCATTGATTTGAATGCATGCAAATGTATGGTACATAATATTTTCTAAACTAGAATTTTGAAATATTAAAAACCCTTTTATAAAACAAGTCAAACACCATCCTTTTATACAACACTCGAAACACTTGGGAACTCTTATTGTGGGATAAAGGTCACCTAACCACATTTGATGGAACTGGTATGTTCGAGGTGGGTTTACCATGTTTGTGGGATAAAGGTCACCTAACCACTTATGTGTATAAACTCACACGTGTGTGTAAGTTGGACGACTTGATTTGGAAACCATGAACTTAGGGTCACCGAAGCATGGGGAACAAAGGTGTTGATGGGATTAAACATGCCAACTAAACATATAAATGTTTAACCGATCCCATATGGCTAGAAATCGCAAAGAGTTGCAATTGTCAAACGTTGACTACCTTGTTAATTTAAATAGAGGGATAAAGGTCACCTAACCAATATTTAAATGTAACGTTGGATTCTAGATTTTAATTATTAATTGTCTTTAAGACACAAAAGGGTATTAATGATTAAAATATAATAATATCGAAAATACTAAAATTGAACTTGTTAAATTTTGTAGATGGCCGCTAACAATGCAAACCCGACTAACCAAATCGTCCGAAACCTATCACTAAGAACCATCCTTGAAAAGGATCGTCTCAACCATAACAACTTCATGGATTGGTTTCGAAACTTGAGAATCGTTCTCAAGCAAGAGAAGATATCCTATGTGTTGGACGATCCTATTCCCGATGAACCTAACATGGAAGATGTGGAAGCCTACAACGATTGGGTTAAGTATACCGAGGACTCCATGCAAGCCTCATGCCTCATGTTGGGAACTACGATTCCTGAAATTCAAAAGGATTTTGAACACCACGGGGAATACGACATGATTACCTAGTTGAAAGAAATGTTCCTACAACAAGCAAGGGTAGAACGCTTCGAAACTGTTCGGGCGCTTCATGCATGTCGAATGGAAGAAACCCAATCGGTATCATCTTATGTCCTTAAGATGAAAAGCTACATTGATCGCCTCGAAAGGCTAAATTGTCCCGTCTCTAAAGAGTTGGCTACGGATTTGATCCTCAACTCTTTAACAAAGAAATTCGAGAGCTTTGTAATGAATTACAACATGAATGGATGGGACAAGAGCATTGGTGAGCTTCATGCAATGCTCAAAACGGCCGAAGCAAGTATGGGCAAAAAGGCATTACCCGTCCTAGCGATCAATGAAGGAGGCTACAAGAAGAGGCCCCACCCCGACTCTAAAGCAAACTATGCTAAAAGAAAGGGAGACGTCAAGGGAAAGGGAAAAGCAAAAGCAAAAGCAGAACCCGCCAAACCAAAAGAGAAGAAGTAAAAGGTTGCTACGAATGACCCAAGTTTTGAATGTGGTGAGATAGGACATTCGAAAAGAAATTGTCCGATCTATCTCAAAGAGTTGAAAAACAAGAGGGATGCGGGGAAAACCTCAGGTACTATCTTTATGATACATGTTGAGCTTAATGTTATTTCTTCTAACACATGGGTACTAGATACCGGATGTGGAACTCACATTTGCAATTTGTTGCAGGGGTTCAAAAGAAATAGACATTACAAGAAGGGAGACGCTAGTCTCTTCATGGGCAATGGAGCAAAGGTTGATGTCGAAGCTCAAGGAGACTACGTTTTAGAGCTTCCAAGTGGTTTGGAAGTTATTTTGAAAAATGTTTTGTATGCTCCTAGTTTAACTAGGAACATAATTTCAGTTTCTCTTTTAAAACAATGTGGTTTTAATTTTGAATTTGTTAACCAAGACATTTATGTTTCTAAGAATAATGTATTTTATTTTAAAGCTATGTCTTTAAATGGTATTTATGAATTAGATCATGATAACACATCATATGATAGTTCAATGTACCAAGTAACCAACAAGAAACTCAAAGTGGATTTGAGTGATTCCTATCTTTGGCATTGTCGCCTTGGACATATAAGCAAGAATCGCATGCATACACTTCAAAGAAATGGTCTTTTGAATACAAATGAAGATAATTCATTTGATGTATACGAATCTTGTTTACAAGGCAAAATGACCAAGACACCTTTTAGTGGAACTTTTGAAAGGGCTAAAGACTTACTAGGTATCATACATTCAGATGTATGTGGTCCTTTTAAGCCGATGACTAGGAATGGTGAAAGATACTTCGTTACCTTTACCGACGACTATAGGCGTTATGGATATGTGTACTTACTAAGACACAAGGATGAAGCATTTGAAATGTTCAAAGACTTCAAAAGTGAAGTAGAAAATCAACTCAAGAAAACAATTAAAGTCCTTCGTACCGATAGAGGAGGTGAATACCTAAGTGGTGCCTTTCAAGATCATCTTAGAAGTTGTGGAATCATCTCACAACTTACTCCACCTGGAACACCACAACACAATGGTGTGTCCGAAAGGAGAAATCTGTTGGTGCATGCGTCTGTCGACTTCGTCTTGTATCGAGTCTAGGACTATATATGTTAGATATGTTATACGTTTTAGAATGTGTTTAGGGTAATTTAGCTTGAACGTGGTGATTTCCCTTGAAAGTGTCACTTGACAGTTTCAAGCTAAATCAACATGTTGATTTCCCTTGAAAGTGGCATGTGTCATTTCAAGCTAAATCAACACAACTATAAATAGCCTTCAAGCTAAATCATTTGTAACGATTCTGAAATTCCATACCGAGGTGCTGCCGGTGTGAAGACTGATTGTAAACGATATTATATCAATATAATCAGTAGTTAAAGTGATACGCAAGCTGTTTCGACGTCGGTTTCTTAGTTTCCGCCTCTGAAACTGATAATATCTCTTCTGAACGACTCGTTTGGGTCGCAACACGATCCTACAAGTGGTATCAGAGCTCAGGAGGAAGAGATTTCGCCAAAACAGCTCGTTTTTGTCATTTTTTCTGATTTTCTACACCTTCTTTCAAAATCGAAAAAATTTTTATGGTTAAAATCGGCTCAAATTTCACATATATTGTGCGCAAACATGGTTTAATCAATCCTTGAAAGTTTCAAGTTTAAAATCGACCTAAATCTTGTATTTTTGAGTGTTTTCGCTTCAATTGCTCGAACCGATGATGACATCAGCAACTGTTTAGAACTGATTTCGCTTGAAATCATGATTTGACTTCTGATTTCGCTTGAAAATAGGACATAATTCTAGTTGATTTCGCTTGAGTGTGCACAAATGGGTTGATTCAGCTTGAAAACGAATATCTCACTTTGAGTTTACTCATAGATTTCGCTTGAAAAGCATGTAATTTTTGCTTGACGTGATTGTTTTAAGATTACATCTGAACTGTTTTCACGTGATTAGATCAGGTGTTCGATATCAACTTGCATGTGAATTCATGATTGCATGTGAATGGTGAAGTGTATCAGTTTTGAAATCATAGTTGCATGTGATAATCATAAATGAGTTGTGTCAGTAGGTCACGTGTGAACTAGTTGCAAGAAACAATTTTTGGTGTCAGTCAATACATGTGATATTGTTGGGCAAATTATATTCATTGAACAATTAAAAGAAGTTTTTGTTTGACCCAATATAATTGTATAATACCGGCTCATTTACTTTGATTGTGAAAAGAATTTTCAACTCGTATAAAAGTGTTAATCCATATCACATCGTTTGAAATCTGTTTGCTCGAAATAAAACCCACTTTATATTCGGAACAAGTGAAAGTGTGGTTTGAGTGAGATTTGTCGGGATTGTTTAAAAAATGGACAAGATGTTTGATGAGATGGAAAATTATGATCTTGAAAGATTAAATGGTTGGTATATGGGGTATTTGGACGATAGTTATAGAAATGTGAAAAAGGATGTTTGGGTCAAAAGGTTTAAATATTTTGCATGTTTGAAAAATGAAACATTGGAAAATTTAGAGAACCGATATGGAGTCTTACTTGGTTACTTAAAAAATCATGAGATATTTCCATCAGATGTTGAAAAAATAGAAAAGTTTGCAGATGCATTACCTATTGAATGGAGTGAATTTTTGAAAAAGTTTAGAAAGGATTCAAATTTTTCAAAATTACATCTAAAAAGATTCATCAGCATACTTAAAACTCATGAATTTGAAAATGGAAAGAAAGAAAAAGAAAGAAATGATAAAGGTTTTAGAAAATCATTTGGTGGATATGGGATTAGATGTAATTGATGAGATGAACAAAAGGATTGTTGAATGTATTAGAGCAACATATGTGATGAAATATGATATCAAGAGAGGTTGTTATATTGATGAGAATGCAAATTGTCTTGATTTCGTTAAAATTTTTTGTGCAGGTACATTCATGACAAAGGAGGAAGAAGTTTCAAAAAATGAAGAATTTGTGAAAATTGGATCTTCAAATTCTGAATCAGTGTGCACCAAATGTGACAACTTTAAGGATGACAATGATAAACTCGTGAAAGATGTGGAAAGTTTGGCATTGGAGATCAAGAAGTTGAACAATGAAAAGCAAGCTGATGATAAGCAGATTTTTATTTTGAAAGAAAATTGTGGAAAGTTGAAAACTGAAAATGAAAAACTGTTGGGTAATTTGAACAGTTTGACATTGGAAAATCAGAAATTGATAGAAAAGGCAAATGTTTTTGAAGAAATGATTAAAAGTTTTGAAACTGATAAAATCTCTTCTGAACAACTCGTTCGGGTCGCAAACCGTTCCTACAAAATCAAACTCTATTAGATATGGTTCGATCTATGATGGCTAGAAGCACATTACCTCTATCGTTTTGGGGTTACGCTTTGCTCTCCGCAGTCCGTATACTGAATATGGCCCAACCAAGAAAGTGGAAAAGACACCTTTTGAAATATGGCATGGAAATCCTCCATCATTATCATTCTTAAGGGTTTGGGGTTGTGAAGCCTATGTTAAAAAATACACCCCAAATAAATTGGAAGTCCGATCTACTAAGTGTATCTTTGTAGGATATCCTAAAGATGATATAGGATATTATTTCTACGACCCAACCGAGCAAAAGGTATTTGTTGCTCGAAAGGGTAAGTTCTTGGAAGCTAAGTTCCTTATGGAAGGAACTAGCGACAGAACAGTGGAACTTGAGGAGGATCAAGAACCACAAGATGATACACGTTTGGTTGATACTAGCACTCAACAAGAGGTTGTTGAAAACGATCAAGAGGTTGATCAGAACACACAAAATGTTCGCAGATCTGGTAGAATTAGTAATCCACCTGAAAGATATGGATTTTTCATGGATGGATGCTACGTGGTAGATTCAGATGAACCAACCACATACCATGATGCAATGTCAAAATCCGATTGTGACAAATGGCTTGAAGCCATGAACATAGAGATGCAATCCATGTATGACAACCAAGTTTGGGAATTGGTTGTGCCACCACTTAACTCTAAAGTAGTTGGAAGTAAGTGGGTTTTCAAGAAGAAAACAGATATGCATGGTAACTTGGATACTTATAAAGCAAGACTTGTAGCAAAAGGTTTCACTCAAACTCAAGGGATTGATTATGATGAGACCTTCTCGCCTGTTGTGATGCTAAAGTCAATCAGGATATTCTTTGCCATAGCTGCATATTATGACTATGAGATCTGGCAATTGGATGTCAAAACGGCTTTTGTTAATGGATATCTTGATGAAGATGTCTATATGGTTCAGCCTGAAGGTTTTGTCAATCCAAAACATCCTGACAAAGTATGCAAGTTAAAGAAATCAATCTATGGATTGAAACAAGCATCTAGAAGTTGGAATCACAGTTTTGATGAAGAAATTAAGAATTTTGGATTCATCAAGAACGGCGATGAAGCTTGTGTGTACAAGAAAGCTAGTTGCAGCGTCATCACTTTCTTAGTACTGTATGTCGATGACATTCTACTATTTGGGAATGACATTCCAACCATGGAAGATGTAAAAGCTTGGCTTGGAAGTTGTTTTTCCATTAAGGATCTTGGTGAAGTTGCCTACATTCTGGGAATAAAGGTCTATAGGGATAGATCAAGGCGCTTGATAGGTTTAAACCAAAGTGCATACATTGACAAAGTCTTGAATAGGTTCCAAATGGAGAACTCTAAGAGAGGTTTTGTACCTATTCAAAAGGGGACAATATTGAATGCATCTCAATGCCCAAGCTCAAAGGATGAGCAAGAGAAAATGAAAAGAATCCCATATGCGTCAGCTATAGGATCCATCATGTATGCAATGATATGCACCAGACCAGACATCTCATGCGCCTTAAGCATGACGAGTAGATACCAGCAAAATCCAGGTAACAGTCATTGGATGGCTGTTAAAAGCATATTGAAATATCTTAGGAGGACTAAGGATATGTTCTTAATATATGGATCTGGTTAGGAGGAACTCGTTGTAAAGGGTTACACGGACGCGAGTTTCCAAAACGATCAAAGTGATTCTCGGTCACAATCGGGGTATGTCTTCATTTTAAATGGAGGAGCAGTCTATTGGAAGAGCTCAAAACAAGACGTGGTAGCATTGTCCACTACAGAATCAGAATACATCGCCGCTTCATTGGCAGCCCAAGAAGCTGCATGGTTGAAGAAATTCATAGCCGACCTAGGGGTGGTCCCTACCATTCAAGACCCCCTAGAGATCTTTTGTGATAACGAGGGTGCGATTGCTCAAATCAAAGAACCTCGTGCGCACCAAAAGACTAGACACATCGAGCGGAGATTCAACTACATAAGGGATGAAGTTGAAAAAGGAAAGATATGTATCCGCCAAGTTCACAACGATCAAAACATTGCGGATCCACTCACGAAGCTCCTTGACAGGGCAAAACATGAGGGTCATACATGTGCCTTAGGACTTTGATATTCTAGTGATTGGATTTAATCTGCCTTTTGTATTTGGATATTGAAACAATTGTTATTTTAACTCTTTTATGGTATTTTGAGTTACGTTTCATATTAGCATGTTTAAATCCGTGAATAAGTTAATTATTCTAAATGTCCGTAGTCGATCATAATTGTGGGAACAAATATGAATGTAAGACTATTATGAATTTGGATTGGTGGATATTCATTTAGAATGAATATAGAGCAAAGTGTTGCTGCCAAAGTTCATAGATATTTGTGGGATACAAATATTGGACTGACTCGCTCTCAAATATTACTGCATGGAATCATTTGTGATTGATCATAAGTAAATTTTGAGTAAAGGCGAATATCATAGTATCCTCTGACCTGAGATACATATTGGGTCTTGATATTCACCAAGTATTATACCTTGACCTAGTTCTTAGATGTCTGTAGCAAGGCAGTACACAAGGCTAAACTCAGGTGTGGTATAAGGTGATAGTGAGAGACGTATGTAGTTAAGAAGGGATTTGTTCCTCTTATTCGTTGAGAATAAGATGTCTAAGGCCTGCTAAAGTTAAATCAACAGAGAGTGATCACTCTATGTCTCTGGATTTAACATGACATCTGTAACGAAAGTATAAATGATAGATTCACCTAAATCATGTTCAAGTAAGGGACTTGAAAGGGATGATGTTATTGAATGGCAAATATAGTCATATGTATTGGGGGTAGTAAACCGTAGTTAGGTGTCATTTACTGCTTGCATGAATCTTCTATGTATCTTGTGCAAGTGGGAGATTGTTGGACTCTGTATGCCCAAGACACATATTAAATTGATGTGGCTACTACGTTATGATCCAAGTCGAGTCATACCCAATAACAAGCTAGACAAACACTTATATTATTTATTTGTGATATGATCAAACAAATAAATATTAACACTTACAATACTTAGAAATTGGTGTTCTAAATAATTACACTTGAGAAACCAATAAATTATATGGATAATTTATTTTGAGAGAATATTTTATTTTGTTATTTAATGGGTTAAATAACATTCTAAAAGGTTGTATAAAGTCTTGCATTTATGTAGTGTTATATTTATAAAAGTTATAAATATAAACCAAGACTTAAAATTGTTAAAAGAATTTTTTTTTTTTAAAACACCCTCCAAAATCGGCCAACATGTGGTCTTCCCAAGAAGTTGTGGTCCAATCACATTTCATGCATTTTTGCATGTGTAGGAGCCTCTTGATTGGATGGTCTTTCCAAGACCATTTTGGTCCAATTAGCTTACATGCAATTGCATGTGTTAGGAGACTCTTGATTGGGCAAAGGGGAGGTGATGCTTTCTCTCAAGTTTTATAAACATTATGGATGATCAAAAATGAGAGGAAGACATAGAGAATTGCTCTCAAATTTTCGGTCATAAGGGGTATCCTTCAAGTGTTCGGTTTTGATTTTTAGTGTTGAAGTCCTAGCTACAATCGTAGTGTTTGTTGGAAGCTTGGGGTATACAAGCTTGAGGCCTTCTACTCTTGAAGGAAACCATTCAAGAATCATCATCCGTTTCAACATCCTATTACTCCAAGAAGGTAGTTTTCTAAACACCCTATGGTTGTGTTTGATAGTATGCATCTTCATATATGGATCCGGGTTTTGGGATTTTGCTTTTAAATAAAATTTATATCTTAAAAGTAACATGTTTTAAATATTATTTCCGCGGCGTTTTTATTTCATATGGATGAAATTGCTTTAATAAACATGTTAAAATCCCATCAATACTAGGTCTTTATACTCAGTGATATCTGGGGTATTATCCCGGGACTTCTGATAATGTGGAAGCAATGGCCTAGTCCCCGTATAATACTTTACTGATGCTTGAAATAAAAGCCCGCCCTCAGCATAAAAATTATAAATCATTGAAAAAATGCAAATCATGTGTTGTTGTAAAAAAGATCCTCTAAAGGGGACACACCAAAAGTCAAGCCTTCAACTCAGCAAAAAATATAAGCTCTCAAGGTTTCGTAATTAACCCCTTACAGATATCATCTGTGGTATACTCACCTGTAAGACTGAATATTGAGATCTGGATACGGGAGTATATTCAAGAGGTGGGACACATGAATGAGTTTAAGTTCTTAATAAACCTAATTCGTATCCTGAATCAGTTGAAATTTGTGTGAGAATTTAAGAGGATCGGTATATCTACAATCTAAGCGAATTGTTTAATTCTGTGTATGAAATCAAAGCTTAACGGTACTTGTGTCTGTCGACAGCTGATATGATTCCCAAACACGCTCACCAAAAATATGTTTGTAAATAGTTTACATTTACTACATTTATTTTCTGTTTAGCTTTTTAGTTTAGAAACTTTATTCAAAATCCACAAAGATTTTACATTTCTGCTTTATTTTCCGACAAACCAAAGTGGAAAGCAGATCTTCAGATTCGCAGTTTGAAGAAGATGCAGGAAGTTTCTGTGCTGGACAGAAGAGTTGGGAGCTTATCATGTTAAACCTGTGAAAATGAAAAGTTAAAACAAGTTCATTAAGTTGAGACTTGTAATTTTCAGAAAAATACTTTGAAAAATGTTGAACAAAAGTCAGTTTTGTTTTGTCTCGAGTCAACCAAGGTCATTAAGTTGGACTTGGTAGACAAATTAAGTGCCTAGGGTCATTAATTTGGACCTAGATACTTAAGTGGATTATTAAAACTGATAAAAACAACAAAAGAAGTCAAAAAGAGAATAGATTATATTGTTATATTTCTAAGAAGCAGGGTACAGGTTTGATCTTGTAAAAGCAGCAAAGCAAGATCCCCATGGCTAAATCTGAACAAAGCTTGAACCAGAAAATGATCCCAGCTTAACCAAAGGGGGAGTCTAAAAGTTTCTGGATCAACATTAAAGGGGGAGTTTGAAGATTGTCAAAGTCAGGTTTCGAGTGCTAGCTGCTGATGATGATTAGATATTGAAGGATGCTTACAGTGTCAAACAGTTTGGAAAGAGAGAAAAGACTAATCAAGACTGAAGACTCTGTCACACCCCCAAAATACCACATGCGGAGAACCCCCGCGGGGCGAGTGACGTACCAGGATCTAGCCACCAATCACATTGAACTCGTAATTATAAATAAATAAAAATTTCATTTATTATTGATAGAAGTGTTACAAAAAATTATTTAACATTCAGCGGAAGCATAATACATTAATTAAGAAATTAATAAACCAAGTGTGTGAAAGCCATTAGATTCGTCTCGCGTTTTGTTAGGATTGAACCCTACCAGAGGAACAGATAATTAAAGCCAAAACTGGATCAGCGCAGTGGATCCAGAATAAGCAGATGTTGCATACAAGTCTCTCCTCTTGAAAGTGGTTTCAACATCTGCTGACCTCCTATCTACTGATCGTGCAAACTGCTGACCTCCAAACTGCTGGTCAAGTAAAGGCCTGATGAAAGACTAAAGCTCTGCTGTTCAATCTACTGTCTTGAGTCAAGCACTGCTGATCCGGACAAGTACTGCTAGGTTCACAGCAGTGGAAGGATGCAGCAGTTATTAGATGTCTTTTATATTATGAAATGTAATAGCAGTAGTTAGCATAGCAGTGTTTGTATTGATCAGAGGTTAGAGTTTGTTAGGAGGTTAGATGTCACTTTCATGGTGACGTCAGCTAAGATGCTCAGTGGTTTGCTAGTGCCTATAAATAGAACAGTGCTCTGTACTATTCTATTAGCTCTTTGCAAAATCGTCTTCTCTGCACGAACAAACACTGAGCTCTGGCTGAGGGGGAGTTTGTATTAAGCATTGCATTGTAATCATTGTTGAAATTAAATTCAATCTTTCGGTTCTTTGTGAAGAGTGTTTATTCAAAGCAATACTCTCGTTTGCTTGTATGCAAAGTTTGTTTCCATCTTAATTCCGCTGCACAACTCATTCATCTTCATTCTAATTCAAACGAAAAATACAATCAAAACCAAACTCAGATCCAACAATTGGTATCAGAGCTTGGACAGTCAAAATTTATTTAACAATCATTTTGACATAAATAGTTCAGCTCATAATCGTTAATATCGATAGTTTGTTCAGTTTGTTGAAAAACAGAGTAAGGTTTAATCACCATTAAAGTTGATTAATCAGTACCTGTAAAACAACCAGGATAACGTCACAATCACAAGATGATAAGAATAACATTGGCTCGCTTTTTAAACCACCCATGCTTAAACATAATGAATACAACATCTGGGAGAGAAGGATGGGTCACATCCTTGCTCAACAGAACACTGGATGTTGGAGGTCTGTTGTTTTTGGTCCCCATGTTCCTATGGTGCCAAGTGCTGAGGACGCAAAGAATTTCGTTCCTAAACCAACTGAAAACTATACTGAAACTGATTTTCAAAAGTTCGAACTCGATGCCAAAGCATTTAGCATCATATCATCCGCATTACCCAATGAGATCTATGCTGGACTGTTACACTGTAACAGTGCCAAAGAGCTATAGGATGCGTTGAAGGAACAGTTTGGGGGGACAGAAAAAGTCATTGAGAACAATAGGGAAATTCTGAATCAGCAGTATGAAACATTTTGTCACATCAAGGGTGAATCACTGACTCAGCAATTTGAACGATTCAGTTGTCTCATTAGTGAACTAAGGCTTGTTAAAGTAACTTTTCCAAATTCAACTCAAAATAGCAGGTTTCTTAGGTCACTACCAGAAAAATGGGACACCATAGCTTTTGTCACTAGAAACTCTGCTGAGTTCAAAGATCTGACCCTGACCCAACTTCATGGTAGACTCCTGACCTATGAAAGGGAGTTGAACCAGAAAAAGAAGTTGCAAGAGTCTGGAAAAGTTGCTGATGATTATTCATTCGGTAGCACAACTCTTTTTGGTCAGGAAGAATCTGGTAGCAGTGGTAAGGATCAGGGTTATGATCACTTTATTGATATAACTGCTGGTGGAAATTTTAACAACCCTGATCCTCACTCTGCAAATTATGCTTTTACTGCAAATTGTGAGAACCAGATGTCAGATAATTTGTGCTTTGAACTCAATGATTGGCAACATTTTGATCCCACTCACTTAGAAAGATGGACATTTTGCATCAGTTGGCTTTGCGTAGTGTAAGAACAAGCAAACTCTACAAAAGAACAGGGAGAAAATTCCCAGGGTTACATGGAAATTTAAGGGTGGGGTTGGATAAATCAAAAATCAAGTGTTACAAGTGCAATAGGCTAGGTCATTTTGCTAGGGAATGCAGGAGTCAAACTACTGGTCCTATAATCACTCATCCCAGCTCAAACCCTAGACCACAAAATCAAAGCACTGTGCCCTATACCCAATATACCCCTGCAGCTCATGTTAACACTGCTCACTATGCTGCTGCCCCTGTGCCTGTGCATTATGTCCAAACCACTGTTCCACAAATTCAGTACGTTCAAACCCCTGTCCCTCAGGCACAAGTGCAAACTGTTGCACCTCAAACATCTGCTCCAGCAGCAGTACAACCAGATCAGCAAAGCTTCTTCACTCAAGGCTTTGTTGACTGGAGTAGTATGCCTGATGAGCTTGGTGATGAAAATTTTGCACTCTATGCCTTTAATGAACCTTCTAATGATGAATTTTTTTTATGGCATTAGAGTCAATACCAGAGAGAATTGAAACTGAAGGTGAACAGCTAAGTGCTGAAACAGTGGATGAGGTGACTAAAGCAGTGGTTACTGCTGTGGCTGGTGAACTATTGCTAGGAGAAAGTTCAGGAACCCTGATTGAACCACTGACAGATCCATGGTCCGAAGAGGATAAAGAAGAAGAGGAAAAGAAGAAAGCAGGTGAAAAAGAAGTAAGAGCTGATGATGAAGAAAATCATCAATGTGATTGTGCAATGATGGCTGCTGCCAAGGTATCTCCTCAAGTTCTTGAAAAACTATGTTCTGACAATTGCATTATTGCTTTTGCTAACATCAAAGAGGTAAATGAAAACCTTCGGGATAAAATCTTAACTGATGAAGTCAAATTTGAAAGATCTTTAAAAGAACTTAAAAACAAATTGACTGAAAAGGAAAAAGAGATCAGCAGTCTGAAAGAAGAGCAGAGCATAACCAAAACCCAACTCCAAACTATGGTAGAAAAATACCAAGTTTGCAAAAAGGAGTTGGAGTCCACCCAGATCACCTGTGAAAAATGGGTAGAATCATGCAAAGGGTATGAGGTTATGCTTGAAAAACAGATTAAAAGCAATGTAAAATTTGGTGTGGGTTATAGAAAACATGATGATGAAAACACTGCTTTTGACAAATCTGTTCAAACCACTGATGTAACAACTGAGTTCATCCCCACAAACAAGAATGGCCAAGAAGTGAAAATCACTAATAAACTTGGTAACAAAATCACACTTGACAGACCAATGGGATCCTCTACTTTTGAGGAGATTGAGAAATACCAGTTTAAACCCACATGGTCTGATGAATGTGATATTCTTGAAAACTTCAAGCCCATGGACTTTACAACCACTAACGGTGTTAAAGCACCAAAAGCAAAAGTCATTCCTCTCAAGGACATCCCAACAGAGGTTAAAAACTCTGTTGCAAAGGAGTCCGAAAAGAGAAAGAAGAGAGAAAAGGTCAATAACTTGTTTTGTGAGAAAAGAAATCATCTAATAAAAGACTGTTTTCATTTAAAAGCTTATGACATAAACAAAACAAGTTTCATTGTTCCTGCTGAAAGCTGCATTGTCTGTGGTAAATCAAACCACAAAACTCAAGCATGTGTGTATCTCAAAAACTTTGATGTGAAAAAGAATGAATAGACTGCTAAAACATCCTTGAGTCCATCAACATCATCTGTCAAATTCACCAAGAACCAACCACTGTTTGTGCCAGTTCAAACAGCTATCACAAAACAGCTGAACCAAACATCTGTCAAAAGAGATGTTCAGGTTACTGATGCACCCCCTGCCAACCAGTTCAGAAGAGGTAAGGGACAACCATCTTACCAAAGGATTCCACACGTTTATGAGACCTACAAAAGGCCCTCTAAACCTAAAGTGAATAGGCATCCTTTTGGTTATCAACAGGTGATTGGTCAAGACCCCCAACAGTGGTTAGCAAGAAACAGTCCTAAAACTGTCCAAACCCCTAACTTAACCACTGTCCATCAATCTGCATCCATCACAGACACTATTAAGACCCCCATCCAAAGCCTTATTGGCTTTGGAAACCCTAATGAACTAATCCTTTTACTTCATGTGCAGGGAGCTTCTGCCTGCTTAGATAGCCTCTGGTATGTTGATAGTGGAGGCTCCAGGCACATGACTGGATGTAAAGCCCTACTCAAAGATTTCAAAATTCATGGAGGGGGTGATATATCCTTTGGGAATAACAGTAAAGGGAAAGTTCTGGGGTCTGCTACAGTACAGTCTGGCAATGTAAAATTTGAAAATGTCAATCTGATAGACAGTTTGAAATTCAACCTCCTGAGTGTTTCACAAATGAGTGACAAGGGGTATGGGTCATTCTTCACAAAGGAGTGTTGTAAGATTGTTGGACCAGAAATGGTCAAAAAGATTGAAGCAATAATAAAAACTGGTCAAACAAAACTTGTTGCTCAAAGAAGTGGCAATGTTTATGTTGTTGATATGTCAAAAGAGTGTCCCAGAGTTGATGCATGTCTGTTCTCAGCTGCCTCTAACAAAGAGACAGAACTTTGGCACAGAAGACTAGGGCACACAAATCTCAAGACAATAACTGAAATTTCAAAAAATGGCTTGGTAAGGGGCTTACCACAAAAGTTGTTTTCATGTCCTGAGCATTGCATTTCTTGTTTAAAAGGAAAACAACATAAAAGCTCTTTTAAGTCCATTGAAGAGTCCAAAACAACCCAGTATTTGCAAATGCTACACATGGATTTGTTTGGCCCAGTTCAAGTCATGAGTCTCAAGAAGAAAAGATATTGTTTGGTTATTGTTGATGACTTTTCTAGGTTCACATGGACTTTCTTTTTACACTCAAAAGATGAGACTGCAGGCATTTTGCAAGACTTTGTGACACATGTTGAAAAGCAATTTGACCTCCCAGTAAAAGTCTTCAGGAGTGACAATGGCACAAAATTTAAAAATAAGGAGTTGGATGCCTTCTGTGTGAAGAAAGGGATTGTAAGGCAGTACAGCATCCCTAGAACACCAGAGCAAAATGGGGTAGTTGAAAGAAAGAACAGAACTTTGATTGAGGCTGCCAGAACCATGCTTGCTGATTCAGGTTTGCCATTAACTTTTTGGGCAGAAGCAGTAAACACTCCTTGTTATGTCCAGAACAGAGTTTTAATAAACCCTAGGCACAAAAAGACTGCTTATGAAATTATGTATAAAATCAAACCACTGATCTCATACTTCAAGGTATTTGGCTGCCCATGCTTTATTTTGAACTTAAAAGATTCCATTTCAAAATTTGCAGCCAAAATTGATTGTGGTTATCATCTGGGATACTCAACCACTGCCAAGGCCTACAAAGTGTTTAATACACGGACCAAAGCATTGGAGGAGACCTTGAATGTAAAGTTCAATGAACTTTCATCAATGAAAATCCCAGCAAATCCTGCAGATCTGTTTGATCTAGATAAATTCACTTTTGAAAATACTGCTGTCAAGACTAACAGTGCAGGTCCATCAGAGGAATCACCATCAGACTATGGGTATGAGATCATCATTCCTCAACAAAAGTCTGCCACAATGGGAAAAGCATCAGTTGTTCAAAACAGCTGTCAAAGCTCAACCACTGCTACCTCAACAGTTGTTGACCAAAGTAGCCCATCAACCACTGCTTCCACATCAACAAACACTGCTGACAAAAGCCCCCAAATAGTGGATAAAAGTCAGCATGTGTCCACATCATTACCTCCTATTCCACCACCTTTTGAAGCCACTGTTGGGTCATCAAAGTCACCAGCAGTGGTTAGCTCAGATGATACACATTTACAGCCTTCACCAACAAATGCCATCATAGCATACCAAGAAGATTTAATCTTCTTGAGATCTCATCCACCTGACCAAATCATTGGCAATATAAATGAAGGGGTGCTCACAAGAAGCCAAACCCAAAACATTTGTCTTTTTGCTGGTTTTCTATCACTCCATCAGCCAGCCAAGTACCAAGAGGCACTGAAAGACAACAGCTGGGTAGAAGCCATGCAAGAGGAGCTCCAACAGTTTAAAAGACAACAAGTATGGGAGCTTGTACCACTGCCAGAAGAGGTTAGCCCCATTGGCACAAAGTGGGTCTTCAAAAACAAAACTGATGAAAGGGGTATTGTTGTCAAGAATAAATCCAGGCTTGTGGTTCAAGGTTACAGACAGGAAAAGGGGATTGATTATGATGAAACATTTGCCCATGTAGCAAGATTGGAAGCTATAAGACTGTTCCTGGCCTTTATTGTCAACCACAACATGAAGGTGTTCCAAATGTATATCAAAAGTGCTTTCCTCTATGGTACAATTCAAGAAGAGGTGTATGTTTGTCAACCTCCAGGTTTTGAGGATCCATTTTATCCAGATCATGTCTACAGGCTAAACAAAGCATTGTATGGCCTGAAACAAGCACCTAGGGCCTGGTATGAAACTCTTTCCAACTTCCTACTCTCAAATGGTTTCAAAAGAGGTACCATTGATAAAACATTGTTTCTAAAATGGAGAGGGAAGGATTTAATGATTGTCCAAATTTATGTGGATGACAATATTTTTGGAAGCACATGTAACAAAATGTGTGAAGAGTTTAGAGAACTCATGACAGCTGAGTTTGAGATGAGTGCAATGGGTGAGCTGTAATGCTTTCTTGGTCTCCAAGTTCAGCAAATGCAAAATGGAACTTTCATTCATCAAAAGAAATATGCTAATGAACTATTGAATAAATTTGATATGAATGATTGTAAACCATGCAGCACACCCATGGCAACAAATAAGCTTGTCATGTCTGATGAAAAGGATGAGCTGATTGACCAAACTCTTTATAGAAGCATGATTGGGTCTTTATTGTACCTAACTGCATCTAGGCCAGACATCATGTTTGCAACATGTGTCTGTGCAAGAAGTCAATCAGCTCCCAGAAAATCAAATCTCATTGCTGTAAAAAGGATCTTCAGATACATAAAAGGTGCTCCCACACTTGGTATCTGGTATCCAGCTAATGGGAATATAAAGCTTTCAGGATTTTCAGACAGTGACTTTGCTGGATGTAACACAACAAGGAAGTCCACATTAGGAGGGTGCCAGTTTCTAGGTGATTGCTTAGTTTCATGGCAAAGCAAAAAGCAAGCAGCTGTTTCAACATCCACTGCTGAAGCTGAATACATTGCTACTGCAAGCTGTACAGCCCAACTCCTGTGGCTTCAAAATCAGTTGCTGGATTTTGGTATCACTGCCTTAAAGACACCACTTATGTTGGATAGCCAGGCAGTAGAAAATATCATCAAAAATCCAGTTTTCCATTCAACCACCAAGCACATCGACATCAGACATCACTTTGTGAGGGATTGCTATGAAAAAGGTTTGATTTCTCTGCAACATGTTCCAACTAAAGACCAGCTGGCAGATGTGCTCACAAAAGCATTAGATACTGCCACCTTTGAAAGCTTGGTCTCTAGGATTGGCATGCTAAACATGGAATAACAAGCAAAATCTTGTTTTTCTATGAATAAAAGCATTAAAATGTTTTCAGAAAATCAAAAATCCATCCTTAAAAATAGCTAAAAATGAAGTTTTCATTAAAATCCTTAAAAGTCTGCCATAACCACTGCTTGTTCAAAAGTCTGCTCTACTTCAAAATGTCTGTCCACTGCTGAAAGCCATCCCCTGTCCTTCCATTTCCTTGATAAACTTTGTTGTTCAAAAGCAGTGTCTTATCCACTGATAGTGAAAATCATTCACTGCTTCCATTTTACCGTTGTAACCACTGCCTTCATCAGTATCTTTCATAAAAGTATTGTCCTTCATTTCACCAGGGCTTGGCATGTGGGCAGTACATAGTGGTCAGACCTTTTGTAACCACTGCCACATCAGCATTCACTTTTTCCTCTATAACACCCCCACTTCACACCAAAACAGGGTTTTACTGTCGAATTGAATTCTCAAAAATTCTCTTCTCAAAGCAGTTTTTCTTCAAATTCCTTCACATCTTCTTCGGTCATCATCTTCAAAATGACAAAATCGAAATCATCTGCAAAACCCACTTCCAAATCAACATCAACACAAGTCTCTCAAAAGGCGACACTCACTAAAATTCCACACAAACCATCTCACAATCTTCTGGGTCTTCTCACAAAACCCGGCACCACAAATATCTTCAACTCCATCATTGATACCATCTCCGCATCAAAGTACAAAACTTTGTTAATAGCGGATGCACCAATTTACTTGACAACCCAAAGAGCGTTTTGGAAGAATGCAACCCTTGAAAAACAAGGTGACACAGTAATCGCTATCAATTCTTCTCTAAAAGGGAAAGCTGTCAAGATTACAACACAATCCATTTCAGAAGTCTTTCAACTCGACGATCAGGAAGGTAAAATTACTTTTCCCAAAAACGAGTTAAAAAATGATTTTCTAGAAAGAGGGTATAATGCAGAAGTGAAAAAGGATACCTTACAAAAAGGTTACTTTCCTTCTGCAACAAGGTTTTTATTTCATACCCTTCTAATGTGTGTTTCAAACAAAACCACTTCTTTTAATGAAATACCATTAAAAATTCAAAATCTGGGATATGCTATTCTTCAAGAAGAAAAATTTAATTATTCCAGGGAAATTTTTAATGATCAGGTTAAAAATGTTGAAACAAAATCATTCTTACTGTTTCCAAGATTTCTAGGTTATTATTTTGAAAAGAAATTCAGTAAGAATGATCTTTCTGAAATAAACCAAGGTGACTCTTTACAAATGTACAGCTTAACTGCTGAAACTTTTACAAGAATGTCAACACCTTGCAAAACACAAGCAGAGATGCCTGAGCAGAATTTAGCAGCTCCCACTGCTCCTCAGGTATCTGCTGCTGAACGCACTGCTCAAGGTAAGCAAAGTAGCAAAATAACTCCTTTGAAACCCACACCTAAAATCACCAAAAAGCCAACAAAAAGAAAAACTCAAACCCCCCCCCCCCCAAACCCATCAAAAAGGAAACTCTGGAGGATGAGATACTAGAGCAACTGCCTGTGACAAAACAAAAGTCACAAGAAACCACTGCTACTTCTTCCTCACAGCAGTTGGTACAAATATCTCAACCCATAACCGAAACTCCTCCTGCTTCTTCTCAAAAAGAACAGGTTGTACACATAGGGACTCCACATTATGACGCTCTGGAATCACTCGTTTCCATCATCCACAGCCCAATGCCCGGGGCAACTTCTCTTTCTACACCAAACATCACATCCACAATTCCCCCACCAACTAAACTGCTGTTGGATGCAATTGATTTGAACCAGGCATTAACCAGTCCTTCTCAATCACCTATCAATGAGAATATGCCTCAACAAATGACTGGGTCTGATGTATCAATCTTTGCTAACCCACCAACACAACCTGAGGAGGTTACACCCCTTGAGTTACAAGTAACTCTTGGTGGTAATCCAAGTGAAGCAGCCACTACAACTGTTGAACCCACTGGTTTACAGTTGGACAGTGGTTACATTAATAAGACTTCCTTGGAGGCAATTCCTTCCATAGCACCTCTGACATCTACCAATGGATTCTTTTTTACCACTGGCAACATCAGAAGATTGTCAATTGTTGAAGGAAGAAGACCCCAGTACCAAGAAAAAGGGGCATCAGTGGTTAATGTTTGGAGTACACTCCCTACCTCAACCCCTGATAAAACCACTGCTAGTGGAAAACCAGATGATCCCATTAAATTGGGTGATGGTTTAAAATATCTGGAATTGACGGAACGAGTTGATAAACTGGAAACAAGTGTTGAGATATCAAAGACATGCTACAACAGTTGTTGACAGTACAAAAGATGCAATCCACTGTTGTTCCAACTCAAGCACCTGCTCCATCACAAGCAACTGCTGCAAATGAACTCTGGAATTTCTTTCAACCTTTTCTCCAATAACAAAAACAAATTGCTGATCAGCAACATGAAATACATGTTCAAGAGCTGAGAAATGTCATGGAGTCTAGGTTCAAAAACACACAAGCAGACATCAAGGCTTTCAAGGCCCATTTATTTCAAACCACTGGCTCTGCTCCTCCAACTGTTCTTTTCATTGATCAACTTCCCCCAGATCATGCCAAAAAGGGGGAGAAAATTCAGGAGTGGAGGAAGAAGGGAATAGATGATGGTCTTTACATTGAACCAGAAAAGGATGCTATGACTAGAAAAATTCCCTTGCCAGATGGTAGCAAAAAGGTTAATGCTACCCAAGAAGCACTTGATGAAGGAGTAGCAAGTGTAAAAAGGGATAGAGCGGCAAAGGATATTTCAAGGTGGAATGAGGAGAAAAGAGCTTACATGGAGCTATATGCGCAGGGTTGTTCTGAGCCAAAGGATGCAAAAAATCCTAAGCCAAAAAGAAATCCCACTACAAAAGTGAGGGAATCCAAGTCCACACCATCCAGAATTCCAAAGAATGCTCCAAAGCCACCATCCAAAAGCCTTCAACATCAAACCTCCATCCAAACAGCTGTTGTAACTACTGCTGTATCAACTACTGCTGGTACTTCAGAGGTTTCAACATCTGTTACCACTTCAACACACACCACTTCAACACACACCACAACCACTGCTTTACCACCACCATCATTACCATCAAAAACAACATCACCACCACCACCTCCTGCCAAAACGCAGAAGACAGCAGATGTTACAACATCTGTTGTAATGACAACAGTGGTTGAAACACCAGTTGTTTCAACAGCTGTTAGTCAATCACAAACCACTGCCACTCAAACTACTACCACTGTTCCACCCAAAGCATCATCAGTCCCTCCTCAAACAAAAAGGAGAAGACTAATCCTCAAAGATGATGACACATCTCCACCACCAACATCTTCAAAATCTTTGTCACTTATCATAATTCCAATACCCATACCTCTCTCTTCAGCTCAAAATCTAAAGCCATTACCTCCTGCTGGTGTCTCATTTCCTCTGGAACTCATAGCAGTTAGGGAAGAAATCAAATCCTTCTATTATGAGGATGATCCAGCTAA